>OZ023275.1:36146742-36856821 GCA_964007475.1 Hybos culiciformis | reverse complement strand
AAAATATATTATTGTTTGAAGAAAACTTGAAAAAATGTCACGAAATAGAAATATATAAAGAGAAAATTTGTTTTTTTTTTTTTGTTTTATTTTTCAAAAAATTTTCCTCAAATTTGAAATAATATATAAAGTTAGAAGAAAACATATTTTCCTTTTTGTTTTCAGAAAAAAAAAAATAACAAAAATAATTTTAAGCAAAAATAAAAAAAATAAAATTATTTTTCCTGTCATTTTCATTCTTTTGTTGTTTATATACAAATGAATTTAATAACCTGAATGCATTCCGCGTTCATTGGAAAAATTATTACATGCACGTGAGATTATTCTGTCTTTTTAAATATTATATTATATTTCCATGATAAAATTTTTTTTTTAATATTTTTCACAGTTTATTTATTACTCTCATAATAAAAAATTCAAAATTATCTTTTTTTTAATTTATTTTTCACTTTTAATATACAAAAGAAATTAATTTATATAATAATCAACAATTATCACATTATATTATTGAATGAAATTAAGTAGTGAGCTTTAAGTTGAAGGATTTTTTTTTTTTTAAATTTCGCAAACAGTCTTTAATTTAATATTATGATTTTTGAATTTAGCATAAGAAGAGCCGAGGCTTAACAGTGTAATAGTTCAACTTAATATGGACAATCTCATTCGATTTTTCTTAATAACTCTAGCATCAAGGAACATGTATTTATCATACAAACTATGTATTTAAGTTCTTCTCTGAAAGCTTCTTTGTTCTTTTAATCTTCGTATTTATTTATTTAATTATATATTAATTTAATACAATATATACATTAATTTGATAAAGATTATTTAATTTTTATAAATATGTATATTTATATAATTATAATGCATAAATTCCTTAAATTGATAAAAAAAATATATATTTTATATATACTTCTTATATACATAACACATAGTACCTAGATTACCACAAAGAGGAAATAAAGATTTTTGAACACAACAAAAGGTGTAAATATCAGATTATCAGCTAATTTAATTTTATGTTTAGGATTAAATTATCCTTTTTTCCCCCTTTAAAAACTGATTAAGATTTATAATAATAATGAATTATTAACCGTAAATTATCATAAATTTTCATTTGGATATATAGGATTTATGATAGCAAACCTTTCTTTCCGCAACATAAAAAAAAAAGAAAAAATGGATTGATATTCATATTTGATTTTTGGAAAATTTTTAAATCATATTTTTATCTTATTAAGAATAGAAAAAAAAATCAACATAAAGGCTTTTCATTTAAATTTGGATAATCCTCTTATAAATTTTATTTAAAAAATAAAATATATATAAAAAAAACATTATAAAAATTATTCTTTGGGATAACAAATAGAAAATTACAACTAGTTCTCAAATTTTTGTTCGCGATATTGGACATGAATGTTTTTTGTTAGGTACTTTTTTTGACAACTAATTTTTAAAACAACCATTTCTTGATTTTTACGATGGCTTTGCTACACTGAGTCTTCTGTCATTATACCATAAAAATAATATACATAACACTTCTATATAAAAAAAAACATAATTATAAAATATTCCAATGTTAATAAATGTTTGCCACGAATATACAATTTTTATTTCCTCGTTATTACCACTATATTCCAATAATATTAAATTTATTGATTTTAAAAGAAATTATTATTTAAATAAATTTGTATTACATGTAAAAGTTTCTTGATATGCTTTAATACAATTTACGTCAATTTTTTTGGTTTTTTAAATTATATATACTACATATATAATATATATAAATATATATATATATATATATATATATCGTCTGCTGAGAAATGAAACAACGTATAATGAAAAGTATAGTTTCGAGTAATTTGAATTTAAAGATTTGAAAATTAAAAAAAACGTATGAAAAAATATCAGGTAGCGTACAATTTTCATCTAAAAAACACATTTTAATCAACATTAAGAATATTGCAAAGTAGTTGTACTTATAAAATCGAGTACGAGGAATCGAATGGTGCTATTGTCAAATAATGACGTATAAATGTCATACGTTGTTTCATTTCTCAGCAGACGATATATTTTCATTTTGTGGGATTTTCAAAAACGTGATCCTTTTTTTAAAATTAATCTAACAAATATGGCAAGAAATTTATTTTAAAAGCTTTTGAGATGAAAAAAAAAAAAAAAAAATTGATTTAATGGATAGTCCATTACATGCACTCATAGGTCATTTTTTTTTTTTTTTTTTTAACAAACTTTTCTTTTGCAGATAAATATTTAATATAATAACGTGGTTGTAAAAAGCTTGAATTGTACTACAAAAATTATATAATGCTGAACTTTATTTTAAAGATTAATATGTATATTATGTACATTTGTACTTCCATGTACATAATTATGTACTTATGTGGAAGTAAGTTTTTGAAGCAATTCAAATTTATGAAATATTATTCGGATGTGGAAATTTTTGCATTAATAAAAAATATATGTATGGTGGTTGATTCTACGAACACTGTTCCATCAAATCTTGAATTATGTAAAAATAAAAAAAAATATTTACATAATATGATTATGAATAAAAAAAAAACACAAGAAATAAATGTAAGCTTAAAATAAAAAAGATTTTGAAGTTTGTTTTACAAAATTACTGATAAAAAATTGCAAGCAATATTTGCTAGGGTATAACTACAAATGCATATTCCCTTTAAGTATAGAAGAATCAGTAGGAAGCACAAAAAGAGTGTTCATATACAACAAACTTAATGAGTATAATCAGCAGTGACACAAATTTCAAACCCTCGAAACTATATAAAAATTCTTATAGAAAACTTAAAATAAGAAAAACATAATGAATTATTAAATTCATTTTTATTATATATTTGATTTAATCCCTTTTTACAAATCAATTTTCAATTTTTCAGTACAGATATCTTTTTTTCTTATGATTCTAATCCCTAAGAAAATTTGTTTGTTTTCTCACACATACAAGACGGCTTGATATTTATTGTCTGACAAATTATTGACACTGTGTGAGAAAAATTCTTTGAATTTTGATAATCTTTATTACGATAATAAACTTTGTGTTATAAAGTCAAAAGGCCTTTTTTAATATTTAATTTTGTAGGGCAAATTTTGAAGTATATCGAGCACACTATAAATATAAAGTAACAAAATATTAACTTCGATAAAATGTTAATTCTTAAAGTGAAATAATCTTTATTATTATTATTATTATTTTTATTTTCAAATTACTGACAATGAATAGTACTTCAATTAAAATTCTTATAGAAAAAATACATGAAATAATTTTAAGTGCAGCTTAACGTTGTTTAATTTAATCTGTATTAATTTTATTTGAAATGTACAGTCAGGCGCAAAAATCATATAAAAGAGGAAAAAAAAAATCCCATAAGATTTTTCCACTTATCTTTTAATTCGTTTAAAAGCTTGCACAACGGTTGTTTTTTTTTTTTTTATTATTATTTCTTAAGAAATTTTTTTTCAAAGCATTTATTACATTATTTCGAAGTACATTTAAGGTAAACCTATTATAACAATTTCTTGTTAAACGTTAAAATTATTGCCTTGAGATTTTTATGTTACAAAAAAATAATATAAGTAATAATAAAAAAAAAAAATAATGAAAATTGGGAAAAAAAATAAGAAAATTTAAGGTTTTTTTTTTTCAACGAATTACATGGAGGAGTTTTTCTTCTACGAGTTACATTACTAGATATTAGAACAGATAATCTGATCTTTTTTTTGAACCACTGTTTAAGTGTCATGATTCATTACACTGGAAAAAGTGATAGTTGCGCCAGCAATTATTTCTGTATAATCCCTGCTGTGCATATAGGTGAACTAGTGGACGACTTTACCATACGATTAATTATTTTTTTTAGCAAAGAAAATAGCTCACACTTCACGTTTTAATATAATCTGTTTTTATGATTATAGCATTATTCGACACAAAAACTTATTTTGTATAAAAAATAAATTGTTTGTAATAAAAAGCAATAAAAATTAGAACTTTGGTCGAGCAAATTTACTAAATATACATTTTTGGATCAGTTATTATTGCATTTAATAATGAATGCAAGATTTTGAGCACATACTGCCTTAATTTATAGCTGATTATCTACAGAGTTTTTTTTTGGGCTTTATACTAAGTATTTCATAGAAAACTTTCAAATGCAATCGATAGCTTTAAAATATAGCAGAAAGATTATAACTAAAATTGAGTTATTTTCTTGCACTATGTATACTTGCATCCTTCCAGAAATTAAGCAAAATTATATTATAATATAAACTTTAAAAGCAATTGATATGTTTTAAATTAAAGCATACGTGAATTCACTTTCTAGATTTTTTGATGTCTTATTTTACGTCTAGTAAATTTATATCATTTTGTTAAGTCTGTGGAAATTAAATTCCGCAAAAAAATAACATTACGCTAACCATGTGCTTGAATTTTCAATACATATCTCTACGTATATATTATATAAATATATTTATTATGTATGCACCTATATGTAGAATAATTTGAAAAATTTTTATTCATTATGATAACGTCTACATACATTTTAAAATAACCATATACCATATAGGTTAAATATATGTATACACGATTTTTATTGTAACTCTCAAAGACCAAAAATTTACATAGATATATTTAATAAAGCTTTTTTATGTACTTTTCTTTTTATTAAACAACCAAACATAATAACATTTGGGAATTTATAATATAAAATTGAGAAAATAAAAATAATCAAAAATATTATGTTAATTTAATTTAAAAACAGCAGAATTTTTTAATATAGGACATTGTAGGTCTGTATAATTATGTTATATTTTTTATTTGTGAAAATTGTTAAATTGTGAACAAGAACCTTCTAGTGTTATTGTTACATGAATTCATTTAAAAAAAAAAAATTATTTACATAAAACATATGGTTAACATAAATATAAGCAAAGATTTCTGATTTTTGTTAAAGAATTAAAAAACAAATATTTTTCTTCAAATTAAAGATAAATTTAATCAAGCCGAATTGCTGTAAAATCTGATAACAATATCGACGTATTCGGTATAGCTGATCGTTTTATTCAACCATTTATCATCTGAACTCACAGAAAAAAAAAATTGAGAAACAAAACCTATTTGCTAATTGCTGTGTATCATTGGTCGTTGAGCGGAATCAAGAAGAAGACTTTTATGGGTTGAAATATTACTTAATTACCATACATTAAATATCTTAAATTAAAAATTTTTTGTGGGTAAATGAACTAGAATTAAATTTAGATATACTATGTATGTATTTTGAATGCGATTTCATTAATCAAAATTTCAAACTTAATATTTTAAAAACCGTATATAAAATCTTCAACCTTAAGGATCAAAAAAATTTAAATTATTAGTTTAAAATTGAAATAATTGAATCAAATTACTATACCATACATTTAGATATGTTATTTTCCCACACTACAGTTGTATATAAAAAGTATATTATATCTATATTCTATATATGTATATGAAAGCACATATCATATCTATAAGTTTTCTAAATATTTAGATATGCATTGTATATGCAATTTGTAAGAGCAAATAATGTAATAATTTGTGCACGTATTCGAATGAAAAACTCGTATTCTATGTTGGTTATAATTTGTTGAATGAATATAACCTCTATCCATAATTTGTGTGATGATGTGAATTGAGTCAGTTCAAGAATCTAATTTTATAAAATAAACCAAAATTTCTACATTAAAATATTTATAAAAAAATATAATTAAGTTGAAGTTTTATTGCAAGTTGTACAAGTTTTAGTTAGAGTCAGTCGCCATTAAATTTTTGGTCCCACTAAAAAATTCCAAATATTTAACGATTTAACTTCAAATCGAATTCAGAATAATTTTTAATAATCATCTTTGTATTAAATAAAATATGTTAGTTTATTTTTTTGATGATAATTGTTTATACTATTCCCATTCTATTTAAGATCTAAGATATTTTAAAGCATAAATGATTCCAGTTTTAAAATTATACATATATATATATTTAAAATAAAAACAAAATTTTTGCTTAATACTATATATTTTAACAGAAAAATTCATTATGAATTCATAACACATTATCATCTGCAGACTGCGCATTATAGTGAACGTTTCTCTAATTGCACAAAATTTAAAATCTTATTGTACACTTATTATGGACATTTTTATTATCCTTGAATGTAAGGAATTGAATTATGAAATTTTTAGTACATTTTATGCTTATGCATAATATTTATTAAGATTATTAGGTAAGCCTCACTATCAAAAAAATAATAATTATGTGTGTAAAAACAATGTGTAATTAAAATATATATTTAATTTTCTATCATACATGAAATATTTTTAAGATACATGTATATAAATGCAGAAAAATTATGCATGCACTTGTAAATATTATGTATATTTATATATAAATGCAAGTATCAGCTGTTTTTATCAAATAAGAATGCTATTAGATTACAAATAATTCAGTAATAGAAAATTAAAACTAGGTTCTGTTTACTTTTTTGAATATATTAGATATAATAAGTATAATATTTAATTATTCTATTGTCACATTTAAACCTTGTATAATTATTCTTTCGTAAGCTTCTTTATATAAAATGCTAATGTATAACAAGATAATATAGTTTTTTTTAAATAAGGAACATATTCTCAAGGAAATTGTATTTTCAGTATTTCTAGAAAGTTTTCCACTAATATCTCTTTGATTTGTGGCATTTCTAAAAAAGTAATAAATACGACAAACAATATTATATTTGTTTCAATTTTGGCCGATACAGAAGAATATTAGGTGGTTATGTTTTTACCTTTTTGAAAATAAAATATCAATAAATTCAAAATAATTGGTTATTGAAAATTTCTAATACCGTATCAAGTTAATTCTAAATTATGGAAATATTTTAATTGATTTTATTTTCAATAGTAAAATAAATGAGTTCAAATTCAAATAAAATTTAACTGTGTAGAATTTATAAATGTGATAATTTAAATTATATTATGTTGCACCGTTTATATAGGATGTATACATGTATACTTAATAAACAGTCTTGCGGTATAACTTTTATTTATTATCGACATTAAAACCCTTTAAACCGTTTACTTATGAAATAATAGTTTTTTTTTTTACATATTTTTATGCTTATATACAATTTTTGGGATATGTGTATAATATTTATCTTAAATAAAATATTACACCAATAATGTTCAATGCAAGATATAATTTTTTAATTAATTTAAAGATTTTTGTTTTAATATTTTAGTGGTTATCAATAATTATAGCAGAGGAAATTTGAGGAATAGATATTAAGTACGGTTTCGAAGAATGGAAATAAAATCAACAAATATTTCCAGTGTTTGATGCGATAACCAACACAAATGCAAATGCAAAAGGACAAGAACGATAACATAATGAAACTAAATGTCCATAATATTTCCACAGATTATAAAATATTTACAAGAAAAGAATAAAAATTCTTTTGGAATGTTAAGACACTGCAGAAAAAACCAACAACATAAAAAATTGTTCTAACTATTTTACTAAGATTTTATCTTGTTTACATTCAAACAATCCTTGTTTTCTATTAGATATTATTTTTATGTGTACATAATTCCATTGTTAATAATATTATAATAGGACAACAACTAACCTACGCATAATAATAATAATAAAAAAAAATTAAAATAAAATTATAATAAAATTATGCTATCTTCATACCTCCTTTCTACATTATATACATTAAGTTGTTTTAATAATAAATATTCTGAATTTTGTGTTAATAAAGCCTTTTATATTTAATATTATTTTATTAATAGAATATATCCAGAAGTAATTTTTAATTAGGTTGCGAGTAAGAAAACTCAAACGAAACTAAATTATTTGCTATAAAATGAACATATTTCTGGCATTCATGCTACCGGGCTATTCCTCATTATTTCATTATTATATTGAGAAGTAAATAACAATGGCTTACAGTTTTGAGGATTGATTGCGACACTATAGTTAACGCAATTAGTTTATAGAGATTAAATCGGAACTTAATCAAAATAATTCGTTAAAATTATATGAAAAAAAAATCACTATAACAAATAAAAAGCAAATAATTTGGATATAAAACTACACAAATTCATTAAAATTTTCTTGATTCAATATCAAAGGATTGATTTGTAAGCAAAAAAAAAAATCATTAAAAACGACATCAAACATTGTAATAAAAATAAAATATCTTTGACTATAACGAGAATTATTAGTTTATTAATATAAAAACAAATTTAAATATTGTACAAAAATTAAATATTGTAGAAAGTTAATAAAATATTGGTAAATTCGAACATAAGCAAAAAAATTTTAAAAGCATAAAAATGTTGGATGTATAGGGTTAATTATTCTTAAGAGATTAATTTTTGAAATTAAAAACGATTCGCAAAGTTTTTGAAAAGGCGAATAAAGACAAATTCGAAAATTTTTGCAAACTTGACGAATTAGAAAACTTTTTTTAACATTCTATTTTGGTTTATCTGTTTTAATGATTCGACTTGAACTTATATAAAATGTAAGTTGATGAATCAAGTAATTGTAGCAGCTAATGCGATAACCAATTTTTGGTTGCTCTGATTTTACCAGCCAGCCAACTGATCTTAATCCTAAATAGAAATGAAAATTATTTATTTAAATCAATGTTTTTTTTTTTTTTTCATTTTACGCAATACAAATGAAAAAGAAAAATTATCATGCGAAATAAGAATTTTACAGCTTTTAAACCCAAAAAAAAAAAAAATAAAATTGCAATTTAACTTTATCTTTCTTTATGAATCATTTAATCGGAAAAATATAATAAACATTTTTTTTTTGTTAATCTTGTTTGTACTATGGGTCAAAAAGGGTTAAATTTGGTAAATATGATTTTATTTTGTAAAATCAGCAAGTTTAATTTCTTTTGACGGTAAGTCATGCATTTCATTTCGATATAAAAAGGCATTTTTTTTTTTTTCGAATTTTATGCTTTATTTTGAAAACAATAAAGGATTTTTTTCTGATTTATGTAAAATAATTTTGAGTTTGTCCGTCGAGACTGGTATTAGATTTTTTTTTTTTATTTAATGGGATTTATTGTCATTATTTTTATTTAAAAAAAAAATGTATTTTCAATGTTCAAATCATATTTAAATTCAAATTAAGTTAATTAAATTTATTTGCAAGCAAAATAAAATAAAATTTAAATTTACTCTATGTTGGTTTGAGGATGAACTTTATTAACCTTAAAAATTGATTTTGTACCAAAAAGTAAGATTCTCAAATTGATATAATCGTTGCAAATAAAACGCAAAAAATTGGGCAATCAAAAAAGTTGGAAATTTTGAATCAAAAGCTCTTAAACAATTTTCTGATTACCTCTTCATAGGTAATAATATTCTTATTAACAGTAGCTGTACTAAGTCATCAAGCGTTTTATTCTCGATTGCCAAAAAAAATTTCAAACACAAAATATTGGTGTTTCCAAATAAAAGATTACATCAGCAGAATGATTTTTAAGACATTTATTTATTTTTTTTTTTTTTTTGATAAATATTTCATAATGAAATTTAAATAAAGTTTGCATCACTATGTTATCGGTTTTTTGTTTGCATCATTGAATAAATTTTAGATTTTAGTGCTAAAAAAGAAAAAATCAATCCAATAAAATTCAATCAGCTATTGAGTATTTTTATGTTTTGTATATTGTATATTTGTAAAAAAAAAATGTTGTGCAAGCAAATAAATCAGCGAGAAATGTAAATATATAGTTATTACATATAAAAATATTGCTCAAATATTTTTTTAAGAATTTGCCAAAAAAAATCCTATTCTACTGAACATTCTAATATCTCTTAGGATTTATGTTCATACATGTAGTTTCTATGATTTTATTAGCATAAAGGATTCTTCTAAAGTTTTATAAGTTCCGCGTTCAATCAAACTGAATTGCTAAAAAAGAGGGAAGACACCTGTTGACTTAGATAAAAATATTTATGTTATATAATATATTTGTCTCTTTTAGCTGAATTTAGTTGATTAAGTTTCATAGAATTAATTAATGCCCTTGTTAAGATATATAGTCTTTTAAGTAGAAATACGGGAGTAATGTACAATATACTAATGTACAGAAGCGATTGTTTCACATAATATAATTGCGGCAGTATTTTGAAAGAATTTGTGAAAATCATTGCATTTTAATTTTTTATTTTTTATCATCTGAAATACAGAAATCAATGTAGAAACTACTAATGATGTTGATATTTTAATATATATAATTTTTTTTTTATTAAATTTGAATATTGCATTTCATGCTAAGCATTTTATTCACATAGCTTATTTTTGCTTTTTTTTTTTCTAATATAAAATAAATGAAAATTACAATAAAGGAATGTTGAAATAAAATGTTACGAAAAACTTAGTATATTTTGTTTTGCAGTTGAAATAAAAGTAAAAATGTCTGCAAACTATTTACTATTTAAGTCAAATAATATAAAAACTATTTCAGATTTTAAAAAGTGTTAAATTCTTTCATTTTTGTTTGAGAATTTAACCGCATTTTTTAAATTTCAAAATACATACTCTGTATATTTTTCTTTCTAAAGACCTTTCTAAAATTTTGGTTAAATTAAAATTTTATGAATTATGTAGGAATTTTTATTTTGGATTTAAAAAGACTTAAATCGAATATGTACATATACTAAAATATAGGTAATTAATGGGATTATTACCTTTTTGTAACAGAAATTTTTTTTTTCCTTAATAAATTAAAACGTTTATATATTTGCTTACAGGAAAAGCCATAAAAGCCTATACTAATAATCAATAATATGCATTTTTTTTTGGGGCATTTCAATTTATTTATTAATCTTGACTAAAAGTTTCTAATTTTTTTTTCTATTTTGAACGTCATAAAAATAGTGAGAATAAAGTGTATTAAACAATTTTTTTTTTAATTTTTTTTGCAAAATTTTTATGCTTTGGGCAAATACATTTTTTATTATTATTTTTAGTTACTTTATTTATATACACCTAAAAAGTAGTTTAAAATATATTTTCACTCCGAATATGAAAATTCATAGAAAACAATACAGCAAAAAAAAAAAAATTTTATTCTGTAAGAAGACCATAAAAATATTAGAAAATATGATAAATTTAAAAATAATGTTAAATAAATCTAAACGACACTTTATTAATTTTTGTGTTGTAGTTTGGAATCAAATGTCAACTGATACTCACCATCTACAAACTTAAAAGCAATGTAAAGTCAACATTGTTTAATTTTTCAATAATTAAAAAAATGTATAGAAATTCGAATAAAGTTTCCATTTCGATTTGAACTTTTGTATATCTGAGTTTTGATAAAAAAAACCTAAACCTGAAAATGTTCGGTTTTATTTTGTTTTTTGTAAATACTGATACCATTATTTCTAGTTCTTCTGAGTCTAACTAAATTTAAAACTATATAAGTATAGGAAACAAGAACAAAACTTTCACCTTAACACTTCGACTGACATTTATAATAAAACGAAATTATGCATATGAGAATATATGAATATTGTACTTGTTTTAGCTTAAACATTATTTATTAATTTATTATATATATAATATTTTTGTTTTTTTATGAAAACAAAAAAAATATTATTCTGTACATGTTAATTTAATGCTCACGGATGCTCTACTAGAAAATATTCCCCATATTAATGTTAGTCTATCCATATTTATATATAATGCATATACTTAGAAATGATTGCACATAATGCACAAGTTGGTAAGATTCATTGTATTTTGTATTTTTTTTTTTTTCAAACTTTCTTATATTACTTAAATTAAAATTTGAATGATATAGTTATATAAAATTTCTTTCCGATATAGATGCAAAAAAAAAAAAATAAAAAAAATAAAAAATACGATGAAAAAATATCACAAGTAAATATTATCAAGAAATTCTTTTTCCCATCTTCTAACTCTGTGATATTTTTTTAAAGTTTTAATTTTCGTAATTGCAGTTGTATAAGAAAAACAATTTGAATTGATAAAAATATTATTATCTCTTTATTATTATCTTTTCTTAATAATATTTCAAAGTTTTATAGAAATAGTAATTTCTATATATATTATTTTAATAAATTTTTATAAACATAAATTAAATGAGATTTTTATTACAAGATCCGCCGTTTCGTCTCTTAAACTAATGTGAAAATTTCATATACGGAATATTTATTATTCTGTGAAAATTTGTTTATTGAACGACATCAAGCGAACATTAGAGAAATAAATATAATTACTTGGAAACTAAAATTTTTATACATTTAAAAAAAAAAAAAATTCGCTAAAAAAACTATGTAATTTGTATATATATATATAATATATTTTCCGGGCAAAAAAAGATTTAAACAATTTTTAACAGCCTTAAAATTCCTTTTCATTTGAACAAAAATAAAATTTATCTATGAGTTCTCGTTAAGTCAATAAAGTGCAGAAGGTGGTGGAAATAAATAAAAGAAGTGTACAAATAAAAAATTCTTGTTTTTTTTTTTCTATTTTTAAACATATTTTTGAATTTATTTTCCAATAAAAAATCGAAATTGTTATTCTTCTATGTATATTATATTTTTTTTTTATGAGAATTTGAAAATTGTTGATAAATTAATGGCTCTAAATGCATATTAGTTAGTTATCGATTCTCTGTATATACACATTTTTCAATTAAGTAATATCGAAAAATTTATGAGGAAAATAAAAATAAAAAAAAATAAAAATCCGAATCCATCTGTTCCCTGCAGCTCAATCTATATGTACGTAATTATATTTGCTACAATTAACAATATTCATTTGGAATTGGGCGGAATTTTGTTTTTTTTTTTGGTATTTTATTCAAACATTTTTATTTTTTCAGGGTAGATTAAAAAATTACTTTTTCGCGGTGTCTAAATATCAAATATGAATAAAATAAAATTTTTTTAGAAATATTTTTTTTTAATCAATCTAAAAGAGATTAATAATATATAATATATTTAATGGTTGTGGCTTATGAATATTTAATATATATATATATATATATATATATATATATATTTAATATATATATATATATATGGTATTATAATTAAAATGAAAAATTTACTAGGAAATTGTTTGAAATTGTAAAAACTCAAGATAAAAAATTGAAAAAAGAAAAATTGAAAAATAAAAAGTGCAAGATTCTGAAAGAAAATAGAATCCAATGAAACCATCCAATTTGTCTTAATGACAGAATGTGTTTTTTAAGCAATTGTTGTTTTTTTTTTTTATTAAAATAAATTTTCGTTAACTAAAGAAATGAAAAATTATTTTATTTTTTGAGAAAAAGCTACAATGAATATTTTTTTTTTTATAACTTCTTTAAACGTATATTTTATTGAATGTCAATATAATTTTTGCAACTCTAAATTTCGTAAACAGCAAAATGAGTACAAAAAATACTCAAATGACGTATTAATAAATTATTAAGTGAACTTCTAATCATTTTTTTGAAAAATCGAAAAACTATAATAAGAAAATTTTGGAAAATTTTCAAAAATAATATTCATTTAGAACAAATTTATTTATTTTCCATTATCAAAATTTTCATATCTGTTTCTATATAGATACAATCCAATAAAGTTTTGGCGCCGTTTGGAAAAAAAAAATTAAATAAAATTTGTCTAGTTTTTTGTATCCTCCTTTTATATTATTCATGACTTTGAAACTCATCATATAAAGTTAATATTGCTTTGCCAAATCAAAATTGAGTTATCCAGTAGTTCATATGTGATAGATGCTCATATTCTTAAGTTTCTTATGGTATCTTAAAGTTTCAATTTTTAATGATATTTTGTATATATTGTATATAATAAATAAATAATAAATAATGTAAATAATTATTTACTATCTCAAGGAGAAATCAAAACAAAGCCAAAGATATATATTAAAAAATATTGTACATGTTGTAAACAAATACAAATATACTTGAATTTAAATTTAATAAAAAAAAATAAAAATTATTTAAAAAAAAACTGATATTTTAATGCTAAAACTTGGTTAGAATTCAAATTTAAGGTTAAAAAGACATTTACACACGAAATGTACATATTGCATAAATAAACATAAACTATATTTAAAATCAAATTTTTACATACGTATATACTATACTTTATATCTACTTTGTACATATAATATGCTTATTTCATATTATGTACACATATTTGCATATTTTCGTTTGATTAAAAAAATATTTGAAATTCCAGAACATTTTGTACATGAAGCGTACATAAGCATATGATTATGCTATATACATATGTATATATCAAACAAAATTATAGAAAGGATATTTAAAAAAAGAAAATAAAAACGAAGATAAACAAATTTTTGAAATAAGAGTAAAAAGAAAATTTAAAAAACAGTAATAATAATATATATGTATTTATATAAAAGAAAATCCCAAATGAAAGAATACGAATATCGTCTTATTTTTTCTTTGAAAACATAATCAAAGAGTTACGTAAGTATAGAGCTGGAAATTGAAGTTAAATAATAAAATTGCAGTGTTTTTATTTTATACATAGAAGTTGAATTTGAATTTTTGATTTTTAGTTTTTTTTTTTTTTTATGATAAAGTTTATCTTTTAAGTTTAATAGTTTATGGATTTGCATTTTATTATGATTTATCATTTTTCAATCTCACTTAATGAAAAGCACATAAAAATAAATTTTGAAAATTTAATAAGGTTTTCATATACAATAATTGCCAATCAAGGTTTCTAAAATTTTTGGTACATAATATGCAAAATTTTTGAATACGAAGGATGGACGTAATAAAAATTAGACGTAATATGATATAATATGGGATATTGAAATTATTTTGTTTTTTAACATTTAAGTTTAAAATATTTCTCAATTTCAAAATTATTGACTTTTATTAAAACTTTTTATAAAATAATAACATTTAATTAAAACTTTACTCTGGCCTGAACTGTTAAAAAAAGACAAATTAATATCAAAATAAATTTTAACGTTATTTTCCGAAAAACCCATAATATGGACTTTAAATAATTTTTTTTTATTTATTTAAATAAAAAAGATTTTCATTTTCCTTTAAACTTTTCTTTTTTTTTCGATTTCAAAAGAAATAAAAAATTAAAATTAAAATAAAGGTCACATATGTTATTTGCTGATTAGAATTTAAAGAAAAATGAATAAAGAAAAGAAAAATAAAAAAAAATATATAAAAATTATTATATTTTCTTTTCATATTAAAAAAAAAAATGAAAACAAATTTGGTCAGGAACAAAAAAAAGAATAAGTTTTTTTTTTGTGTCCGTTTAATGATTCTGTTTCTAAATTTTCAAAATTTTTCGGTACCATTATTATATAACTAAATGATAGTCATAGTATGTACTGCCAAATATCGTTAGGTTCAGAGATTTACGTAATGAGAGTGTTTTGATAATTTATTTTAGTTGTTTTGAATTTTTAAGTCCGAAATTATCAAATAATTCGAAAAAGTTGTTGATAATAATTTTAATTTTATTCCAGATCCTTTAAAAAACGAAAATCCTTTAATTCAAAGAAAAACACAACCCATAAAAACAAAGTTTTTGATATGAATCCTTTATATGGGAGGCAATTGATATGAAGTTCATATAAAGGTGTGTGTGAGTCTGTGATGCCAAAGTATATTGTTATCGACGTCAAAGTGATGTGCAAAATTTTAGCTCGTTTGGATACCGGAAATTGGGTCTATTTTGATTTACTAAGTTTGCAGACCAGGTGGTGAAGTTTATATAAAGGTGTGTGTGTGATGCCAAAGTAAATTTCAGCTCGATTGGATACCGGGAAGTGGGTCTTTTTTAATTTTGTAAGTTTGAGGAAAGTGTGCTGAAGTTCATATATATATATGTGTGTGTGTGTGTATGTGAATGTGTCGATGCCAAAGTGTATTGTCATCGACGACAAAACGATGTGCAAAATTTCAGCTCGATTGGACACCGGGAAATAGGTCAATTTTGACTTTCTAAGTTTGTGGAAACGAAGTGAAGTTAATATCAAGGATTTAAAAATTTTTTGTCTATGCATTTTAATTATATTTTCCTTATTAAATAATTTATTATATTAAAAATTACTATAGACATTACTTCTATACTTGTATCAAGAGAAAAAAAAAACTACCAAAAATTAGAAAAGTTTATTCATTTAAAGTTTGAAATTTTTAGTTTTTAACATAAAACAAAAAATATTGAAAACAAAGATTAATTTCACTTAATGTTTTTTAAGTGGCACTGCCAAAGTACTCAGTAAATTTTCATTTCTTTTTTTTTTTAACATTCTTTAAAAGTTTTTCTCAGCATTTTATACCGCAGCCAGAACAAATTCATAATTTTTATGAAACATGAACTTCCGAAAAGAAAAAAAAAATCATATGTACAACATACATATACACATAATAATCATTTCAGCTAACTGGGATAAAGTTCTACAACAAATTTAATTCAACTTAAATTTTTATAATAATTTTAAATGGTTTGGATTACTTGTAAATTAAAAAAGCTTTTAAATATTATGTTGAACACTTCTTGTTTAGTAAAGTATGAGACCATAATAATGATTAAATCTATTTTATAAGGAACAAATGAAAATTTAAAAATAATATACATATATTTCCCTTTTTTTTCACATAATATTTCAAACAAATCTAGGTAATAGTGGGATCTAAAATAAATTTTTTTTTTTTTGATTATAAACTTTGACGACAAAGATTTCATTTATAATTAAAAACAAAAAAGGAAAAATTTAAGAGAATTTAAAAAAAAGATGTATATATATATATATATATATATATATATATTATATATATATATATATATATATATATATATATATATATATATATTTACAGATGTTGTGCAAAAAAAAAAAGAAGGAAACATTTGAAACAGAAAAAATAATTATTAAAATAAAAATTTGTTTTTTCTTTTTTTAAAATACATATATGCGAATATTGCAATTTTCCTTAAATTTCCTATAAACGACATGCAAAATATATATTATATAAGAGGAGTTTTATATTATTAATTTATCCTGAAATGTAAAATATATATACATGAAAATTATATGAAATGTCATGTAGATACAATTTTTTTTTTTAATTAGAAAAACTTGTTAGGAAAAGTGGATTAACATTTAACATGTCATATCGTTTTTATTCAGCATAAATGTATAAAAATGTTTGCAGCAAAAATGGACTTCTTTGATAACATATTTTTTTTTATCTAACGTAAATAATTTAAGTAATAATAAAATTAATTACTTGCAAAAATGATAATATCTATGCTTTTTAAAATATTTTGAACATTTCATAGCAAGTCTTTGTAGGACTAAAATTTTTATTTCCTATGTTAGAGTGCCCCTTAATAAAGAGCATCTTTTTTTATACTTTTTTTTTTAACCGCGACAATACGATCGAGCCTAGCGATTTTCATACTTTAAAAGCCAAAAAATGATTAATCTGTTGACTATTTCAGGTTTCGGAGTTGGACGGTCTCAAAACAATTAAAAGTCTGAATAATTATCATATAAAATTTTAAATTTTATGAAAGTTGAAACTAATTCTGATTAAAATAAGTACGTTTATAGATTGCTATATACCAATTTAAAGACATTTAATCGCACATTATATTAATAAAAATTAATCATTGACATTATCTTCAAATATCCATGAAAAACATTCTAATAAATTTATTATTTTACTAACCTGAAGAATGTACCTACATATATTCATTAAAGTCTAATAAGTAAATATTGTAATGTGACGTATAAGGACGTTGATTTTTATTTTATATTCTCAATCAAAAGAAAATATTACAAAAAAGAAAAATAGAAAAATTATATACGTATAAGTATGCTCAGTATAATTCCTATATATTTTTAGATGTAAACAAAAAAAAAGAACAAAAAATTAAAGTGGGTTTTCTCGTAATAATTTTACACACTACTACACTATTATTATACTAGCTAGCTTTCTGATTAAATTACCTATAAAAAGGTAAATACTGGTTAAACACCGTAAAATTGTTTTCATTACATAAATTTTAATGATTTTTGTGCTCCTTTCTTTATTATTATTATTATTATTATTATTTTTTTATTTTTTTTTTCCTGTGATGAGAGGAAGGAAAATTCTAATTGAATTGTTTGAAAGGAAAATTCCAAGTAGGTTAATTTTTATAGAAAAAAAAAAAACTATAAGAATAAAAAAAAATTGTTTTTTTATTTATATCTAAAAAAAAGGTGTATAAAGATATATGTATATAGTATATTATTGCACCTACACGTACTATTACATAAGAAATTTTATATATACATATATATAATATATATAGATAAAAATAGAAAATTAAATTTATTTCTAGAAAATGCAATTTTTTTTTCATGCACTCATTGATAATAACATATGTTACCGTCTTGCATTTGTTTTTTTTTTAAGGTTGAAGCTTAATATATTAATATATATTTAATAAACTTTGTTGACCCAGATAACTGACATCATATCAATTTAAAATTCTTCTTCTCATTGATAGGGATTAGAAAGAAAATTAAATGAAAAAATAAATGTGTTGTGTTTTCTTCAGGTTGTCCTAGGAATGTATAACCTGGTTGGAATTCCTATATTTTAGTGTTCGAACTTTATGGCTAACGTAAATATGATAACTTTCAACCAGACTCTGAAAAAACCAAAAAATTCATTTGGTAGAAAACATACAGGTATAATGAATTCAAATCAAATATTTGCAGAATTTTAAATCCTTATTTAATCCAAATTAATTTGAAAATTTTATTTTGCCATATGTACATATTTAAAATTCATTTAACTTTAAAAAAGATACGTGTACAGATAGTGTTCAATGATAATTTTCCCAGTTTCGATATAAACTGCAGCAATATTTAAAATAAAAAACATTTTTTTTTTTGCATTTTGTAATGTACAGGTGTACTGCATGTCATATAAAACGTGCGATTTTATAAACATTAAATGAAATTATCTTCGTTTTTTTTGCCATCAACAAAAAAAATCAGAAATCTTCTTTAAGTGAAACATTTGAAGTTTGTCAGTTTTATCCTTCCTCCGTTAAAAAAAAAAATATTCACAGCTATTGAAGCTCAGAAGCTCTGTTATTCAGATTCTACAGATAAATTCCTGGGGATCATAACTTTTGTTCAGATTGTTATGAAATTATTGAAAACTTAATTTTTGGTCCACGTATAATTCAAGTGCGTTATATATTCTTCATACTTTTCAGACAACTGCAGTTGTATTTTAAATTGGAAAAATGACATCATTTCTGACATGATTTCTTCTTTAGTTCTCTAAAATTTATTCGTATTTTCTTTTATTTATTTATCAGCAGGAATAATGTATTTTTGCTTTTTTAAGAAATTGCATTCTTATGTTAATATTGTTTGTGCATCAACAATAAAAAAATAAATAAACTGAATTAAAATAGGATATATAAAATGAAATAAAGTTAGGAAAAAAATTCTAATTGAACAATATTTCATTATCACAAGCTAAGTAGACGTTTCAATGCATAATTAATTCTTTTACTTTATCTGGTTTTATCTTATATAGTTGTTGTCTCTAATAATATTACTTCACTGTAATTTTTGACTACGCTTGTTGATAGCAAGAGAAATGTGATAAGTTTTGTTCATTTGAGATGATTTTCAGTGGATCGAAGAAATCTTTGGGAAACTTTAAATTTATTTAAAATACTTTCGTTGTAATCGTAAAAGAAGTTAAAAGATTATTGTGTTTTTATTTTATCATAAAGAATCTTAAAGATAAAACAAATTTTTTTTAAGGTAACATTTAAGAAAATTATGCGCACATTCTTTTTTCCGCTTAAATCATAAATAACAAAGAAAAACATTAAAGACAAAAAACTAGTTTGTTATGCTAGTGCCATCATTAACTCAAAAGCTTTACTGTTAAATGGTTTAGCTATTAAATGGCTGTAAAATGGCTGACCAAAAATAAATAAAATTCGGTAATATTTTATCGAACATTTAGAAATAATTTACCTTCACCTCGTATCGTATTATATATAAAAATAATTGAATAAATTATTTAATAATAAAATTAAAATTAATTTTTTAGAATTATAATTTTCACATTAATAGCATACCTCAACATTATGAGTATTAATTAAAATATTTGTTTTGTAAACTTTTTTTACATAATAAAAATCATAAAATAAATTTTGAGAATAAATTGATATTCAAAATATAACACTGAGTTTTTTTTTTTTTATATTTTTTATTTTGGATAAAATATAAATGAAAGAAGTTTTCCTATAAACTTTTGCTATTTTATACGTGCCAAATAAATTTCAATACAAAATTTATTTAAATTAACTTTTACAAGTACAAAATTTAGCATGCATTCATGTAGTGTGCATGAAATTTTTTTTTTCTAAATTTTTATTTTTGCCTATGTTCAAAATAATACAAAAAAAAAAAACTTGTTTTCCTTTTTTTTCTGTGCTCCTTCGACTTGTTCAGTCAAATATGAAATTGATTTTACGCTCCATTTTATAGTGCAACATAAACTTTCAACAAAAAAATAAAAAAAATGTATATTAGCAATCTTTTGAAGTATTTAAACATAGATCAATAATAAAACTAAACATTTCCTCCCCATATAGTCATTATTTAAAAAAAAAAAAAAAAACATTGATAGCATCCAGTAAATTTTCCAGAAGTGATTAACAAGAAACTATACACATCTCTAAATGTTTTATTTTGAGAAAATTTATTTTTGATAGAACTCAGTTTGGGTCATTACGTCATCAACTGTACATTATTAACCTTTTTAAAAATAGAGAAATTGTGCATTCAGTATATATGAACTAATTTAATATAGAAGATTGATATATATTTTTTTCCATAAGTAAATATAATTTTGTAATTAATGGAAACAGTATTTTTGCAACATAAATTACTTAATTTATAGAAAAAATAATTAGTTCGTTATTATGTTGGTGAATTCGTGAGATATGTTATTATACACATTTTAACGCCAACACTGAATAAAAAATTAACAACCCATTGGGGTGAATTTAATCTAAAATCGATATGATGTAGGTAAGATAACGATAATAATCACCATAATTCAAGACCTTGTTTAAGACAAAATTCAATTTAAATTAAATAAAAAAAAGATTTATTCTTCTTTTTTAAATATCCAGCGGCGCAATCTAAGAAATTTCTTTTTCGACGCTGTAATATTCAGAATTTTCCAATCATGATGTTTTTTATACAAAGCTTCGCGATCTATATTCGAAAATGTTAATAATTAACAATTCACAAACAGGTCAACGACAATGGTGAAGGGAACCTTAAAATAGGTTTATAAACGATGAATAGTACCAACACTGAGGAGCTACATGTCAGATTTAAGGGATGTCCACAAAAATCTTATATTTTTCGTTAGTTTATCAATATACAAATAAATTATTTGATCCTAATGCAATTTAAATTTATCATCAATATACAGAAAATTGAATCCTGAAAGCATTATCAATATGATATTATTATTATGTATTATTATATCAATACATAAAAATATCTATATTTTTATTATTCATATGAATTCCCCATAAACATAAGTTTTTCTTTATTATTAAAACCATATAAATAAATAATGCAACTAATATTGTTATGTAAGATAGAGTGTAAAACCACTCTATCGTAACAATTAAATTTTAAATCCATTAAAAACCACTTATTAAAGTGAAATCTTTCATCACTAATGCCCAACTCATAATTTATATTACAGACGTTAAATCAGTTTTCGAACATTTCAATAATATAAGTACATGTATATATAATACAAAAATTTATTTTTTTTTTGTGTTTTTGCATTTTATCCTTACAAAAAATGATATGTTGTGTGCATCATAATATATATATATTTTTTTATATATTATTATTATCCATGGAAGGATTTCTGATTTTTTATTTTTATTTTTTTCAAAAAAAACGGAAGTGGCTGAACAAAAACTTTCTACAAGACTAATGTATGTACGAAAAAAAAATCAATATGTGCCTAAATTGCATTTTCAAGAGGAAAGTGAGAAATTTTCTTGCTTGTAAAAAAAAAATTTTTTTTTTGTATAATATTATTAAAAAATCCCATTAACCTAGTTTTTTCAGAGAAGAAATTACATGGATACTTCTTCAAAAATGTAATAAAAGGACGTACAATGCATATCTTTATATATATGTGTATAAATAATCTATATATGTTAAGAACATGATTTTTTATTTTTTTGCATTTGTACACACAATACATATCATTAGTACTATAATCGAATAAGTGAATAAGTAGTTATATGTCTCTTCAGGAAATTTACATGAACCATAAAAGAAAAAAATAAAAAGACATAAAAAAATATGTTTTTTTTTATAATTTTATCCAATTACTTGGGTTAGCAGATTAAGAACATTAAAATTTTCTTTTCAGTAAATATTTGGAAAAAATATTACGTATATATTCAGTTATAAATAGGGAAATAGAAAAATTTTGGTTTATAGAGAATCATAGAGTAATCACTATTTGAGTTAAGTTTGGACATTGATTTACCAAATTTTGTATGTGACAGTTTAGGTTTGATAAGAGTTTAATCCATAACTTTCACTAAATAAAAAAAGAACAAACTTAATTGAAAAACATTGTTATTATTATTTATAATATTTTTTTTTTTTAATATTCATCATATTTCAAATTTATTACAATCTAAATTATAATAAAATTAATAGATAATAATTATTTTGAAATTTTTCGCGTAACTACATTGGAAGTTTATTTAAAAATATGATTTTTAATTTCTTGTTTTTTTTTTTCATTTTTTTTTTTATTTTTATTTTCAATTTTGACATTTTGGTTTTACGCAAAAAAAAAAAAAAAATTCTTAGTGTTACACTTAATTGTTTTACAATTAATTTTTTTTTTTATAATAAATATAATTTTAATTTTTATTTAAGTTAATTTTATTTTTTATTTCTTTGAATATAAATATAGTATTTTTCACATTTATAAAATATTTTTATTAATTTTTTGTTTTTTATTGTATTTTCTTTATCGTTTATTCTAAGTTAGTATTTGCAAACACTTTTCTTTCAGTTTGTGAGTTATTTGAAAGTTTGAGGAGAAATTATTTTTATACACAATTATTTTTTGACCATTGAAATTTAAAAAACTAAAAATACTGAAATAATAATTAAATAAGCGTACGATATTGATATAGAGAATAATGCTGTCAAAGTATTATAAAGAATTTGCCCTGCTTTTTAAATACTTCGATCGTCATTGTCTTCTATCTGAAAAAAAAATATATAAAATTCTGAAAAAGAAACTTTTGAGGAAAATTAAGTCACAACCATTTGGCGTTATAGGGATAAAAATGACTTGATACTATAGTATTAAATTAATAATATTAGATGGTGAATGTAAATACTTCTTAGAATATTAATATACCATATTATATATTTGATAATAAATTTAACAATGTGTCTATTAAATAAAAGTATGTAATTAATGGTAAAAAAAACTCTATCTATTTCTAGCACCTAGAATCTACAATACATTATATTTACAATTTTTCATATTTTTATATTATTTATATATTTATTAATTTATTTATTATTTACAACTATAAAATTTGATTTTTTTTTTTTTAATGACTACATAGATTATGAGTAAAAACCGTTCGATGAAAGAAGTTTTGTTCATGAAAATGGTCTGTAAAGACTAAGAAATTTTGTATATGTTTATGAACTCAGATGTTCGAAATAAACGATAAGGAAAATCTTATGCCCTTAGACCCAGGAATAATTTTAGTGGTAACACAATATTCCACATAGAATTAATTTGAGATAATTTAATTTGAAAGGGGACTATGTCCCATGTAATCTTTTCTTAAAACACATAAATTTTGAGTATCTTGCTGGAAATTTATACGATAGTAAGAAAAGAAAATACGAAATAATAATTTAAAATATAAATGTAATTCTATAGCGATTTGATTAAAATTAATTTAATATTCTAAATCTTCTTCTGTAATTAAATTAAATAATTTAAAACCTATATATTATTGTAGTTCAAAAATTTACAATTTGATTAGTCTTCTTGTTTTCTTATTTTAAATTAAATTGTATTTAATATTTTTTTTTGTTTCCATAATTAGATAAACACTAAATAGGACTTTAATTTCCAATTTAAACATAAAATAGTACATGACAGAGAAAATTGTAAACAGTGACGGGAGGACAGACATATAAACTCATATTGAATTTTTTAAGGTTTGGAACGAAATAATTGTTTTATTGTGAGATGAAAAATAGTGAACCTTATCACATTTTATATCCACATACAATATTAATGTATTCGTTATAGTACTTTATAACAATTTAATTATATTGATAGGGAAGCAATATAAATTGATTTGCGTTAGAAAATTGTTCTTGTCTAAAAAATACATTGGAAGAGAAAAATTTTCCCGTTTATTTCATTTCCAATTTTAAGGCGTCAAAATCAATAATAGTTTTGAATAAATGAGAAACACTTAATATAAAATTTTTGGATATAATTTTTCAATGTGACTACTCTGGGGTTAAACACCAGAGTACTTTTAAATGGTTGAACTGCGGTCAAACACTATTTTCAAAAAATTGACAAATTTTATTAAAAAAATAGACATCCAAGTTACAGAAGTTTGGTTAAAAAATATTATATTAAATTCTATACACGTATTACATCTCCAGGCTCTTTTTTTGTGTTATTATCGTTGTCAACGTCATCATCATCGTCCTCATCTTCTTCATTAGCAACATCAGTGTTACTTTGAATATCATCATTTAAAGAATTATGTTCTACTCATCTGCCCTCTCGTCACATAAAAATATCTCCACCTACAATATTAGCTGTTTTTCTTGGAGTTGTTGGCACACCATGCGGACAAGTCTTAGATTCGTCTTCGAATGTAACCATTTTTTCACGAGCTGGTTTCAATATCATTTGAGTGGGTGGACATAAAATTGTTGTTGTTTGAATTTGTGGTGGCGGTGTTTGTAATTGTGGTAAACCTAATCCACTATTTATTCCAGCTAATCCACCGGGCGTTCTACGTGGTGGGGGCAGCGCTAGGTCACCAACACCTGATAAATTAAATTCACTAACACTTCTTGGCACAAAATATTCCATATGATTTTCTAATATTCCAGTTGATCTTCTTGCTGGAATATTGCGTTGAAATGCGGACGATCGCCTTGGCAACGAACTATAGTGTGATGTTAAATGAGGTGCAACTCCAACTATACTTTGATTAGGGCCACCAACATTCGACAGAAGATCAGCTGTTTGTCTGTGTCAGGATTTTGGTGTAACTGCAACTGAAACCAATGCTACATCATCGTGATTATGATGTGTACTTGAATTTGGAGGCAAAACTTGATCTTGGACACCGAATTTCCTTAGCCACAATATTAATTCAGTTTGTATTAAGCTGAAACACATTGCCACAACTGCCATACCAAATAAAATGTATGCTGATGCTAAATATTGACATAGTTGCCCAGTTGGTGTTAAATCACCAAAACCAATTGTACCCAATGATGTGAAACAAAAATATAGTGCCTCTAAAACTCCCCAATTTTGTATTTTATGAAATAATAATGCACCTAAACTAATATAACAAATTAATATTAAAATACAAATTGATATTGGAACACTTGGATTTGAATAACTAGAATGGGCTATCATCAGACCGGTGGTGGTGTTAGCATTTGAAGCATTATTATTTGTTGTTATTTGATATGGACTTCCGCTGTTATGCAATTTTGATGAATTGTGATGATTAAAATGATGATTTGTATTACCACTTGATGAACTATCTGATGGTGGTGTTTTATTACCATGATTTTTACGTGTTCTTCCACTTATTCTAAATATACAGCGTATTGCTGATGATAAACCCTCACCCATTGCAGATAAATAAAGCAATACAATTGGTATACCAAAAAGTGCATATATAAGTGCGGCAATTCTACCCCATTGAGTTCGAGGTGAAATACCACCATAACCTGTAAAAAAAAAATAAAAAAAATTGCATTCAATTTAGAATATATATAATTTTATTCATAATTTTATTATATATTAACGAATAATAATACATAAACAATGTTAATTATATATGCCTAAAATAATTCTCTTATTTCAATAATAATTTTGCTAAATGAGGTCAGTAAAGGATATTATTATATGTAAAGTTATCAAAATCAATTAAATTTTTTATTGCATATACTTCATAGACCTTTATTTTATTTTAATGAGATTTAATTACCAATTCAAATATTTTACCTACACACGTACACGTACGTATATGAATAGATAATTTCTTTTGATTCATATTTCACTGACAGAATTATTTTTCAGTTTTTAAGCACAATAAATTAATGTAGATTTATAATAGAATTTGTTGGCTAAACTTTTTTGTTGAAAATTTCTATTTTGCAACCTTTGTAAAAATTTTGATTTAGTAGCCCTAAGAAAAAATTTGCTTCTTAGATTCTACATTAAAAAGTTTTTCTTTCGACTCCAACTCTTCTTGGGGTTCCAGGATAGGGTGTATTGGAATATAATAAAGTATAACATTTTAACTTTAAACCAGTCGTTTTTGTATATATTGAACATATACCACAACTGTAAAGGCCACCACAATTAATAATGAATAGTAAAGATAAATGTAGAGTAGCCCTTAAAATTTATCATATGATAATCATAATACTTGTTATAAATAATTTGATTAAAAAATTGTTTTTATTTTTGTTTAATAAACTTAAAATATTATAAATTTCTTAGAATTAAATTAGATCCGAGAGAGTTTTTATATCTTACTACTTCAAAGTAGATTTAAAATTTTTCTTTTAAAAAAAAATTCAAGAAATATAATATTTACTAGGAAAATGATGATATTACATATATATTAAGAGGTAGTATGTATTTTCCTTCACGCTAAAAGCTTTATAAAGTTTAAATTTATTTCACACTTTTTCTCAAAAAAAAATTCAGTAGCATGTATGTACATTAACAATAGAAAACTTTGAATTATATTTATGCAACCACTTATTTTTTAGCGCCAGTGGAGCCAATGTTTTGCACCCATTAAATATAACTATAGGACTGTGAGTTTTATATTAGTTATTTTGTGTAACTTTTTTCTCTTCTACATCTATATAAAAATTACGTGCATTCAAAGGAAACGTACATTTAGGATTTTTACATTTTATCGTAAAAAAAATATTTTAATTTATTTCATGCTTGCGAAGATTATATTAAATACTATATGAAAAACTTGTGTCAGTTCGTTATTATAATTATTGTTTATTTACAAAAAAAAATTTGTTAGAAAAATAAATTCATTATGAAGATGAATAAACTGCAAAAAAAAATTGGAATTTGATTAAATTGTTAATTAATAAGACCAAAAACAATGTATTTTGATTTAATTGCAAAAATATGAAATAATATGAATTTGATCTTCATCAACACTATGTTTTGTAGATTGTTCTGTAACTCAAGGCATTATTTTTTAAGGACTTAAACTTTATATTAAATTTATATTTTATCTATTGCTGTCATAAAAAAATTAAAGTTAAAGTTTCTAAACAATTTTTAATTATAAAAATATACTAAGTACATAAAAATTTAAGTTATAAAATTTTTTACTTAACTTTAATTAAAGTTTTTATCTACATTCTTTATTAAAAAAAAAAAAAAATTCTAAATGTATTAAAGAAGGTTAGACTAAAAGAATTTAATAAGTTTATAAGTTGAAAAAATTTAACATTAAAACCAAAAGAGCATACCAAATCAGTAGATTTTTCTTGTTATTAAAAATGAAACATGACGAGCACTGGGCGAAGAATATTATTCGAATTTTTAGTTTTTGAAAACTTTTTCTTTCAAATAATATAATGTTTGAAAATACTATCTGTTCTTCCAATATAATTATACACTATCTGGAAGTTAGAAATAATGCAAACCTTATATGGAATTATATGTAATATATTTTTTTATTAAAAGTTCTTTAGGTACATACATGTTTAACTTTTTTAAACTTTAAATATGCATAGACGACATTGGTTTTAATATGTGTGTCCCGCATATATTGACATATGGATATCTTTCAATCTTATATTTAATAACCGTGAACATGAAAATTTAATGGTAAAAACATGTTGCACATAATTTGCATTATGTTTGGGGTGTTTTATTTTCGTTTTTTTTTTGCTGTGAACCTTTTGTCCCAAAAAAGGTTGATTGTTATTTCAAGGATTTTCAATTTATTTAAATAATTTTTCCTATGGAAATTTATTTTGAAAGTAAATATTTGTAATCTGCTATATTTGCAATGTTTATTTTTTATTTTTTTATTTTATTGTTTGTAGAATTCTAACAAATAAAATTGATTTGTGTAGGACAATTATCAAATATTTACATTGGAATTAATTTTTTTTTTTTTTTTTTAATATTTTATTTTCGTTATTTAATAATGTAAAATTTAAAATTTCTATTTATTGTAACTAAAATTATATTGTACCTTTAATGAGAAGTATTGAATTTCTATTGGGGATGGGATATTTAAGAGAGTTTTGACCTTCTTAGAAGACCGCAGATCTTTAAAAAAGGAATTTTTCTATTCTATTTCTATTCCAGTGAGGATTTAAAAAAGAAAATCTAGTGAGATATAAAATTTAAAAAATAAATTTCTGATGAATTAAATCTTTCCACATTCCTTGTCAATAAACAAAACGCTAAAATAATTATAGAAAATCTAATATCGATCAAATTTATGGAATTTTTATAATGCTTTCTAATTTAATAGATATATTGTATTTATATAGATCCTTTTTTTTTTTGAAAATATCTTTCATAAATAATGAATAATGTTATAAAAATAAACTTTTTTTTTTATTGTTACGCAGAAAGAACTTAAGAAAAGAACTTAAGAAATATGTATTTTTTTTTTATAATATATTTTATTTAAATTACATCAATCAAATTTAGGTTTACCGCAAATAAATCTCACTACTTTAATTTTTTTGATGAAGAAAAATAAGGAGAAAGGTGACTTAGGATTCATTTTAAATCCATTAAATCCTTGAATTTTTTTTATGAATTATATTTTAATATTCAAAGAAAGAAAAAGAGATTTTTTTTTTTATGTGAAAATCAATATCGAACCTACTGTTTTTCCTCTATAAATTAATAAAATTTGGGGCAAAAATAAAAAAAAAAAATTAAAAGGATCTCCTTAACCACTTCAACTGAAGCTTCAAACTCATAAATCATGTTTTTAATAGAATAAAAATAATATTTCTCTTCCTTCTTATATATTTTTTTTATGGAATTTAATAAGATGATTGATTGAAACAAACACCATTTTTAATCATTTAAATTTTTGTTGAAAAAGAAAAAAACAGATAATTTAATGGTGATAGTGTTAGAGAATTTTCTTCTATTAATTATGAACAAAAACTATTTATAGTAGCAATAGCAAGATATGCGATTTCTTTCCATACTCTGTTATTTATAGATAATTCTCGGCTTTTCGAAATGGCATAATAAATTTCCACAAATTCCGTTGTCTCACAACAAAATTACCCCCAAAATAAATACTAAAGGGGACGAAAATAATTTTCAAAATTATTCAAAAAAAAAACAAAACTTTGTTTAAAACTTCAACAACTTTTTCCACAAAAATAATAAAGTTAAAACATGTATTATAAATTTTCAGTTATCACTCATAAGCTTAAATTTAAAAGAAACATTTTTTTTTTTGAAGAAAATATGAAAATCTTTTTGTTTTTGATTTATGATGAAAGGATTAAAATAGAATTTAAGAGAAATTTACAGCATAAAGGTGAATTTGATATAATAAAAAATTTACAAGCAATTTATGTAAATCTTAAAAATCAGTGTCTACATTGTAAAAGAAGAATAATATTACAGCATTGGAATAAAAACAGAAAAAAAAAAAATGGAAAATAATAAGGTTTTATTGCGATATATTAAATTTTTCTTTTTTTTTTTTTCTTTTCGCTTTATTTGAATATTATTTTCCTTGTTTTTCTTCTTCATTCTTTTTTGTATTTTAATTTACAATTATATATATTTTGATCTTATTATATGTATATATATTTGTTGTATTGCCAACATACATGAGAGATTTATTTTATTGAAAAAAAATAAAAAAAAAACGAAACCTAGCACAAATAATGTGCTGAACTGTAAGTTTTATTGGAAATAACATAAATAGTACGTAAGCAGCAAAAAAAATAAAATAAAATTGATAGATAATCGATTAAGGATAAAAATTAACATTATATAGTCACCATTATAATGAAATATTAAGATTAAATAAATGACAACATTATTTTATTTATTAGATAAGAAAATAAAATAAAAATTAAAATACCTGCAAGAAATATATAATTAAGTAAATATGTATAGGATTAGAATCCATTTACAATTTATGACTTCATAAAAAAAAAAGTAGAATATAATAAGATAGTGATTCATGTTAATGAACATTAACAACTATACAATCAATATACATCATTCAATAATTTTCATTAATTTTAATAAATTCATAATAACATTATTATTATATATTTAATTAAGATTATTGTAATAAAAATAAATTATATTGTTTGAAGTCTCTAATATAGTTTCGCTAATAAGAATGTTCATTTTAATGGTATTTTATGTAATTTTCGCTTCGCTGTAGGTTTTCTATACGTATATTATAGTCTAATCAAATGTTATTTATTTTATAACCATTCTCTTATTCTTAATGATGCTAATAAAAAATAAAAATTAATCGAAAAAAAAAAAGAATAAAATAATAGTATGATGAATGATGATTATATCCATTTTAGCATTATAAAATTAATTTCATATTATAATTCCTGTGCAAAGAATTTTTTAGTTTTATTATATATAATAGTGGTAACGTGATTTATTGTAATTAGAGATACAAAGTTACAATATTTAAAATTATTTACGTGAGAGATAAATTTTGATAGTATTTTACTACGAAAATTTGTAATTGCATTTGACAATGTGACATTTCGTTTTTATTATTTTTTCTAGTCGAATATTGGCAATTTTAATCATAATAGATATATTAAAAAGTAAAAGTACTTTATATCTATGATAAATAGCAATTCTTGCTAGTCATTCACTAATTCCATTTTACCTACAAACATAGCAAGAGATTAACTGCGGCATTTATCTGTAAAATATTTTTAATTCATACTAAAAATGTATATTTTAATTCATAATATATACATATTTTTATTTTAAATACAGAAATTTCATTTAAATTCATAACATAAAAAAATTAAAAATAGAGAATTAAAAAAAATTAATAACAATAAACCAAAATCATTTATTTAATGATTAATGGAAAAAAAATTGAATTCTAATTTGATATTGTTTTGAAAGCACTTAGAAAAAAAAATTTTTCGGTCGTTATTTAGCAAAAAAAAAAAAAATGTTTCATGAAATCAAACAATTTAACATTAAAAAAAAATAAAATAAAATAAAATGAATTAAAAATTATTTCAAAGTACCTAACGAGGTTTTTAAAGTGACCTTTTTTTTTCCTTGAATGATAAATGGTATTGGGTTATTCTTTTTACAAAAATTTTCTTTATGCTTTCAATTTTTTATTTTTTTTTCGTTTTCCTTAATTTCTCAAGCGAACCGACCGACCTTGATTGACTGAAAATTTTTAATGTACGATTTTCTGAATTTTTGAATAATAATTTTTACTTTCTCTGAACGCAATTTATGCTTTATACTTAATATACGCTAATTTATTGATTTCTTTTTTATTTTATTTTGAACTACATAAATTAAACATATTCTGATTCCGATAATTTGTGTGTGTCCGTACCTTATCCATATAATATGTAATTTATATATTTATATATATAATTATATAAAATTTTTTTTAATTGCCTTAAGTTAAATAAAAGGATCCAATAACAGAATTTGTATTTGGTATATTTTCTTTATTATCTTAAAAAAAGTTTTCCGAAGAAAAAAAAAACTTTTAAAGAAGAGGGAAATATGATTACCTATCCACTTTTAAATTAAATTAAACAAATACAAAGTAAGACGTATGGGGAAGTGAAGACAACTCAAACTAAAAGCATCAAAAATTTATTTTTATTTCTAAAAAGTGAAGAATCATGAAATTTATTCTATCTAACTGCAAAATAAGTTCTTTCGAAATTTATGTACACCACATAGAATTAATATAAATACAAAATATGTCAATGAAAACATGAAAAAAAAAATTGAACTTTATGTTTATGTACTTGTATACATAAATGTGTACTAAATTTTTTACTATATATGAATTTTTATAATTTTTTTTAATGGAAATCAATAAATTTTTTATTTTAATAAATTGAAATGGTTTTTATTTTATTATTATTATTATTTTTTTTAAATAAAAAATTTATTTTAGAAATCGGAAAAAAAATAAAATAAAATAAAATAAATTTGATAATTAAATTATAAGCCGGCATAGCGTACATACATACGTACATGTACATACATATCTTTTTTTTATTTAATCGCCTTTATTATGCATTGAATATAGCAAACGTTAAAATTAATAATTCATTTGAATAATGTAATAAATTTTATAATCTGAAAAGGATTATCATTAATTATTATTATTATTATTATTTTGATGACACAAAAAACATAAAATTTTGTATATGTATGCAAATTTTTAGTATCACTTGACATAATAAAATATTGAAGTTTTTTTTTTTGATATTTGTTTTTTTTTTGCCATTAATCGATTCAGCTGTTTTCTATATCAATGGAGAAATCAAATATTCTAATTTTAAACATAAAAGAATAATATTTAACCTTTTTTTTCAATTAAGTATTTTAATATCCATAATTTGTGGGATTAAAAATTGAATGTTATGTATATTAAACAAAATGTCATTCTAAAAACATAATAATTATTTCTAATTTCAATCAAATTATTTAAATATTTATTATTTATATGGATTCTTGTTTGTAAATGAAGAGGAAATAATATAGTGATATGAATGATATTTATAAAATAATAATATTAAAAATAATTATAATTTTATATTGACATTAATATTTGGTTAAAAATGTTTCCACATATAATTTAACTATTGATTGATAGTATGTTGACATAATGTCTATAATAATGATGTCTATAAACGAATAAACGACAAATACAAACGACATAAGCTCGAAAAATAGAAATAAATTCAATCAAGATTATGTTGCTTTTTTCTGATACACAAAGTTTGTAGACATTAATTCTATTTTTCCGTACTCATTATTGTCGTAGACATAATGCATCAAGCATGTACTATGGCTTTCTGTCTTAATTTTAGTATTTTAAAAAGTTGTTAAAATGATTCAATTTTTCAGTAAAATTAAATTTATCTTGTTTAAACAAAATTAAAATGCAGGAAATGCTTATTTTCACTTTTCTTCTATCTCTATTTCCTTGTATAGCATTGGATCACGGTCAGCTGCCTAAGGAAACAAAGAAAACAAAAAAAAAAACCAAAACATCTTTCATTATAATTATATAAAAATAACTAAAATGTAACCCTCGATGTTATGGTATGAAAATACAAAATTTTGTTACATTCTACAAGTATAATAAATAATTATGTTAATTTTACATAATTCATCTTAAAATTGAAAGGATTCACTATTGTGAGTGGAAATTCTGAAGCTTTTTTTTTTGCCAACTACTTATTTGTATGAAGAATCTTATTCTGTAACATTGTGCCATATATTTTTTTTATTCTAACCTTGAAGTTACATGGTTACATATTATTCTTTTACAGATCTTTTTAATAAATTCAAAAAATAAATAAATGGAATATCTAAAAAAAAAAAAAAAACAAAGAAGAGAATAAAAAGTATAACAAAATATTTTTTATGGTTTTTTTTTGTTCATTCGAATTATGTAATTTTTGAATAATTTAAATTATTTTCAAAAGATTCATTTTTTAAATTTTTAAGTATGTAATAAACCATTTTTTTTTTTTCACAATTTTTTGTTATACTTAGATTCCTATAAATCAAGTATTTTATCCTTGAATAGCTTAACCTAAAAGGATACTTAAGAAAAATATTATGTGGTATACTTATAAAAAAGGAAAAATAAGTAAATATAAAATAATATATATGTGTACACTTACCAATAGTAGTTATTAATGTCAGCGAATATAAAAATGCTGAAGCATACGACCATTTGTGGGCTGGTAAATTTTGTTGTGCTCCAGGCTGTTGAATTTTTGACGCTTTGACCGCACGAAGTAATGTATCCTGAAAATATATATTTAAGTATATATATAAAAAAAATTATCAACAGAAAGAATAGATAAGTTATATTAATATTTTTATTTATATATATTTAGTAAAATAATAGTATGTATTATTATTTTTCTAAAAAATAATAAAAATAATAAGCCTTAACTTGATTTGGCTATATAATATTGGTTATTACACGTCAATAATATTATCACACATTATTATTATTGGGAAACATAATGTTAATATATGTTATTGTTAATAGTATTATGTTCATGTAGAATCTTTTTAAAATTTTCTATATTATGTATAATGCAAGCTACCAAGACTGTCGCTATGTAAATTTCAAAAGAAAATTAATCAAAGAAAAATTTCAATCTTTTATTCTCTATCTTATTCAATCTTATTTTCCTGGAACACTATAAGTACAACAGTGAATCTTTTTATCAAAATAATGTGTGTGAAAATAGTGAAAATAAAGAAGTTCTAGTTAGTTTTTCAGATTAAATTGAAAATATTTGTCAATGACACAATTTGAAAATCAGAGTTTTTTGAATACATATAATAGCTATGAAATCAAATATGTATTATTATTTATATGATAGAGTTTTCTTGTGATGCTCACAAATCGTCTATCTAGTTCATAAGTACCGTATACGTATTTTGGCACTTTTGGAGTTAGGGATTGCTTCATACTAACTCGAAGGCGATCTTTCGAACGCTCTTCTCGAAATTTCAATAGCTCCTTCCGTTCTCGATATATTTTTCTCCTATTTGACGTATATGCTAAATTAGAACCAATTGTTTGAGTCTTACAACTTCAAACTCAATTTGCCAAAAATACGAAAAATGCGTATACGGCACTTAAGAACTAGATAGACGAAATGTAGAATACTGTATGATTAAAGTATCAAAATAAATTGGAAAAAATAAATGATTTCGGTTAGCTTCGATTGCTGTTGATTCTAAAATTATAAATTTGGTTTTTTCCGTTTTCAATTCGGAAATACAAGACAGCCTTAAGAGTACCGACCCCGAATACAATTTTCGGGAATAATTTCGGGTTCAAAGAATTTCATATACCTAAAAAATTTTCCAAAAAGAGTTCAATTCTAACCTTATGTACTCTTGCAGAAGTGAATTCAATTGAGATTATTTTTTCGACTTGTCTTTTACTTAAATAGTTTTATCTTTCAATAAAAATATTATTTTTTACAATTTAAGCAAAAAAAATTTTGCATTACATTGAATATAAGGTAACCATAATATACATAAATATATGTGTACACATTATGCATGCAGCATTATACATATTTTGCATTTTAGCTTAATAGTTTTAAAATGTATCAAATTTAGAAAAAAGAAAAATGAACTTTTCATTTCAACGTAAACCAAAAAAATAAAAAAAAAAAAAAATAAATGAAAGTGATAAAAAATTGAAAGCTTTTTTTTTTTGGTTAAGTTAAAATTGCTTTTTGAAAATCGAAAATGTAATACGACAATCAAATTTTATATTGTTTTTACTGTAAATAAAAGATAAAAATTTATCACATTTCACTTGAAATTACATTTCCATGGTTATTATATACATATATATATATATATATATATTTTATTTTGAGAATAAAAATAATATGTATATAGTATATAAAAAAAAAATTATGCTGAAAATATGAAAATTGGCTTTATTTGAAATTCAATTAAATTTTATTTTATCATTTTATTAAGTGAGTCTAAAATTTCTCTCAAAAAATAAAAGTTCTTTGTCGGCGGAAATTTTTTAACTTGAAAAAAAAAAAATAATAACAATAATTTTTTTTTTTATTATAGAATTCAAAGCAGAAAAGTAGATAAAACAAGGATAACACATTTATTAAGTTATTAAAATTATATTTTCCATCAAAGCTTTTTTTTTTAATAGATAACGTCAGAAAAATGTTTTTGACATTATTCTCGCAATAGGTAAAGAAAAATTAAAGAAAGAACCTTATGTTTAATTCTTACATTGAGAAAATTAGTTTGAGAAAATCGTATATATACCTGAATACATATATTTATGGAACTTAGACACACATAAATTTTATTTTAGTTTACAATTGTTAGGCTAAAGTCTATTAGTAACCTTCTTCAAGTATAAAAGGTATTCCACCTTAATTAAATTCTTTTGAACTATAAAAATAAAATTCCTATCTGCTGCAAAATTTTAATATTTAGTATTCAAATCCTAATTAATTGTTAATAAATGCATATATTGAAACTACATATTAATAGTACGCTGAAAATGTATTAGAAGTAAATTGTACTATATGTACAAGGTGTCCCGAAAGTCAACGTCAACGTACTTGAGAAGTGACAGGCCGGATCATGGCTGATCAGAAAATCAAAAAAATGACAAATCTATCATTTTCGAGTTATTGGCAATTTTTTGAATATTGTTGGACAAGCCTGAATAACCCCGCAGAATTTAATGGAATCCAAAATAAAGCTAAAACTGATGTGTATTGCAGTATATGCATATTCTCAAGAAAAATATAATACCATGGTTTTCTTCATAATATATACCAAGTATAGAAATTTTTAGAAAAAATTTTCGCAAGAATTTTCATAATTTGATAATTCGACATTTTTTTTGTTGAATATGAAAAGGATCTTATATGTCAATCAACTTTTAAAGAATAAAAAGGAAAATATATAATGATTTTTAATTTTTTGTTTTTAAGGTTGAAAGAATTTAAGCTCTTTATATATTTTTATTATGCTGCTTAAAAATTTTCTTTTTGAAATTTAATTTTCTTTAAATCACATTACATTTCTTCATATAGCCTTCAATATAATTTTTTTTTTCTACAAACTTTTTTTTTGAAAAAAATTGTTTAATTTTATTTTGGAGAAAATTTTTCTGTTTTTTTTTATTGTAACATTGAACTTAATCCAAATTTATATTCCTATTACAAATTTCCAGTTCATTGAAAAAATGAAAATGATATAAATTCTCGTTTACCTACAAATATACAATTCAACTGTAGTGTGTATAGGCATAACGAATCGGATGAATTAGACCCAACCACTAAAACAACAAACTTCCAAAACATAATTTGTATAATATTAATATTATTATATTTTTTCTTTTATAAAATATTAATTTTTTTTTTTTTTTACCTGAAATATTTGAACTTCCTGTGCAGCCAGACGTGTCCAATTATCTTTATATAAAATATTTAAATCTTCTGTTATCGACCAAAGACGATCAACAGTTCTGAAAATATAGAAAAGAAAAATAAAAATTTTATAAATAAGAGAAATAAAAATGAATTCAATAAATTTTTTTTTAATTTTTATTTATTTTATTTTTAATTCAAAGGAAAAACTCATTTTTATGTAAAAAAAAAAATTGAAAAAATAAGCTTAAAACAAGAGAATTTAATGAACACACCCGCATAAGAGAACAAAAAAAAAAAAGAAAAGATATTTCCTTCATTTTCTATTTTTTACACTGTTTTCGAGTTGCATTTGTTATCAACATAAAAACAAAAAACCAGAACAAAAGTGTTATTTAGCTGAATATTTTGTCATCAAAAAATAAATTAAAAAAAAGAATATTGGTTACGATATATTGGTACTTGTTCAAGCTTAAAAACGTGGTGAGTGGGTTGTATTTTTGAAACAATATTTTTCAATTTTTGTTATACCATTCAATTTTTTTTATTTTTTGTCCCGCCCGAGAATCATATTGCCAGTATATAAATATAATACTGAACGAACATGTCAATAACATTAGTCCCTATTGTGATAATATAAAAAAAAAAATTGTTTTTTTTTCTATATTTGTAGCTGGAAAATAATGACACATGAATGTTATTTCAATTTAACAATCAATATTTGTGTATAATTTGAAACCTTAAAGTGTTAGATGAAATCTAAATTTTTTTTTTTATTTCAAATTTCAATACGATGATGAAGCACTATATTAATACAAAATGTTTTCATTTATAAGCTTATGCTTATATATTAAATTTTTTTTCAATTTGACATCGTAGCTATAAAAAAAACCAATTAGTTCAGTAATTAGTTTGTTATGTTTTTTTTGTCGAAGAAACTATAGTTTCTGAACAATTAGTTTTGATACTTTTTTTTGTCTCTATACAGAGATAGTCCATAACTTAATTACACCTTTACAAAACATTGAACAATTGTAACTATACGAATACACCCTAAAAGTCAATTAAAGATGTAAAATAAATTTTCTTTTTGTGCGTAATTAAATATGTTTATTTATTTTTGATGAAAAACATAATATTTTAATGTACCAAAATAATAGGAAAAAAAAACTCTGTAATGTGATTATAAATAACAAGAAGAAGTGGTTATTATTTAAAAGAAAATTTTTCTTCAAAACATAATATAATAAAACAACGATATAACTTCTACATCACTAGTTATTATTGTGGTAATAACATGCAATGCAAAAATTAAAAAAAATAAAATAAAAAACAAAGACACAATATTTTTGTCAAAAAAAATTTTAAAAATATTTTCATTATTAATTTTTATTTTATTTTTTTTTTGGGAAAATGATACACAAAATTTATTTTTTATTTTTAATAGAGTTGCCTAATAATATTGAATGACTTGTTTTCAGGGCGGTAAAATGTGTATAGATATATATATAAAGAGAAAACAATCTCAGAACATAGTGCACAAAGAAAAATAAAATCTCTTTCTAGTCTACTTAAGATAATTAAGCGTGCTATGAACTTTTAGGCTTTCATTTTTTTTTTTCATATATTTAAAGTATAAAATAAATTGTAATAATAAAAAAAATAAAAAATAAATATAAGAATAATAGTATAATTCTTTTTATCTCATTAAAAAGTTATTTTAAACTTGTTTTTCCGTCCATTAAAAAGAATTTAATATATAGGAAAAAAAAAAGTTATATTCTAGAAGTTTTTAATCAGTTTTTAAAAGTAATAATAAAAAAAAAAAAATTTAAACTTTTTTCTTGCTTTCCATTTTAACGAAATTCTTTTCAACTCGACTTTATTCATTTATAGTTTAGGTTTATTTAGTTTTGCGGAAATAAAGAAAACTTTTTGATAACTTCCTTTAACTAGAAAATATAAAAAATAAAAATAAAAATCTGAATTATTTCCTAATTAAATTATGTTTTAATTTCGAATTTAACTAGGTTTTTTTTTGCACCCAAGTTGAGTGTTCGTAATAATAACTTCATTAAGTTTTAATTTGAAAAATAATTCATGACATGATATTTGAAACGCCCTCAAAAGACATAATAATAAACAAAAATAACATACAATTTATTTTTTATTAATGCAATAATTTGAAGGAATGGATTGTTTTTTGAAACTCAACTTTAGAACATTAAAAAAATTAGAATTATTTATTTATTATGTTTATATATAACTAGTCGAAACCCGTGAAATATTCAAGGAAGTTAAATAAATTTGGAATTTATGAAATAAATTTTTTAATAATATTTTCCAACTTTTACATTGTCTTGACTTCTTATTTCTAATTTTGATTTTTTGTCAATCAGTCAATCAATCATATAGAAATTACATGGCTTTTGAAAAAAAAAAAAAATACATACATAGATACATGGTTGAATGCCTATTAATATTACTATTAACTCAATTTAATAATATTATAGCAATTATATATTATATATATTTCTTCAAAAAATGTTGAAATAAAAGTCTGTATAATATCTACATCGCTAGATTGTAGAACCTTACATAGGACTTTTCTGTCATTTGCTACATAGAAAATCATCATAAGTCACATTTAAGATTCTTTCAACTTTTTCAAATAATCCTTTCAAATTAAATCATTTTCTACACATTTTATGCTAATAAGATTTTAGGGCACTGGCATCTTATCACCTCAAAACGAATTTAGCTTTAAATAACAAACCTAATAGACTGTATTCGTGCGTACGAAGTTCTGAAGAATAAAATCATAAATTTTGTACTTTCTGAAACAAAAATATGTTTGACATAAAATATAAAAAAAATAAAAATAAAAAATTAAATTATTTATATATTCCTCTAAGTCTTCATAATAACATTCATCAACCTGTGCTTGAATATTTTAAAATTTTCTTCTTTTTTTTTTAATTTATTTCAACTAAAAATATTTTGAAAAAAAACATTTTCTGTTTTGAAGTTATCACGTTTCTAAGGGATATAAGAAGATAAAAATTCGTATTTTATGCATTGAGCCCTAAGGCAAACTTTATTTTTATTCTATTTTTTTTTTTTTTTTGCTATTATTATTAAAATAAAATAAATGTAAATTTTATTTACATCATTACATTATTTCCAAATGAAAAAATATACCATTCAACCTGAATGAAATATTCCTTAAAGAAATATCATCTACATAAATATCCTTGCACTGTGTAAATATATCAAAATACAGAAAAAAAAGACACAGCTGATAGTTTGGTATTACAGACATAAGCAAAAAAAAAAAAAAACTTAAATTTATTATGTCATGTTAATAAAAAATAAAAAAAAAAAAAAATCATGAAATATAATTATATATATATATATAAAAAAAAAAGTGATTTAAAAAGTTTTTCTTGTTCTGTAATTTTTATGACAAAACGGTGTAAAATAGAATTGTATTTGGCTCTCCATAACATGAATTCTATTTTTCCTTGTAAATTTTCTTTTTACTACATCAACTTAGACATTTTAAGAGTTTTTTATTTCGCTTTTCTTATAAACAGAGTACAAGGAATTCTTTTTTTTTTCTTTTTTTTTAAAGAAGTTTCATTTAAATGTCCTTGTTAGACATTTTCATTCCGTATAGTTATAAATGTATATCGTTTCTATGTTTGGTATAGTTTTTCTTTTAATTTTCTTTTTTTTTTATTCGGTTTTTTCCACAATTTTTCTTGAGTTGAGTGTATTATTATTATTATAACTATAAGAAAATAAAAAATAAAAAATAACAATTAGAAATAATTTTTATTTTTTTTTGTATTTGTTTTTATCAAGTTTTTTTTAATTCAAATGGTATATAATGTACATAAATTTATTTAATTTAACGTTTAACAAAATCATTAAATTTCTAGTTAAAGTCATTTTGAAAGTTTTCTATAATGTAATTAAATTTGATTTGTGGATTTAAGAAAACAGACCTAAACTTATAGTAGAAATGGAAAATTTCAATTTCATGGAAGCACAAAGAAATAATAATATTATCAATTCAATATACTGAGTTCAAGTGGTTAATATGAACATCAAATAGTATGTAGAAAGAAAAACGAGAAAACTTATAATTTCGAAAAATTCCGAAAGTTCTTAAATTTTTGAAATTCATACTGGTGCATAGCATCGTCATTACAAATCCATATAACTAAGCTTACTCTAATAGAAAGGTTTACAACAAAAATGACCACACAACATAACTAAAAAATGAACTATAATAATTTTTTTTTTTAATTTTATTTTCTTGATTTGATGCTTGTTCATTCAAAAGTTACAATATTTGTCATGAGAATTAGGACCGAAAATCTTCTTTTTTTTTGGAGAAAAAAAATGTACTTATACATCCCATTAATGCTGTAAGCTCTTACAATTTTGATCCTGCTGTATCTAACACAAAAAATAACAAAAAATAATTTTATTACTCTTATTTTAATTACACCAGTATACACTTATTATTCAAAAAGTACATAAACATAAAATAAATAAAGCATCTGGAGCTTAACATAAAAAAATATTAAAGCTTTAGAAATAAATTTTTTAAAGCTTCGTGATAAAAAATTTAATACGCGTTTATCGATTTTCATTGCAAAAAAAAAAAAAAATAATAATAAAAATTATACATACATATACATATGATGTATATGTATGTATATTAATAAAATATGGATTTTTTTTTTGTATATTTTTTTTTTAATTTAATGTAATTTATGATGGGTAAATATTTTTAAGGAAAAATATATATATAATGTTGTATAATCTAATATTTTTTTGCTGTCTCCATCATAATAATTGTATAAAATACATGTTTCATTAATCGCTATCAAGTAAGAGAAAAATTAATTCATCTTTTGTCTTAATAATATTATTATTATTATTTCATATTTATGATGTCAATGAAAAAATTTATAACATTTTTTGCTGTAATTTAATATATTTCGCTTCCACATTTGGTTTTTACTATAGGAAAAAAAACTGAGTCAGTACAGAACTATATGTATATATAATTTAATTAATTTCCCTAATCTTATTAAAATTAAGACTCTTAAGTTATATATATACATAAATTAAGCTAACAGTTTAATATTTCAGTGAATCAATTTAGTTTCTACTTATAATTATTTTGGATTTTCTTTAAGATTTTGTAATATAAGGACAAAATCCAGATCACGGATCACGGCAAATAACGAACTTATGATTCGTTATTAAAAGACTAATATTTAGAATTCGCAGATAAATTTGTACTATTTTCCCAAAAATAATAATTAAGTTAAAAATGTCACTATTATTCTGTTTTATATTGTGCTCATTAAGTTGAAATTTACTATATATGAATATAATTAAGTATGTATTGTGTAAGTCTTAAATACATCTTGTTATGTAAAAATGTGAAAGTGTCCTTCCAGCTACAATTTTTATATAATAAATTTAAGAAAATGAAAATTTATCCAGTATTTAATTTCATTTTTTTTTTTAATAAAACAAAAAAAAAAAAAGAAAAAATAAAATGTATTTAATATTTATGATGAAACATAAATTTACATTTTTATAAGTTTTTTTTTGTTAGAAGATAATTACTGGCCACATTTCATGAATAAATAAGCCATAAATTTAAGATAATAAAATGGAAAAAATAAAAACAAAGAAAAAAAAAACATCATCAAGTGAAAAATTTATTTGGTATAAAATTACTTCGATCCTTGAGGAAATAGAAAGTATATCCTTAGATTTATGAGATTTATATAATATTAAGTTACAAAAGCTTCTTATTCGTATTTCTTTCAAAATTTCTAATTTCTAAGGTGATACTACAAGTTCTAGTTATGTGTATAAAAATACTATGGTTTTCTATTTTATTTTCATTGCAATAAATTGACACTATATGAAAATATTATAAATATAAATCAAGGTGGATATATCAAGTATATTACCACTACAAAAAGAAAATCCTTCAGCAACAAATTCATAAAATAAATTCTATTAAAATGAATGGGTGTATAGAACCCAATGTTAGAAATTTCATAAAGAAAATATGTCAATTAACATATTTAAAACAAGTTAAGATCAAAAGCAAATATAATAATTTGGCTTATATGGGTAAATAAAAGTATTGGAGATATTTTTATATTTATATATATATATATATATAATTTACATAAAAGAATATAGTATTTCTAAAAATAAAGCCATAATAAATCCTCTCTGTACAATAAAGAGTTATGTAAATAAGAAAATTGCATCAATAAAGATTATGCTTTGACACATAAATTATTAAAATTTAAAATAAAAACATTGTACAATGCATTTAAACATTTAAATTTAAGCAATATAATAATATTTTATAATGTGTTTAAAAATAATTCATACGTATTTGTATGAAATTAAAATTAATAATTTTTTGTTCCTTGATATTTTTACTTAAATAGAATAATATTAAAATCCTCATAAAATTTGAGAATGTCCTTAATAAATTAAATTAATTTTGAAAATATTTCTTATAAATATAATATTCTATTTAAAGTATTCAGAAAATATACCTACACGATCCATATAATATCTTTGATACTTTTAAAGTTATCAATAAGTATTCAAGGTGCCAGAAAAATAAGATCTATAAGCTTTTGATGTAAAGACAGGATCTTTTTGAAAGGAAAAAATTAAAATCTAAAGGAATCCATATCTATATCTATCAAAATGTTGGATAATGAAAATTTTGAAAATGTTTAAGGCAAATTAAATTGCTATCAATAATAAATAAACTGGAGACCTGACATAAATTCATAGCACTTAACGCTTTATTGAATACGGCTTTAGGTCCCTTTATAATGGAACTTAAGGCCACACGCGAAAATTTTGTGATTGTAGAAAGGGACACAGAGCCATTATGACGTTAATTAGCACGGCTTTATGTCAGGGCACCAATAAACTATACAATAAAAAATTCCAATTTACAAAATCTATTTTTAACAGCTTATTGAGTTGAATACATAGAATTTTTAGAACCAACTATTTCAAAACATTTTATATCTAAAAAAAAAACAAAAAAAAAATCGATTTCACTTCCTTTTATTTTAAGGATAAAAATCATAATAGATTTTTATTTTCATACATCTTTTTCAACTTATGTTTCTTTCATGTTCTGAAAGATTTTTTATACGTGTCTCTATTAAATATTACTTAAGTTTCCTCTAATGTCCATAGCATATATAAATCCAGGTAAATAAAGAAAAATTATTATATTTTTATAAAAAAAAAAAAAGAACAATAAAAGTGGAAAATGTTTTCTCGAAATTGTTTTCTTAAAGAAAAACAAAAAATAAAGTTTATAAATAATAAATGTGCAATTTACAGTTTGCAGAAAAACACTGTTAAATATATAAAATATATAAAAAAGGATTACAATTTTCCCAAAAAAATATATATATATCTATATAATAAATGAACAAAGAATAAAAAAAAAATGTTGCAATCATTTTTCTTTTCTTATGATGTTATATGTTTTGTTATATGTTTTGCTACTAAACTGCGGTTAATATTCCTTTGGGATAACTTACAAATAATATTTTATTGATATTATCATATTATTGTTTTCTTACGTGATTGAAATTATTTTGATGAGTTTTCATAGTGTTAACTGTTAATCTATCAAATAGCTAATAATTTAAAGATATGTTTAATTCTATAACTATGCTATTTTTCAAATACTAAATTCATTGAACTAAATTGTTCTACATTTTATTGTATTATGCATTACGGAATCTACTACAGTTCTACGGAGGTTCCATTAGTCGCGAAAAATGTTTGATTTGCTAAAAAAGATCAAATAAGTTCTTTGTTAAATTCTTATACTAACGTATAATCAGCATAGTATCTATTTATCTCAGTTCAATAACACTTTAAGATGGTATAATAGCTTTATAATATACCAATTGAATAATATATATAAATGCAAAAAGAATGAAAGTAAACGAAAAAGCATTAAGCATGAAATTCTAGAAAAAATTTCTTTAAAAATAAAAACATTATTTAATTATTTAAATGCACAATATATATAAAATTTGTAAAGAAGGTGCATGTAGAAAATCTGTTCCAGATAAAATTATTTTTTTAATATTGGGAAAATGAAAATTATTGAAAATTTTACGAAAATAATGTAGGAAACATCATTAATATCTTATATCGCCTTAATTACGATTTTGCAACAAATGTTTTGCTTATACTACAGCCAGGAACTATAATTTATATACATCAATGATGAAATAATACTTATTTATTATATATGAAAAGTATGACAAATGAAATTCGATCGAATTGATGAAAACTATATCCCCAAATATTTATAATTGTATTTGTATAGTAAGTATATACGATAATTTATAACTAAGATCATGGAAAAATTTAGACATTATTACGACAAAAATGAATTAAGTGCTAAATCATATTTTACAAAATTTAATTTATTATACATATGTACACACAATAGATTGAATATAAAATTTGTATATAATACAAGTACAATGTCGTAAAAAAGAAACAAAAATAAAATATATTTAGATCTCATCAATTATCGCACACTATACAAGTAGGTCTGCTAAAATTGTTACATATTCATTGCATATATGTATAATCTGTAAATTGTGTTAAATTAAATTTCCTACATTTTTTTAATGAGAATTTTCTTGGCGATTAGCCAATCCACATCCTGTTTCTTTTTTGATGGATTTCATGTTTCACCAAAATAAGGGAAATAAATATTTTAGAAATTCGTTTAAAATACATTTAAAGCAATTTAATTACATTATTTTATGTATAATTAAGTGCTTTCATTGTTGTTGTTTTTTAATTTTTTTTTTTTTTGGAAAATTCAATGTGCAAGATATAAGGCACACCGTAGTGGTTTGATTTTCTGTTTAATGACACGTTTTGAAAAAGAAACTTCAATGTAAACTATAAATTCAGATTTTTTTTTTTTTATAGTTCTTATTGTATGTTAAAGCTTACAGTAATTATATATATATTTTTTTTCTTCATTGTTTCATAATGACAGAACAAAATTGAGATTATTCTGGGCAGTTTTTATTGTCCTTCAATTAAGTATTGATAATTTTCGTAGTTTGTGTGGAAAATAAGTTAGCAATTTCAATCGTTTGTCGTATCTTATTTCAGATAAATGTGTTTAAAAATAAGAAACCAAATCTTGTAAATCTCTTTTACTTACCTACTACGAATTTGTTGGGCATTTTCTAAATCAGTTCTGGGATAATGTTTTGATTCAGCAACTGCTGTTTCTAACGTCGAACTATCTTCCAATTCTCCTTCAAGTGTAACAAATATAATTGATCCCATAGCAGTATAAAGTACTACTAAGATTAAGACACCTATAAAAAAAAATATAAACATTAGATTTATTTGCATGTATCTTATAAAATTTGACTAAAAAAGAAAAAGTAAAAAAAAAAGATTACAAATTTTGGAAAATTAACAAAATACATTTTCCATAAATCATAAAACATAATAATTTGAAATCTAAAATTATTTTCAAAGTTTAAATTTGTTATGGCTTTCTGATCTATTATTTTTCTTTTAATTTTTAATAATTAAAAATATTTTTAGGGTTTCTAGATTTTAATATGAATTTAAGAAAGTTCTCTCATTAGATTGAATTTCGAATAAAAATTCTTATTTTGATTAAAAAATTTTGAATGTTTGTTTATAAACATTTAGCAATTTAATGTACCTAATTAAAACTATGTACATCAATTGAATAATTTCTAAAAATATATTCACGAGGCCAATAATATGGATACCTGCCGTCAAACTAGAGTTATAAAAAAAAATATTATGAATGCGTTAAATTGATCAGTCAAAATCAATAAATTATATATTCTACTCATCTAACTGAAAAAAATCATTATTCCGGACAATATGTAACTCCAGTTCCTGCAGGATACAGAACATAATAATATAAGATAGTTAATGATAAAACCGCTTAATAAATTTCACAGAATGTCTATCAAAAGGAATTTAAGTCATTTATATATTCGCAGGCAGAACGTGTATACACAAACTTCCACAGTGTTATAAATAGGTGTTATAAAATGTAGGTAAATTTTTAATTTTTTTTTTTATATTACACAATATTAAAAATAAAAAAATAAAATTTCAAGGATAAAACATACACGCAATTAAGATTTAATTGAAAATTGTTTCTAAAAACAACACAAAAGTTATTTCTTTTAATTACAGCTATGACAGTGACAGAGTTGTATTATTGCCACATATATAATTTATATATATATATATATAGAAAACAAACTTCTTCTCCCTCTCTATTTTCTTTCTGTTAATTAATTTTGACGTAAATCTTTTCAACATTGAAATTTGTTTTTTTTAAGTTTAGTTGCGCTTAATTTATTTATTTATTTTATTGATGTTAATTTTATTTGATCTTAAGATGAAGCTAAATGAATAGAAAAAAAAAAAATTAAATTTTTTTTTTTTTCGTTTATTTTATTTTAAAATTTAATTAAAATACGTTGAAATAAAATTTAATGCTTTAATGAAATTTATGTGCTTCTATTTGAAGAATCAAAGTTTAAAAAATGATTTATTAAAGAATCAGACGAAAATATATAAATCTCTTTATATGTATTATATATAATATACTTTTTTAATAGATTGTTCTATTATTTTTATAATAGGGTGAGTGGATGAGTCAAGGAATGTAATTAAAATGTACGTGATAAGAAAATATAATTATATCTGAACCGGTACGGCGCGTGGCGGGGGCATAAAATTTTAAAAAATTTTCTAATGTTTTAAAACATAAAATTTTGTCTAGAATAATGTTAGAAAAAAAATATATTTGAAATTTATTATTAAACATTTTTTGGCGCTCAAAATACAAAATTTAATATATATATTTTTTTTAAGATTTTTTTTCATATATATTAAAAGTAAGTGATACAAAAGTGAGTTTCATTTTATCCTTAAAAAAAAAAATCTGAAGAATTTTACGTAAAAATTTAATTATTTCTAATACTTGTATAACGCAAATAAATATTTTGACATGTTTGCTAAGATTAATTGAATATATAATATTCATATATTTTCATTTAAAATTATTACTAAAACGTCTTAACAAAAATATTGCCGACCTTTTGAGTAATTTGGGCCACCATATGAAAATAAATAAAATAATGTTCTACATGTTGTTCTGCGTGTAACCCAAACTTGAAGCACATATAAAATTGTAATATTAATATCATAAATTATGTTTATTTCTTGTTAAACTAAAATCAGGGGGTCCAACTCAAGTCAGCGGGCCCCGTTCGCTGGTTGATTGTTCAGGACTGGTTTTATCGAATTTAATTAGTTAAATAGAAGACATTGAGAGGAAAATAAAGATTATTTCTACTTAAAGTTATTTTTTTAAAAGAAATTTTTATTTAATAAAGAAAAATTTAAAATATTTATTCTTTTTTTCAAATTAAATGTTCTGAATGAAAAATGTTTTCGTCAAATATAGATTTCAAGTATAAGTATAAGTATAGTTTACACATTTATTGATTTTTTTTAAATTTCAGATTAATTTTTTGTTTAAAAAAAAGTATAGACATAAAATCAAGTGTGAAAATCCTTTGAAAACTAATTTATAATTAAAATGAAAATTTAGATTTTTTTTCTGTGATTAACGAATTTTATTCCGCCAATTTAACTAACTAAACCAACAAACCATATTAATAAAAATCTTAATATTTTGATTGAAGCTATATAGTTTCTCATTAAATTTGTAATACGACTCTGCGATATCAATCCATGAATCATATTTTATCAGTAATTGAATCAATATAAAACATCTTAGAAATTAAATTTTATTGATTATACGATATCTGTTAAGAATTTTATTTATTTACGCTTTTTACACTTAAATCATAATTATTAATTTGGCAAAATGCTTGCAACTGGATTTATGAAAAATATGTCTTTTATGGAATTTAATATTTCGGCAATTATATGCATTTATATAGAATTTTTCTGACTATCACTAATTACATCTCCTTTACAATTTGAATAAATACATTATAAATAGAGGATAAATAAATTGGCCTATTTCTTTAAAGAGTAATAATAATGAAAATTTCTGCATTTTATTTTTAAGATAAAAGTAAAATCATATTAATTTTTTGTTTTTTTTTTCAAATATACATAATATATAAGTTTATTATATATTTTAATATTATATTCAATGCATTATAGTTTCTGGTGCTCTAGTTTTTTATTGGCCTCTATAATATTATTTCTGATCCAAAATTTGTAAAATTTTATGAAATAAGTGCCTAAAAACATTTCTTATTTAAATATTATTAATGGCAACCCAAAAACAAATATTAAGAATGAAAAAAACATTAAAATTTGTTTCTTAATATGAATGTAGAGAGAAAGACTTTTAAAGAAGTTTATCCTCAAAAATATTCTTGCTCTAAATTTTAAATTCACTTTTTGTACATTTTATAACACTTTTACATATAAACATATATTTATCATAAGTATATATATTTTCTAATATCTATGGAAGAAAACAAAAAAAAAAAAAACAAATTTAATATTTAAACAAAAATTCATTAAAGAAAACAGATTTTATGTTCTAAATTAAATTTTTTAATTCAAAATATTTCAACTTGAAAAAGAGGCTCAACAAATATTTAAATTCTTTATAATTTTGTTAATTTTAGATTCATTCTTTTTTGTTTCAAGCCACAGAGGACATGACATAATAGTGTGAATGTATATGTGATTTATATGTACATTATATGTACATTATATAATTTGGAACGATAAGTAAAATAAAAAATTTTTGCTGCCATTAAAAAAAAAACTTATAACTTATAAGATTACAGACATATGTATGTAAAAACATAATGTATATGTATGTGATTAAAAATGAGATAACATAAAATCTTAAAGATATTAAAAACTTTATTATAAATTTAACTATATTATATACTACGTTATAATCTGTATAATAAAAAGATTGAACTAACAATAATTTATTTAGAGTATTTTTTTTTTGATATTAAAAGTGAAAAAAAAAGAAAGTCATTCATTCTCTAAAAGAATGATAAAAATCTTTAAAAAGGATTATTATTTATGTAAATAATAATATGCTCAAATTGTTCAGAAATCTATTACAGAATTGGAGCCCAAGAGCATTAATATTTGATTAATAAATATAATCAAAAAAACAAGAAGAAAAAAAAAAGCAAATGTCATATACATCAAATTAATCTGAAAGGAAAAGAAAAAATGATTTCGAAGAATAATATTCGATGAAAAATTAATCCTGCAATGTCTTCAATATAATAATCCTTTATTTTTGTAAAATTTAAAGCTCTATTTTGACACTCTGAGATGAGATATTTGGAAATCTATTTATTCGGAACAGAATAATTTTAATTTTTTTTTAGCCTAATACGTTTGGGAAAAATATTTTTAATTTTCTTAACAACATTATAAATTTTATGTCATTAGACTGGCTGACATAGTTAAAAGTTAGACAGCATGGATCAATGTATGTGTTTAATGTGCGTTATACTCTATTTGTAGATGTTGATCAACACAACCAAAAGAAATTAAGTAAAATAGTAAAATAAAGAGAATATAATTTACCTATAGCTGATATACAATTTGATTTTGGAGCTCGCTGGCAACCACACAATCCACTGTTCGGATGCTGTTGATTCCTTTGTTTTTCGTTATTATTTTTATTTGGTGATGGGAAACACATTGATGGACTTGGCGGACTGATAAGTGTTAAATTAAGATGTTCCGGAAATTGTGTTACATGTAAAGGTGTTTTTTTATTCATAATTAAGCTTAGGCCACAACCGCAGTCAGACTTATGGGCCGTCTGGCGGGGGCTAAATTTTTATTTTATTAAAATTTTTTATTATTATTTTTAATTTAAATTTAATTATAATTCACAAAGTTCTTAATATTGGATTTTTCTTAATTTTTCTTATTTTTATTTTTTATTTTCAAATTATTAAAGAAATATTTTCAATACTTTCCAGTTATTTAAATTCATAATTAATTTTTTTTTTTTATGTGTTTTTTCTTTAAAACTTTTTCAATTATTTTTTTATTTTAATTTAAAAAAAAAATATTTTTTTTTTATAAATTTTATTTATTTTTCTTGCACATTCTCAATATGAAAAATATAGTTTTGCGGTTACAGTGGCTGCAGTTTGGTCAAATCTTTTCTGCAAAAAAAAAGAAAAAAAAGAATAAGAAATATTAAATGAATGAATTTTAAAAATGTGAATAAAATGAAGTCAGAGAGAATGGGTTCATTAATTTTGTTAAAAGCAAGGTATATATTATGTACCTACTTAAGAAAAACAAAGGAAAATTTATATATAATATCATCTTGCAGTGAGTGAATTATTAAGTTTTCCAATTTTCTATAAATAAATAATTTATTTCAAAAAAAAAAAAAGAAAGTAGATTTTTAAAAGTTTTTTGTTTTTCAAATGATTATAAATTTATATTGACGTTTGATATATAGAATAGAGAGTCAATTTTTTATTAATTGTGAATTTTTCATAGTTTTAATTTCTTCGCAGTCACACTAGAGCTCCAATATAAAATAACATAAAAATATATACTTGAAAAGCTAGAGTTATTTATACAGCACTGTTTTTTTTACTATAAGGAAATAATTAGATATCAATGTGGTTCTTAGCGAAGAACTCTCTGAATCAATGTTAAAACTAAAAAACCATAAATAATATAAATAACCAAAAATTCTACACAAAATTCAGTACAAATCTGTTAAAATTAGTATTCCATTTTTTTCCCATTTCAATTCAATCTTTATAATCACTCCATTCGTCGAACTATACTAAAAATGCAATTTGTTTATGTTAAATTCGTTTGTTTTATCTCAAATTTTTTTTTTTTTAATTAAAAACAATTCATTCGAATAGCACCAAAATTTTAAATTATCTATAATAAAACCTCTAATAAAGTTTTTTTTGTGCATCTATCTACATATATCCTTAGAGGAAAAATTCAATTCAAACAAATAGGAAACAAAAAAATAAAAATAAAAAAAAAATAAAACCAAAATAACTAACCACCAAAGACACGGTGAATTATTAGGTAAATAAAAATTAAATAGGTGGGCATAATAAACAAATCCTAGATATCGAGAAAATATAGAAAATCTATATATACACATAATTTATTTATATATATTTAAAGCGCCAAAAAGAAAATTATAGTTTAGATAGTGCAAAAATGCAAAATATATACATAAAGATAAATCCTTATTATTAAAAAATTTTCATTAAAAACAAGGATAAACAATAAAATAAAATAAAGCAAGGAAAACAAAAATGGTAAAATTTTGAAAACACAAAATGGTTTGACCATTGAAAATATTTCATTAAAATTGTAAAAGAAAAAAGAAAAAAAACTATTCTTTAAGGCTTTCATTAGGGATAAACAAAATTTAAACCAAATTAGGTATTTTCAACGAAATAAAAAAATTTTTAATTTCAATAGAAATTACTATTTTTTTTTTTTTTGCAACCTTTGTACCAAATTTCCTTTCAACACTTCATTTAGCAAATAACTTCCAACCACCACCATATAACAAATAACAAATAATTAAAGTTGATTCAAAGTTTATTTATATGAAAATTTTTTTTGTGTGTAGTGTACCACCGAATATATTTTCAGCTGATTTTTTGTTCTTTTTTTGTAGGTGTATTCTTATTGAATTTTTGGGAATAAATTAACTGGCATCGCATAAAAATTGTAAAAAAGGGAAAATTCAAAAAAATAAAATTTATATTTTTTAAAATTCTACGAATTTTAAAGAAAAATTTATCCTTTCACGTTTCGTGGCTAGTTTTTTTTTTTTTTTTTTGGTTTTTTGGTTTTGTTTATTTTTTTTTGTTTTCTGTTTATTTTATATTTAAGCTGACTGGGTTATGTTTTGTTGTGTTTTATTTTTAAGGCAGGCAGGTAGGTATATTTCTATATAAAATGTTCGGAATAATATTTAAAATTTTTTTTTTGTTTTCGTTTATTTGCCTGTGAGGCCAATTGCTTACCCATTGTGATTGTTTATATACTTATTTTTTCTTTTTTTTACTATTTTTTTGAATTTTTTATTTATTTTTTTTTTTGTTTTAAATTTATGTGTTTTTATTTATTATTTTATTGTTTGTTGTGTTTTTATTTTTTTTTATTATTTTTTATTTTATGCTAAGCAATTTATGTAGAAAAATTCTTTTCAACTGCCTTTAAATATTCAGGAAAAGAATTAATTTTTTTTTGTGTATATAATTTTTTGTTTTTTGTACTCCTATTTTTTGAGTACCTAGGATGAAAAAAAATAAAATAAAAAATATGCACTATTGCGAAGAAAGGTTTTTTTTTTTTTGTTTTTCAATGTAAGGAAATTTATTTTATATAAATATTTATTTTTTGAAAACAAAGTTCTTATAAATAACTGTAACAGATGTTTGGTGTATATTAGATATCGGCTGTCATTCGAATTCTGTATTATTGTAATTTATCTGTTAATAATTGAAATTAATTAAAATTTTCAGAAATATGTAGAACACCATACATATAGTGATAATTATATGGAATGTGTTTAATTAAATTAGTAAAAATATAAAAAAAAAATCCTACGATACTGGCAAAAAATCTTAAATCAATCCGGCTGCTCAAAATAACATGTTTTTACCTCTGACAGTTGTGACATCTATAAAATCTATGCAATTGAAACGTTGTTTCAAAATTTCAAATCAATCGGTGAAGAACTTTTGGAGACTTTGAACAAACAGCATTTACATTTTTATTTACATACAGATTTTATGATTTATTTTTGACATAAAGTAAAAACGATATCGATTTCAGAATCAGAAAAACTTTGAAAATTATTTCCTCAATTTATTTTTTTTTTTGTGAATAAACCTTCAACTTTGATGTCTAACAAAAACTGAACTTTTTTAGTTAGTACAATTAAGTTCAAACTAAAAATTTATTTATATGTATTATAATGCTAATATGTAACTCTTTTTAATATTTAACTTTTATTCATATTACAATTTTTTTTTGCAACAATAGATTCCCTAGTCATGTAAAAATATTCGTTTGTCATATACATGTTAGTGGTTCTACTATAACTATACCGTGTAAAAAAAAACACAAAAAAAAAAAAGAATTTATGACGACAAAACGACGAGACCGAAATGAGGTTAGCAACCTACACAGAGAGAATTTTTAATACACGCATATATAAAAATATAAAATATAACACATTCATAATATATATTTTTAAAATTTCATGAATGGCAAATAAATGCATTCAAACAATATTTTTTCCACTATTTAACCCGTAGAGAAATTTCTTGAACATATTTTTCTTTATTATTTATTTTATACTTTACTTATTTTTTTATGAAATTCATTTCAACGAAAGCTGGAAAAACTATTTTAAATGAAAACACTTGAATTAATAATGAAAAGATAAAGTTACATTTTTCTTTTTCTTAAAAAAAAAAGAAGAATAATTATTATTATTAAATTTTAAGAAAATGTTTTTATTTTGTTCTAAAGTTTTTTATTTAACTTTTATTATTTATAAAGCTCAAGAAGTCACATACTTGTCAAAATTTTAATATGAATAAATGTGTTGCAAAAATATTTTTTTAATAATTATCTGCGAAATATATTCAAGAATTTTTTTTTTTTTTTAATTAAGGCAATAATTGATGCATATAATAATAATTGGATGGCAATAACATAATTAAAATTAATCCATATTTTCAATAAATATAGATTTAAATTTTTTTTAAATTTATTATTCATATAATTATTTTGATAATTACATATTTTTCCCTTTTCTGTATTAAATTGGACCTGACATTTTATGGCGTATTTTTTTTTTTTTTGTTTTTGCCAAATTATATTAAAAATTTTAAAAATTAAATTAAATTACAATTACGAAAATAGAATAACAAAATTTAAATTATAAAGTCTGTTACCTATAACATTGTGCTTTAAAAAAAAACTTTTTTAGATATAGATTCCCATTATTTGTTCATTTAAAACCAGGAATGAAAAAAAAAGCTTTGAAAAAAATTAATTTTTTTTCAACAATTTTTCCTTTAAAAAAAAAACAAAATTAGAATAAAGTTTTAAATATACACATATATACATAAATTTTTGTTTGATTAAATTTTAATACAAGTAGGTACACAAAACTTGTAAAATGTAACAAAATAGAACGTACCGAAATGTTTTTTTTTTTAATTTTATTACCTTCTTTTTATTTTGTATACATTTTGTTTATAAAATAAAAGTTTTTGTTTTCGAAAATTTACATAAATTCAGAAGTAGGCGATAAAGGTCTTAGGATTTAAAAAAATAGATATATATAAAAATAATTATATACCTTTAAATTATAAAACTTTTCATTCGAATTTTTTTTGTTTTTAAAACAAGCGGAAAATCATAATCGTATTAATTCTAGATAAAATTAAGGATAACCGATTCATTTAAATGAAAAGTAATTTTAATGTTCAAAGGATTTTTGTATATAATTTTTAATTACAAATTATGTCATTTCTTGTATCATAGTTCAGCTTTTAGATATCTCAAACTTTTGTTAAGCAGAGGATATTACTATATTATAGACGCAGTTACTTATAATGTAGAAAAACATAATTAAAAACAAGACATTTTTAATTAACAATTAATTATATTAATTAGAAATTATTTATGAACTCAATAAATCGTCAGTTTTTTTACTCAAAAATAACAATAATACTTATGTAATAGACAAGAACTGATTATTAAGTTTTTCTTGGTATAAATTTTCATTAACAAAAAAAAAATATTCCAGCTTTGAGCAAATATATATTTTTATCGAACATTTTAAATTAGGTAAAAATTATTTAGATTTGGTGAAAAAGTTTTTCTTTTAAATTTTTTTTTTTCTTTAAATTGAAAAAGTTTATTGTTAAAAAAATAAAAAAAATAAACAATTTTAAAAATTTTCATTGAAAAATTTTTTTTTTCCATGAAATTATACATATAGGAGGTGTTTAAAAATGTATGTTTTATGTTCTTTCTTTTATTTTTGATATAAATAATGAAAATCTGTAAGTGGATCATTAAACTTTGCTAAAATGAGCATTTTTTTGTTTTGTTTTTTTTTTTTGACATGTTTCATGTTAATATTACGTGAATTTCAGATGAATTCATTCATAAGAAACTAAGTAGGTATACATACTTATATCTAAATGTATATATATATATAATATATATAAAGAGTATATATGAATTTGATTGAAAATTAAGTCAACAATTTTCTTTGTTCAATACATTTAACAATTTTCTTTCTTAATATATTAAAATTAATTCTATAATTATATAATTTTCATGGAATTATTATTTCATCATATAATATTGAAATTAATTTTATTGGCTTCTTTTAACAAAATAAATTATACATATTTGTACCTATTTCTTAAAATTTATTAATTTTAAAATCCTTTATTTATCAAAATTTAACAAGTTATAGTTGTTTTTGTAAGTCTTTTTTAAAAATAAATTTGTGTATTTAGCACGGAAAAAACAATTCAGAATTATGTATATCTAAGAGTAATTGTTATTTTTAAAATGAATTAAAGATTTTACATAATTGAATCCAATATGCTAAAATAATGGAAATCCCACGATTGTGACTATTTTGAACTATTTATTTGCTCCTGCTCCATAACAGATAGTCAAGCTCAACCGGATCTTTCTTTCCCGCTAATTATTATCAGTCCTTTTCTTTAGATACACTCCTTGCATTATGCATTGAAAGATGAAATGAATTAAAGAAATGTCGTTTTAGGAAGGTTTTTTTTGATACAATTTACGTGCGCACACTTAAAAAAAAACTCATTGGTACATTAGCTATAAGAAACAGCTATAAAGTTATAACTAGAACTGCAATATTTTGTGATAGTATAAGCTCAAAATCTTGCATTAGTTATTAAATAAATAATAACTCGTTCAAAAATATATAGCAAATGAATTGTAGCAAAATTTGCTACTCGAAAATAATTATTTTTACTGTTTTTTCGAGCTATAATGATATTAACAAATATATTAAAAAGTAATACTATATTAGCTATTTTTCCTTGCTAACGTCATCCACAAGTCGAGAACTTTATACATTTATGTAATCTGTAAAAGTAATATTATTGTGTTATGATCTTTATATAATTTTGAAAGAAATATTCAGTGCAAACCCTCCGTTAGAAACATTTCTGTGAAATAAAAACTATTTTAATATATAAATAGAATTTTTAACAATTGAAAAAATATTTTAATTAGGAAATTTTATTAAAATATTATAATTAGGAAGGTATAAATAATTGAAGCCCTACTATAATGAATACCAAATTAAAAATATTTTTCAATTGTATAATATGAACTAATAAACAATTTTTTTTTTTTTTTTCTTTGAAATAATAAAATTAATTAAGTCTCCATAAAATAATTAAACAAGAAAATTTCTATTATGTTGTAAAAAATATTACAACAATAGAGCTTATTTTAATATTACAATTATTTTATTATTGCGACGACTATTATTATTTACATAAAATATTTAAATTTTTTTTTTCAAAATCCTAAAACTTCTGAAATATTTATTTTTACTTGTACATTTTACATATTTTATTGTATATACATATATTTAGTTGGATTTTAACATAATTTTTTTTTTAATGAATTTTGCTCATCAAAATAAAACAAGCAAGGGCTTTTCCTTTATTTTTTTTTTTATTTTTCATACTGATTTTTTTTTATTATTTTTTTCTTGTACATGTACAAAAATTGTTTTAACATTTCCAAAAGCCACCAGATGTTAGAACATAAATTGGTAGTGAAATTTAATTTACAAATTTCAAACAAAACAAAATAAATAGATAAAAAAAATATATATAAAAAAAAAATAAAACATATTTTAGAAAATGCTTTTAAAATATACACATAATAGTATGTACACAATATGTATATCTATATAAAAAAGCATTATAACATTACAACATTGTGTACTAAATGTATATACAAACACATAAATATATAAATTTAAGTTAAAAAGTGAATAATGTTCACCAATTTACATAATTTTCAACTTTAAATACCAAATTTATCCTGACTTTGACTGTATATATACGTCTAATTGATTTTATCGTATTGTATTTCTATATGAGAAGAAAATACTCTGTGTACATACAAAAGAAAATAAGATTAATTTATGTTTATTTAATTCAAGTAAATGCATCAAAAAGTATAAATGTTTTAAAAGCATTATCTACTTGATTTCTTTTAAAAATATTGAATTAAGGAAATTTAATAGTTAAATTAAATTTATATAAAAATTTCATATAGCTTGAATATTTCTTGGTAACCGAAGGAAAATACAAAATATTATAGTACTCCGTCGAATTTTTTAATTCTGGATTATCATTTTAGAACAACTTACAACATTTTAATTAAATTTTTCATATTATTCTCTAAGCGAGCTCTTCAGAATTGTTCACTAAACCGACGGACAGATTCTTTAGAAGTTTGAATGTTGTTAAAATAATTATTATCTTTTTTTAGATAATTATTTAATATTGTCAAATTTTTATATTTGTATAATATATATTTTTTGTATATTGTATATTTTTAAAAATTTTAGAGTGTGCAGAAAAATCTCTTCCGTTTAAAATTTGAACACTGGTAAATTTAATTTTTTAATCGCAATAAATTTAGGCTTTAAATTTAAATTGAAATTGTAATTTTAGGAAAATATCTTATAAATTTAAAATATGTACGCCTACATTCTATCTTTAAGCCTTTATAAATGTTTACATGTATTCTATATTTCACAAAGAATATTCAGCAGTCATGTCGTAAGTGAACTATATAGTTTTTAAGTGAAAAAATGCAATTGGAAATTCCAATTAGTTTAATTAAGTTCTGAAATATTAACAGATAAGCATAAGAAAGAAAAAGTGGGTATTGCCTGTACAAGAAAATGAATAAAGATCTTTTCCTTTTTTTGGCGATATCGGTTTAAAAAAATCTAATTTCAATTGAAACTGCCATAACTTAAATTTATTCTGATAACAAATATATCAAATAAAAATTAATTTATGATCAAATGCATCGGATAATATCCTATATAATGTTTATTTATATGACCAACCAAATTGTTTATATATTTGAAAATTAGTTAAATAATTAATTAGATACCTGCTTTTATATAATTTTAATATTAGATGAAAATATTATAAATTTTTGCCAGGTTTATTTTTATGTTTAATTTTTTGGTATTTATATTTTTAATTGAAAATTTGAGACCGATTTAATTTATTATATTATAATAAATGTGTGTGCATTTTTAAAAACTACCATCAACATTATAATGAAAATCGCCTGATTATTATTTCATTTCATGTCATACTGTTTATGACATTGGTAAATGTATTTATACTTGTTATTTTCACAGAGCAATATAAATTTTTAAGGCTATTTATGTGGTAATAAGTTTGTTAAAAATAGTATTATAAAATATTTATGAGTGTATAGTGGAAATAGTGTTTATGTAATCAAATTTCAATAATAAAAGATCTAATTGCAGGTGAAGCGATTTATTACAGTTTAATCGATGTTGGTAATGAAATAAATGTATATATACATAAAATTCTAGTAAATATTTAAAATTGAATTAAAAATATCACTATTATTTTGTTAGTTCAGAAATAAATTTTTTGTTTGCCAAGTTCAAAAACTATATTTTTTTTATCAAGATTAACTTATTGACTTTGGTACAGTATATTAAGGAAATTACCATTTTTAATGTTAATTAATGCCATTTATCTTATTTTATGGTCAGTATTAAGCAAAACTAACAAAAAAATTTATGTAACGAGAAAGAATATAAAATAATTTACATAAAGCTAAATGCCACGAGTAATTTATGGAAATTTTATAATATATGTAAACATTTTTTTTTGTTTTTTATCTTAAATTTTATACCGATATTTATTACCGTGTTTCTGTGTTCTGTACATATTATGTATACTTTTATAGTCTGCATAGTACGTATGACTTAAAATAAATCGAGATAATATTATGTTGAATATGTACAAGCATATGTACTTAATTCTTTGAATTAAGAGTTATTTACAAAAAAAAAAAAATTATTCGAATTTTAAATACAGTCAATGTGGATATTTTATAACGATCATTAAATTTAACCAAAATTGAGAAAGAAAAAAAATGAAATATTTATTCGATAAAATACAAAATTATAAAACAATTTTCCGCAATATATAAATAAGACAAAAAAAAAAAAAACAATTCCCTAACACCAATTTTCCATTTTATATTTATTATTTAAAATGAAAATTTTTACCATCATTTGCCAGAAACAATTCAAATGAAATCAATGCGAATAAAAATGTTTTATTTATAAGTTTTATTAACACATATATATATACCTACAATAGATAATAAATATCTAGTTCTACATAATGTAACTGTTTTCAAACTCTCATTAAAAATAAAAATAAAAAACATACAAATATGTTTACGCAGAAAACGCAACCAATTGACCTATAAAACTGTCAGGACACAATAAAATATCTATTATATACTCAACAAAATATTAAATTTAGTCAATAATTTCAGAAATGCTTAAAGCATTTTCAATATTTTTCAATATTTTCATAAATTGTATGAAATTTATCTACATTATATATACTTAATATTATACATAGATTTAATAATATATAAATATTTTGTAAGATATGTATTTTTCATCCATATATTAAGCCTCATAAAAATTCCATAGAATTAATTTATTGATTTCATAGTTTGCTAAGCAATCTTAAAATACAGATTTAAGATATTAAAGCCTTAGGAAAGTGTTATAATTAATTTTTTTTTTTATTTGAAATGGTACAAAACAATAAATTTGAATAACAAAATGTTCAATAATGGAAGTCTATAATAATATAATTAAATTTCAATAATATTTTCTGGCTACAATTTTGAAGTACATATAGCGATTTAAATTTATATGCTCTCATAGTATTATTTTGTTTAATCTATATATTACTATTTCATTTTGTGTTTATTATCATTTTAATTCTTAGTTTTACGAATTAGAATAAAAATAAACTTTCATTTTCGTTTGAAATAATTTGGGATGAAAAAAATGTATATGATTTCAGTGAAGTCGATTCAGAGCTTAACAGCGACAAGTTCAACAAGAAAAATAAATTATTGTGAATTAGAACTTAGGAATGATAATTTTAACTTAATTTTTTTCCTTTTAAGTTACGAAAACAGAAACTTATAAACTGGCACAACTTAACTACATTCCACATAGCTAGTTTAATTTGTATTTCCTTTGTTGCTGCACAAATTTCACAATTAGTTTTGGTAAAAACCAGATTTTCCTTAAAATTTAAAAGAATTTTTAAAGTTAAATTTTTTAATTTCTCCTTTCTTTAAAATTGTTTTCCTATGTACTATATATTTATCTAGGTTTGTTAAAGGATATATTTTTGATTTTTGTTTTATTTTCTATTTTCGTTAGACGAATGGGAGGAAAATTAAAAAAAAAAACCGAAAAATAAACAAACTAAATAAAGAATTTTTGTTATTTTAATTGTTTTGTTTAAAGCTAAAATTAATCTTTTTAAGAAGAGAAGTATTCTAGTATATGATTTCTTAAATAAAACACAAAAAAAAAATTAATCCAAGAAGGAAATAATATGTTTGCATACTTTTGGGATAAAAATAATTTCATTTTCAAGGCTATGAAATTTTCTAAAAAATTTTTGGTGTTGATTTCTTTTTTAATGACAACTCGTTACAAGATTATTAGAGGATTTATTATTAATTTCTGTTATATTGTTAATAATATATTAGTTTCATATCTTTTTATATTTATATATACCTATAGATATACCTTTAATTCAAAGTATATTAAAAAGAAATTAAGCTCAAACGAATCTTAAATTAAATGGTTTGCGTCAGAATCAACTGTTCAATATCCTGAAAATCTTTTTTCTGTAAAAATCAATTTTTCATACCTATATAAGATTATTGATTATTCGTATTTGAATAAAAAAAAAATTTAAATATGAAGTACTGAAGAAGATTCATGTACATACATTACACGAAAAAAAAAACAGAAAACAAAAAAATGTAATTGTCGCAATCAAAATGCCTTCCAGGATACTCTGGTTATTAAAAATAAATAACATTAGTTCAAATTCCTAAAATAATAATAATAATAAAAAACCAAAAAAAGAAATATTTAAAAAAATATTATTTGTGGTTATCAATGCAGAGAAATTTTCCAATTTTCTAAATGGAATTAAATCAACGAGGAAATTGGTTTTTCTTTCTCATCTAAACAGAAAAACATTTCAAACTGATTGAAGATTTTTGTTGTATGTAAGCAACAAACAAAAAAGGTTTTTTTTTTGTTTTCTGTCGTCCTATTACAAAACAATATCTTCAATCATTGCTTAATATAGTTATGTTCACATACAAACATCTTAATTTATGTAAATATATATAAAGGTAAAGATATAGAGTTAAAATCTTAAACCAAATAAATTTTGCTTTTGACCCGCGAGAGATTTAAAATTATCATTATTCAATAGCTATTGGTTTTGTATTTAAGATTAACGCATGACAACAAATATTTTTTGAAGAAACAAGTTTTGCAATGAAGCTCACAAAAAAATTTACAAATAGGATTTTTTATATTTTTTTTTTTGGTTTTTATTTCCAAAAGAATATACTTTTTATTTTGTTTGGTTTCATTTTCCAATATAGTTTTGTTCAATATAAATAAAACAAGAAAAAAAAAACAAATTTTCCCTCGATATAATGTTTTTGAAGGTTCTCGCATAAGTTTTTCACCAAATTTATCATGCGTATGATCCTAATATTTTTGACAAATATTTTCCAAGGTGCGTAGGAATACTAATCGCCTTAAGACTAGAAATTTCATTTAATTTTAATATAACATTTGAACATTTTAGCAAATTAACTTGATTAAACTATTGTTAAACTAAAACTTACGATACGGATTTTGGATACTCATCTATAATTGAATAAAATAATCTGGTTTTAAAGTGTTTATATAAGTATATAATTATTGGCATAAAAAAAAATTGTAATTGCACTCATTGTAACTATATCTTCACGTACATTGCGTATGTTATTTATGTCACGCACATTGCACATACCATTTTTAGTCACGACTTCGATTTTACACCTCTATTGAACAATTTGTATCTATTGTTTTTTATTCTGGATTTTATTTTATTTTTCATGTTTATCATCAATGTATAACTTGAACTATTTTTTTAAGCAGAGAATTATTAACTATAGCTACGTGACTTGTGAATAAAAAATCGATTGCTTAACAAGAAAAAATTGGAAAAAAATAAGCTGATACTGTCTACATGAGCAAATTGAAATAACTCTGATAGTAATCAAACTTACTTTTATTTTTCAATACCCCTTTTATAATTTTGTGTGTTCTGTTTGTCTGCCCTTAAATGAATTGCATGCAATTTGACGGACTATTATATTGTACATATTATGGCTATGTCGTGCATAGGCAGTTAAAATTTTTTTAATTATTTTTCTAATTAATTGCTATATACATGTATGTATTATTGGGCGGAACTTTTGATAAAAAAAATCTATGTAGTAGGCTCACGTATATATATATGAAAAACATGAAATAAATGAGTAAAATTTAGAAGTTTCGTTCTTTTTTATTATGATAATAAAAAAGTTTACTTTTAATCTATTGATTGAAAAATGTTTTCAATGTTTTTTGAGTTTTTTATTTTGTTATTTTAAATTAAAAAATAATTATGATAGGATGTATATTTTTTTATAGTCCTATTGTGTAGAATTTAGAAATTAGAATTGAAGATAAATGGTTATAGGTTTATGAAATTAAATTTCAAATAAAAATATATGTTTTACACAACTTCAATAATAATAATATAATAATATAATATTGTTTCCAGAATAGAGAGAAACATTAAAATTTTAATGATAACCAGCCGCTGGTCGAAGTGAAGATTATTTATTAATCTGTCGTTGTCGTATTACAGATTATACAATTTCATATTTATTAAATTTTTTGACACCAGCTGACCAGCTCAGCTCAATTGCTTTGAAACTACTCATGCCATCTAATCTAAAGTCATAATAATTTAAATTACATAGTTAAAAAAAAAATTATATACAGAAATAATTATTTTCTAACTTCCATTGTTTTGGAAAATTTTATAATGTAGTTTCTAATTTTAATTTTGTAATAATTCTAGATTATTATCATGATTTTAGAAAAATAAAAAAGAAGAAAAAAATTAAATTTTATGCAAGTCAATATCATAATTAAAATTTTATCGACAATGAATATATATAAGTAATATCCGTAATATACGACAATATATAAGTATATATACGTAATAAAAGCATATAATATCGACTGAAATAGACTTTTATGAAATTATATTTGCAAGAGATAAAAAAACGATAAATATTAATTTTTAATGACATTTTATGATACATTTAATTTAAAATATGTTTTTAAAACATTAAATTTATTATATTTTTAGTATTATATTATATCAATAAAGATTTTTTTTTTCCTTTTATTACTATACACATAAAACAGCAATCAAATTAAAATTGTCAGATACATATTTCTTATACAGTTCAGGGTTTTAAAAAAAAAATAAAAATTCATTAAATAAAAATTGATAACAACAAACATTTGATCAGATGAAAAACGAGAAAAAAATGTTATATTTAGTTATAAGAGTTTTTATAATTCAAATGTAATTAAAACCTTCGAACTTATCTATATTACTTGAATTTCATATCTATGTAGTTCGAAAAAAGGTAAAACAAAATAAAAAAGGGTCAGTTAACATAAGAACTTATTCTTCTTTCTAACATATTCTCAGGGCCGTGCCTGCAAATAGTTTTAAAGGCGGCCAAAGAAATTAAATTAACTTCTTTTTCGAAATCGTGTTGAGTTGTTATTATGTTATCAATCCTTATATTTGTTTCTATTTAACAAAAAACGAAAAAATAATTATCTATGTTTTTACAAAAGGTAAACAAAACCTTAATTATTGATGAATTTCCTTAATTTTAAAAATATCTGTTTTTCCATTATAATTTTCAATTTAATAATTTTTTCGATTAAAGATTAAATTAGCCTTTGAAAAACTTGAACATATTTGCCGAGATTGTGCCATATAAAGGAGACAGATAATAAAAAAAAATCAAACGCAGAAATAAAGCTAAAATATCAAGCCAAAAAAACACAAAATTTTCAAAATTCGGCTCACTCATATCAAAATCACTTCAGTTGAGATTGTATTAACCCTACAAAGCAAAACCAAGACCTATCTCTCACAGTGAGAGCTCTTATTCTTTAATTTTGTTAAATTTATTTTTTTTTAACATAATGTTTTTAATCCCTTTTAATAAATTTATAATAGGTGTAATTTATTAATAAAAATTAATTCAAAATGGTTTGTGGTTTAAATTATATTTTCTAATTAAAAGGAACTATATTTTACAAATATGGCTTAGAGAAGGCTTTACCAACTTGCACGCAGGCGGCCATGAACTCAGGCACGGCCCTGCATATTCTTACGTATTAAGATCTATACGTATACGACAATGCGACCAAGGTCTTAATATGTATATTGTATATAAATAATTCTTTCCTAAGAAAAATTTATATTTTAAAAACTCTAAAACTAAAAAAAAAGAAATTTTAAAAATAGAATCAACTTTTCTGTTTGCTTCTGAATAATTTCAAATGTCATTTAAATAATAAAAATTACATTTAAAAGCCATATGCCATAATGAGTTTAATAAAAAATGACATTATTTTTATCATTTTTTGAAATAAAAACGCAACATATATATTGTACGTTATATGTTGACATCGTCAAAATGAATAATTTAATACTTTGTAATGAATTCTGAATTCATTTTCGCATGAACACATCATAAAAATCAGAAATATGTACTTGAAAATTTCAGAAACATTCTATCTATCTAAAATTGAATTTCTTCCTGAAGAAGAAAAAATGAAAAACATTATTTTATTTTTTTATATACATATATACATTTGATTACTCATAAAATCATAAAAAATTTTAGTAGCTCAATTTTATCTAAATTTTCACCCTTTACCATATTTTTTATTTTCTTTATCACACATTTAACCGATAAAATTGCAACAATGTCTCTTTTAAGCCAATGAAAGAATAAAGCTTGTTTATAATGCTCTTGTAGAAAAAATAAGCTCTAAATGATTTAATAAAACAAACACATTATTGATTTAAAACAAAATGTGAAGTGGCATACATATCTAAGGATTTTGAATATAATTATATTGTTTAAAATTTATTTTTCGAATTGAAATAAAATCAACGATTTTTCTATAAGTTAATGTTAATGATCGTCACGCCATAATGTAAACTGAATTTTGCTGCGCTAAAACTTAAATTTATTTTGAAAATTATTTTCATAGTACCAAAAAAGAGTTATTAACTCCAAAGTTGAACTTGATTGGATGAATACAATTTATACCTCCAACAGATATTTTTAGCATAATACAAAATTGTATAAAAATGTTGCTAGAAAAATTCCTACTGTGAATAACTGAAAACCATTATATTAAAAAAAAAAGTGTATAAAAAAAAAAGAAAATGACAACTAGAATTAGCATAAAAATCCTACATAATTTTGAAAAAGAAATTAAAATTGGTTCCGTGAACACAGTATAATAAAAAAAATAAAATTGTACAAATAACTCGGTTCAAAATGAAAACTTCAAATAAATGGGGGGCGAATTGAAACAACAAGTAAAAGAAGAAGGTATTATGTACAAATTTATGTTATTTACGCTTCATCAGAATTATTTTTGAATAAATTAATAAAAAAAATTAAATTTATTTCTTTAAAAAAAAAATGCAAAAAAAATGTTGACTTATAGATTTTTATTTTGCGCTTTACCTATCTTTACCTGAAAATCAAAAAAAAAGTTTTAATAAGTCATTTAATTAATTCATTTGATTGAACTTGCTCTTATTGACGCCCACAAGTAATGAAATCGCGCCAAAAATGAGCTTTTAGAACAGAAAAAAAATTTAATATAAAAATTTGAATTAAATCAACCCTTAAAAAAGGGTTTTCAAAAATTATATGTTGCAAAAAAATTGTTCAACAAAAAATAATATTTTTATAAATTAAAGCTTAAAATTATGTTAATTTATAAATAAATCATTTATGTAAAAAAAATATATATGTATGTATCTAAATGTTTATATATTTTTGTTTAGGATAATAAATTGAAATGCCTAATTAAGGTGAATTTTTAATTAAAAATAAAAATGGGAATATAATTTTTTTCATCATCTATTTTTATCATCAGTTCAAAGATTTGAATGAATAAATTATTTAATGATGGAAAAGATCCCCTCATGACAAAATAAAAAAAAAATAAACAAAAATAATATCATAAATTATTTGAATTTAATAGATATGATATTGATAATATTTGAGGTTTTTTATTTTTCCTAAAATAATAATTTATTTGGTCTAATTTATCAAAAAAATCTAATATAATATAATTATTTATTATAAAAATTTAAATCTATGTTTAAATACCACAAATTGTTTATTGATAACCTTTGGAATTTTAATATGACTAATATAAAAAAATTAAAATAAATAAATACATAAACAAATATTTTTTTAATGTCGATTATGTGATTTAGAAACCAGTATAAAGGTGGTTCGAGTAATTTCTTTGATTTGAGTACAAGCATAGATTAAGAATACAGAAAGATGGGAAGCTTCATACAACATTATTTTTGGTATTTTTAAGTCAATGTGCTAGTAAAACAAAATAAAATACGTGATAATTATCAATGTATGAAAAGAATTTTATTTAGTTTTACTAACACCTTCACAATAAAACACCAAAAAAGACTGAAAAAATGTTGTATGAAGCTTCCCATCTTTCTGTATTCTTAATCTATGGTACAAGGTTGTACGGTATTCAATTTTGCAAAAGTTCATTCAGTTGTTAGAAAAGTTCTTAGAAAAGTTGTGTGGACGAAATAAAATATCAAACAAAAAACTGTAACAAATTTATGACAAATCAAAAAAATAGATTCAAGAATTACATTATCGGGAAAGACTGTAAATAGGAAGCAAACCTAAAAATTCCTTTCCTTTGACAACGTATAAATATTATGTCAAACAAGTATATAATATAATATTTATAAACCTCCACCAACCCTAAGAGGGGTCTGTATTCAATTTAATGTCATTCACTAACATTATATTTTGTTTTAGCACAAATTATTTAAAAGAAAAGTTTTAATGAACATTTTTTTATACAGAAAATTTAATTAATATTTTTCATATTAAAATGTTATCAAAAAACTTTCTTGTTTGGTTAATGAGCATAAGCTTTCGATACAAAATAATATAAATATATGTATAATGATGCCAAAGTTAATGAAACAAAAGAAAAACAACATATTACTCCTTATCCATAAAATACTCATTCATGGCTATATATATGTTTTAATGCGTATCTAAGTCCTTTTTTTTTATATAATATGTATAAAAAAAATATTTATTATTTATATATTTACTTTGGATACATTTATTTTTTTTTTGTTTATGTAAACATCCTGCTTGTGTTACTTTTTTTTTTTTTTAATGTGAAGATCAAAATGTCCACATTATATGTATATTTTTGACTTTTTTTATATTTGTTAAAAATTTAATTTTCTTCCTTTGACAGAATTATGTAGATGTGTATACACACGCACCATAATTAAGGTTGTTTGTCTTTATTTATTTATTTATTTATTAAACTTAATTTTCGTTATGTTAAATAATTTTTAACGAATTGATATTTCATGATACTGAAAGTCTGTTAACGAATTTTCTAATTGGATTGAGATGGAGTAGCAATTTTTTTTTTTTTGTTATTAATTAATTTAAAAACAAAAAATTTTTAATCAGACAAACAACCATGTCATTAACATCAAAATCCATTATATTTTATGATAAGCTTATAATCTGATTTCAAGGATATAAATCAAAATATAGATAGTGTTATATTAAAAAAAAATTTTGCATTTTAACATTAATTTGTATAAATTGAGGTAAAATTGGAGTTTTCAACGTTGGGAAAAATAGTTGTTGTGGTCATTTAGAGAGAAAGAGTGAGAGTTTTGCTAACTTTTGTATTTAAAAAACATCCTAATCAAAAATTTCTTGTTTATTCTAAAATAAATAAATAAAAAAAAATTTCCTCGAAGTGTGTAATTATTATAATTCTCTTCATTTAAAAAAAAAATTATAATAATAATTGCTGTTTCTAAAAAATTACATTTTTTATGGTAACTTATTTCTTTTTTATTATATTTATATATACTTTATCCAAAACCTTTCGTTTTTTTTTTTCATAAAAAAAATTTAAATGAAATTTTCTAACCAAGTCATTCCTTTTTGCTGTTGCTGACCATTAGTTTCATAATAAAAAAAAAATTATTCAAATTTTTTTTTAAGCATTTTCATACTTCATCACATATACTCTAGTACACATAGGTACATGTATATTACATAAATTAAATTTTACACATATATGCTCAGATATATACATCAAAGTTAGTATAGTGATATTATATTATGAATAATGTTGGGTAAAACAATAACATCAAAAGTAAAAAAAACAAAAAATTGTTTTAGTTTATTACTCAAAAATGTACAAAGTCCATTAAGGATATTGTTTCTGAAGGGACGTCGTCTGATAAAGATAAAACCTGAAGCTTTAATTTATGAGAAAATATTATTTAGTTAAAAAATGGTATGATAAATCAGATGTGATAACAAATCATGTGTGACCATGATCGTATGGAATGAATAATATATGTGTAGGCATATGTAATGTTACACATCGGAAATCATATATAGAGAATCCAGGTAAACATGGGTCTTCTTATATATGATTTTAAAAATGTTTCTATCATTTATTTTGAATAAAATTGGTATTATTTATTTAAATAATAAAATTAATAAATATTATTTCGTGTTATATTTCCATTATTGTGTGAATTGAATAAAAAAAAAAGGAAATTAATTTTTTACTTCTATCTAAATCTCTACAGATAATATTTGCTTTACCCAAAGTAGGTATATATATTTAGTATATATATTTTTACACTGACAAGAATCGTAAACATAATACATATTATATACGCCATACGCCATACGGTGTACATATTTGTGAGAAAAAGATGTTGAAATAGAATAAAATAAATATATTATTTGCCATACTTGAAACGACATATATTATTTAAAAAACAAAACATTCCAAGCTTAATTTATGCTTATTCCTTCGTTGGAAAAAGATAATAATTTCATAGTCAAAGATAGAAACCAAATTGCGTGAACACATATTTTTAAAATTTACGCATCATATACATGTAAATTATATATATTATATAATGTAGTACGTATATTGTGAGATAGTTAAAAATGTTGAAAAGCAGTTAAAATACTTTTGAAAATCAACCTTTTAGACAATGTTAATGTTTGGGTAGCTTTGAGAAATAAAATTGTCAACGTCACCGTCAAATATTTAATATCCCAGTGAACATTAATGCCAACTGAAAATTGTGTGTTAAAATATTGTTTAAAAATAACTCATTGCTCCCTATACATATATGTTCTCGTTTTTTTACTATAATATAGAAAAACATCATCAAAAACAACAACGAAACATTTTTAGAGCCTAAACATTTTTAACTGCTTTAATCCGAAACAGTCATTGTAAGTCTTTTCTTTTGGAATTTTTATCTTCACATCCAACATACATACATTCATATATAACATATTTTCATTAAAAATATTTTTATGCCAAAAATTTTAATTAACTAGAGAATGTCAGAGAAATATTCTAACTTCATAAATAGAATATTATCTTTGCAAAAAAAAAAAAAATTTTTTTCTCTTTTTCGCGGTTAAAAAATTTTTTTTTTCTTTTACCTAAATTTAAATTCCGTAATAGGTTCATCCTTACTGTGATTTTATAAGGATTTTTTTTTTTTTTTTTCATAAAATATATCAATAATGTAATCTTGTTTGTTTACCAAAAAGGTATGGTTTTATTTGAATAAATATGTATATAAAAAAAAACTGGTAAAAACGAGAAACAATTTTTTAAAATAAATTAACCTGAAAACTTTAGGAATTTTTCAAGTTTTTATCCTTGAGATTTGTAAATAAAATAAACGAGCAAAAAAAAAAAAATTGAAAAAAAACTTTACACTTTATTTTATGTATTTGTTTTTTTTTTTTTTTTTTTACTTTTTTTTGTTATCAATTTGGTGGCGCGAATACATTAAGTTAGATGAAAATTTTGTTTACTAAACTCATCATATTTAATATAATGTAAATATATTTAAAAAAAAAAAAATATTTTTTATGGCTGGCAAAATTTTAATAATATTTGTTAATGTTATTTAAAATTAGTTTTTATAAAAAAAAAAAAAATTTATTTATTATTGATTAAAACCCGAAGAGATTTTGAACACAAGAAAATGACATGAAAACATTTTATTATGGAATTTTCTTTTTGAAGACTTTTATTTGAAAATTAGCATGAAATAAGCATCGCAAAAATATTTAGATGAGTAGATCCTGATTTAAAAAATGTTAGTATATAAGGATGTATATGAGGATGTATTTTGATATATAAAACTTAAAATAACTTATATTGCATAAAGAAATATTTGTCATACAATTTAAAATAAATTTTATTTAATTTAAATTTTAAAGTATAGTAATGATATAAATTAAAGAAACATTTCTGCATTACCTACTCTTAAAATGTAAAAAAAAAAAAAATAAAATAGATGAGACATCAGAAGAATTTACGTTATTCAAAAAAAACCTTAATCCTAATGTTTTTTAAAGCTTTTTTTTTTTAACTTTTGTATCTTTTTGGAAACAAAAAATAAAATAAAAAGATGATTTTTCTTCAATTTACCAGATTCCTTCAAAAATTAGTTTTATCTATTCAAAAAAAAAAGTAAAGTAAAATAAAATAAAAAAGGAAAGTAATTTATGGAAATCTAATGAATTTACTTTTTAAAGAGAATAGATTTTGTAATGTTTTACAATTTTTTGCTTATGTACATTAATATTTTACGTTGGATTTTTTTTTTAACAATGTCAAGGACTGGAACAATGTCAAGGAAAATAGCAAATACTATTTATTTTGCTATTTTTGAAAATCTTACAATATTTTTGATATACTAGTGATAGATTTTACAATGTCTTTACCAATGTTTCTGTTACTATAATTTTTAATGAATCGTTAGCAAATTAAGAAAATGAAATTTCGTTCAAATAAATTTATATATTTCATATCTTTAATTTTTAAAGCAAATGGAAAAAAAAAATTCATGATTGAAATATTTTGGAAATAAGTTTCATTATGTTTTAGTGCACCTTTTGCACTATTTGTTTTTTCAAATACACTCTCACTAGCAACAGTATTTTTAGATAAATACTTCTCGACATTTCCTAAGAAAATTAAATATAGAAAAAAAAACAATAAAAAACAACTTTTTATACCAATTAATCTAAATTAAATCAAATCAAAATCCATTAAACGAAAGATCTTAGATTAACTAGAACGGAAATCTCTAATTAGTCATAAAAACTTAAGATTCTTATATTTATAACAATAGCACATAATATTATTATTATTATTTTTCTTCATTTATAATAAGCTTTTTATTTATTAAAAGATGATGGTCGTTATACTTATACATTGTATGTCTGAATTATTATAAAATATATATCTTATTATTTATATTGTGAATTTTTGTATATATATATATAGTATTATGAATTAGGTTGAGCACCAGGTATTAATCTTTTTTTTGCAAATTTTGGCACTTGTTGGCTTCCATTATCCAACAATGTTTGGCTTTGTTTAATTTATTATTTATTTATTTATTTTTATTAAAGTTACCAAATCACTACTCTCTAAATAAATTTTGGCTAGATTGTGGGTAAAAAAACTAGATTGAGCAACTAGATTGTGTGCAACTAGGATCTAGTTGGAAATCTAGCTTCCAAAATTTACCTAGATTCTAGTTAAAATGCCAAACTAGATTCCTAGTGGAATTCTAGTTACCAAGGCTAGATCTTCCATTTTTTTTACTAGAATCTAGTGACTTTTTTTTATAAAAAAAAAAAAAAAATTTATTCTAATATCTTTTTTTATTTATATTATTACAATTTCTTTATTAGATTTTTATTAAATTCTAATTTTATTTCTTACGCCTTCTTCCGGATTCGAACCTGGTTCTTTAGCATTGCAATTCGCCAACACTACCACTCAGCTACGGTATTGAAATTTAAAATGTACATAAAATAGAAAATATAAATTTGGTATACACATTTTCTTTGTGGTATGTTAGTTATTTGTAATTCTAAGGACGCAGGTTCAAATCCCGAAGACAGCAAAAAAATCTGGTATCAATAATTGAAATCTAGCAATGAGAAATAGATGATAATTGCAGAAACTAGATTTTAATAATTTTTCAAATTTGTCTAAAACTATTTTAAAACTATATTCTAGTTTTAAATTTCCGTTCTTGTAATCTAGTTTACCAAAATAACTGGAATATTAACGATCTGAAATGGAATCTATGTTCGGTAAATAATTTGTAAAATTTTACCTAGAAATCTAGCTTTTGAGAACTAGATTTTTGCGTAAACTAGCTTCTGAAACTATAAAACTATTTTCAATAATTGAATTTCCCAGTAAAAATCGTTTAACTAGATCAAAGCTAGGGATTCTAGCCAAAATTTATTTAGAGAGTAGGTGGGATACCTTTTATACTTAAAGTAGTATGGATTTGATAATGGGGACAGGAAGTTTAGACGGGATTAAAAAGTGGGACAGTCAGTAGGTAATAATTTACACTCTTCTTAAAGCGGCGCAAGTCGTAAATCCAACGTCCGCCAGCTGTAGGGAACAATTTTGAAGAGAGAGCATTCCACATTCTCGAGGTGCGAACTGAAAACGAATCTCCGAAGCTCGTTTTATCACATCTGGGAATTTTGAGTCGTTGAAGCGGTACGTGTTTGGCGTGAAAATACTTGAAGTAGAGGAAGTAGGGCCTTTAATTCCAGGGAACACGTATCCGTTCCAACAAGGTATTTATAGAAAATGGAATTTATATATATATATATATATATATATATTCTGTGACTAAATGGTAGTGAAGGAATTCAAAAAATTAGACATTTAGCCCATGATATCTTCTATTTTATATAGAAAATCCAAACATTTATTTAACGGACACGTAATAAATATAACATTTTTGCGTTTCAAGTTTTAATAAGGAAAATAACCAAAAAATATATTATTACTAACATAACATAGAAACGATGAAAAAGTTTGAAGCTAATATTGTAAATTGTTAGAAATAAATCACAAATCAATAATAATAAAGTTTTATCCAAAATAAAAAATACCTAATCCTTATCATGGAATTTCGGCACCCCAAAATAAACTTTTTTTTTTCTATTCTCCTTTTTATTTCCAATACCTTGACATTAAATTACGGAAAATGAATTCAAGTATTTTAACTATTCGTTTATTTATTAGAGTTATATATTGAATTTTTTTTATAAAACTGGTTATAAGGTTTTACCGACCCTTATCAATTAACTTTATTTTATTAATTATCTGGTATTAAATTAAATATTTAAAAGGTTCAAAATTTTTTTTTTTAGCTATAAAATTTTAATCCTACATTTCAATTTATGTAATATACTAATTAATTGTGATGTAATTGGGATTAATATAGCAATTAAGTGTAGTAGCTTTTATTATTATTATTATTATTCTTTTTTCAATTATAAATTTATAAAGTACACTTTTTTTACGTATGTAATTTCGTATAAACTGATTTACTATTTTATACAAATTCATTGTAACTTTTCAGTTGGATGGTTATTTGTAAAAATAAAATAATAAAATCTACTTAATATTATTCAATTCAATTGAATTAAATCTTTATGAAATATTTCAACATTATCAACAATTTGGTCTCAGGATTATTATTACAAATGCTTCTAGTTTCCAAATAATATTTTAAGAAATTATCTTTATTTATTTTTTTTAATTTTGGTTTGTAAGAAATTTTTACGGTGGCGATAATAAATATGGAACAGCCGTTCCAATCGAATACTGTTCAAAGCTATGTGAATCTTAGAGATTGAACAAAGACAGGACAAACTAATCGTAATGGAGGAATGGAAAAAGCGCCGAAAGAACAAACATCAAAAAAGTATTAATTCAGCTCAAATTATAAAATTTATATTGACTATAAATTGAATTCTTAAAAAAAATTTTCACAAAAAGGAAACTAAAAAAAAATAATTTTTGTTTAAATAAGTTTTGAAGCTACAATTGGCTACAGTACATAATAATGTATTTTAAAATCATTTGGACCATTTTTTGAAATTTAAGATGATAATAGAAACTTGCCAAGTAGGTTTTGCTGGAAAATTTAATATCCTTTCTATAAAAAAAACAAAAAACATAAATTTCATTCATTTGTGTAAATTTCATTTAAAGCCTTTTTGTAGTATCAAGAAATTTCTTTCTCTAAAGAAAATTTCTAACTATTTATTAAGTTCGTTTAAATGAAAAATCATAATAAATTTAATTGGAAGTCAATATGTTTCAAGTAATAAATGTAAATGAATTGTAAAAGTGTAGATCAAAAGTACATTTTTTTTCGTTTTCAATCCAGTAGCTTGGAGCTTTGCGAACTCCGGATTTAGTGTATTACGAGCAAAACTTTTAAGTGCACGTATAATTATAAAACGGGAACGAGGATTCTCATTTATATTTCCAATATATGTATAAACTGACAGGAAAGGAAATAAATTTCTATTTTTAAATTTTAAATGAAAAAACAAGCTGGAAAATGAATTAAAGAAAATTTAGTTATTTGCTTTCGAAAGCAAAAGTGGATGTAGCTAGTTTATTTTATAGTGAAAAATAGAATTCATTGTAAAGTTTAAACAACAAAAATCTTTTCATTTTCTGCATCTACTCCCAGGGCATTAAATGTGAGAAAACTTAAGGAAAAATTATGCTTTGGTATTAAAATGGATATGAGACACATTCTAATCTACGAATTTTAGGAAAAGAAATATTTTTGCAGCTATACCGGCTTATAAATTGTAGTTTTTAAACACAAATAAATTGTCATTCAATAAGATTTTCATTTAATCATACACATATTTGATTTCTTTAAAAAATGGCATCATTAACCCATTTAAAAAAAAATAAAAAAAAATTGGAGAATTTTTAGCCATCAAAAATATTGCAAAACAAAACTTAATCTGGTTAAATATGTATGTAATACAAAAAAAAAATAAATTGATATTAAAGAGATTATTTGATTTATTTTTTTATGAAATCCAGTAATAATTTTAAATTGATTAAAGTGCTTTTAAGCTTGAAAAAAAAAAAATAAAAAATAAAAAATTAAATAAATAAAACAGAAAATCTAATCAACAAAGTTTGTCTATAATATAAAATAACTGAACGTAATTGATTAGTCTCGAGATTTTTTCTTGCTTTTATATTTAGCGAATAAATTCTATCATCTTGCTTATTTTATGCTCATAAATATAATGTATACGGGTGCCACATCAAATTTTTGAAATAAGTTCTCATTTCTTTCTTTTTAATTATTTTACCAAGTAGTTTTTGTCTGAGATTACCTGGTTTCACATGGGAATGTCGAACTTACATTAATATCAAAATACTGTTTCAAAATTTGCTGTCCTGGAACTCGGATGGGAGAATTTCGAATTCGGGAGCTTATCTAAATTATGGTTATTAATAATCATGAAGGTAGCCAGTTTTTAGAATTTATTTGAGCACAAAAAATTTGTTAATATGTATGGAACCCGTTTTCCAAATTTCAATTAAAAATAATTTCGAATTTATAGAGCAACCCTAGTATTAATAAAATTTTTTATTTCCTTTTCCGTATTTTTTCCCTAATTTTTCTTTTTTTTGAAAATGCTAAAGGCTTTTTTAAAATTTTTTATTTAATTTGTCTGAAAGGTATAAAAATTTTATTGAAAAAGTTTTTTCTTCATTTTTTAAATATAATTTTTTACGATTTAATGAACTTCAACAAGAAAAATTTCGTTAAAAATTTACTCACATTTATCCTAAACTCTTAAAATAATTTCCATCAAAAATATCCTGTGCCCGCTGAATATTTGTAAATGGTGGACTTCTGGAAATAATAAAATTTTGGAAAGATGGGCAAAAAAGTTTTAATCTACCAACCAAATTTTTGTTGGATTTGCATAACAACTTTTTTTAATGAATAAAAATTTCTCCTTATCAAAATTCATTTGTATAATTATGAACATTTTCTTTATCTATATATATATATATATATATAAAATCCGAGCTACCGAGTGTACAAATGAAGAATGTTCTAATAGATTTAATAGATTTATATGTATTAAATATTAAAACATAAAAAAAAATAAGTAAATATATGTATATAAAAAAATAATATTTGTGTGTTTCCTAACAAATTATATAATTTTAGCTTTATTATAGTAAAAAATCCTGTACTATACATTTGCAACATAAATTAAAATTACTGGAAAAAATTTAAATAATTCTCGTTCTCTTTTCTAAAAAAAAATTTCCATATAGTTCTTTTAATTTCATTCAAATTTTTAGAGTTTCAATATAAAAAACTAATTATCAACTTTATGCTTTTCAACAGGAACTTTTGCACTACATACAAAATAAAAATCATAATTTGATTTTTTGTTCAGTTGATTGAACCCTTTGTAATTTAGAATTTTTATTTTTCCTAGAAAATTTGCATAATCATAATTTTTTTTTTAGAGCCCTTCCAAAATTAAAAAAAAAAAAAACTAAAGCAAAGTAAATGAATAAATAAAAAATGTTATATAGGCAAATTTGTTTGACAGAGCATGAACTTTATTCATGTGTTAGCTGTTCTTAATGTCATTATGTAACAATGTAATATGTACATCAAATTTGACTAGACATGCATACTCAGCAAGAGAGTAAAAAAAAATAAAATATTTTTTCACATCCAGTTTAAATAATTTTTATTTAAAAATTTACATAATATCAAATTTTGAAGCTACGAATCATAAAAAATAGAAAACATTATAAATATACATTAAACATTATAAAATAACGAGAAAAAGGCACAAAGATTTTAAAAATCTATTTTATAATAAAAAAAAAATAAAAATTAGTTTTTTTTTCCTCATTTAATTTTATTAAACTCACCAGACATGAAATAATGCTAATAAGACAAAATTATATTAAAAAATATATATTCATAATATGTGTGTGTGTATATTAGAAGGAAAAGTCTTCACATTTTTCATTTCTAAAATCCCTGAAATTTATTTTATTTTAAAAAAAATTTTATACTTTCAATCATTTTGATGAAATAAATTAAGTTACCAGAATTTCTGATTTGTGGTGTGAAAATTTGGAATTTTATATTTTCATATTTTGCGAAAAATTTTTTTGAACTTTTCAATAAAAAATAATTTTATAAAATAAAACTAAAATAATATGTCGTCGGCTGAGAATTATTTTAGTCCAAACACCATTTTTGGGGTGTATTTTAAACTAAGTAGCGCGTTAAAGGTTTCGAAGCACGCACTTTCTAAATTTCTGAACCATTTGTCTGTACCTTCTGCCGTTCCTTTTATTTTATACTTTGTATGACATGACATACAAATAACTTTTTCTTTATCGATTTTAGGCCATGTCTAATAATTTAGTTAACACAATTAATTAATATTTATAATATTTTATATCAACTTATTTGTAGGATATGAAAAATACACTGAAAATATTTGTGAATATTGGAGGTGGAATATAATCATATTTTGAGATGTTTTGATTAACATACCCATAACTTCCTTTTCCAAATGCGATTTACTCCAAACTACCTCAATGGTGTATGGATTAATAGAATTTTCGGGCGACGATATATAATTACTAAGCATAAGCACATTATTTTAATATGAATTTGAATAAAGTTTTGTAATATTTTTTCAATTCAATTCATTTTAAATAATTTTAATGCAAAATTAGTTCATTAATAAGGCTTTTTCTTCAGAACGTTCTACAATTTATTTATGCATATTTAATGTCCGAACTTATTTCTTTTTCCAGTTTCAAATTAATCAATATTTTTATCGTAATTGCTAATCTACTGTTAAACCTGTCAAAAAACAAAACTAATACACGTAAATGAATCTTCGATTAAGTTATATACAATTTATGTCCAATTTATAGCTATTTATTAAAATCAAAGCGATAAAAGTAGCATATTCCTCATGTATTTATGATTTGCTTCATAGTGCATATGAATATAAATATGGAAGTTATGAAAGATTTTTTAGTTTAAAAAAGCTCCAACCATGCAAAAAAGTTTCAAAACTGATAAATTGGTTGAATTCACACGCATTTCACATCAGTCTTTCTAACAATGCATTATATACGAAAATAATGGTTACATAGAAAATATAAGGATGAATTTCATAAAATAAAACCTTACTAACTAAACAAAAGTTTTTTCTAACTTGTTTTGATAGTAATGTAGTAAAAACTTTTTTACATCAAAAATTGTGCACAATGCTTAACTTAAAATTGACTCAATTTCAGCTTATTAATGCCTTTCAAAGCATATGCTTTAGTTTTATTGACTATTAATAAATATTAATTAAATAAATTTTAATGTTAATAAAATTGAGGCTAAGAAACCCGTACTGAACAAAAAATATGAATTATTTCCAGGCATTTATAGAAATAATTGCAATAATGTAACCCAATTTCAAAATTATACATTTTTTTCGTAGATTTGAAGTAGTTCAAATTTAAAAAATATATCAAACATTTTATATGTATGTATTAATTGGGGAAACGAATATTATTTTTTGTATTTTAGAGCAGAGCAAAAAAATACAGATTATACTTAATAGTTATATATATGAATGTTCACTTTAATAATTGTTGGCAATAGAACCGCAACAATTTATCAAATAATTTTCATAATGACGTACGTGGTTTTCATTTTTCAAACCTTATGTTCGCGGATATTATAAAAATTATTTTATAAAAAGAATTATAATTTCACCCTCTTAGAAATCCATAGCATAAAACAAATGTTCACAAAAAAAAAAAATATAAAATTTTCCAAGGATATATTGTTTTGAAAAGTCAGCAGCAATTTAAATGAAAAAAGATGTATAGGCAATAAAATCTACATACGACATTATGTCAATAACTATATATTAGATAGAATTTTTAACAAACTTGATATATGTATGTATGTCCTCCATCAATTGATTCTGGGAGCCATTTGTTCTGATGTCCTTGGTAAGATTAACCTTCGAGTTGTCGAAAGATCCCTAAGAAGAGTTGATCTTTTTTCCGTTGATTGGCATCGAACTAATTATGGTAGGGGGGAGCCGGTCTCCAGAATGATGGAAGCGGCGAATGATTGCGACGATGTGTTCGATTTTAATCTTAGTAAAGACTGCCTTAAGAGGAAGCTTTATAAACGGAATAGATAATGATATTATTAATATTATTAATTAATTGATAAAAATATTAATGAGTTGCCAAAGATTGGCTGCAATGTCTGAAGGAGGGAATGTGTAATTTGCATTTCATTTATTTGTATTATTTTTTCTGCTGTTGTTATGTAATTGTGTGTAATTTTTATATATTTATATATCATTGTAAGTGATGAATATTTGAGCTTGAGTTAAGCTAACTAAATAAATAAATAAATGTTTTTCCCGGATAGCTTAATGAAAATAATCACTCTGATAACTTTTGTCTTTAAAGTTATAAATTTATGAATATATTATAGTTAATTCAATTGTGGTAATTTGCTCACAATCAAGGGCCTTTATATTATATCAAAAGTTGTAAAATATTGTTTTTGGCAAAGAATATTTTATAATGTGTAATACTTTTTGAAATAATTTCTCAACAAAAGCTACATTCAGGTCTTCAAAACTAAATTTATTTGAAGCAAGAAACAGGCTTTAAACAGCTCATTTAATTTAATTTTTACATAAAAAAAATTCATAAAATATATAATATGTATAATATTCATGAACATAAAATTATTTATTTTATTTAAATTGTTTGAAAGATGATGAGCTTTTAATTTATATTATTCCACCATGTTAAGCGGTTATTCCAAAAATATATATAATGTTTTTATTGTATACACTATAAGTGTTTATTTCCATTCAACAAATTGGAATAATGAATTTGAAAATGTTTAAATGTTGTACACAATTCATATAACACATAATTTATGTTTAAATATTGATTTATTCACTTAATAATAAACACCATACTAATGTTAAATATGTAATGAGAAAATATAGTTTTTGGATAACCATATACATCAAATTCTCAGATATATTGTATTATATAATATAATTTTATGGATAAAGTTTCATTACATTTCTAAAAAATTAGGGATTTGTTTTTTATATGTTTTCCCGAGAAATAAACATAATATGATTTTTAGTTTCAACTGTTTACTTCAGGCTATCATCTGTCTATTTTTGATACATAGTAAAATCAAATCTTTGGCAACAAATATTAAGAACTTAAATACAAATATTAAGAACTTAATTCAAAATTTTCAGAAATTTGTTTTTTGTTGTACGATATTAAGTTTCTTTTTTAAGCTAATTTTCTAAGAAGATCAGGATTTTCTAAGAGAAGACCAAATCTTTCATAAAAGCCTTTTTAAAATAGTAAGCATTATAATGTTTTTTATATTATAATTCATCCAAAAACATATTTAGAATGTTTCAAATAATTCTTTTTACGGGGGTTTTAAAATTTCTACTCATGAAGATTTTTGTTCTATAATGATACTGTTTGTAATATTAATACAACAAATTTTTGAATCGCGGCTTTGGAATCCCTTCAACGTACATAACAACACTAATTTAAAAATTTGTGATCACTTCTATTGCTGATTCATGTAAAACTTAGTTAGATTAAATATTATAAAAATGGAAGATTAGCAAAAAAAACTTAAACACAAAGGCAACAAAGTAAACATTTTCAGCTGTTTTATGAACAAACGTATGACTTTTTTCAGGATCAGAATTTTATATACGTACATAAGTATAATGAATAGTTATGATTTATGCTCACAAAAAAATACGTACAAGTGAATGAAAGGAAAAGCTATAAGTATTATTTATTTATGTTATCATCATTTTCAACCAAAAAATAAGTAATATCTTAAAAAAATTTATAATATTGGATTATGCCAATTAATGTTGGGGATGAAATAATAAAAAAAAAATAAAATTTATTTTCCAACCTCTCATGCATAAATAATAAATACAGTTTTCTATACTATATTTTCAGGTATAAACCACAAAAACTCATCAATCTTTTGTTGACAAGGCTCTACCATTCTGTTTTTTTTTTTATTGCGTTCAAAAAAGTGATGGACGACACTATTATGTGCCTTTCTATGTGAAATGTGAAATGTAAATGTTATGAAAATGCATAAATAAAAAAGAATTTACATTATTTTAACATTTTCGATGTATTTCCTGACATAGAAAAAATAAAAAATATAAAATAAAAATAAAAAAAAAAAAACCAAGAAAAATTTCATTCATAATAAATGAATGGTTTTCTAGATTTTCGAAATAATTTTGTATTAATAAATTTTTAATATAAATGCGAAAATCACTTAAACCATATAATTAATAATAAATCTATGTATGAAATGAAAAATATTTGAATTTAATAAAACATAATGTTTGTATGTATGAGGTTTTATTATTATAGTGTTTTATAAATTATGTGCAATGTTTATTTACACATTATATGCAATGTCATTTTATCACCGTAATGTTTTATAAAGTTTATTTTATAGATTAATATACATTCACTAAAAACATTAAATAAGTCAAGCCGGAGTCGCAAGCTTAAATTGTAAAACATCAAAAAAAGGAATAAAATTGCTGGACTTCAGAGTTCAGAATTATTTATAAAATAAATAATTTTAATGCGTTGGGGATGTTGTATTTAGTGCTATAGAATTTAGATCACTAAATGGAGTATTATATGCGTCAATACACGTGCAATCATTTAGATGCATCTACGTAAATAATGAAAAAAATTAGATGCATCAGCGTATATAATGAAAAAATTTAGATGCATCAGCGTAAATAATGAAATCATTTAGATGTTTCCTATTGAATATTACGTAATACCTAAACAAACATAATATCTCTCACAATATTTCAATACAGCCAAATACAAAAAAAAAATGAGAAGAAAAAATATTCTCTCTTTGCAACTACCTTTCCCCTACGCATTAAAACAGTATATTGGATATGTAAACAAAATTTGTTATACAACTCGTTCTGTATTTACACAAAAATACATTGACACTTGTCAATTTATATCACTCGACCTTCGGTCTCGTGATATAAGTATTGACTCGTGTCAATGTATTTTTGTGTATACAGAACTCTTAATTAATAACAAATTTAGTTTACATATAAAATAATCTACTTTGTAACCTTGTTAAAATAAACCAATTTATACCATCAAATTTATTTATCATAATATTTTAAGCAAAGAGTTAATATTTTTTCCTGTTTTTTTAAATACTAAAAGAAATTTTATAAAAAATAAAATATAAAATTGACGATGAAGTTTTTTTCATATATAGAATATGATCTAAAAACTTATAACATGCCTAGGTATATAATGAAGATTCGTATTTTATATGGTAGTTCTTACAAAAGGAATCTTATTAAATTTTCATTATCATATTATCATCAGAAAAAAAAAACAGAAAGGTTCAGATATAATTTAAATCTTATACTTTCTGTTTTAATTTATTTATTTTTTAGAAAAATAGAAAAAAAATCTTATATTGAATAAATTATTTGTTGTGCTCCCAAAATAATTCCAACAAAATAAATTTTCTAATTTTTATATAATATAATTTTTCAAAATGAAAATTAAAACAATGATTCAAAATATAAAATGTAATCTTATTAAGATTGAATCTTTTAATAATAATAAATCTTACTTAACTAAAATTTTTCAAATTCTCATACTATATATGTAGAGGACACAACATAATATTTATGTATATAATAACAATGAAATAAACATAACAGATCCTCAATTACGAACAAAATATTTGTGGATAAAATACAATTTCCAATTAGCTCCATAAAAAAACATAAAATTTTGTTATGTTTGATAATTATGTTCATAGAAAAGTATACACACAAAAATAAGGAAAAAATATATTTTAGTATTTAAAATAAATAAAAAGGAGCCAGTTTCATTCTTGTTTTAGTTATATTTTTTTTTGGAACAAAAAATATTCATTTCTGTTTATCTACAAAGTTATATTACATTCTATATATTTAAGTATTATATAAAAATAAAATAATTATCATTTGTTTTTATTATTTTGAAGGTTATCCTTGTAAAGAAAATATTTAAAAAAAATAATGATCACATATACAAAAAGAATCCTTCTTTAGTAATTTTCTGGCAAATAGCTTAAATCTAAAAAATATTATTATACATTTATTTTTTTTATTCGTTAAAGAAAAAAATTTTACATAATGTATCTATTTATAATTCTTAAAGAAAAATTAGAATATTTCGATAATAAATCAAACCAAATTTTTTTCTGATATCTTTGTAAATTGCATATTCTGCACAAAAAAAAATGAAATTTTCTTTTACAGTCTGACGATGCTGATGATAATAATTTTTTTTTTTGTTTATACAAAAGATGAAGTGCAATATAAAACTTTTGATTATTTGTTAAACTTTATTACAAACGCTAAATAATAATATGGTGAATATCTACAAGGGTTCGATCTTATACAATCCAAGAATTAATCTATATATCGAACGAAATGTATACTTAGTTACAACATTGTTGTTAACGACGATATTTCCGCTGAAGCATTGGCATCACCTAAATTGAAAATTGTATTTCTGTGGCAATAAGGAATAAGAGCATATGTCGAGTTATGTCGAAATCAAGTTATTAATGCCATCTTTTTCTACGTGTTCTTTTTTATATTCTGTCAATTTTTTTGGAATAATCGCTAAATTATTTACTGAAATATTCCTTATTCCATAACAGCATAATCTCGTTTTGACATCACTGTACATATGAAAAAATTGCTTTAAATTGCTCTCCCGAAGAATCGCTTTTTTGGACTTATGCTGTTATTTCTTTTTGCCACAGATTTATTGTTAAAGGCTAATAATTCTAGTTTCAATGAATAATATATGAAATTTTCTTAAACTTTTAACGAATAAGCTTTAGTTAAACTTTCTAGTTTAATACATCTACATAAAATTTTAACGCAAACTTTATATGTATATGAATGTTTAGTTATATGGTTGTTTTAAAGAATTTAATACTAAAAATAAAATAAAAAATTAGCGATAAATAGTAATAAATATATCCAAAAATAACTTCAAAGGAATAACTTTACGAACATGAACATGAACAAAAATCCATATTTAGTAAGTATATATACTTGTTATCATTTTTGTGTAGATTCAGAACTGAAAACACAGAAATATTATTTTAAAACTGATATGCGGTGAAAATGAATCAAAATTATAATTGCATCAACCCAAAAATTTGTTATTATTATTAAAACTAAATAATTTAAAAGGAATAACACGATGTAGCTTGTGGTGATGTTGCTATAGCTGTTACTAGAGGAATGTTTTAATCTGAAAGTGAGATTATATTTTGTTCATTGAATCTATTTTAGCTTTAGTTTTAAATGCTGTATTTTTAATGAGATGAAATAAAATTATTTTCAATTTATATCAATTTCAATGCAAATGCATAAATGTACATATGCTGCTTATTGGTGATAAATAAATTTTTATGCCACCAGTACAAACTATTGTAAAAAATATTGTACTGCAAAGGATAAATATAATTTTAATTTGATTTTTCTGAATAAATGGCTATTTAGATTTTATTTGAAAGAATCTTGAAAAATGTACTTTTATTTTTAAAAATTTCAACAAATTTTGATTGTTTAAATTCGCTTTCTTGCTTATAAAATACAGCGATGTGTCTATCAATTCCACACATAAATTTGTTATGGAAATTTTTTTTTCTCGTTATCCTTATTTGTTACTATACACATATTTCAAATAAAAAAGGAAAATAAATTTCTCTTAAGTAAATTTATATTTCACTTGAAATTCAGCAATTTTGAAATTTATATTTCAGTTTTTTAATTTTTTAATTTTTATCTTTAAAGCTAAGAGCTTTAAATAAATTATATAGTTAATTTAAATTAATGTTCATGCGAGTATTTAAGAATTATCTATTCTAGAGCATGCAAATTTACCGACTTTTGAAATTACCGGTAATTCGATAAAAAGTTTTCATGGAACCGATTAACCGGTAAATTACCGAATTTTTAAATACTATATTTTTAATCCTTTTGAAGACATTTTTTTATTTACGTACTACTAAATAAAAAGGTTAATTATTTCAAATAAAGAATTTAATTCATTTATATTCAATTTCAATAGTTATTACATAAATAAATGTATTTAAAAAAATATAAAAATAAAAGTTATGCAGATTCTTCACTCTTCTCTTGCGATTAGAAAAAATTCGCAAAAACAAATATTGCCCAATGTGGAATTATCTAGACTTGAACGAAATTAAGTACAGATTTGGCTGCCACCGAAAAAGCTCTTTTTGCTTCCACACTCGTCGGCCGAATAGTTTTTAGTTGATTGTAAACAGATGTTAATTCCTGATAAAAATCCATTTCTTTTCATTCGCATATTGTTCGAAAAATGAAAACATTATAGAATCGAATCATCTAATGTAATTTTATTTGCAAGTTTTACCGGTAAAAAAAAGTGTATTTACCGGTAATTCGGTAATGCTCTTAAGACACAATTTACCGATTAACCGATAAACCGTAAACCGGTAATGCATGCCCTAGAATTATCGTTTGAAATCACTGATGCATTTTATCGTTAGAAAAATTTTCAATTTGTTAATCAGTTTAGATTTTTTCTTTTCTGTTCAGTGGAGAAAATTCAAAATCCGCCGAAAATACATCATATGTAAATGATTTGAAATAGATGTAAAATTTCTCCTAAAATTGATTATGATGATTATGTCTTTTGCTTAAGTTGTTCGATCTTTATAAAAGAATGATTTTAAATGATTTTTTGCTATTTTTATTTAATTTTACTATTTTTTTTTTCTCTTACATTCTTCTTCTCATAGAAATATTATTCGCATAAGTCTTTTTTTTATGTTTGAAAAATGAAAGAAGATGAAAAAAAAACTTTTTCGTTTTAAAAAAAATTTCATAAAAATTATTGAAAAAAAAGCATATAATATATGTGTCTGTATACCTGTGCATGTATTTATAGGAAAAAAAAGATAAAAATTTGTTTAGCATAAAAATAAAGATGTTAAGTGCCCACTCAATATTTCCCATAAAATTTTTTTTAAAACATACAAAAAGATTGAAAGTGCATCAATATAGTTTTTCATAATAAATCCTATAGTTAACATGATAATCTTATGTTTTATGTATATGTATTATATAATTTTTTTTTTGTGGATATTTAAGATTGCAGATAAAGCAGAAAAAATATTTTTCTGTTTTGTTTTTTTTTTATGTTTTTTTATTACATATATAAATCTGTTTTTTTTTTTTAGTTAAAAAACTTATACACTCCCCGCATTGTCTAACATTTTCTAATTTTTGTTATTTTTTTTTTCCCACAGTTTTCATATTGCAATATCGTACAAACAACTTCTTCGAATAAATATAGATTTTCTTTTTTGAAAAATAATCAAGTTAAAAATTAATATTCAAAATTATTTTTTCCAATTTAATTTTCAAAAGTGGTTTTTGTGAAAGGAAAATAAAGATAGAATTTTTAGTAATTGATTGCAAAATATAACCTGAAACAATTTAATTAATACAAAATTGAGTTCAACGATAAAAAGCGAATATAAAAAGGAATTCATAGAAAAAAGAAAATATTAAAATTTCTTCAAAAGGTTTAGTGAAAGTAAATATTAAGAATAGAATATCTTGTTATCTGTTATGGTGTAGTTTTGTACCTCCTTTTTCCTTTATTCATTTAGTGGCTGTTTATTGGAAGCGACAATACAATAATACCCTTATTTAAATTTGTAAGACCACCGATTTGTTTGTCTTCTGAATGTCATCAGTTCTTCGGAAAATAGTTGAGATAATAAACGAAACTTTGAGATAACATTAAATAAGTTTTGTGTTTGGTCTTTGCCATACGGAATTACCCGTAACTCAATTAATAAGATTCTTCGATACAATATTCATTTCAATATTGATTTCAAAGTTCTAAGACATGGTTAGGCAGATAAGTTTTTAATATAACCAGATAAAATTTTTTATTTTTAAAATAAAAATATGTAACGAATTTTTAAAAAGTCTTCTGTGGGTCTACTAAATATAAATTTTATGTGTTTATTTTAATTTCTATTTTAATGAATAAATTTTGTTAAATAATGTATAATTATTAAATCTAATCTGACCATAAGGTCTACTAACTTTTTTTTTTATGTGAATTAAATTTAAAAACAAAATTAAAAAATAAAAAAGCTTTTAGTTTTTAATAGAGTTTAAACTTTTCAAAATAATATCAAATTATACAAATAAACTAGTTATTTAATTAAAAAATATTAAAAATTGTAAAGTTTATGTAAGGAACTAAAAAAAAATTAAATGTATATGTATGTCCAAAATAAAGTATCCCATATAGAGTAATTTCTTATGTTTTGCAAAATTCATTTAATATTCAAAAGTTAATTTTTATTTTGAATTCACGTAGTAAGTGAATGTAATTTTTTTGTTAATTGTTTGCTAAAAAAAAAAAATTAATCTTATTTAGTTAATATTTTTTTATTCTTTATTTTTTTTTAATACTTACTAAAAATGGGTGCTGACTTCCATAAGTTGTATATAAGATAGTAAATATCTGAAAATACAAAAAAAAAATAATATGAGTTAATAAATGTAAAATGGTAATTAAGTGTAGTATAAAACTGAAATAATTATAATAAAAAAAATAATAAAATTATATAAAAAAAATAAAAAAATTATATATAAATTACCCCATATTCAAGGTTTACATAAATTTCATGTAGACAAATATGTAAATACATATTGCGAAAAAATGTTTGTTTATTAAAGTAATCACAGTTACTGGAAAATTGAGTAGTGTGTTGACTGAATGTTTCCGAACACTGTTCAAAGAATGACTTGGGTAAACTAACCTTCGTTTGATCTTATATTTCAATGTCAGAACCATACTTTCTTAATAATAAAAAGTGTACCAAAATCTAGTTTTTTAGTAGTAAATAGAAACAAAAGATTACACCACATTAATAAATGTATTTTTTTTAATTTCATATCATAATTTTACATATTAGGGTTCAGTTATTAAGGAAAAAGGTGAATTTTTTGATATTTTCATTTTATTTTTTCTTAGATGTTGAGTCAAATAGCAAACAATTTATATTATTTTTTTTTTTTTAAATATTTATTTATATGTTTATTATTATATTTATGTATAAAAATATATTTTAGCATACAGAATGAACATAAGTGCCCTAAAGTTACATCGAAATAAACATCACGTATTTATTTTGTTAAAATAAAGAAATTAGTGAGAGTGCATGTACAAAACTTTTCAATTAACTTTTTTTTTCCCTATACCCTTAAAAAAAGAAAAAAATGGAAATTAACATCAAAAAATCACGTTTTTATTTTAAAAGTTTATTTAATTATGTTACATGTTAAATGCTTCAAGTAATAACAATAATATTTCTCCCTCAATTAAATAGCATTCGCATTATTACCAGAGAAACAAAAAATAAAATAAAAATTAAATAAAAAATTATATATGTACATATATTAAATTCAAACGAAAAAAAATCTTATTTCATTTTTATACTTATTTATGGTTTTTATATTTAATTCACATATTTTCAAAAATTTTATTTAAAAATTATTTAGAAAATTTATCTAATGGCAGTAACAACAGTGTAGAAAATTTATGAATTTATCGCTACTTACTTAGTTAAAACTTTTTTAAAAAACATATTTTATTTTCTAAATGCATTGGTACAAAAATTTTTGGTTAATTCTTTTTAAACGTAAATTAAAGGCAGAATATATATCTTTCAATGTATTTAGTTTTCCTTAAAAGTTTTCAATATTTAAATAGACAAAATATAGGGTTTGAATATCGAATGTAATATGTTCTCTATAGGAAAGAAATTATGAGTTTAGTTTAGTTATTATTTTATGCACCTATTAAATATACTTCTTTAAATATTTAAGGATGTATTATCACTATCATAAACTGTGGTGGCTCATGGAGACAGCACGAAGCCTGTAATAGAATTTATTCTGTCAAATTGATCAAAATTTCTCCTTCCGTTTAATCTTCGATAGTCTTTATAAATTGAAAAGTCATTGCTTTTCTCGATTTTCCTTTTTTTATTTTTAAGTCATCAAATTCTTCTAATAAATTTTATTCAATTGCTCAAATTTTAATTTATATTTCAACAAACATATTTAATTATATTTTGCAAATATTATGGCTCCAATTCCAAATTATTTAAGATGTAGATATTTTATTTATATAGTAAATTTCTATATTAGTACTTTAAATAAATAAAACTGATTATCGTTATAAGAAATAAATTGATTTTCTAGACAGAACGATATTAAAAAAAATATTTTAAGTGAAGTTAGAGATTATATTTAGAAATATTCAACATTACAAACTATTAACATTTTAACCACAAAAAATCCTCCTACTGTAAGTTCTACAGAAATTTAATTTTTCTCTTTAATTATTGAATCATTGAAATGTAACATGTATTCATACTTTTATATAAAATTTTGTATGTAATATTAATTTACAAGTCGTCGGTGATTTAGAAAAAAAGTTGGATTTACTTTTTTTTATAACTCTGGTACACTATAAAGCTTTTTTAATACCTTGAAAAGGGTGTTAATCTGTGTAAAGACTTTACAACACAATTCAAGCACATCTATATTAATAAGTTCATGTAATGGGACATGGGTAAATATATATCGATGATGATATGAAAAATGTTTTTTGTTATTCAGATATACTTGTATATGTTAGTTAGGATTTATTTTTTTTTTAACCCTGTTATCATCGATATTTATCAGTCATTTTGGTTAAAAATTTTCCCCACAATATGCATGCTTGTTACAGATTCCTATACCTCATCTAACAGAAATTTAACTTCCAGTATTATTTAATTATTATATAAAGAACTTTAATAGCGAAATTTCATTAAAATTTACAAAAAAAATGGTTATTCTAATACATTTTGATGGTATGTTATTTTATAAACCTTGTTTTTAATGAATTATACGATTTAAATTATATCTAATCCAATTTATACTAATTTTTAACATTCAGTAAATATAAAAGACTATAGTTTTATTGATTTTTTTTAATGAAATCTATAAATATACATTCTATGATCTCATACAACCGTTTTATGCAATTAACTATAATTTATTATTATTATAACAATTGTTCGCTGTTATGTTAATGTCATTTAATTTTTTTTAATAGGAATTTTATTTAAATGTAAAAAAAAAACATGACAATAAATACTAATTTATTTCTAAACCACAAATTAGCAAATTATTTCTAATTCTAATAATTACTATTATGGGTACAAAATATATGTCCACGGGATAATAAGTTTTTGAATTTTATAATTATAAAAAATAGTTTGAACATAAAACAGGAAAAGTTATCAATAATCAAATTAATAATAATGAAATTCAAAACTAAATGTCAGGTTTGACAGTTTTTTAATTGTAGGTACTGTGTGGATAATAAATGTTCTTAATTTTCAAAAATTTCATAAAAAAACTGTATAAAGTAATTACTATATTACATATAATTACATTCATTTTGGGATACTATAATAATCACAAAAAAAAAATATTTCTAAGAAATATTTTAATTTAGGAAAGTTTGCTTTGGGGTATATTTTTGTATTAAGTTGAAAGAAAAGAGTTATATATATTGCTAGTTATATTTCCTAAAACGAAATAATAATTATTATTGACACCTGTGAGATTAATAATTTTGATATAAACTTCTGTTTTACTGAGAATTATAATAATTATTAAATTAAAATATGTAAATATTTTAGATTTTCTTTTATATTGAATTGTTATTTTTGAAATAAATGATACTTGTACAATAATATTTTAATTAATAAGATATAATTTTTTAAACTCAAAAATTATTTATACCTAGTATATACATAACATAACATTTATGATTAAAAAATTTGTTTTTTATATGTTATTTAGTATTAAGATTTTGGCTCTTTATTTTTTTAAGAACAAGAATTTTAATGAGCTTTATCTTAATTCAAAAATTCTTTAATGTAATTTAACATGATATCAAAACATTATAATCACATTAGACGATTAAAAATAAAATTAGATATTTTGTATAAAATATGTATATAATATGTACGTAGAAGAAAAAAAAGTTCTATTTCTTTATTATAATAATAATCATCAAATATATATTTTTATCTTTTATACATTATTTTAAATAAATGCACAAGTAGAATAATTAGCGTTAATATTGAAGAAAAAAAAAATTATATTCATTGTACGAATAGAAGAAGGATAATATTCATAAAAATTTATTATTATTTTTTGTTCTTATCAAATTAAAGTCATCAAAATGAAGTTCGGCGATAATGACAATTTTATATAAAACGTATACGAATCTAAATTACTAACAATTTAGATTTAAAATTGTTTTTTTTTTTTGCTTAAAATTTAACGTCTAGGTATTACTGAAATTAAATATTTCTAAAAAGTTTTTTATATAAATGCTGTTTTCTTGTATTTATTTTTAGATTTGGAATAATTTTTATTAAATTCTATAGTTCTCTTACACTATTAAGCCTGAAAAATATTTATAGGATCATAAAATTAATATTTTAAGAAACTAAAACTTTGGGAAATTTTTATTAACTTCTAGTATTTTATGATTTGCAGTATTTAGAAATATTTTTGTAGGAGGTCTGTTTATGATATTTTATTTTAAGAACAATAGTGTCATGTACAGGCAAATATATGTAGCAGGTGCTTATATTTTGTTTCATTCTCAAACAATATACTAATTTTATACGAAACTCCATCTCAGCCTAGAGTCCTTGTTCTTTTGCTATATCTAGAGGTTTAGTTTGAAATTTTTTTAAACAACTATTTTGCTCTGTGTATCAGTAGCCAAAGAAATTTAAAAATTTATTTTGGAATTGATTATTTTTTTTATATTATCGTTAAAACAATATATGCATATAAGCTATTTAATAATATATAATATATAGGAGATGGCATTACATAGATTGATTTCCTAAGTTTTTTATATAAAAAGAAAAATTTCCGGAAAAAAAGGAAGTATATATAGAAAAAAAAAATTTTTTTTTTCTGTTTAAGGATCACTTTTAATAAATTATTCCACTTATGGGAACTCAAATATAAATGCATATACATATACAGAATATAATACAGAAATCCTGATGAATTTATATAATTTATAATTTTCAATTTTTTGATTAAATTAAACAAAAGAAAATAATATGAATTGAAATATCGTAATGTTGAATGATAGTATAATAAATGTCTTAAACCTATTTTCTAAATGTCATTAAAATAATAATATAATATTTATTAACACAATATGGCCAAAACATAATTATAATTAAATTTTATTTCAATACTATAATAATAATTTTCTTATTTATTTATACAGTAACTAGATATAAAAGAATAAAATTTTGATTTTAGAATGATTATTATTATTTTGATTAATTTCCTTTATACCCCAGAAAAGCCATATGTATATAAAATATTTAATTTTTTTTTTTTTATAAATAAATGATTTTTCTTTTATATAGGAAAAATAATCCTTTTGCTATTTTTCTTAAAAGATATTATAACACTGATATTATTTTTATTAAAGTAAATATTTTATTTCAATGATAATATCTTCATCATCATCATCAAAATAAAAAAAATAAATAAAATAAAAATAAAAGAAATATAAGTTAAAAAGAAATAAAAATATTTTTCATTTTAATGTTAACTTATTTTTTTATTTATTTATTTTCCTTTTTTATTTTTTTTTTGTGAAAAATTCCGAAAAATATATATACTTAATACTTATGTGTATACTTATATTATATGTTTATAGTTTTATTATAGGATGGTAATCTTAAAAATAAATAAATAAATTATATACATATGTTTTGTTCATACATATATTTTTCTAAATATTAAAACATTATGTTGTACTATATACTATACATATGACATAAAAATATGTTTAATAGATAAAAATATGTCATATGTTCAACATGTCATATTATGTGAATCTTAGTAAAAGCTATAAAATTTCTTAATGATAGTCAAAGGTCATAAAGTTTTCGTATTATTTTTTTGTAAATATTATTATGTTTATAATATAGAAAGGCAAAAAAAAAAAGTAAAAATTACTATCATTGAATATAATTGAAGCGAAATATTTCTTAGAAATTATACAAATCATAAAAGATAAATTTATTCTAAAGTTTCAATTAAATAATTAATATTTCTGAATTAAAAATATAATTTTATCAAAATTTTAATTGTGCTTAAGTTCAAAATTTCTAAGAAAATAGAATAGCGTTAAATATAACACTAAAGGTGTTATTACTTATGTACTTCTCTGCACTTTTATATTCAGCAAATTTAGTCTTAATAAACTTTTAATGATCCTGTCACTTTTTTAAGAATCTAGTACTAAATATTATCTATTATCTATTTACTCTATAATGTTGTTCAATTAATTTCAATTTTATTGTTGTTCAATTAATTTCAATTTTATTTACATAATAATGTTGATTATAATTCTTTTTTATATTATTTAAGGACAAGTTGATATAAAAATGTCATTAATGAATAATAATATTGTTAATAATATTAAGTACTTTGTTGTTAATATTTCTAAATTGTTCATACATTTTATTTTTAGAAAATATTTAGTCATACTGCCATGGCTGCAATCTTAAAACAATATTATTCAATATTTATGTCAAAACAAATTCTATTTATTACGTCGTTTACATAATGATTATATTATAAATGTTTAATTATTTCATTGTACGCAAATATAGGTCAAAACTTTGACTTAAATTAAGCCTGTAAGACATTGTGGAAGTGAAAATAGAAAATAGAGATAAAAGGAAAAAGATTAATAAAAAAATTGCAAGGACAATCTGGTAATTACCATCCTGAAAGATTAAAAGTTTTCGCGAAATTGTATTTATAGAATTTTATTTACTATTTTCTAACTAAAATCCTTTTCTTGCAATTTTTATTTCCCCAACGTTATACAGTGAAATATGTCGGAAAAGTTAAGTTGGAACAAAAATAAGAAAATAACATTTTAAAATTGAAGAATAAATCAAATTAACAATGCAAACAGAGAGAAATTGCCTTAAGCTATAAAAGCGATAATATTTTTTTTTTATTTTACTCTTAAGGAGATTTATTTTTCGATGTTGATATTTTCATTCTCTCTATATGTAGTAATATAGTAAAGGATTATTTGTTAGCTTTAGAAATGAAAAAAAAAAATATGTATATATATTTTAAATATAATTAAAAATAAATATTCTGAAAACATGTTTCACTTTTTTAATTAAAAATTTTTAATTTTTCTAAATTACTGACGGCAATAAAATATACCTACATAAAAAAAAAAACTTGTTACTGGAAAACCTACTTATTTTACGAATTTGAAGGAGAAAACACCTTAAATTAATTCTTTTTGATTTTAATTTAAATATTTGTATTTTCTTAGTGAATAATTACCACGAAAATTATTCTAATAATTATTTTTTAAAAAATTATAAATTCCTATTAATTTCAAATTTAAATGTTTTTAGTGAAAATTAACAACATGTACTTGGTGTATGTACTTAGTACTAAGTTATACAGTTTAAATAATTTTTCTATTTTTCAAAATGAAAATTTAATTACAAAAAAAATGAATTAATTTAAAAATAATTTTTTTTTGACCAATTGAGTTTTTTTTAATATAGAATGAAAGTTTACACAAAAACCAAAGTTTTTTGTCAAAGTTATATGGAAATAATAATTATTAATGAATACATATGTATAACAAAGAATTTTACATTAAATATTATTTTTGCTCAAAATTGCATTCGAAAACCAATTTTCTTTTTTTCAAATGAAATTTTATCCGAAGTTTATTGAAATTTAATACAATAAAAAAAATTTTTTATTTTAAATAAATATTTATTTCATAAAAGTTAATTTTGCATAAATATTTATTTAAAATAAAATGAAGTTAAGTTTTTTTTAATATAGAATGAAAGTTCTTTTTGATCATTATTATGTATATTTTATTTAATATTTTTGATGATATTATTTGTTATTGAATTCGTTTCATGTACAAAGTTTAAAGTTTATCCGTTCAGAAAATATCAAAATAATAATCTTTCACAAACCTATATCGGCCCGTTAATATTAACTTGTATATCACATAAGCTTATTACTGTGGAGTTTTTGATAGTGGCATATTATTTCTTTATATTACCATACACTAAATTGTACTATACTAAAATTAACCACATTATATTAGACTATTATATACTACTATTAATATTGCTAAACAGTATTATAATATGCTAAACAGTTTTAAAGCTATACAATTCTACACTAAACTTACTCTATCTATGTGATATACTGTACTATACTACACTACACTATACAAAGGTATGAAGTAGAATACTATTTGCTGCTTTTTCCATTGTAAGGAATCTGTTTCCTGTAGAAATATATTTAAATTTTTTTATTTGTTTTTGCACAAATTACATTTTCAGTGTTGTTTCCGTAATTTTCGATTGAAATCATCAAATTCACGCTCGAATTTTTGTATTGAGTATAAGTGAAGACCCGATTGTAGTTTTACCACCTCTGAAGTATTATACAGTATACAAAATTGTATTAAAAAAATTACATCCCAAGCATAAAATTCTGTATGTATAGCATACAAAGGAAGTGTGAACATAAAAAAAAGTATTTTTCGATCATTTTTTTTTTTTTCAACAAAAGATACAAATGAAATTGATAAATTCAATAAGATTACAGAACATAAATTTTTTTCATTTTCTTTTCTGTATTATATATGTGTATGAATTGTATATTATACAAATATTTTACTTTTATTTCACTTTAATTGAAAACTAAATAAAGTAAATAAAAGAGAAATCGATTTGTCAGTAAATTTGCTTGGCTCATGTAACATTACTTCGGAAATTATTAAATTATTATTAGCCCAAAGAAATGATGAATATTTCTGGTCAGGAACATAAATTTCACCCCCATAATCAACAAAAAAGAAACAAAAAAAAAAACAGTTTCAATAATACTTAATGATTGAAGTGGTGATGATTCTTTGATTTTTATTTCCCAAACATAAGAATAAAAATAATAATAATAATAATTTCAATTCTGTTTTTAGAATTTTATTAAATTACCTCTCAACTGAAAGTTTGAATAGTATAAAGAGTAATAAATCATTATAATAAATAGATGTACTTATGTACACATATAATATCTAAGTTATTATTCTTTAAGTATAGTTACATAATTGAAAAAAAATTTGTCTTGGAAGAAAAATTATTTGTTAAGAATTGAAATTTTCCTTCTTAAGTTTATAAAAATAAATAATTTTCTATTTTGTTACTTATTGAGAAATATAACTGGACTTTATGATGGGAATTTATTTTCCACAAAACTATCTACTTATAAAATTGAATGCCTTTAGCTGACATATTTTATAGAACGGCCTTGAAGCTCGTTTAATACTAACAATTTCTTTTATACACATAAATTATTTTTGAACGACTGCAAAACTTAAATAAAGTTCAAATATTTAAACTGTAATTATTTAGAATAAAGTTAGTTGCTCCATTAATATATAATATTACTGTTCTGGAATTTATTATTTAAAAGAAATATTAGTTGGTCCATTAAAAATCTTATGACGTGTATTACAGTATTGTTATGGAAACTTTCTCATCGTACTTTATTGAAAATATATGCTTCAATCAATAAATATTATATAAAAAAAAATTTTTATTTTTTTTAAATATTTAATGTAAGAATATAGTACAAACTATTTATGTATATAGATTCCAATATAATAATATGAAAAAAAAAAAAATTTATTGAAAATTATAACTTTTCCTTTATTGAAAATTAAATGATTTGTTATATTATTCAAAAATGAAAAATGAATATTGCATTTTATAATAATATATAGTTGGTGAAAACTTTATTCATGCAACTTATGCACATGTATGTCCTTGATTTTACTCTCTTTTTATTTTTTGCAACATAAAAATTTTAGAAAATAAATTTCTTCAATAGAACTTTTTTTTTTTATATTTATTTATTATAAAATCTAGATGCAATAATTTCCCCCAAAAATAAATAAAAAAAACTTAAATCTACATACTATGAAAATATTCTAAAATATATATTTTTATTAAAGAGGAAAATTCAAAATATTATAGTTTATTTAAAATTATATTTATATTTTTAATATTACTCGAATAAATATTTATTTTATAAGTCCTTGAATATGTTTGCGTTCAACATATTATATTTTTATATTATAAGTAGTTATAGAAGATAATATTTTCATAAGGAAGTACAAGTTTTTTTTCAATCTATATAGGTACATATCTCAGTCTGTATTTTTTGAAAAATTAAAATTTATAGTTCTTTGTATTATCAGAATATAATATTATATATGTGATTCCCAATTGAACTGAGTTGCTATTTGTTGTTCCATATGAAGTAGTTTAAATTTTATAGTGCAAACTTTCAAATCTGATTTTGTTGTGGCGGTCATTTTAAGTTTTGATGATTCGTATAATCGTACAGAGTTTTTATCAGAGGAAAATAATATTGCACATCCCCTGAGTTTTTCTCGTATGCTATAAATTTTTATGTACTCAGTATAATGTATATATTTCTAACTTTACAATAAATGTTCTAAATTGATTAGTATTGTCTATTAATTCGTAGGGTAATGGAATTCTTCAAGACTTCAAGAGAAAAAAATTTAAATTTTTGGGGAGAAATAATTTAAAAACTAAGATTTTCAGTTTGGATCGTTTCATCTTTGAATAAAATAATGTTTATATTTTAATAACAACTTAACGAAAATTCTATTGAGGCACATATTTAATAATTTTATAGTTTTGTTTTCAATGTTCTAGCCTTAGGAAATCATAAAATAACACAATTAGTTAAGAAAGTACAGTATATTGCATAATTTGTATAATATTTAAATAATTTTCAACTGCAACAAAACTTCATTGTTAAACATTTATAATTTAAACATATTTTATTATATTGTTCAATATTATATATTTATATAAGATGTACGCAATGTATGTTCAATATATTGCACATACAATATAATAATATTTTTTAAATTCATTGAATCACAAATTTTAAGTGAATAATTTTTTTTTATGCATCATAAAATTAAAATCATAACAATTTCCTGAAAACCGAAAATCTCATATTTTGAAAGTGATTGAAAAGTTCTTTATCCTTTTAGAGAAAATGAAAACGATATATTTTTATTGCATAAAAATAAAAAAAAAATAAAAAAATTTTTGTAAAAAAATTTTTGAAAAAGAAGGAAAAAAAAATAAATTTCCATTAAAAAATTGCATTTTTTAAAAGAGAAAAAAAAAAATCTGATAGAATTTTTGAACAAAATATTTTCCATATATACATACAATATACATACATAGATTTGCTTCTTTTTTTTAAAAAAATGTTTCCAATTTTCTACATAACTATAGAAAAATTTAAAGCTGAAAGAAAAACAACTGGAATTTTTTTTTATTATTATTCATTTTTTTTTTATTTTTGCATTTATACATTTTATTGCATTTTAAATTTAAAGTTCCTCGAAGACGCCACTTGTCTCGAAGTTTTTAAGAAGAAATTAAAAAACTTTTTTTTTTTTGTGCTAGTTGCAAGGAAAAATTTCTATTTGCAACAAATGTTTTTTAATATAATTTTTTTTCATCTTATAAGATTATTATTTTCTAAGAAAATATTTTATTTTATTTTTTTTTTTTAGTTAAGTTTGTTTTTTTTTTTTTATAAATTCTTAGAAAATTATTTTTAATTTTAGCTTTTGATTTTTATCTTCTTTTTTTTTGGTTAAATTGTGTTGATGAAGGTTTTCCAGATAAGTCGGAATTAAATCGAGATTGATTGGAAATTTAAGTCAAAGTTTTGTTTAATAAAATAAAATATAAAATAAGTTTTGGTTGTAATTTGCCAAATTTATTACACGTACACCCTACACAAAATCTGTCATATATTTATTGAAGCGTAAGTGAGGAAATTTTGCAATATGATATTCAATATTTATCCTATCTCATTCAGTAAATTATTTCAGATCTTTGGTTTTTAAACAATTTTTATGTTTAACTGGCACCAAAGAAGAATATTATATATAAATGTATATAATAATGTATATATAATAAAATATGATGTTTCTCTATATGAAATTATGAATCATGAGTCTGTGTTATCATTAATCTTTTTCAAATAAAGAAAGTTTTTTTTTTTATATATTTTAAAAACAAAAATAAGACAACAGGGATGAAAAATAAATTTTTTCGCATACATTTATATAAGAAAAAATTAAATTTTAATAAAATTAATTTAATTCTTTTCGAAAAGATTCCACATTATATTTTATTTTTTAATAAAACTCTACGGAGGAAACTAGATAAAAAAAATAAAATAAGAATTTTATGTTATAAGTAATTTTTTTTTTATTTGAAAATATCTTGGCAATATAAAATACTGAACTAAAACAAAAAAATAAAAAATTATGAGCAATTTGTGAAATTCTTTTACATAACGAAAGAAGTAATAAATTTGCAATTAAATATTTAATTCAAAAAATTTATCGCAGCTTCATTAAAATGTGTGATAAAAAAAAATTGTAAGAAGTTTCAAAAAAAATAAGTCTATAAAATTAAGATAAATCTTATTTTTTTTTTTTTAATAATTACAGAACGAAAATTTGAATTCACAAGACATTTTTGTTACATAGTCATATTATACACATATTCCATTTACAACATTTAATTATTATTGTTTTGCGTACACACTGTTTACTTTACAACAAAGTATGTATACTTAAGAGATCATTTTTAAAATGAAACTCTACTATTTTTCTATCTAAGTTCGAAAGTCAATGTATTTTAATTATAAATCTCGTCTCGTTATCAATTTTATAGTAAGCATGGTTTATTCTGTTTAAAGAAAATATTATTCATAGAAATAATGAAATTTTTGCATGGACCGTCAAAGTTATAAAATCTTAAAATTTATTCATTAAAAAAAAAAAAACCCATTTTTGTGTATTTAATCTTTGAGGAAAACCATATTTCTTTCAATCATAAAAAGTGAAAATGCGAAAATATAAATTCATTCCAGATATGAAAGTTCATTAATCAAAATCAAAATAAAAAATAAAAATAGAAAAATTTTTCAAAATTTTTTTGCTCTTCTTATTACAAAAAAAAATAAAAGAGCATTGTAAGTGTGATTTACTGGGTTGAACTGGCGTGTTATTTTACATAAAAACCTGATTGTAATTTTATACAGAAAAATTTTTCTTGTTTTTCTTTGAATTTAAAAATGATTGATTTTGATATTATATTTCGGTGAATTTATATTTTTTTTTTCTTTTAATATATTATGTAATAGCTATAATTGCAGTTATAAATTTTGCGAAAAATAACAAAAATTGAAAAACTTTGTCACTCGGAAAATATAAGTTTAAAAATTTTTTTAAAATTTTATTTTTTTTTTTAAATTGAACTTGTTAATAATATCCTCAAATGGAAAAGTTTTATTAAATTTTTTTTTTGTAAAATAAAAATTTGTAACAGAACTGAAGTTAAGCGAGATTTTTGATTTTTACTAAAGAAAAAAACACTTTCAATATCTCCGCATTTTATGAAAGCCCACAAAAAAATTATGATTTCTTTTTAATTTTATTAATAAGAAAAAATTGCGTTTTTCTTCCTTATTTTTTTTTTTTTTTGAACCGCAATTAGAATGAAGAAAAAGCTGGAAATTTTTTTTTTTATAAAGAAAATTTTCAATTAATTTTTTTTTAAGATGCCTAAACTGCTGTTGCACAAAGAAAAACTATATTTGAGCAAAAAAAAATGTGATAAATTTTTGTTACCAAGTTTTAATTTTGAAATTAATTGCCTATTTTGGAGTGCAACCTCACTGTATTTGATATTCCAACATAATGTTTTAATAAAATTTTTACTCTTTAATATACATATACTTATAAAATCTTGCTTTTTTAGTATTTGGTATATTTTAGTATTTAGTATTTTACTTCAACTGTACTGAAAAATTATTGAATTCATCGTCTTGGTGTCAAGATTAACTCAGAATAATTAACTTGAAAGCAACCATTGACATTTTGATGAGACAATCGCTTTTTTTGGAAAATAATTTGAAGTTTTTGAGAGGATTTTAGTGAAATCTATTGCTTCTTCATAATTTAAGAATACTTTATACTACAATTTTTAATAAAATTATATTTAATTAAAGTAAATTCATTTGTTTGTTCAGCAAGAAAAAACTTAATCATTGAATATTCAAATCACGTGCTCGAGTTCATTAAAATTATATGATAATGATTTTATTTTAAAATATCTTTTTCTAAATTAATAAATTTTTAAATATTATTTGTTGTTATTTAAAATAAAAGTTGTTATTTTTCTGTATATACCTACTATAAAATTTCTTATGTTTATTTTATTATTATTATTATTTTTATAAGTAATTTTATTCACAGAAAAGTTTTTCCAATTAATGATTCCTCTAATTAAATAAAATATATATATTTTCCTATATAAAAGTACTCAAAATTTTCTGTTTTTCTATTAATAATAGGGTTGTCGCACTAATTAGTTTGTTTTAATTTTTTTCATTATACCTAATGATTGCTGTTCTTGTTGTTGTTGCCTTGTCATCCGTTTGCCTAGAAGTGTTTTATGAGAAAAAATAATAAATTATTTCCCGGTTCATCATAAAGTAAAAATTTTCAAAAATCTTATGTTTTTTTTTTTTATGCTATAAATTGACACAAAAAAAAAGATTAAAGTTTATGTTGTTTATGACTTTTATTGAATTCGGTAAATATTTAGATTACTGTGAACTGTTTTTTTTTTTTCTGAGAAAAAAAATTTGGACTTTAAAAGTTAATTAAATTTTTATTTTGTTCAGGGAAATTTTCACTTGCGATAAAAGCAAGATTTCACACAATATTAGTATTCGTTGTTATTGTCGTTTTAAAAATGACAGAATGCTGTAAGAAAATAGGTAATGAAAATTTTGTGAACAAAATAAAAAGAAAATAAATTAAATTAAATTTTATTTAATTTTATATTATTTTTTTTCCAAAGTGAAATCTCAAGGATAAAACTTTTGCTATTTTTATTAAACATTAATTCAATCAATTTTTATTTATTTTCAATTTTTTTTTTTTTTTTGAAGTTTTATTTAATGAAAATTATTTTCTTGAAAATTTTTTTGTTAATGAAAATCGCCATTAAAAGTTAATAATAAAATATTGTCAATTTGCAAGTTTTTTTTTTTTTTTTAATATTATTGATTGTCAATAGAATTTTTTCACGTGGAAAATTAAAAAAAAAAAAAATAATAAATAAATATACAAAATATAGCTATTATTATGTTCCAAAAAAAGTTTTTTCATTTTTGTTTTTTTCAAGGGAAAAAATAAAATAAAATATAAATAAATAAAAAATAATAACGTTTATCGAAAAATTATTTATGTAGTCATTCACAAATTGCCCATTAATCTAAGGAGAAAGAAAAAAAAAAAAAACTTTTATTTTATTTTCTATTATATACTATGCAATATAGGTACTATGTACATACTGTATATGTATAGTATAAAATAAAAGTTTATTTTCTTTTGTAAAATAAAGAGAGAGAAGAAAAAAAAAAAAGAAAAAAATTGAAAATCATGTTTCTTTAATATTTTTTCTGCTTTTAAATTGATTTCTGTAAAACTTCTGTTAGAAAATATATATGTATATAAATCTATATATATATATTTTTTTTACGAAAATTACGTAAAAAAATCATTATATAATGAAAATTTCTATACATATTTAGTTTACTTTTCATATAATATATAATAAATATTATATAAACAATATATAATATATATAATATAAGTGTATGTAACAAAAAAAAAAATCTTGGATTTTCTTCTTTTTTTTTCTTCTGTTATTATTCTTTATTTCATATTAAATCACCACATTATAGAAAATTGAAAAGAAAAATCTAATTTCCTCCCCTTATAACACAAGAGAGGAAAACAAAAAAAAAAACAAAATTTTTTTTATGCAAGAAAAATCTAAGGAAACTTTAAGGGCTTTTTTTTTTTATAAGAAAAACTTTTATTAATAAAGTAATTTTCATATATTGGAAAAGATCGTATGTTTATGTACGCACCTATTTGTTTTCTCAGTTATAAATTTTATTTTGTTGTTTTTGTTTTTTGTTTTTTTTTTTTTGTAGTTTTATTATTTTTTTTTTCATCTTATTTTCTTTTGGTAACATTTGTTTGTGCGGAAGGAAATCTTTTAAAGGGATTTTTGCCTTAAAGATAAATTTTTTTGTTTGTTTTTCTTTTATATAAATTCTAACTATAAATTTAGAAAATTGAATAAACTTTTTGAATTTAAAACTAAAATATATGTGTACACTGCAAAAAACAGATTGATGCCGCTACAGCTGTAATTTCTGTAAATCCTTTTGGTATATACATGTACATAGATTAAATCCAAATTTAGTGGATGACTGAAGAATGATCAGCTGTTTGTCATAATAAAGAAAAATGACTGTTAATTTTAATTTTTAATACATTTCTTCAAAAAAATATTATTTGTTGTAATAATTTTTGGAGTAACAACTTTTGGTCTTTCATCAAATTTTTTTTCAGTGTATTTGTACGTTGTTTCATTTCTGAGAAGACGATGTATAAATTTAGTTGTAAGTAAGTATGTACATAATTCTTAAAATATATATAAATATATTTACTGTCTATAATAACCTTATTTTAATAAATTGTTTATTATTATTATTTATATAATTAAATTATTTTTGTGGACATAAGCTAAATGTAAACAATTTATAATTATTAAAATTAAAAAAAAAAAGAAAAACTTATTATATAATTATAGATTTAACGATGTTATGTTCATTAAAAATGCCTTTCAGCCTTTTTCATTATTCAACAAATAATTATTATAAAACCATAAAAACAATAGAAATTTTGACATTAAACATTTATTTTTTTTTTAGTTGATATCTATATTTGAAATAAATATACATAAATTAAATAACTGTTGAACCCGTGAAAATCTTTAATATATTTATTTTATTTTAAATTTATGACAAATTTAATTAACTATAGTTTTAACAAATCACCTTTAAACTTTTATATTTATATAATTATACCTAAGAGTGATTCTATAATTAACTCTTTTAACCTTTTTTTGATCAACTATAATTTAAGTTTTTTAATAATCATCATTAAATATAATATATGAAAATAACAAGATTACCAGATACCGTTTTATTTTCCTTTGTAAAAATACCGTCAGTTATTAAAAAAAAAGTTGCGAAAGAATTTTGATTTTGACGGTTCGATGACGTGACTGATATGTGTGGATAAACCTTAAATAATTCTGTTAACTTGTTATATAATAATTAGAATTAGACAAACAAAAATCACAATTCTTAACTTTACAACAAAATTTTTCACAATACTTCAATAAAAAATGTAAAATTGTCGGTATGTTTCTATGCGTATATGTTAGTAATGTATGTATATGTAAGTTGCGCTGGGAATTCATGTCATTTATAATTTCGTTTTTATTTATTAAGTTTTTATTTAATACCTGACTTGAATAATTTAAATAAATTATTATAATTAGCATAATAAATAAAAATGAACTTTTAAATTAAAAAGATATTATATAATATACATAAAATACACATACACAGAAATATATAAAATTTATATGTAATTAAATAAAAAAGTATATTAAAGAGAAAGTAGTAATATAAAGTACTTCCTCACTCCAACAGTTCAATTTATAAGTTATTCGAAATTGAAACATAGAGTAAAAGTACTCAAAATCACCACACATTGTTTCATTGAAGAAGTTCTTGAAGTTTCAAGTATATATTTTGCTCAAATACTTTGATTATATGTTTTTCAAAATTTCTTCAAACCTTTATGTGTATACACAATGCAATAAAATCCATATTAAATTTAAAGTTTGTTTCAGTAAAAGTTTGTACTAAATTATATGTATTATATTATTATATTAGTCTAAATATTTTTGTACATAAGTTATAGGAATTTATCATAATTTTTTGACAAATTATTTTTGGAATTTTACATTTATTAAAAGCCAAAGAGGATAATATTTATTTAAATAATTTTATATTTTCTGTATTTAAAATTAAATTCATTTATAAGCTTTTTTCATATCGATAATTGGAATACTTAAGTGTATTGATTTTTTAAGGCATATAAAATTCCCTTGTTTTCTCTTCAAGTACATGTGCATACAATTTTTATTCATATTAATATTCTTCTTCTAAATCCGTAAGGATTTTTAATTTTATAATTTTTATATTATTTAGTATATTGTCAAAACTTAATGAAATGAACATGAGCTTTCATTTTTCTCATATAACATCATATAATTTATATATATTTTTAATGTATAGTTTAATTTTCAAATTTAGGTTATATGTGTCTGTTGAAGAAAATTCTCAAATTACATCCTACCAAATATTATATTCACAAAATTATTAGAGAATTTATTTAATTCAATAATATAAGTCTATCAATTTTCAAATTAAGATTTAACAGACATTTTGAAATTGTTATAATTTAATAATTATACATAAACGTAAATAAGGTTAATTTCAAATAATAATAGTAACAATTTAGTTTGTTTTTGATTAGAAAAACTGTGACAAGTTGAATTCAAATAATTTCATATTAAAATAATTTTGTTCAATTTAACAGAATTCCATTAAATTTTTGCAAAGAATTTTTTATATCAAATAATAATGATTTTATCAATACAACAGTTGTTTATAAAAAATTTGGGAAAGTTGAATGTTTTACACCTCCTACAAATAAGGGCGCCAACTGACTTAAAACTATTAGTAAAAAGATAAATTTTACAAAGTAAAAAAAAATTTCTGTTTTTTTGTTGTTTTTTTTTTTTTTGCGAAAAAAAAAATTATATCAAGGTTATGTTACTATTAGAAAAATTTAGATAGATTTATGTTATAATTTTGCACAGATTTTTTTTTTTTTAATCTTTTCTATGTGTGGTTTTTCTTTAGCTACAAAAACGTGAATAAAATAAAATTATTATGTTTAATGTTTATTATAGAAAAGAAAAATTAAAATATTAATTTTTTTTTGCCAGAAATATTAAATCTTTCAGTTTCGCACAAAGTATGTCATATTTGTCAAAAGTTATGTTAAATAAATAAAAAAAAAATTGTCAAAAACCAGCAAAATATATAAACGGAATATTGTCAAAAAAATGGAATTGAGATAACGTCACAAGGAAATAAATGTCAACAGACCTTGGTTTAAGGTAGAGAACCATTCAATGGCTTCAGTCTTATCTAGCCCAAAAAAAGGAAACAAAAGTATAAAATGAAGTATGAAATTCCATGAATAAAAATCTAGTGCGGCGATTTGTGTCATAGTCGCCTCGCCACGCATTGACTGCAGAACTAGAAAACTAATAGTTCGTTTAATAAATCAATGATTTGATATCGGTTTTCTTTTGTAATAACATAATTATAATCATCAGAAGCTTCATAAATTTCTATTCTTTATTATATTATTGTCAAAAAGTTCAACAATGTTTATGTATAATTGTGATGAGAGCTAATGTTTTCTCGACTTGAGTGATAAAGTCAAAAACATCAAAATAAAACAGGAAAAAAAAAGGAAAAATATTTATAAACTTTTATTACATTTTTATTTTTTTTCAGCGTAATATTTGGGAAAAGTTTTTATTTAATTTTTTGTTATATATTGTATATATATGTTATCCCCCACTGAGATTTAGAATTTTTATGAATATAAGGTGAAAAGTTATCTGCGGGTAATGTTCCCTGTAATAGAACTTTAAAAAAAAGCATTATATAAACCATATTCACTTTTATCTATACTCTGGTTTCGATGTAAAAGACAGTACTTTAATTTTTTGGAAAAGAGTTTTGGAAACAATTTTTTATTTGAATATTATTTAACAAATTTAGAGATAAGCCTACCGTTGTTATCTTATAGATGGAAAATAAAAATAAAAAATTATGTTTATATATATAGGTAATTAATAATAAGTGTTATTTTGCTAATAGTTAAAAGTATAAACACTGTACAACCAGGGCGATATCATTCAAAAATTTTATTTACAAAATTCAAGTAATCGTATTCTCAAATCAATTAATAAATCAATACATCTAGTTTTCATAAATTTCCCGTGAGGAATACAATAATTTCTATTTTGTTTCATTATACATACTATTTTATCTAATAATTCCAAAACATGACAGTTCCCAAACAAAAATTATAAAAACTCGTCGTATTTGGTTTATTTTATTTGTGATCCGCTTACAAAAATTGTAATTTAAAAAAAAAAAAAAAAAAGTGAAATTATCGCTGGTCGTTAGTATTATTATAATAAAACCATATTTCGAAGAATTTTCATCATCTCTAATTTATTTTTTTTATATTTTGGCATTTACGCATATTTATTGTATATTTAATTTTAGCAAAAAACATAAAATAATACCCAATAAATATTCGTAATAACCGCAGACTCAATGCCCCATTAATATAAAATGCTTATATAGTTTATTCATGCTCATCAAAAAAATTCAATCAACAAACGGATTAAAGACAACATGTACACACAGCAGAGCAGACAAATAAACATTATTTATAAATACATAATAATCTTCAACATGATTGTTTACTTTTGAGATAAAATACGGAAAAAAAAATAAACAAAAACATATTTTTTTTTAATACAAACGATGATGGAAATTAACACTTCAAATATAAAATAATAATAATTTTTTTTTTTTCAATTTTCGTAATACATCTGCCACAGAATTTAAATTTTATTTTTTACAAAATTCTTATAATATGCATTAGCTTTGAATTTTTTGACATTATTATTATATGATAACGACAAAATAAATAAAACGTTATGGTACACTCCTTATTGTAATTTAAAAAAAAATTTAGATAGAATTTTATGTATATTAGAATTTATAAAACTTGATGGACCATAGCAGCAGCTGTCAATATCAAAACTTTTTATACATGTTATGTTTATATATGTATAATGTATATAGAAAAAATATATGACATAAAAACTATATATAGAAAAGAAAAAAAAAACAAATTATTACATGGCTTTTGTATCAAAATTAAACTATTTTTTTTTTTTTTTATTTTCCTGTTGTTAATAAATTATTGCCAAACTTTAACAAAGAGTATTAAAAACATGTAAAATGTTATCTCTTTCGTTTTTTTTTTTTTTTTATTATTATTTTTTGATGATATAAGGGTGGACTTTTATAAAATATGGTGGTCATGTCGAATTTAACTTTATGCTTTTTCATTTATAAATAATTTTGATTTTCTTATTTTTTGGTTTAAGGGTTTTTTTTTTGGGGAAAATTTGTTTTATTTATTTATTATTATTATTATAATTTTTTTGGGAAATTTATTTTTCATATGGAATATTTGTCTAAAAATTTTTTGTTTCTCAAAATAAGAAATTTTATGTTTTTTTTTTTTTGCTGTTTTTTTGGAGAATTTATAACATCCTCACGTGTGTTTAATTTACAAGAAGCAAAAAAAAAATAAAAATAAAAATATGTTGTATAAATATTATATGGGGAGAAAATATAAAAAATTATGTTTCCTTAACATAAAATATAATGTGTATGGCTCCAAAATGCTTTTAATGTTTTTGATAATGATATGCAAGAAAAAAAAAAATGTATATATATATATATATAATATACATATAAAACTTTTTCAAATTATGGATAAAATGTGCACAAAAAAAAAAAAGAAGAATTTTACAAATTATAAATAATGGTTATAGTAAAAGCTTTTAATTTTGTTCACATAATTTCACATAATAAATATAAATTTCTATATACATAGGTACATCTACATATGTGTGTATTTTATGAATATATTCCAAGGATTAAAAAAAAAAAAATTATTTTGAATTTTGGTTGGAATGTTTTTTGAGATTTAAAAAAAAAATGTATACATTTTTTGGAATGTATTATTACTGTGTTATGTATATATTTTGGTACACATAGTAGCAGTATTAATATTGGTGAAAAAAAAAAATTCATATTTATGATTAATATATATTTTTTTATTAATTGAACTTCTATCAGATAAAATATTTTTCGATTAATTTTAATTTTCTACTGGATTGAATTTTTTTTTTTTTTATTTTGGTCTAGAAATAAATTCCTATTATATTATGTAGATACATACATTCTATATATATATTATTCAAAATGAAATAACTTATTGATAAACTATTTTTGAAATATTTTATATAAATTATGTAAAAATCAAATAGCTTTGATCAATTATTTATGAAATTATTCAAAATAAAATATCAAGCATATTAATTTATTTTATTTATTTAGAATAAATGGAAATTCTTAGAAAAACATTGTTCACTGCGTTATCCATTTTTTTTTTTGTGAATTCGGCAACGGATAAAACATAATTTCGTTTTGGTAAAGCCCCACATCCATAAGAAGCAAAGTAAATAAATCGTCCCGCTGCCTCAACGACAAAATAGCTTCAATTTGAATGAATCTCAATACGATGTGAACTTTATTTTTTTCCCCGACCTTCCTTTCGATCAACTAATTTGGCATACTTGATTCGCTTTGGTTTGTGTGCATAATTTTAGTGAATACTTCTAAATTACCACCCTGAAAATGTAATCTGGTATAGTCAACGAATATTTATAAATCCCACCTCTATATTTATTTAAAAACCCTTTTATTGAGTATATAAATGAACCCCTATATAAATTTCCCAGAAAAACATAATTAAAACAAAATATTTTAACTAAATATTTCTGTCAAAAAAAAAAAATTCATTAATTTGAAAATAAACAAGATATGTTTAAGTTTACAAACTGTTTACTAAAGGATATGATAATTCCCATTTTTTGTTAATTTTGTTCTTTTAATTATATTCATAAATTTTATATTATATAGGTTCGCACTCATTATATTTTATAAAAAAATTTTAATTTCAAAATTTACAATGCCTTTTTTCATTAAAACTTTTTAATTTCTTTTTAGTTTGTCCACTTCTTGTTATTTTAAAATTATGTTTTTCTTACAACAATAAAAATATTTTTCGATGAAAAACAACTGTGGTCCGAAACAATATAAATATATAATCGTTATAAATTATATAAATATTATTTTCTATGTTTTTAATATGGTCTTAATAAATAAATTTTAAAAATAAAACTGAAAACGCATTTATTAAAAATAATTACAAAAAAAAAGATTTTTTTTTTTTAATTGAAGAAAAATCCCAAAAACCATAAATTTTAGGCCCAAGAAATTAAAAAAGCAAAACAAAAAAACAAAAACAAAAACAAAACAAAACAAAATTAATGAGATATGGGATCGGAAAATCCAATTTCTGTATAAGTGTAAAAATAACATGAGGAAAATTATTAGTAACAAAAACAAAATTGTAACTTATTCTAATTAAAAAAGAGGGTCAAAATAATTTCATAAATTACTATTTTGTTCTAATGGAGGAGCAAACAAAAAAAATACACATATTTTAAAAAGTATTTAATTAAAGGATATTAGAAAAAAACTTTTACATCCAATTTTTTTTATAAATAATCCCAAAAAAAAAAAATCAAGAGTTTGTCTAGTCACGTATTAGCTTTGAACTTTCATAAAAAAAAAACCGTAAAACCTCTAGAACTCTTCTAGGCATAAAAAAATAAAACAACCTTAAATTTAATTTTCAATGCATATAGAAAAAGGATTGAAGAAAAAAAAATTTTCCTCTTCATGTTTCAAATAAATTTAACAAAAACAATTTCATTTTAAGTTAAAATAATTTTAATTTCTATTTTTTGTAATTTTTGTTAATTTTGAAAAGTTTATTTTTCTAAATTAGAAAGTAGAAACTTCTTAAGAGCAGGAAAACATGATTTGAAAATAGACCATATACATACAATGTTAATGTGTTTAAAATTTCAAATAATGTCGGAGATATACTCAAAGTTAATTATATAATTATATAAATTATATAAAAATGATGGAAGTGGAAAAACGCACGCGTTACGTTGATTGTTTGTCCGGTTTCATTAAAAAATTGAAATTGTCAATGTGAAAAATTACATACCCAGTGCACATTTACGCCTACTAAATGTTGGCCTGATGACATATCTCTAAAAAATTACGTAACCCTATTAATCCCTAAACAAGAAAATGTTCTACTTCAAAAAAAAATGAAAGAAGCTAGTAGTTTCTCAAAGACGTTATTTACCCAAAGTGCTGGTTGAAAGTATAGTAGTTCATGTATTTTGTTTTTTTTTTTTTGTATCTGAAAAAACATAACATGATTATACACATAATTATACTGAATAAGCTCTCCCTTTAAGAATTTCACATATTATGAATAATTATGAATTAATTGAGCTGAAAAATGAATGCAAAATAAAATACATAAAAAATTGAATTCAATTTTAATAATTCATGAAATATTAAATATGAAATATAATATTATCAATATTTTAAATTAAAACTTAATTGCAGTAATTGTTAATCTAATTATCATAATTAAAATTAATTATATTATTTTTTGAAATACCTACGAATATAAACACTTTAATATACGAATATAAGCAATTTAATTTTATCAACACAAAAAAAAAATGTATTAAGCTTATTAAAAAGTAATCATAATGAATTCTAAGAATTTTGTTTTACTTCTACCATAAATATTACGAAAGTTATATTATGATTTGGGAATTATATGCTAAGGACATATTTTAAATTTTAATACACATTAAATTAAAAAATTAATCGTTTCATAATTTTCATTTTCATATGTATTTCCATTAATTTATCTATTAAATAAAATAAATTAAAATTAAATTAATAAAATTTATTATAAAACAATTTCTTATAATATTATTATTATTTTCTTCAAAATTTCTAAAAATAATTATTTTGATAATATTTATAATTATGTTTCTTAAGAACATAAATAATATGCAAATATATAAACATATAAAAACATAATTGAGTTTATAAAGGAAAGATAAATACTTTTCTGTTTATTTACTAAAATTTGTCAATTATTTTTCAACATAGTTTATTATGAGACTGAAGGATGAAAATTTCAAGTGTAGTATAAACTCAATTATATTTTTTTTTTCATTGAATGAATGTAGACATGTATCAAAAAAATTCGTATAGGTACTTAAGGTCTATTTATTAGAATTATACCAAAATACCCGAATAGGTAAAAGTTTTGAACTGAAAATTAAAAATATATATCTGTATATATATATTTTTTTGTTCTCAATTTAACATTTTCTTTGCGATTATACATATATGAACATTGTCATCAAATTGTTGAAATAATATGAATATCCTTAAAAAATGTTTTATATTTTAGGAAATTACTTTATACACTTTTGACTTTCAATTTCTTTTTAAGTTCAATGAAGCTTACACGAGTAGATCATTAGTTCTGGAAAATTAACCATTTGGAAATTGATTTTATTTTATTCGCAAAAAAATAAAAATAAAAGGAAAACAAAAGAAACATAATATATAGTAATAAATAAGTCGAATTAAATTCATTCATTATTATTATCTTATTATTATATATAAAACATTTTTACTAAGTATGAGATGAAAACAAAAACATAAATTTTACTACTGATTGATAATTAGTGATAATTGATATTTAAAATAAAACCATTCGTTAAATAATTGCTTCTATCATTTTGTACATTCCCATGGGTTCAATTTTTTGCACTATCGCTAGATTGGTTTCTTGAATTTCCAGGTTTGTGGGAGGATTTAAGTATACCGTTCTTGAAGATCGAAGATACGCTTTTACTGACTGGGATAGTGTCTAATCAACGGTTTACACTTTATTATGGGATCTAAAGCATATTCTTCATATTTTCAATGTGTAATAAGTAGCGCTTCCAACCATGTTTTAAACACCACCACAGATCGGCGGAGCCTTCAAATAAAATCTCACTCTTATCGTAGTTTTATCCTTTTAAATAAGTCAATAAACACAGACTTTAACAAAAGTCTATTTATTTATCGAGTCTTATTATTCTATTAATTTATCGAGTTATCATACGAGTCTGAATTCGATAACCTCTTTTATATGAAATATAGAAAATATTGTATTATTTTCGCGTGTAATCCAAAATCTCAAAAATTCCCAAAATGATGACATATATAATTTAATTCAACAATTCTGTTTTTTTACTATATTGTCTTATATAATTTTAATTTTTTAATTTGTGGAAAGTTCAGGAAGGACTAATGAATTTTTTTTTAGAATATTATGGAAATTTTATAGTTTGCGGAACTTTTTATTGAAATGCTTTTACATTTTTAATAATGTCGACCTACATATATTTATGGTTCATTCTTCTTATTACGGAACTATGGTTAAATTGATAAAAGAATTTAACAAATAAGTATCTGAAACTCATGAGAAAAAAACACAAAAAAGAAAGATGAAAATTTAAATACCGTCAGCAAAGCAAAAAAAAAAAAATTATTTCTTACATTTGGATTTATTTCAGTATTAATATTTTTCACCTTAAATCTAGAGAATTTTTATACTTCGAAAACAAAAAGTTCATATTTTATAAATAATTTTTTGTGCTTCTTCATTTTCAATAGAAGAAAAACTGTGCGAAGCCTTTGGAAATTAAAAAATTATAAACATTTTGCAAAAGCTTTATAAATGCAAATAATCTCATACTTCATCACAATTTTGTAAATTTTACATTATTCTTTAATTGTTAAAATTTGCAAATTAAGAGTATAGTCAAGTGTTTCATCTCAAAAATTGCTTTTAATATAATTTAAAACTAAAAGATTAATATATTTTGGACCAACAAAAGCTTGTTTTGATTGCCTTCGGCCTCTGTTATCTCATAAGTGGCTAATTGAGTTGACGAATTGCCCCTGAAAAACTTTACAGACAATTTAAAGTTAATAAATATATCTCAATTCAAAATAACAGAAGTTCTTAAAAAGATAAACATATAGTGCTTTCATTCGCAAAAGTGTTTTGTCTTGACGGTCTTTTAATGCCAACAATCTGAATCTACTGCGGACAAAAAAATATATTAAAAAACATAATTATTTTACAGTGTTATTTTCTAAAACCCTAAATCTTCATATATACGTATATAATTAAAGTTATATACATTATTCTATGTAGTATAATCTTTATTTAGAGACAAGAATTAAAAGTTATTTTATTTTAATTTACCAAAAATTATTTAAAAAAAAAACTAAATTTAGTAAATTTACTGCATAATTAAATGTCACTAAAAAATTTGTGTAATAAAATTATAAATAAATATTAACATATAAGTTTTTTTTTTTTATTTTAAGTTTATGTAAACCCATTAGTTTTTATATGAATATCGTAAATAAATTATTTTAATAACCTTTTTCTACCATTTTACGGTTAATATATTTAAAACAATTATCCTTTTTATATTATAAAAAGAAAGACATTTTTTCTTTTTTTTTACATTTTATTCTTATTTTTTCCACATAAATTTTACCAAAAGCCCTTATAAAGATTTTCGGTTGTATTAATGTATTTTCACACTTTTAACCTTTTTTGTGTATTAAAATGTAGAAAATAAAGGGTATCAAAATGTTACAAGAGAAAATAATAATATGCCAGGGAAAAAAAAAAGGGTATAGGTAAAAATGTGTTGGGAAAATTAAAGCTTTGAAATTCGCATACCTTTATTTCATTTATTTATTTACGCCTGGCCGACTTTTTTTTTTATTCTTTTTTTTTTTTTTTTACTTATTTCTGCTCGAAAAACATTTATAAATTTGTATATGAAATGTATGTATATAATAAATAATATAATAAATATTATATAAAAATAATAATAAAATTATTGGTTCAGTAAATTTTACACCTAAGACTAAGCAATTATAGTGATTTCTTATCATAATGTTGACGCCAAGAGAAATTTTTACTTTGAAAACTATATAATCATATATTTTTGTGGAATTTTTTTTTTGTAGGTAAATATAAGTAGGTAAGTTTTAGACTTGAAACTCTTTAAATATGAGGTTACATGCAAATTACTGAGGATGAGGACTCATTTTGATGCAGAGGGGAAATATATGTTAGTTTAAATTCTATCAATGGTATAATGGGAAACTTTAAAAAAAATTCCCTAAGTCTTTGATTTCGAGAGTGAACAGATCCATACTGCCAGCAATCCAAATTTATTTATGGTATTTTATGTATTTTATGGTTAACAATATTTCATTCTTTTATATACTATTAAAGTTTAAAAACGCGAAAGTAATTATTTCAACGAGGAAAAACTGGCTATATTTTCTGTACATTCTTTGCTTTGTATTATAGGTCAAAACCAACTTAGTGGGTGACTTTAGTAATATATTTTTTGTAATTTATAATTGCGTAGAAAACTCAAAAAAAAAAAAAAATTCTGGAGTAACAACTTTGATTATTTCACCAAATTTTTTTTTTCTCTCAGTGTATGTACAATACAATTTCTAAACTTAACATTTTCATTCATTTCTTTAAAGCAAAAAAAAAGAGTAATAACAATTTTTAATTTTTTCCAAAAGCCAATAGGCTGCAAACCAACAGATTACTAATTTTATGTGTGTTATGTAATAATGTTAAAATACCCTTTCATTTTTCCTAAGGTCATTTATTTTATATCGAACATAAATTGATTTTTTTTTTCTTTTGTTAAGGCCTTGTTAATAAAATTAAGAAAATACTTTTTCATCAATTTTTTTTTTGTTTTTTTTTTCTTTAACACAAAAACTAATAAATTTCTATTTTATGTATATAATATGTAGTGTACGTTCATGGTATGTAACATGGATAAAACATACACATATGTACACAGCTCATACATTATGGTTGTAACGATAAAATAATATGTTCCATTACAATATTTTTAACAGAACAAAATAAGTTAAATTGATAAATACTAAATGCTTGTCATGAAGTTTTTGACATTTTTAATACTTACATATTTGTATGTTATTTAGATTATATTAGTTTAATTTTTGTATTAAGAGTATAATGATAGATAGTTTTTTTTAAAATTATTAATTATCATAAAGGAAGTATAATATAGAGTAACTATGTCAAACAACTTTTTAAAATATCGTTTTTATTTTTTTTTCCTATTTTTTCAGACCCCCAAAACATATTTATACAAAAAAGCTTTTCTATTCTCTCTAATACTGATTAATTTTTTTCAATTTTGAGGATGTTCCCAATAGGAACTTAGAGAAGTGATGACAAAAGTCATCAATGAAATCATCAACTTTCAGCCTCTGAAAATTTCACTAGAGACAAATTCACTTGGTAGTAATTAGAAAATAGGTACTTGATTCCTTTCTCGATGACAACGTATACGAAGCTGTCATCAACAAAAAGAATTCGGAATTCTATGAAAAAATAACTGTTAATTAAAAAAAAGACATGATGAAATTGGATATAAATATCGAAGCGTTTCATTTTGATATATTCCACCTGCTCCTTTTACCGATGACTTTGTAAGCAACAAAGTCATCAATGAATTAGGCGGCCATATATATGGGAATGTCATCGAGATTTGGGAGTAAGAAAGCCGTCACCGGCAGCAACTTTGTCTTAAGGACGTCATTGATGTTTTCATGCTTCCAGTTCCTATTGGGTTTAGTTTTAAAATTACACAACTTATAAAAATTCGAATGTAGTTGTACGAAAAATTATATAACTATAATGAATAAATGAAAAAATATGTGTCTAAATATGTATTGTTGTGATGTGCTAATATGAATTTATTGCATCTATGATTTTTTTTTTTTTCAAAAACTAGCATCTTCGTCTTCATTGAAATTTATAAAATTCTTATCATAAGTTATTTCAAATCAATAAATATATCTACTACAATTTAATTTTTACATTAAAAAAGAGATAATATGTCATAATATTTTACCTATATCCTTTGGATAAAATATTCTTAAACGATAGTGGGAGACATTGTTTTATTTTTTTCGTGAATTTACGTTTAATTAGTTCGTTCTTTAAAATAACAGTGTTTTGCATTTAATGGTACATGTATATTAAAATATTTTGCATGAACTTTGTTTTAATTATTTAAATTTTGAAATTTTTATAAGGACATTAAGAAAGTTATACCGGAATATTTTATTATTATTGAAAATTTATCAATTTGGATACGGAATTAAAATAAGTATAAATAATTTGAATAATATAAAGTAAAGTATTTATTAATTTATTTTATATATTAATGAGTAGGTAGTCGCATTTTTTTAATGCGCAACCTTCACGTAAATATTTTACTAATTCATGAAGTTAGAGCTCCATAAAAAGTAGTCGGCTATCTTCTATCGACCCCAATCATAAAAAAAACTTAAAAAAAAACTAATGATGTCCTTGTATTGAAATCAGAACAATTTTTATATCTCAAGAATTATGAGACTGATTTGGAAATATTTTATTTGAAAGCACTAAAAGATGATCTGTTTGAAATTAACAGATTTCATATAAAATTTTTTGATAACTGTTTTGCTCAAAATGTTTATAAAAAAAAAATTTAACAAACAGTATACAATTACATTGCTGTTTGGACGCAACAAAATTATCAAAAAAATATGATTTCTGGTTCACCGAAACAGACGAATGTTATGAACATAAATTTAAATTTTTGGAGTTTGTTATTAACACTTTTGTGAAAGTACAAATCAAAATAAAAGAACAAAAAACATCATTATTCCAATGATATAAAATAATGTGAACATCGTCGGTCTCATGCAAAAATCACGGAACTGCAAAAACATAGTTTTGAGAAAATTGGATTTAAATTTCTTTTTTTTAGTACGTTTTGATACTTTCGGGAAAATAGAAATAGTCATTGCGTATATATAATTTATGACAGCTTTCAACTTCTAACTTTGAACATATTAAAATTTTAGTTTTTTATGATTTTTCTACAATATTAGGTCAAAACGGCCAAAATTACAGTTTCGTGATTTATGCACGAGACCGACGATATGTAAATAAAACATGAAATAAAATGAATTTATTAATGCTTTCAAATATAATTTTTTTATTTACATTTATCTAACCCAATTTTTTTTTTCATAGAGAACAAATACTAGTAAACATTAAAATACAATTATAATAAAGGAAATATTTTGTTTATTTTTAAAAGCTTTATATAAAAAATATTTTAAAAGCTATAAAGCTCTCTCGTTATAGCGATATATTCTAAACAAAAATAAAAGCTTGGGGGTCTCATCTAATTTTGTTTAACTTTTTTTATTCGAATTTTTTGTATGGGACTAGTTCCTCTATTTATACTTCCTTTATGGTTGTATAAAAAAAATGGTTAAAAATTTTGTATTGACGTGATTGAGAGTTCCTGACAGATTACGAAAACATAAGAAATTTTACATTTATACTATCAGTTTTGGATTTTTGTGTAATTATTTGTGTTACGCATTTAATTTTAAAAACCTATACAGTTCGAAGGGAAAGGATTTTTATTTGTTTCTAATGCGACTGCTATTTTCAAGGTTCACAACTGTAGGCATGTTTCATATCTTTAGAGTAGAAAAAAAACAAATTTTACTGAGCCATCTACAGCCACACCTATATATTAAATATAATTTTTATAAAATATTAAGATTTCTAAACAAAAGCATAATGTATCACCAATATACAGATTCATACAGTATGTATATACGTAAATAATACTGTTTTTTTTTTTTTTTATCTCAAATACGAAATTACGAAATCGACTTGATTGTGAATATATATATTTATAATTGAAAATTTATTGGAAAACAAAATAATACTTTTTTTCTCTTCCTAAATCTATCAACATTTCTTAATAAAAGCTTTTTAATATAAAACTTTTCATTAATTTAATTTTTCAAAATCATTTGACAATGGGTATAAAGAAAAAAAAATCAATAAATGCTCGAAGGGAAGATCCTAAAATTAATACTTAATCCATGTTTTTATACCTACATACATATATTTTATGTCAAACAGTGAAACATATGTGTATAAGACATTTCAAAGTGTCGATATTTGGTTGAGACATATATTTAACTTATTTATTTAGACATTTTTATGTATTAAGTATACTTACTGATAGTAGTAATCATACATATTATATTATACTTATACATAATATTATATATAAAATATACATGAAAAATACAATAATAGTTTTAACCATAAAAATGAAAAGGATATAATTTATAGAAATATGTCAATATTGGATTTTTCTTTATTTTCCAAATAAAAAAAAAAAAGAAAAAGTCTTATGGAATATACTTTTAATATATATATACGGAGCCTTATTTTCTTCAAAATTTAGAGAAAAATGGACCCACATATGTTATATTTTATATATATATATAATTTCAATATGTATTAATCTACATGTGAATATTTTTTTTTATATTGGCATAGGCAACAAAATAAATATAAATTTAGATATTTTCCAAAGAAGAAAAAAAAAAAGGAAAAACAAAATTTGCTGAACAGATTTTTATTGATGAATATTTATTCATAGGATCTGGGAAATAAATACCTTTGTTAAAAAAATTTTTTTTTTTTATATAAATATCATAGTGATTTTATTTTTCAATAAAATGTCACTATTACCACGAAAAAAAAATTTTTTTGTGATTGAGGGAAAAATTACAATATTCTTTTATCCCTTTCTATATAATTTAGGGGAAACCAAATAGTGAAAAATCCTTTCAGCAAACAAGAATTTTATATTACATACTTGCAAAAAAAAAGAAGTTAAAATATTTAAAGATCATTCTAATTTTTTTTTATATAATATTAATAAAAAGTGAAAAAATTATTATTCCATACCGATTCAGTTAATTCGATTAATCTAATGAAATTTTTAATACATTTCTTAAATTTAAAGTTTAACCCAATGGTTCCCAACCTTTTGAAATATTTGTACCCCGTGATAATGATTTGAATCTTTACGTACCCCTAAAAAAGAGTGCATACGGGTTATAACAAACGGAATAAAAAATTTAACGCACGTTGATTAGATACGCCTCGCTTTGTTAGCACCGAAATTGATCCAGCATCATTGTTTCAAAATCACTGCGAGTTTTCATGTTATTTCTCAAGTCAATGGGTTCATCTTTTGCGTTATCATTATCAGTGTCAACAATCTTGTCTAATGAAATTGTGAAGGCGTTTCTAATCCAATTATCGATATTAAAAGTTGGAGGAATGATACCATCAACATTTTTTTTGAAGATTTTGTTATGAGTTTTAATATACTTATTTAAAATATACACAATTATACACAATTCACAAAATTTTGGAAAGAAAATTAGATTTTAAAATTATGTGTAAGCCGGAAAAAGGATATACATATATTTTTTTCAATACGAACAGATCCACGTACCTCTCAGAATTGGTTAACGTACCCCCAAGTTGGTTGGGAATCTCTGGTTTAACCTATGATTGAATTTTCACATATTATGCCATTTTTCATTAATATGTTGATGTTGTTATAATGTTTACAGTCGCCTAGTATTTGTCTCTTAAGCTTAAGCTTATAAGCTTTAATGACAAATCTTAAATCTTGGATATTTTCATATCATTTACACAATGGAAAAATAGTTTTAGTTTTGGATATACGATCTCGACTGATTTTTTATTGTATTAAGGAAAGAAGTTTCTGCAGAAAAAATTCATTTTAAATATATAGTTTTTTAAAATTCCACTATTGGTCTTTTCATGGAATTCCTGTCACATTTTTCATAGGCGTTTATTATATGTAAAAATAAACATAAAAAATTCCAAAAAAAAATTGAAACAGCAACATGTTTTCTTAACATCTTCATGTAAAAAGTTAAAACAGTCACAATTTTTACATTGGTCAAAACTAAGCTCATTTCCACACATTTTTTATTTAGCCTTAATATGTAATTTTGGTTTCGTTAGAATAGCGTATCTAGAGTATCTCATTTGTATGTCACGATTATGGTAAATAATCACTAAAATCACCATAATTACCCAAAATAAGATAAAATTAAATTTAATGATTTTTAAATTCTTATGAAAATAAGATTTCCTTGAAGGTTACACATTTTCTTCTGATTCTTTTTCTTCTATATTTTCTATATATATACCTATGTATAAATATATAGAAGAGTTTTTATCAACATCAAATAATCTTAAATAAATATTGAAAGAATTTCTTTTAAAATAATATAAATTGTAGAAATTTTTATCGGGTACATTTTCCTCAACTTTCAATTTTATTTTATTATAGAAAATAGATTTCATTTCAAGGAAGTTAATTAAAAAACATTTTTTTTATTTTTTATTTTTTTTTTATATAGGATGAAAACAAGACAAAAGCTATTTTAGTGAAATTTGTCATTTTTGTCAAGAATTTTAACAATCGATAAAATAATCATTATTGATGATTGTTTATTCTGACAGTTTGATTGATAGAATATTTACAATGAAAATGAAGTTAAATGAATTTCTAAATTCGTTTCATTAAACTTTATTTTCTAAGTATTTATGTATATAATAAATTTTGTGAAAAATTATTAGTATGATATAAAAAAAAAATGTCTTTCTTTTTGATTCTGTATTATATTATTGATATGAACAATTTAGAAACTGAAGAAGTAGAAAGAATATTATACTTAAAGTGACATAATTTTAGAAAATTTAAATTACAATATTTTCTTTTGTAGTTTCGAGGCTGTAAAAAAAGGTGTTCAATTTAATTGGGTGCGACAAGTAGCTGCAATGAAACTATATTTAATATTACTTCTACCGTTTTTTATAAAAATATTAGAGTCCTTAAAAACACCTCAAATTTCAACGTAAAGACTCAAAGATAAAGATTAAAAGTTCCCGGAATTCGAATAAGAACCTTAAATCGTTGAACCTTAAAGTTATTGAACCTTAAATTTTGAAAAAAAAAACTTTAATTCTAAAAGTACACAAAAAAAAAAAAAATCAAATCTATCACATTTTTCCAAAATTTTATTTAGGTAGATGATGAAAAAAAATATGTAAAATAAGCTAAATTGGAAATCTATGCAAAAAAAAAGTTAGAAATTAGCATTTAAAAACATAAACAAAAGTCAATTTAGAATCCTAAAAACATATATTTGATTATCCTTGAAATAAAAAAAATTCAATAATATAAAAAAAAAAAATGATTTGATTTCCTTAAATTTTATTATTTGCAGGATTTATTTGCCTCCACGAGAGTAATATTTCCAAACAAAAAAATAAAAATAAAAAACTGTTGGAAAATAAAAATAAATTGGTAACACAACAATATCATTTGAGACTTATTCATCGTTATAATGGTGTCCTTTATTTTTCGCGTAAATATTTTCCTTCTTTTTTTTTTTTTTATTTTCACATATGCGCCAAAAATAAAAATAAAAACAGAAATTTCATTCAATAAAATAAAAAAAAAGCGTGTATATTTCATTACGCAATCATAATAGGATTTTTTCTGTGACTGCCTACACGACCTAAAATCTGAATGGATATAATTGAATTAAAGTAATAAAATAAGTCTTCAGCAAAAAAATAAAATAAAATAATTCATTGATTTGAACAATTTAGTTCTTTTTATTTCTACTTATATAAATATTTCAATTATATTACACCCACATTTACTTATTAAAATAAATATGAAATCTTTTTTTAATAAGTTATATATAAGAAAAATTTATTGATGAATTTATGTCTGAGTTATTCTGACGCAATATGGTGCCGTAAAAGGTTCAAATCTAGGAAATTGGATGAAAAGCGAGTGTAACATCGGCGGGCTTTCGGTATAATATCTTTCTTCCAGTAAATTTCACTGTCGTTCGGCAGAAACATATTTCGTTATGAAAAATGTAGATTAAGGTTTTTGTGCAATATTTCAGAGCCATGAAAAAATAAAGGATGGCTTTTCCTCCTTTTTCCTGAGTTATGTCATTTGGACAATACTTCATCAAAATATATAATAAAATTTAAAAAAATGTATGTTCGTGTTATCTAAAATTCAAAAAAAACATAAATAACATTACAGCATTTTCAGTGATAATTTTTAAAAACATATACATGTAAGTATATACAATGTAATAAAAAAAGAATCTTTTTTTTTTCTTCTAATTACTTCCAATTTTGTATAATTGATGATAAAAGCTAAATATTAAACCCTTTTTTTTTTTTTAAGCTGGCTAGCTGAAGATTAACGTATACCTAAAAGCGCAAAAAAAAAATATATTGGTTCGTTTAATTGCTTGTGGGTAAAGCTTAAAAAACAGAAAAAATTATATTGGCACACGATTTTGTAATGAAATTTATTTTTAAATGCTTTTTTTAAAAATTGTTATTTAAAAGATCTTAAATAATATACAGACATTAGTATGTATTTTGGTTTTATTTCATTAAAAGATTAATTTTCAAAAAAAAAAAAAAATAGAAAATAAAATACAGGCCAAAATTGGCCGCAAGTTGTAAATAAAAGATTTGTTTTTTTTTTAAGTCTTTTTATAAAAGATCAATAAAGTTTTTGTCGAAAATCAGACGATTAATTCAAGGAAACAGTAATTTTTGTTATTTTGTAAAAATATTTGTAAAAAAGGCTTAACCAAAAGTTTAAGAAGTTAATACTAGATGCTTACTGCTGCTAGCAACACCTTCTGCTCTAAATATCTTGCGCTAAATACTTTAAAAAATTATTTAATAAAATAATTTTCATTACCTATTATTGTTTAAAAATGTGCCAAAAAATTAAATTTTTGCTTAACGTTACCACAAAGAAATTACAGCCGAAAATTCTACACAAAATTTTCAAAAGTTTATGCAAATTTTTAACCATTATTTATAAAACGATTTCCTTGAAGAAAAATGAAATTGACTATATTAAATTAATTTTTTTTTTCTTGTCTCTTTAATATAAAATAAAATGAGAAGAAATTTCATATTGTAAATAGGAAAATAAAATGTATTATTATAGAAATTGCTGTGCAAATAAATAACTAAATAAAAAGATTATTGTATACAATTTAATGAAATTCAAAAAATCTTTGTACAAAAAAAAAACCAGAAATTTAACAGGAATCTTACACTTTATTTAATTTGATTACAGCTGGTGCAACCAAGCTTAGAAATAGTGTTAAAAGCTTTACGAATGGTTAGATTCGAATTAAATTATAATAGGAAATGTATGGTTGAAATTTCAATTAGAATATTAATAAATTTTATACATGTATATATATTTTTATTAATTTATGGTCGTTCGTTGCTATGTTATATATAGAGAACAAAAATTATATGGTATCCAAATAAATTTTGATTAAGCCAATTTTATTTTTCCATCCATAAACCCAATTTCTAAAATCCTTTTTGATGAAGCTTGCTATTGACCAAAATTTCTATTTGAGAAATAAATTTGCAAATATCATCAGTTTTCATTTGCAAAAAAAAAAAAAGAAAAGATTTATTCAACAAATTTGGTTTAGTTTTTATACCGTATAACTTCAACTTATGTGTAATAAAGTTTTTCCTGTTTATAACGATCCAATATGAAAACCACAAACTTTAAATTCAAAAATTATGAAACATAGAACAAATGAAAAATTATCTAAATAATATTTGATTTACATTTTTCCTCCTGACAGTGAAGTACAAAACAAAAAAAAAGTTTTCAAAGCGGAACTAAGTACTAAGAACGAACGGAAATACTTATTTATCTTTTATGGAAATTTCATACATATATATAGTTAGAATGAAATGAGTGTATAAAGAAAATAAAAAAAAATAAAATAAAATAGAAATCATAAACATTTTTGAAATCAAATATTTTTCAAAGCACAAAATAAAAAAAATAAAAAATAATAATAATAAGATAGCTATCATTAAAGGTTCTTTCCATTTTCCGTTTGTATTTTTATTTTTTTTTTATCTTTGATTATTTTGGGAATTTAAAATATCCTAATTTAATACAAAATATAAATAAATAAAATATAAACAGGAAATAATATGCGTACATTTTTCTAACAAGTATAGCAATTACTTTCATACAAACGTGATTTTTCGAATTATAAAAAATAAAATATACTGTACAGAAGAGCCCCATATAACACGTGGGAAACATCTATTAATATTAGGTTCTTAAAGTGAGTTATTATTAGTTAGGATTCGATCGCAAGAGTTCTATTTTTAAATTCTATTTGTATAAAATTAAATGTAAAAAAGCAATTAATTCTCAGAATTCCAATTTTTTTTTTAAAAGAATATTTTTCTTTATTTTTGATTCATTATATTTTTCTTATAATATACCCAAACTACCATATTATACGAAGGTTACCTGTATTTACCTAGAGAGAAACTTACTTTAAATTTATATTGGCAAAATTATATTAAAAGATATATTTGATTCAAAGGAAATGCGAAAATAAAAAAGCTTATTAAGCTGTATATTCAAAATAAAAATATATAAAAATGAAATTAATGTTAAAAATAAAAAAAAAATAATTTTTTGAATTTATTGGAAATGAAAAAATGTAGGTAAATACATATTTTCGAATTAAAAGGAAATCGTTAGATATACACAAGGTTGAGTTAAATCAGATTAAAAATAAAATTATTTTTGAAATAAAATATTTTTATTATACTTATTACTTTTATAACAATGTTCAAAAATCATGCTTGGTATATTATTTTTTTCTTAAAACAATTTTTATTCATTCCAAATTAATATAAATACATATAATAGAAGAGGGTTATAATTTTGTTCTGAAATCAAAAATTGTAGCCAATTAGACAGTTTGTTCAGTCCATACTTGTATAAGTATAATTATGGGTCAACTATAATTGAGTTTACTTAGAAATTAAAATTACAAAAGAAAATTTATACAAAAACCAAAAAAAATTTCTTAAAAAACAACATTTCACAAAATTGTCTCAAATTAAATTTTATCTTTAAACTTTAGAAAGCAATAAATTTTGAATTTTTTTATCAAAACAATGTCAATATCTTATGCCAATAACTATAAGAATATAATATGCATAGAATGTGTTTTAAGTATTTATACAAAAAAAAAAAAACAATAAATAAATAAATTAAATAATTAATTCTTGTATCTTTCTATTTTGAAAACAAAATTGTCCACTTAGGAAATAAAAATATATATTTTAAATTTATTTTTATTAAACAAGAATTTTCGGAAAATTCTCTCCAATGCACTTCATGTATATATAGTTTATTCTTTTACATATTATTCTAAATTCTTACATATTTTCTTAAAATATTATTATTTAATAACAATATGTTGACAATTGCCATTATTATTAATTTTTGTTTGTAATTATTCTATATGTGTGTATGTACTTACATTTTGTACAAAAACCGAAACATTATGTTCCCTGTAATATAAAAACATTATATTGCCAAGTTTTTTTATATTAATTTATTATTCAAATGTCACAACATTAAACTCAATTAAATTTTATTATTTTTGACAGAATCAATTTGAGCATAAATTCATACTCTACATCGGTACATACCTTTTTTTTATTTTAATAATTATATATTATATCTTTTCAATTATTCTTTTTATTTTATATTTTTTAATAAACCAATTAATTTTAAAAATAAATATATAATATTATATATAAATGTAAATGTAGTTATGTTTGGTGGTACACAACAACAACAACAAAAAAAACGGAAGGATTTAAAGTTTAATGGAGTCAGAATTGTGTAATTTCATAATTTAAAAATATAAAAAAAAAAACAAAAAAAAATTTTTAATTTATGTTTCGGTAAATCTTTCATAACAATCTGGCGCCAACATTGAGTTGATTTTTTTTTTCTGTGTTCCAACAAAAATAGTTACTTTTATGTATAAAATATATTTTATTTATGTTGATTTATTGATGTGCTCATCTTTGGAATACTTTATAAGTCGGTATATCAAAAATAATAAGCAGAATTCTGACATTTCTATTGTAAGTTTAGTATTATTCTCAATACAACCACTCCACATACCGCTATTATATTCTGAAAGGTCCTGAACAATTGACCAATATTTTTAGCTCTTGTTGGAATCAGGAAAGTTTTTGTGATAAGAATTAATAATAATGAAAATTTAAAGTGAAAACGAGTTACAAACAAAAAATGTAAACTTAATAAAAATGTCCGGACTCGGCGAATTCCACGCTTTGGTTTGTCTGAAAGTGGACTAAATCGCGCAGATTTTGACATCTAAACGATTGAAACCGACTAAGTAGTTTAATAGTGATATAAGCATTTTAGTGCGCCACAGACGGACATACAGAAAGTGAAAACATACAATCTCCTTTTTTATTGTTGATGGAGAACGGACTAAAAAATTAGATTCAAATTAAATTTGACCAAATTTAATTATTTTTCTATACTAATTGTTTTCTGTTTTTGGCCCATATTAAATAAATAAAATCATTGTTCGAAATGATATATTTTTGTCAGATTTCATCAACCTCATATTTATGATAATAATTAATTATAACTATAAAAAATATATATGAATATATGAATAAAATATTTTAAAAATTTGTATTATTGAAATGTTTTTATTAAATTTTTTCTTAAATTTTAATAAAAATAATTGATACAAAAAAATTATTAACAATTAAAATATATTTTTCAAATTTATTTATTGAAAAAAAAATTAATAAATATTAACCATATAACCAATTTTTTTACAAAAAAACTTTATATTTTATTTATGTAAACAGAATAAAAAAACTTTTAACGTTTAATATTAACAAAATTAAATCACAAATTAGAGGTAATCTAAAAATTTAGTTAAACTATTTTTCATTATTATTATAGTTAAGGTATTTTTGTGTACCACCGACGAGTATATGTCTTACAACATCATTCGTGGTAAATTTTTCATTATTTGAAATTATTGATTTATGTATATAAAAAGTGTAAATAAAAGTATTATATTTTTTTTGTCTCACACTTCATAAAAGTAAGATCATACTAATAATAATAATATAGAATTATTGGCGGCAGTTTTATGTTATTCTTAAATCATGACATGATTCTAAATTTTTATTATATATGGAACATGAAATAACAAATTTATTGACAAAAATCTTATCATATATATAATTAATGATTTTTATATGTCACCCAATATTTATAACTACTTATCATACATTTTTTTATTAAAAAATGTTACTTTAAACATCAGTAATACATATAGTTCAAAAAGACAATTTAAAAGAGCATTAGATATTGTTCGTATTTATCAGAAGTATTAATTTTAGCCGATGAGAAAAATCCTCTTGTCATTTTTAACAAAATTTACGGCCATAACAATTTTTCCATTGATGCATGGCTAATATTATTTTATATGAATAATATTCAGTTTAACGAATTAATATTAATATTGAATAAATTTCATAAATTTTTACTATAAGCATTTAATAAATATTTTTATAAAAATTATTATGTTAATAAATTTTTTTTTTAAATTTAATAAAAAAATTTTAAATTTATTCCCTTGTTTCCTTTTAAATAGCTATTAGGAATTTAAATTAGTGTACATTTATATTTATTTTATTTATTTATTTAAAAAAATTATGAAATTCAACTTTAAATTTATACAGTTGATTATTGCATTAAAATAATTGTAGAGTGACTGTATGTTACGAACTACTGTAGTTTGAAAGAAAATGTTTGCACACAACAATACAAATGTAATATTTTTGTTTGAACATTTTCAAGGAAGCTAGTACCACCTATTACTAAGTAATGAAGTTTAAACTTTTTGTTTCTAGAAAGTGTTAAAAATTGTAAAGGATTTTGGTGATCTTATAATTATAATCTTAAAAGTATAATAATCAAAGATGGAAAATTAAAATTTCAGAAAATTAAAATTTCCTCTATTTCTTATGAAATCTAATTAAACAACAAATATTAATAGAATAATATAAATTTCGTCATGTTCAAAAGAAATATATTTCCCTTACTTTCCTCAATTTTAAGATTATAAATCTACTTTTCCATCATTAAAAGAAAATAGTTGTCAAACAAAATAAGAATTATTATTATGTATAGCGAATATTGGAACAATTAAATTTGTTTAAGTGATTAAGGTCGAACAATTAAAAAAAAATTACCCATTTTTATTTCTACTTTTTTTTTTGCATTAGAAAATTGTTCATTGTTCTTCTTATAAATTAATTAAATGCATTGTCAGAAGATGCCGCTTTTATATGTATATAGTGACAGTGAGGACATTAATTTTCCTTTTTTTCTTTTTTTTTTATTTTTCCTTTTAAGTATAATGTAGATATCATTTTATAAAAAGAAAGAAGCTAAAATTAATTGCAATCCAATCTACTTAATGAAATTGCTTATTTATCAAAGGATATTAAATTCTAATGAAATTAAAATAAAAAAATAAAATCTTTTCTAAGAAATTATATTCAATCTAATTGTTCCTTTTTGTTAGCAAAAGAAAAATCCTAAAAAAAAATTTTTTCGTTTCATTCAGTACAGAAAATTTAATATCCGACCAAATGTTTTAAATGAAAATAAATAATAAATATTTATTTCTAATTTCTGTTAATAATAAATTTATATTTATATGAAAGAAAATAATCCTAAATTTGATATAAATACATAATTTATTAGAAAAATTTTCAAAAAAAAATTAATTACTGAACAAATTCTGAAGTTTGATCACTTCACTAGTTTCATCGAAGGGATTCAAAGGCGTTAAATATGTCATCAAAAATAAAAATAATCAGTTTGTTTTATGAAAGTAAGAGCTGAAATTAGCTTTGCTGGAACTAGTTCTAGAACTTGTCGACCCAATCCATTATCCAACAGCTTGAATAAAGAGCAGTTCCAATCATAGCTTCGTTTTTTATTCTGAACAAACGTATATTACATTCTTAGATAGTAAACTCAATCCCAACTCATTCTAAAGTTAAAATGTGTATTTTTGGTTACAGTTTCATCAAAATATTGTCATTATTATAAAAATAAAATATTATTTAACTTTTTTAAAGGAAAATTTTTCCCCCTTAGTTACCCTCAGTTAAACATGTTTTTTTTTTTTTTTTTTAATTTGATTTATATGTTTTAATTTGATTTCTTTTTCAAATTATTGTTTATTAAGGACTTTTAATAATGTGTAGTTAAATAATATAAAAGGATATAATGAATAATAAATTTATATAAATATAATAATGACATTATCTTTATATTACGAGTATATTACAAACTTTATGAAAATTATTTTTTATGACATCAAACTTAACGACCATTTGCTAAGTGTAAAATACAGCAAAAACAGAATAAAACAAGAGGAGGTCTTGGCCATTGAGAATTATTTGATAGTAATTTATATGTTATAAAATTCTAAAACACACATATGAACATTATATTTGCTTGCACACATAAAAAAAAAAATAAAAATAAATATGCTTTACGTATACATGCATTGAAAAGAAAGAGTTCAGAACATTAAATTTTATTACATATGGCATAATGTTAATGCATAAAAAACACTTTTACTCCTTCGAATGAACACATACCTTAAATTGAGAATTTGCAATTTTATTCTTATTGAAATTTATTAACTATAAAAAGTTAGTTGACACTTAAAAATAAAAAATTGTTTTTGTTAATTTGAATTTAGAGTAAAAAAAAAAAAAAAATTTTTTTTCTCCGATTTTTTACCAAAATAAAACTAATATAATATAAATAAAATAAAATTAAAAATATATATATGTGCACATATATTTCTTTTTGAGTGCATATAAAACAAAAATATAATCTGTTTTCATTACATTTTTGTGTACCACTTAAACACAAGAGAGCTGTAAAGAAAAATATACACATTTTGTGTTCATATCAAAGAGCAAGATAAACAAATAATCAAAAATTTTCCCATACAAATTTTTTTTTTTTGCAATATAATTCAAATTAATTTTTTTTATTAAAAAGACAATGGGTGAATTCTCACATTGTGCTTTTCTGTGAAAATAATTTTGAAGTATAGTTTCATTTTCTTTTGAAAAATTCAAATGTAATTGAAACTTTTTACTTAATATTATATTTAGTTCAATGAAATAATTTTCAACGACACTTTTCAATGAAAATTAGCAATAAAATAAAAAAAAAATTGTATTAAATGAAAAAATAATAATAATTCTCTAAAAACTTTTTGTTTGAGCTTGAAGAGCTTTTGAACATTATTTTTTGTTAGCTTTGTATGTTAAGAGGAACGTTAAACGATCAATCAAATGAAAAGAAAAATGTCATTGAAAACAAAAAAACGAAGCAATATGAAAATCGTTTTTTAGAATATTGCCTGAATTGGAATTAAAATTGGGTTAAATAAAACATAGGTATATGTTATATTTTTGCTTGTAAATTGTAATGTTTTATTATAGAGTATCGTGCATCAGGTTCCATCCAGAGATTTGCTAATATAATGTTGGAGCACTATTAAATTTAATTTAGTTTATGTTTATTGAAGTCTGTAGTCTTGTTCAACTTGATTATCCTTTCATTTAAGAATAATAAATATTTATTGTCTGTTTATTACCATTACACTATAAAATTTAGAAAATATTGTTTGATACGGAAATGAACCATATGACATGAAGCTAAAAATGTACAATATCCTTATTAAATTTATAGTGGCGTTAAATTTCATCTATGGTATATATTTATATATATATTATAATTTTAAAGGATTTTATTTAATATTTATTTTTCTTGGATACAGAATGAATGTGTCTATTATGGTCAGTTTTATTACTTTTCATTGGCGTATCTATATTTAATAAAGAGACACTGCGAAAGCACTGACACGACAATTCGTTATTGTAATAAATTTATTTTCTCAATTCAAAAAGCAATAATATTTATAAAATATAATATATATATACTATTTAAATAAACATAGTTCACAACAATATATTGTTTTTAATTGTCTTCTATATCTAACCCATAAAGTGGTATCCCTTTAAATTTATTCAAATTATATTAAAATTTTTCAGTAATAAAAAATTTTCTCGCTTAATGTTTCAAAAAAAAAAAATATAATAATAAAAATAATAATAATAATAATACAATTTTAATTTAAATAGAAATATTTATTTTATCCTTGTTACATTTTTTTTATTTATATATTTTTAATTGTAATAATAATGCATTACAAAACGTCATATATCTGGTAGTTATTTTCGTTTTTTATGTATATACATTAAATATATAAATCTTATATGTATTATTTAAGCATTGAATAAATAAAACTCAAATGTGTCCTACACATAACGACATTAAAATTGGTAAAATGATATTGTTGTGTAAAATGTATATTTTCGCCAATTATTTTTTATCCTGTCGCAGCATTTTTATATATAAATATATAAATTTTTTTTTTTAAATGTTTCCTTTTGTATATACAATATATACATATTTTTATATAATGTTATGCATATAATGTGGTAGAATTATTGTATTGTTGCGACTCAATTGCTATATAAGTATGTATATGATGTAGACATAATATAATACTATACGTGTTCAGGCTCAGAAATTATTATTTTTATATATTTTTAGTTAGTAATAATTGTTTTGTTACTATCGTTTAAAAAAACATTCTATTTTTAAAAGATTTTAAATATAAAACATATCTTTCAAGGACAGTAAATAAGAAATGAATGAAAAAAAGCACATTTTATAAAATATAACAAATAGACATATTTATACGAAGTATTAAATTTAAATTTTCTTAAATATTTGTCGTTATTTGAAAATTATTTGTTTAGAATACTTTAAAGGTGAATTTTTATTTGACACACATGTTTATTTTAGGAAGCCATTCATAATTTATATAATTTTTGTGTCCCAAAAGGATAATGCTCAATTTAAAAAAAAAAACAAATTATATAAAGTCATAAACAAAGAAAAGTCCACGTTTTCCACATTTTGAATCAAAATACTCTACTGGCATGTTTTTATCTCGCTATAGTTTTTTTTTTACAATTTAATATTTGGACGTAACTTTAAAAGTTTGTATGTGAAATATTTCGATTAAAATTTTGAGGAAATAAGAGTTATAAAATGATAAAAAAATATAGAAACATATATACATATTATGAAATATAACAATTCTCTGACTCTGATATAACGTGATAACTGAGCATTAAATACAATTACAATTTAAATTATACCCTTACATAATGATGATTTTTTTTTTCTTTTACATAATAATAATTCTTCATATTTTTTGAGATTGAAAAATTTTCTAAATATAGTGTTCGTTATAATTTTTGCACAAATTAAAAATTATAACTCGATTTGATACAATTAACAATTATGCAATTATAAAATAGACCATTCCTCATTTCCAGAAATAATAATGATTTTAATGATGAAAACAAAATATCTGTAAGAGCTATTTTATACCGGACAGATATAATTTTTCATTCAAATCATAAAATAATATCGTGTTCTTATATTATAATGCAGATGGTATCTTATCTAGAATATTTGATAAGATGTGCAAAATCTGTAAACGAATGTTATCACATTGTGATGTTAAAACTAGCAGAAACCTACTTGAAAGCTTTAGAATACTTTTTCTATATAAACTATATTAAGCTTATAAGCTACTATATAAGGCAAGATCCATAATCCATATTATTATTATAATCTTGAAATTCTTGGCCGAACTTTATTTGATAAAAACAGATTATTTGATATAACATTAACAAAAGCTAACTCATAAAATAAAAATTAAAATTAAAATTGAAAATTGTCTATTCACGAAAAGATTCTAACAAAAAATTTAAATTCGAATAAATAATAAGGATATTAAAAACCATGTTCTAAATTTTAAACATATCTGAGACACAAAATGATATCAAAAAAGTGTTTGATTTTCAATTTAAGTTAAAAATAAAAACCAAAAAAAAAAGTTTACCTACTTTAATTTTTGTTTTTTTGCATCATTATATTTCTCTTTTGAAACTTTAGTCACGTATCAAGGATATATTTACAAATTATATTTTATATCCCTTTATTACGATAAAGCACAAACATATACAATATATATAACGCTTTCTGATATTTTCATAACCGGTTATAAATACGTATATCTTATTGTACATAAACATAATACTTTTTTTTTATTTAGGAAATAACGTTTTTTCATACAGCAAAAATGAAGATCATGCGGATAAAAAAACCCTGTAAAAATTTTGTGCTTTTTTTTTGGATTCTATAAATATCGACTAGATAAATTTAAACTCAATCTTAAATATTTTCAGGCATCCTATGCGATGCCAGTTAATTTTTAAATTATTAAGGAAAATATGAAAACTTTGGAACGCTTATCAAAAATTTAAAGAGAAAAAATTACCTATACTTGAAATAACAAATTAAATAATTGAAACTAGATAATAGCAGTGAGTAATAATATTTATAAGAGGATCAGAATTCATACAAGTAAATTTCAGATTTTTTTTTTCAAATAACTCAAAATTGATGACAATATTTTCAATGTATTGAATAAAAATTTCATACTCAAATGTGTTTATTCCTAATACAATAATAAAAATAATAAAATTAAGAATAAACACATTTGAGTTAAAAAATTTACTCAATACATTGAAAATATTGTCATAATTTTTGAGTTATTTAGAAAAAAATTTACTTGTATGAATTCTGTCCCTCTTATAAATATTATTACTCAATGATAATAGGTACTTAATTGAATTTTTGGAAAATACCTTTAATGTAATGACAACCACCTAATTAATATAATTTTGAACAAATATTCAAGTTGAATTAAAACTTTTCAAGTGTATTTTTGAAAATCTTGAATTAAATTTTTTTTTAACATTTTTCTATTCGGCAAAGCAATTCTTTTATGGGACCAAATTTAATTTCAAATATGCGCATTTGATATAAATTAATGATCTGTGAAGGATGTTGTCCATTAAATATATGTATATATATATTTTTTATATTAAATGTAAGGCTCAAGAAATTTAACTATTAAGAAGTTCTTTACAAAACAAGAAAGAAACAAAAAAAACAAAAAAGGTTTTGTAATGTCAAAAAGCCCACCCTTTTTTTCAATTGTTTTTCAAATTTAAATATTTTTTATTAATTTTGGTACTTGTTATTAACAAGAACAATAATAAAAAAAAAGGAAAATTTGATTTAAGAAGTTTCCTGAAAACTTTAACAGAGTACGGTCAATAAATCAAGTTTGTCCATAAGTATAAAAGTAAATAATAATATTATTTCTTCTTTTCTTTAACAACCATAATTAGGAAATCATAACGAGATTTAAGGAAACTAATTAATTTAAAAATTATATTGTTTTCGTCGTATTGTAACATTCATTTTAATATTAACTACGCCTTACAATTACAAACCAGTTCGATGAATTTCATGTAATTCGTTATAAAAAAAAAAACTCAAAATATTACCCACATTTTACCTTTCAATTATGCCTAACGATTAACTACAAACCATTTATTTTATCGCTAGAATGCAAGAAACGTCTCTAATGACTTTAGTGAAAAATTCAGATAGGGCAAAATCTAAACCTAAATTGCGAAAATTAAGATAAAAATGACAATATACTGAATGAAATTGAAAAAAAGTCTGTTTATAATGACTGTTTCAAAATTTATTTGAGTGTGTTTTATTTTTTAATTAATTTTGTTTCATAATTCTAAAATAATATTAATATATGTATAATATGTAATTATTATTAAAAAGCCGAAAATATTTTAATTTTTGTCTTTATTAAGCATGAAAATAACACGGATCCAAATAATAAATATTTATCTGAAGAGATTAGAAAACACAAACAAAACAGAGTGTTTAATAATTAATTATATAATTTTTTTTGAGAAAGAAAACATATCCCAAAGCAAATATTTGGTATATACTTAATCGAGATCTATACATTTGTCCAAATTTTATTACTTTAAGCAAATAAGAGTATAAACGAAACCATAGTGATAATAAATGATTTTAAGAAAGGCTATAGATTCAAATCAAACTTTTCCTGGAAATCGATAAATACTTTCAAATTTATTTTAAGTTTGTTTATTTATTTGTATTGAAATCTTAGAATTAGAAAAATAAAATATCATACAATAATAAATATAATTTATTTTTATTTTTAGAAATTTTCTTTCCCATTTACTTTTATATTATTGTTTTTCAATTTTAAGTATTTGCCACTTCAACGCAGTTTGTTACTCATGTTTACCCTCGTGTTTACCACTTTATTTTGTATTATTATGTCATTTAATTTTTGCTATATAATTGAAACAAAATTGTGATAGCCTTTTTCTTTTCAATTTTTTCCTCATATATTTCATTATACAATTTTCATTCATAATTTTATACTCATTATTATTTTTGTTTATTCTACAAAAAAAAAAAAAAAAACGAAGTACGTAAACAAATAAAATGATAAATTACATGTTTTGCACGTAATAGACTTTTTGACACATTTTCTCAAATAATAACGTTAAGCCCAAACCAATAAGCTTAAATAAGATAAAAAAAAAAAAATAACGAAATAAATAAATAATATTATGTACACATAAAACAAAACTCTCTTTCCTTAAAAAAAATAAAATTACAGTTTTTAGCACAAAAATATTTGCTTTTCCTTCATACATATGTATATAAAAAAATAAAAGTAAATGTGAAAAACCAATAAAAATTGATGGTTTCTTTTGAATCGAAATTTGGGTTTTAAGGATTTTTCCCAATCTATAAATTAAGTTGTAAAGGGAATTTAGAAAAAAAAAATCGTATGTGAAATATCAGTTGCTTCCATTAAATTCAATCAAGATTTTCTTTTTTATGATATTATGTCAAAAACGCTAAATAGAAACTACATTGATTTTCAAAAAAAAAAAAAAAAAATAAAGGAGTGATACTTTTGATACAATTTTCTATTTTTAAATCGTTATCAAAATTTTTCCTCATTTTAAGTGCAAATAAAAACAGATTAAAGGTCTACGAATTTATTATCACACTGTCAATGTTTGGAATTTAAATGTATATTTAATCAATAATAAATGTTGGTTTAATAATTTTCAACTATGTGTGTTCATACAAAACAGTAGTATTTTCTAAAATGTCAATAAAATGTCAATAAATAAAATAATATTCAAAACAAATATTTATAATTTTTATAAATTTTAAACAAAAAAAAAACGAATTAATTATCAAACAAAAAGCTAATTATAGATGTGAATAAAATTATGAATTTTGAAGAAAATATTATTCAGCTTTAAATTAGCATTTGAGAAAACATTTTATATAAATACTATACACTTATAAATATATATAAATAATTTTTTTTAATAAAATTAATAATATTACAATGTCTTGCATCTAATTATATTTTGAAAAATTAATTAAAACTTATGTGTCAGAAAAAATTTTCTTTCCAAAATTATATAACAAAAATGTCAAAAAAATGAAAGTTGTCATAATTAATCATTACACAGAATGTACAAATGGTCGGTTAACAAAGGGCGGGAAAAATAAATACAATGGTTTTGGTCGAAAAAAAAACTTGAATTTAATTCTAACAATTTTTAATGTTTTATAATTAGAAATTTTTATTTTTTAAATGAATATTGAAATTTAATTCTAAAAAAAAGTTATGCCAATATTGTCACCAAGCGTTTTTTTTTTTTTTTGTCACCAAGCGTTTTAGTGAAAATTTTAAGAATATAAAAATAAAATTTTTCCGGAATTTTTGTCACAATAATAATTAATAATTCCAGTAATCAAAATTTGACGAATTGGAAGTAAACAATTTAATTTTTTATATATTTAAGGTATGAGTTGTTTATAAATTCAAACCCTAATTGAAAGATCTGTATACAATGAAATGGATAAGAAAATATTCTTTTAATTGGTAAAAAAGATTTCCAAGAAAAATTAGTTTAAAAAAATATAATTGATTATTTTTTACGAATTTTCAAATAATTATATATATTTTTTTGTTATGCTATTGTGTATCTCAAAAATTTTTTTTTCTCAAATATTTTTCAATGGTAAAATTTCGAAATGAAAAATGGTTAAAATGCCTATCAAAAATTAATTTCACCTTGAAATCAAAAAAAAAAAAAAAAACATTTTTATTTTTCATAATTTTTTCTTTATAAAATTTATTAAATGGAATTTCATGAATGCTATATATTGAAAATAATTAAATTCTTTGTTATAAAATTTCATATTTTATTCCAATTTCATACCTTATATACCATATAAAGATTGAAATAATGTTTTAAATGAATATTTTTTAATAAAATTAATTAAAAGGTCAAACAGATGAGTTAAAATTTAAGTGTAAAATTCAGAAACTTCAGAAACTAGCTTTGATAAATATTAAATAATTTTTTTTTTCTGACATTTTCGAAGTTATACATCCTCTACAAAATTTCAAAGCAAATTAGATGTGAGCTGTTTTTTTGAAAGTGGTATAAGTCCACTTTTTAAAAAAAAAATAAGTTAATGGTAATTTTAGTAAGATATAGCCGTCTTCTCTCCATATTTACATGAAAAAATGATACATGAAATAATGGACACTTATACCACTTTCAAAAATAACAGTTCGTGTGTTAATTATTTACGGAACTGACTGAACAATGACTGAATCTGATAACAATAATACTAAGTATCTAACCACTTTTTTTTTAACTCAAGGTTATTAAGTTAAGTAAACTATATTATTGAGTTATAATATAGATTGCACAAAAAAAAATGCATTATACATAAATGCATTATACAGAAGGCAAAAATACAACAAGACATAAAAACTGGTTTACATTATTTTTTTTTTTGTGTTGTAATAAAATTTATTCTTCGTAAAATTTATTTAAAAGTTTAAGTAGGATAATCTGATGCGCTCTAAAATAAAAAAAAATAAAAGTTTTATTTTCTTTATTTATGTATAAAGTTTTTTATTGACAATATTTTTTTTTTTTATATAATATATTTTTTTAAATAATTTATTTATTTTTAAGCTTTTTATGATGATAATATATCCTTCACAATATCCTTTTACATCTTTGAAAAGAAAAAAAATTCACCAGATTTTACAATTTTTATACAAAAATCGCGTTATTTATAAATTCTGAAAAAAGTTTGAATACTGCTGTAGAAAAAAAGAGCAGCCTTATTTTACGTTTTGATGGCTTTGCAAAGATTTGAAAAACAAAAAAAAAAAGAAAAGTAAAACTAAAGAAAAGAGTATATTTTTGTCATTTTTACATATTAAGTCCGTACGCAAATTCTAAAAATAAAATTAAGGTATAAATTTTTGTTTTTTGTGTATTCTAAAATAAATGTTTTTACGCAATATCAAATTAAATATTTTATTATGATGTTTATTTGGTTTTATATTTTCTTTTATTGTGTTTTTTTGTTTTTAAAGCCTAAAGGAAAGCCTAAAGTTGGAAAAAACGTGTTTTTATATTTTTAAAAATAACATTTTTTTTTATCGTATCTTTATCTTTTTTTAGGATTTCAATAGAAAAATATAAGACAAACATTTATTTTAGTATGTAATTATGTATTTATTAAGTATTCAAAATTTACTTATACTCGTAATAAAAAAAAGAGGAATTCTTCTTTATATATTCATTATGTCTGCTTAATTAAGCCAGGATATTTGAACACTAAAGTCTTATAATTATAATTATATTATAATCAATTTGAAAGCCTTCTTTTTTCTTAACTCAACGATAATCTGAACCATCAAAATTATAATAAATTGATAAATTGAACCATCATAATTATAATACCAGTAATGGACTAAGTAATTGCCGACATAATTATCAAGCTGTCAACTAGCCAAATAAGCAAAGTCTCTTAAGGATGAGAATCACGTTAACAAAAATGATTTTTTATGAAAATACTTACTGAAAAATTTAAAATTGATTTGTAAAATTAAATTAAAACAAATATTTATTCAATGTATAATTGATTTTTTGTTTTTGTAAAATTTAATAATTATCATAATACTAAATTAAAATTAATTATTTAATTATGTTTATTTTTAATTTTAATCCAATTTTAAACTTTATGTTTTCTATATAGAGATTTTCATATATAGTTTCGTACATTCGTTTATGTCAATTGCCTTTAATGAACCTATTTGTTTTTTCCGGGATTAATAATCTATTTAGAAGAAAACAAAGTCTATAGCCACTTAATTCGTTTTTGTGTATATTCTAGATGTTATCTACAGATAATACTGATAATGTTACTTCTTGTTATTTGATAAAATTAAAAGAATATATATATATATATATATATATATATATGTACTTCTTTGTTATGCATTTAGTTCCACACTCATTGAATTAAAAAAATTTAAATTTTTATACAATATAAATTTTGTCATACGATAAATAAAATACATACATTCAAATTTTGATGTGTCAATCAATTTTTTCCGCTACAAAATAATGGTTTTCTTAAAGAAAATAAAAAAAAAAGTAAATAACAAATTTTCAAACTTCAATAAAATGAAAACAAAAAAAAAAGTTAATAAAAATATTATAAACTTTTTTTTGTTTTTATTGAAAACACACCTTATTCTTTATTCGTTAATCATAAAAAAAAAAAAATACTATATATGTTGTGTATATTAAAAACTTTTTAGTAGAAAAAAAAAAGTTTATTTTTTTTTTTAATATTTTGTTCAATATTTCAAAAAGGAAATATCATAAATTTAGCAAGTGAAAAATATAAATAAAGATTAAAAACACAAATTTGTATCCTTGAAATTATATATATATATTATTCATATATATGTTGTATATATATGTATTTTTTATATTTATGAAGCCACAGAAAAAAAAAAGATGTATTAAAAATATTTACACACAATTTTTTTTTTTATTTATTTTTATTTTTATACTTTTATTTTTTTCTTCTTCTTCTTTTATGTTTTATACCAAAATTGGTAATAAATTATGAATGGAATTTTTGGTTTTTTTTTTCTCGTTTTTTCCGTTTTCCATCTACTATTTTCCGACTATACTTGTTTTTTTTTTTTTACTTTATTAATTTTTTGCCTCTATATTTAAAAAAAAAAAACTTATATATATAAAAATAAAAAATTTAAATCAAGTGGATTGAGAAGAAAAAAGCATAGAAAAGCTCTCTATTTGTTTTTCTATAACCAAAAATTTGTTACAATTTCTTTCAAATTTTTTTTTGTCATATATATAGATACATAAGTATATTTATATGTATTAAATGATTTATTAGTTTTTAGTAGATTATGTTAAAAATATTATTTTTTTTTTATTTATCAAAGATTAAAGTTAAAAACTTTATTTTCTTGAAAGATTTATATTAAATAAATCATTTTTATTTTCAGATTTGTTGTTTAAAAATGGCGACAAAACAATATTATCCTTTTTGTGCAAAAGAAATAAACAAAATCATGATTTTAATTATTTTGCAGAAATATTTTGACTTTATTTAATTTGTATTAAAAAAAAAAAAAAAAAACACGATTAAGATAAAAAAAAATGTATGTAACTTTATTTATTTTTATCGGCTTTTTATTTTCTTTTTTTTTGTTGTTAAATTAACCCCGATAAAATATCTATATACGGTGTTGTAAAATGTATATAAAAGAAAAACAATTCATTTTCCTTCAAATATCCTTTTTTCAAATATTTTTTTTAAAACATCCGTTCCAACCGAATCAAAAACTAGGACTGAAAATTGAGATAAATTGAAAATCATGTAGGTCAGAAAAAAATTATTTTTATGATCAAAAAAAAAAAGGAAAAAATTATGTTTTGATGAAAAACTGCTGCAAAGAAAATGAAGTTAAGGAAAATTGTTATTTTTTTTTTTTGTTGTATTTTTTGTTTTAATACTTAAATGCTACAATTGAGATTTTTCTCTCAGTAAAAAAAATTATTGTGATGCTGCTGCAGCATAGAAAAAAAAAGCTTTGTTTTCGTTATTATTTTTTTTTTGTGTATTCAAAAGTTTTTCAGTATTCCCGAATAGGATGCGTAGAAAAATACATTAAAAAAAAATCCCTAAGGAAAGCCGCAAAATTTCTCATACCATATATATATATAGGTACTAAAACTGCAAGAGCAAAAAAATAAAATAAAATAAATGAATAATATCTCGAGAAAAAATTAATGTATATAAATGAAAAAAAGAGGTAAAAGAAAAATCAAATTATTTTCTATGTAAATATATATATCTATATATAGGTATATATATGTATATAATCATACATATATATAGATATAGATCTATATACATATATATATATATATAAATATATATATATACATACTTAGGTATACATTTAGATAGAACATGACTTAAATTTATTGTTCATCGATTATTATATACAGTGTCATTGATCCTGAGATATATGAACTAATCGATACTATGTATATAATCTAAGTTCTAACTGATTCACATAACTGAGACGGACTAAAATGATGTTATTATTGATCTACATAAATTTTCCTTTAAAATTAATTTTACAGATTATTTATATTTATCGAAAATTTCAAAAAACTTCGACTTTTTTTTTTTTTTTTTCAAATACCAGTAAAGTAAAAATTATATTAAAATTATAAAAATTATAAAAGTACTATATTAGTAAACTTGAAATATCTAAATAATCTTACCTCATAACCAACACCCTAATAGTATAATAAGTTGGTCAACATAATTTTTTTTTGAAACTTTTAAGATACAAATATCTTAAACATATTATATGTGTTGTTGTACATACATTTTATACATTTGTATATCTACATAATTAAATATATTTTAAAATAGGGAAATAAGTTTTTTTATAAACTTATCTATATACATATAATTTTTAATTCATATTCTCTGTATCTCTTTTTGTTTTTGTTGAGAAAACGTGTTCATATTATATTGAATAAGAGTATTAACAATCTATCACATTTTCCGTCAAAAAATAAATGTCATTTATTTCTCACAAAAGAAAATTTTCTTCTTTACATAAAAAAAAAAACAAAAAACCGAATATGAATAACTGGAATGAAATTGAAACAATTATTTAATAGGTATACGTGAACCTATGAGAATGAGAAATGGAAAAGGATATTTGAGAAAAGCTTTCTAAAAAATTGAAAAAAAAAAAAACTGTAATCGATATCTCAAACCAACAAAATTAAAAAAAAAAAAAACACTTTTTTTTATCAAAATGAGATAAAGTTTTAAAATTGCGTAAGAATCCTTTTTCTTTTCTATATCTATATTAAAAAAAGTTATTTATATCAAAGTTTTGACATTTAAGAAAAATATATTATATTATTTATAATTTTTTGATCATATGTGGAATCCTTATTTTATTGTATATATAATGGAGATATAGTTTTAGGAATTTTTTTTTTGTGAATATAAATCAAATAATAAGCTCATTTTTAAAATATTTAGTTGCAATTAAAAAAAATGTATTAACCTTCTATGCTGTGTGTTGTGTTTTCTCTGTTTTTGAGAACAAAGACTTATTAGCGCCAGTAGTCTGGGGCTCTCGCTTACAATCTTCACTTTAAAGGAAAAAAATTATCATTAGCTTTTAATCTACTTCACTCTTTATATAAAATACTTTATTTTTAAATTTCAACACAAAAAAATTCATCATGAAGGAAAAAAAAAACCTCCCTGGTAGATAAAACTCCAAAGTCAGATTAAATCAACTTGATAAAAATAATTATAATTTTTTTCATACATACAATTTTTTTTTCTATTCTATTTGTTCAAGAGAAGCATTAAATTATAAGTTAAAAGAAATACACAAAAAAAACTACTTAACATTATAACAAAAAAAAAAAAAAAATACAAAATTGCCGTGAGCAAAAGCTTCTCTGAAAAAATATTGTTTTTTTTCTTCAAAATAAAAAAAAAATTTGGTCCTAGCTATAAAATATAAAATAATCTCTCAATGATAGCACAAAATTCTCTCATCCTTTCTAATATTTATTATTTGAACTACTCTCTACCTTTAGCTTCAAAATATTCTTTTATAATGTGGCAGTTTTTTTCACTCAAAAATATAATATGTGTGTACATTTTATAAAAAGTCTAGTATCCTAGATAACACTATCATTATTATTGTTACCTCAAATTTTTTATTTTTTTTTCAACTACACAACCCCTTGTATACATATATAGTTATTAAATTTGTAGTATATGTTGTTTTATCATAAACTTATACATGTGATTTTCAACTTGAATTATAATAAATTCTCGATAGGTTTTTTTTTTAAAGTTTATGTACTATAGTATATCTATACGATATTCCCACATATATTCATATTATTACATTTTTAACTTTGTTTACTTTATTCATTTCTATTATATTTTTTGTTGTTCACTTTTCATTTTTCATTCACTGAAATTAAATCCTTTGATAATTTTATATATAAATTAAAATTATTATATATAATAATTATATCATTCAAAATGAAAGAAAATCGATGATTTCTAATGTTTTTGATAAATTAAAAACTATAATTGCATGTTTGTTTTTATACACTACTTTATACCAGCGATTCTCAGACAGACATGCACAAAATTTTGGACTCAATAAATTTTTTTATTTCGAATATTTTCTATTGAAAAAAAAAAGTCAGTTTGTCTACATTCTTTATTATTTTCCTGTTTCAAATTGAAATAAATTCAATCAAAATTTTCATAGATCTAAAGCTTTTTTTTTAAAAAAAGCCTTGATCTTGAATTCAGTGTTAATAAAAATATGTAAAATAAAGTTACAAAATGTTCAAGCTTTTTTTTCTTTCATACATTTTCATGTTATTTACTTACTGTGTAAAGTTGGGTGTAAATTATATACATAAATATGTCTATAGTTATACAAGATAAATATTTAAGTAATTTTGAACATATAGTTATTATCAAAGTTTATTCAAAATAACAATAAAATATATAAAAAATAATAAAAAAAAAAAAACAATTGAGAAATTTAATTTCTTTTTTATTAAGATTTTTATTTGGTGAATGAAAGTATTTTTCTGTAATCTGTATCCCCCATATAAAAACTAAAGTGTATCCTTTTTTTGTATGTTCTTATGGTATTGCAAAAAAAAAAAAAAACAAAAAAAAGGGAAACAAAAAAGGAAAAGTTATTGTACTTTAAATATTAAAATAAAAGGATTTGTTTTTTTTTTTTATATTAAATCGTTGGAGGAACAACAGAAAAAAAAAAAAAGGATTTTATAATTTTTATTAAATTTTAAATAAAGATTTCAATCCCTCTTAAACTATGTTATACACATATACAGATTTGTATATAAATACATGTAGGTTGTAGGTTATTGTACATAAAGATACATATTTAAATGTACATATATATATTTGTGTTTTAGCAAAATCAGAGTGATAGTACTGGTAGTGGTAAACGAGTAGTAATATAACATGTATAATAATTTACAGATTACTTTTTATTCATAAAATACAAATTTAATGAAAGGATTGAAGTTTAAAAAGATTTTAGGATTTTTCATTTTAGGGCTCAAGTAATTTTCTTTTTATTCATTGAGGATTTTGTATTTATGTTTTCTTGTTTTTCCTTTTTTTTTTTTTTGGTTTTTCTTTTCTTTTTTTCTTTTTTTTATTTTTTTGGTCTTTGGCTTTTTTGTTGTATGCCAAAAAATTTACGATTTGTGGTTTATTGAAATAATTTTCTTTTGTGTTAAAAAATAATAAAAAGTAAAACTTGAGGAAAAAAAACAATAAAATTGTATAATTTTTTAATACTTTAAAAAAAAAATTTATTTTATATATAAATAAAAGTTAATAAAAAATCTTTTAAACTTTTAATTTTTTGGCATGAAATGTATTTTTTGAATGAAAAGGGCTTATTATAAAAACAAAATAAGTTAATGTTAATTACCAACAAGTAGAAAATTAAAGAATTTTTTAAATGGGTTTAAGTTTACGGAGTGAATTTTAATTGTTAATAAAATTTTAATATTATATGTATATAATAATTTAATTTAGAAAGTTATTTAAAATTATAACTTATTATAAAATAGTAATTTCGGTAGCTGTTAATGATTTGTTTTTTTTTTATTTAAATTAATTTAATTTCTGTTTTCAATTGATAAATATACATATATAACGAAAATATATAATTCGTTTTTATTATCTGATTACTTTGTTTTTCTTTTCTTTTTTTTTAAATTTATATCTTGTTCGCATGAGACAAATATTTATGGAATATACTGATTTCCGGAATATTTCCGGGAAACTAGAATGTTCCGGATAATTAATATTCCACTTTGCCAGGGATTTAATTTTAATAATTCCATGTTATAGTCTTCGAAGTGATTAAAAAAACAAAATTCTTGTTAATAAATTACTATTTCTCTCAACTATTTCAATATGTACTTTTCATTCAATTAAGTAAACAATGTGAACGGTAAAGACTGTAATTGCGGCAAATATGTGAAACACATTATTACAATCAAAATTTTTACAAAATCTAATGTTATAACTTTGGTTCCAAATAATAATTAAATAAATGAATTTGCCGCCTGAAACACAATTAACTACAGCTCAGCTGGTATTCAATTCTTTTTTTATTTTTCCTATAAAAAAGTGTTAAAAAACATAAAAAAAATTCAATGCATTATGTTAGATTTAAAACTAGACTATATAGATTGTTAATAATAGTGTGAATGCTATTTAACAAAAGATAGCGAGACCCCTGCATTTTATGAATAAAAACATCGCGATAATAAAAGAAAACAAACGATTGATTCATTTTTTATTTAAAAAAAATAAATCAATGAAACTCAATTTTCACAAAAATAAAAAATTATTTTATATGCCTAAAATAAAGCTTGTACAATAAAGCTGAGTGAAAATTTAAAAAAAAAAATTATTTATCTCTGACATCATAAAAAAAATAAACAATATAACCTTTTGTTTTGCATCACAACAGCCAAAGCTGAAGGTGTGGAAAAATAAAAAATAAAAAAATAAGAATAAAAAAAATATACAAAATTGATTAAATATTTTTACGTGACCTGAGCTTCTTCCTATGTAGTTTTGCATTAAAAAGTTTTTTGTCACGTTTTTAATTTTAAACCAAAACAATATAATGTACATATGTGTTTATATGTATGAACAACATAAAGATATTAAATTAAATATGGATATTTTATTAGAAGAAGACGAAGACTTAAAAATACAATAAACAAAAAAAAAATTTCGTTTATTGTTATTTAGTTGACAGTTGTTTGAATACAGCTGACACTAAAATAACAATTCTCAATTTTTTTTTTTATTTTTTATTTACAAATTATAGATTTTATTAAATGAATAATTCTTCTCATATTTGTCATATATGAAAGCAAATTTGTGAAAGCTTATCGTAAATGCAATAGTTTTGTATTAGATAAGGGCGTAGAATCGAAGAATGAGTTTTTTAATGAAGATTATGACATCTTGTCAATATTATTTGGTTTATCTTCGACTTTACATAATGTAATAATTAAGTTTTAGTTTCGAAAAAAGCGATTTCCGTGCTTTAATTTTCCTAACCCTTAGTATTAATCTTCTTCAATGAAAGCACACTGTAATAGAACATTTTTTTGTTGTCTCCCGTAAAACGTCTAATTGAGGTGTTGCTTACTTTCTAGTATTCACTTAATATCTACACCTTTTCCAAGTAGATGATAAATGAAATCTATACATAGTAACTTGACATTTGAAATAAAATAAGTTATATTTATGTAAGAATGTTCAAGATATAATTCAACTTCATAATAATATTAATTCCGTTGAAAAGAATATAGTATTGTGAAAAAAGTAAAAAATTCTAAAAATAAAATTATTACTTTCAAAAAAAATTTCAACAAAAAATAATTTCAATGAAAACTATATAAAAGCATTGAAAGTTTTTCTTTTTTCTTGGTTTAATGAGAAAAATTTAATAAAATTTTATATTTTTGGCAATAAAATATTCTTCTTAATACTTATCATTTTTGCACCACAAGAATATTAAATGACGTATGATATTTTATTAGTGCAATAAGCTGCGGTTATATGTATACATCATATACTTCATACTGTGCTTGATAGAAAACGTAATATAATAGTCAACAATATAAATTGAATAAACTAGTAAATATTTTTATACTGAATATAATGTGTAGATATAATATATAGAAAAATAAATTTAAAGAAACGTTTTGGATGGAAGCCAGCACATACTATTCTATATATTTTTTTTCTTCAATCCCTACATAATATAGTACACCAGTTAGCCTCAAATTCTGTTTCCTTGTTTAAGTAACCCGTACGTTTAAATTTTATAATCTTTCAATCCGCTTATTTAAACGAAATCAAATTTCCAGATTAGAGATTTTGTTTGCAAATAAGCGCAATGTATGAACAGGACATTCGTATACATTATTTAAGTTGGTATAGAAAGTTAATATCAATATCTAATATTCACATCCTTACCTAAAAGTATGTTGGATGTATTTTTTTTCAAAAAAAGTTCTTAGTTATGATAATGTTAAAAAAATAATCAAAAGGTAGTTTTTGTAATAGAAATTACTCTGTTGTTTAACATTTTATCAGGTTTTTTTTTTTTTTTTGGAAAATTGTTAAATGTTATGTATGCTATGTAATACAAATTTATTAGTAAATAACATTGGTTTAACATTTATTGTAACACAGATTAAATTTTAACAAAGTTGAGACACCATATATTAAATTTATAAATACTGGTACAAATACTTAATATACTTATACATTTATATAAAATGGTTTTTGTGGCATCAAAAGGAATTGAAAAAGGCAAAAACACGAATGTTTAAGGACAATTTAACTTTTCCTTTGTTTTTTTATAAATAAATTATCAAAATAAAAATACTCATATAAAAACATCATTTAGGGAAATGTACATTTCTTTACCCAATTATAATATATTTATTTAATTTTGTTATTAGAGAGATAACATTTTATGTAAAATTTTAATTCCATAATAATTATCTGTTCAATCAAGATCGAAAGTGATAACGATTTTCCGAAATTTTTAAAGCCACACCAGCATTTTTGACATACTAACTGTATTTAATCATTTTATTATTCTGAGTGTAACGAGGTCGAAACTTACGTCTGTTAATGATTGTTATTACTAGTTAAACGAAATCTTAATTATTTCAATTAAACAATGACAATCGAAAATTATGGAATTGATATAATTAAAGAACTTATCGTTGTTTCTTGAACGGAAAAAATCGCTTTAGAAATTTAATGGTTTTAGATAATACGCCCAAATATTTTAATGATCCAAAAAACAAAGCAAAAAATTATTTTATCTTACATTATATATATTATTATTGTGTGTTTTACATATTAGTGTTTTTCAAGAAATACATGGTGTTTGAATGTTATTTTGTCATTTTTAAAATGATGATAATAATTTTTTTTTGACATACTAACTGTATTTAATCATTTTATTATTCTGAGTGTAACGAGGTCGAAACTTACATCTGTTAATGATTGTTATTACTAGTTAAACGAAATCTTAATTATTTCAATTAAACAATGAAAATCGCAAATTGTGGAATTGATATAATTAAAGAACTTATCGCTGTTTCTTGAACGGAAAAAATCGCATTAGAAATTTAATGGTTTTAGATAATACGCCCAAATATTTTAATGATCCAAAAAACAAAGCAAAAAATTATTTTATCTTACATTATATATATTATTATTGTGTGTTTTACATATTAGTGTTTTTCAAGAAATACATGGTGTTTGAATGTTATTTTGTCATTTTTAAAATGATGATAATAATTTTTTTTTGACATACTAACTGTATTTAATCATTTTATTATTCTGAGTGTAACGAGGTCGAAACTTACATCTGTTAATGATTGTTATTACTAGTTAAACGAAATCTTAATTATTTCAATTAAACAATGAAAATCGCAAATTGTGGAATTGATATAATTAAAGAACTTATCGCTGTTTCTTGAACGGAAAAAATCGCATTAGAAATTTAATGGTTTTAGATAATACGCCCAAATATTTTAATGATCCAAAAAACAAAGCAAAAAATTATTTTATCTTACATTATATATATTATTATTGTGTGTTTTACATATTAGTGTTTTTCAAGAAATACATGGTGTTTGAATGTTATTTTGTCATTTTTAAAATGATGATAATAATTTTTTTTTCGCAGCACTCAGTAAATTTTATATTGGTTATTTTTATGAAAATTATCATTCGTATAATATTTTCCACAAAAGGCATAAGGACATTGTTTTTTTTTTAGTTCCTTTAACAATATATAGTTAATAATTGAAAATATGTTGTATAAGAAAAAAAAAATTCAATTTTCCAAAACATGAAATGAATTAATCCAAAATAATGTAACTTTATTTTATTTAAACCATCATTCCCATATTTTTCTTTTTTCAAGAATTCGCCTTTTTTATATAGAGAGGATCTTCAAAATTAAAATTGGAAAAGTTTAAATGACACTTGGGAAATTTTTTTTTTAATTTATTTCGAAGAAAAAATTGTGCTTGTTAGAACGAAATTTTAAGCTGTTTTTAAGGACAATTATAAAACAACATTAAAATAAATTAAATAAATTTTCATTATATATGATATTATTCTTTTATATGAAATGAAAATTCAATAAAAAATGTCGAAAAAAAAAATAAAAAATAAAAATAAAAGTAATAAAAAACGAAAGAAAATAATTTTATACATTATTACTGTTTGGCAAATATGTAGGTGTACGGTACAAAAAAAAAATTAAATATAATTTTCTCTGGCAAATTTAAATATAATTTTCTCTGGCGTTTGAAACATTGGTACATATTTTAGTTGCGTAATAATTAAGGTGTCAAAAAAGAATGACTCTAAAGCAAAATCGTAAATGGTACTGTTAAAATAAAAATTTAATTTTATATAAAAAAATAAAACAACCTTCAAGCTGCAAAGCTAAAAAGTATGTTCTTTTAATTTTTTTATATGGCAAAAGACGAAAAAGAGATCAAAGAAAGACATCTTTCGCAAGAGCTGATATGAAGACTGCCAGTGCAGAAACGCTATTATGAACTAACCTTAACTTAAAAGCAATATATTTTCAAGAAAAACTTAATTAAAAATTATATGAAAAAATTACTCGTTGTAATTAGTTTTCACTTGACTTTGAATATCTTGTTAGTAATATAATTTCTAAATTTTAATGAGACTAAATATTTACAAATGTAATTCACGTATATTATTTTAACTATTTATTAATATTATTATGAGGAAAAATTCAACATTTTCAAATTGTTTCTTTTTAATTTTGTAAATTTAAAAATTTTTGTTTTGATATAGTTCTGAATTTGTCATAATATTGAGCCTGTGGTATATAACTATACACTATATACATTTTTATTTTCGTATATTTATTAAAACGTAAATTAAATGTCAATAAATTTGAAAATATAAACTGAATAAAATAAAATTTTATATAAAAGCAAATTCTTATTTTTATTTTTACCACAAAATTTCAACTTATTCAGCTTACTGTCAACATATTAAAATTTATTTTTCTTCACAAAAATTTATATATTAAAAAACATTTGTTAAAAAAATAAAATGAAATAAAAGAAACATTTACGAATATATACAGCAATTCCATCAAAATATGTTATGCTTGTTTTATTTAAACCATATAATGTTTTATGCACTAGCATGCCACATTGCTCTTATATTGGAATCAGAAAATTTGTATCAATAATTTTCACAGAATGTACCGTGTCGTTTGGGTTTTAGTATGGTTAAATCATTAATTTATGATTTTTCTGAGAAATAATTACAATATTAGCGATAAGTTTTTGTGTGAAATCTAGTGTCTTTTTTTATCACTAAGAATTTGATTACTTTTCTGTATTGAATTAAATTTTAAAGTATGCACATTGCACTTACTGAGCTGAATAGCAAGTGAGGACATACTCAATCAAAATAAATTGAATTATTTTTTGTCATTATTTTCAAAAGAAACGTTTTAAAAATTGTGATTCAGTCAGACAGATATTGTATTGAAGTATCTATGTTTAAGCGTTATATTATGTCAAACTTATTATATCATTTATAATATACACGTTAAATGGCTTAAAATTCAACTATAATAAGCAAATTTATGTTCATCAATCTTCTAATCTTCTACATTATAGCAATTTTTTTTTTCTTCTTAGAAATTGATCTACTTTGCAAACGAAAGTTTATTAATGTCATTGACTTTTATAAATTATACTTATAATTCACACTTATTTAAATATTATAAAAGTATTTTCTTATATGGAATATGGAATAAACATTGTATGCATATCTCTGATCATAATCTAAAAATTATACAGGTGAGAAATATTATAATATTTTTTCGAAAAAAAATAAAAAAATAAATATAAAATATAATATAATGTGTAAAAAGTAAATTGACAAGCTGGTATATCATTCACAAAAAAACAAAAAATAAAATAAATAAATATTGTACAAAAATATATAAAAACAGAAAAGCAATTTTTAAGAAAATTTTAAGCGCACTAAAAAAAAAAAGTAATAAGAAGAAAAGTGAAAATATTTGAGCAAACATTATAAAATTTATTCAAAATATTTAAAAAGATAACATTTGTATGTTTAACTTTTTTTTCTCCTGTACATATACTTGTAACAAGAAAGGTAAACATTATTTTTGAACTTTAAATTATTTTGTAAACAAAATGTATATGTGTATGAATATGGCAAATTAACTCACAGAATATATAATACACATTACATTCATATAAAAAATATTCTTTCATATACTTAAATTTTTCTTAAATTTTTTTTTTTTTTTGTGTTTTTTACATTATGGCCATAAAGCAACCATGCATACCTTTTTCACTGATGATGTACCTTTAAAGTTTTTTTTTTTTTTTTCTTTTCTTTCTTTTTAATTTTATTTACATATATATTTATTATAAGAAAATATTACATGCATGTTGAATATAATGTATGTACATAATTATACTGTACATACAGAAATTTAAATATATGTACATATTATACACATATGATATCTATATCTGTGCATATGTACATCAGCATTGGATGTTTTTATGAAAAAAAAAACATAATTTTACGCTTATTTTATTTATTTGATGTGGTTAACGTTATAATTTTCTTTTGGAGCATTTTTTTGTGAATACTAGTACAGAAAAAAAAGAAAAAAGGAAAATTAATTTTGAAAATTTTCTTTACTTTTATACTGTAAATAATTTGTAAAAGTAAATCAAATTATTATAAAATGTAAAAAATTGCCATAGATCAGAAAAAGTTTAATGGAAATAAAATAAGATTATCAGCACTAATTTGTTAAAAACTATATTCAACGATAGATATTCATGCTCTGACTTTCAAAAAAATCTCAGTTATATACAAAAAAAAAAATATATATATAAGTTGAAAATGAGCTACTATCTAAACGTTTTATTAAATATTTATAGAAATATTAATTTTGAGAATTCATACAAATGAAATTCATGCGATAAACATATATTTATTTGCGTTTTAAATTCAATGAATTAATCCTATCTAATTATCCACAAAGGGCGATAAAGTATTAAATTCTTTTTTCTTTTTTTTTTAATTAAATAAATTCAAATGCAACATTATAACTATAAAAAATATATAAATTTATTAATTTTATGTACAATTCGTAGGGCATACAAATAAAGTACATTATATATATACTACTACATACAAAAATTTGCTAATCTCATCAAAAACGAAAAAATTTTATGTCTATTATGTTTTAATTGAAATTCTAATAAAAATTCTAATTTCATGAATTGATAATAGTATAAAAAATAAAAAACCGATTTATTTAAATTCATAATTCTAACAAAAAATTAATTTAAAATATATGTATTCGTAAATTTAATGGTAAATCGAACTTAATTTTCACAAAAAAAAAGAAGCAATTTTAGAATTTCAATTGAAAGCTTTTTTATGTTAATCAGATTTATAATCAGAATTCAGCGAATTAGTTATTAAAAATTTTTTGATAGAGCTTAAATAAATTTGTTTTTAATGTAATTTAACATAAATATGATTTATTTTATTGATGGAAAAATTATGACTTTAGTATGAAAAAAAATTAATTTAATTTCCAAGTTACATGTTAGCATGAATTTTACAACTACATACTCGTATTATACAAAAACAAGGGGTACGTAAATTTCAATTGAATGAATAAATATAAATTTTCTGATAGCCCTTTTAATGGTAATAAATTGATCTATATTTTATTTATTCTCACAACCAACAACAAAATGGCTGTAATAACAACCTAATTTAATTAGTGGAAATTTTAAAACAGAATATTGTATTTTAAATACAAAATTGTTATATAAATCTTTTGTAATGAAATATTTATATTTTTAATAAAAATATTGCATCTAAAAAATTCAAATCAAAGCTAACAGACAGGAAACTGAAAAAACTTTGTCTCCAGGGTATAATTGAAATCTTTTAAGATTTCAATTTAATTATAAATATTTTCATTTTGCTGAAAAAAAAATTTTAATTTCTTTATTTCTATGGTACATTTTTATATTTTGTATAATTTTCAAATAAAAAATTAAGATATTGAAATTTAGTTCTCATTTCGGTTAACATAGTTATAAAAAACAATTTAAAATTTTTAAATAACTTAAACTTAAACATTTTAAATAAAATTAATGTTGTTGTTCAAGTTGTCAAAAATATTAAATTTTAAATTACTTTTAAGCCATTTATTTTATTAAGCTTATATATTCGAATTCAAGTAGTTTTCGATTCAAATTTGTTCTAATAAGACATACACAGTGGTGTTATCTAAATGTTTTATCAACCGGTACGGTTATTAATAGTACCTCCATACTGAACTTGAATCAATTTATTTTGATTAGGACCAGGCTGAGTTTCAACAGTTTCATTTCTGGTTCCAGTTTTACTACATTTTGATGCAGAAATGAAAAATTTTGTTGTATCTTCATATTTGTACAAATTGCGAAATGTCTAATTTTATAAAATTTAAATACATAATAATGTCTTTATGGGAATTACTACTTTACCTCTATTATTTAATATCTCTTAAAAAAAAAACTAATATGACAAGAACTTACTTAAATTAATTTACCGTGAATACGATTAGATTTTCGAATCAGCATCAGCAAAAATGCAAACCACATAGATCAAAATTTACCAATTTTTAAAAAAAAAATCAGAACTACGCTTCAGTTTAAATTTTAATTTATCTTAGTATACAAATAATTACATTTAATGTGAATGTTGAATTCAAGTGAGACTTCGTGAATTAGAAAAATGCGATGCCTGGACAACAACCATTTGTGTATTTTGGAAAATAAACTTAAAAATAAAAAACTTGAGCCTATTTCAATATTTTTTTCAAAAAATATACGACAATTTCATATTGAGAAAATATTTTAATTTCGAAGTTATTTTCATTTTATCAGAGATAACCAACCATTTTCATTGTATTGTCCAAAATCTTATTTAAAGTTAAATTCGGGTTATTTTTAATTAATGAAACTTGCTTTAGCAACCAGTACGGAGTTCTTACTATTTTTTAGCAACCGGTACGGCTGTACCGGACCGTACCGGCTAGATAACACCACTTCATGTATGTAGTCGTAGTCCTACATAATATATTGAAGAATTCTGAACGTAAAAGGGTACACCATGAAAGCAAAACGTTCTACATACGTTAAAAATTTAATATCCTTCTGCACCTGTAGGTATATAATGTGTGTGATCTTTCTATTAAGAGATTCAAATTTCGAAGAAGTCGATTAATTTTGGACAAATTTTGGATTTTGAATTTGACACAATCGTAAAATTGAACTTAATAATTTAACTTTTTTTCTAAATTTTTAAATAATTCATTATATAATAAATATAGTTAAAATATATTGATCCTTCAACGTCTGTATTTTTTTTTTTAATTAAATCCAATAATTTGTATTAAATGACAATTTTCAAAAACTTAATTGTGAAATTGAGTTGAAAAAATTATTTTTTTAATTAAAATTTTAGAAATAAATAAACTATTTTATCGTTTAGTGTGTGTACAGACATTTCGTATACATTATTTTTTTTTTTTTTGTGAATGTTCATTTATTAAAATTTTTTTCGAGGTAATAGTTTCTTTAAGCTAATCATTATATGTTATATAAAAGCCAATAACCCCACAAATCACATGAAATACGACCACCGATATTAATATATAGAAATAAATAAATGTTAAATCGCATGCCAATGCCCAGATTCATAATAGAACTCGAACTAGATTACAAAGTCTAAGTTCAAATGCAACAAAAAAAAATCATCACGAAAACCTGTAAATTTTAAAAATAACGGATTTTTAACCTGGCAATAAACAAAGATATAAACCAAAAAAAAAAAAAACGATCCTCCAGAATTAAACTTTTAGTATTCTCAGTTGCCACTAAAAAAATTCGATCATTCCAGTGTGAGATATGTCAACGAATTGTGTGATATTTCCATATAATAATAGCTCCATATTTTTAGTCGCATTATAAGGATATTTAGTTTTTTGGTAGACTGCTTTTTTCGCAAATTTGAACAATATATTATACATTTATTGTGCGTATTATGCTTAAGTAAACATAAAAACAGGAAAAAAAAAAGAAAAAGAAAATGAGAAAATTTTAAATTTTGAACAAATATTTTAAATCGAACAAGCTGAGAAAACAGAAGGAAAAATATACCTACATATAAATTAGAAACAAAATACTTAAAAAAAAATAAACATAAATTTTTTTTCAATGTGTTGAAAAAAGAAAATTAAAGGACAATTTAATACCTTTAGAAATATTTATTTTCTCGACTTAGGAAACATTTTAAGATCAAAATATAACAGACATTTTTTGTCTATGAAAAAGTAGGTAAACACACACAGGGAAAATAGCTTTTCTTCTTTAATGTTTTAGAACAAAAATATATTTTTTTTTAAATGATTTATTAAATTAATTCTGTTTACAGAGGACAGCAATAAATTATAATTTACATCTTTTGAGCGAAAAAAAAGAAGAAGAAAAAAAAATTTTATATTTTTTTTTCCTATTTTTTATTTTAACTTTTTTTTTTTTTATTTTTTGTTTTAAATATTTATATAAAATAAATATTATAAATCTTAATAAAATAGAATATAAGAAAAAGAACCAAGAAAAAAAAATTATAAAAGACAAATTTGTTCTTAATTTTTTGTCCACTTGAATTTGTCTTTTCGTTTATTTTATTTTGGCCCCCTCTTCTTTCTGGCACTAAGTAAAATATGAAAATTTTTGTGCGCCTAACTATAGAAGAGGAATTTTTTTTTTATTTTTTATTATTTTGGCTTTATTCTTTGTGCCATAAATTTAAATTGATTATAAGATGAATACACTTAAGGACCATTTCATTAATTTTGAATTAAATACTTCCTGGAATATCCTTAGTAAAAGGAATAAAAACTTTTTTTTCCTTTCTGATTATTTTCATGGCAAAAAAAAAAAATTCTCAAAAAGAAGTTTAATAGTAAAAATTTTGTCGTTAAATTACATTAACGTGCTTTTGTAGACCGCAAAAAAATAAAATAAAATAAAAGAATATATAATCAATATCAGATTTTCTTATGGTTAAGAAAGTGGTAAATTTTTTTTTTTTTGGTAATTTCCCTAAAGAAAATAATGTAATTCATAAATATAAAAAATATATACATATATTTTTTTCCCTTTTTTATTGGAATACGAAGTAAATTTTTAGTGTATTTGTATATGGAGCTGATAAAAATCCACGAAAATTTTATTCGTAATTTATGGAATCTAAATTGTGGTTATTTCAATGTGTTGAAATAATATTTTACCCATCAACCTATATTATTAATACATTTATAATATTGTTCTGTGAAAAATATTTAATAATTGTTAAAATGAAAAGAATACACTGTTCATTTTACAATTTCTTATTTACAATTTCAATTCGATATATGTTACTTTCCAACAAAACGACTCTCAATTGCAAGAAAAGTCGCGTCGATCTTCTATTATTCTTATGAACATAAGTTAGTATTGCACACATTATAAACCACAACGATGAAGTAGACGCAATTTCTTGTGTCTGTTAAATTTTCACAGTACTTCTAACTAAACCAAGTTTGAATTCATTAAAATGAAGTTTAAAAATGTTATATTGCTGCAGTCTATATCTTATTTAAAGTTCAATCAAAATTTTCTTGACAGTACATAGTATATTATTAATCAATCATATTTTCTTTATAAATATGTCAGATTAAAAAAAAAAAAAACAAGAAAATAAATATAAATAATATTTCGCATAAGTAAATATTCAAAATTTAATCAACCATTTTCATGATAAAAATTTCCTTTTTCTTAAATAAGAATTTTTCGTTTTTTTCTTATTTTTATTTTATTTTAATAAAAATAATTGACTCTCAATTATAAATTGTAAAATAAAGCCTTGTAATTAGCTTTGAGAATCATTGTAAGGATAATTCCCAAATGGCTTTTAGATATTTTTGCTTGAAAAAAAAAAAAAAAGTTATAAAATTTCTTTTGAACAACCATCTTCTTGAATACTTTTTGAAAAGTTTTATTTAAATAATTTTTGTTTTTTTTTTGTTTTCTTCGTTGTTGTAAGAAAGTTTTCCTTTTCATATTTTTTTTTTTTTTTTTTTTTTTGTTTCGATCCTCTGAGGTTTCTTAAAATGCGTAACACAAAGCTTTGTGGTTTGCTAGGACTACAAAAAAAAAAATGTTATGTTCAAGTTGTTTTTTTTTTGTTTTTTAAGATTTCAAAATTATATCTTAGACATAAAATGTATTTTAAATAGGGTTTCCAAAACGGATATATCTGTATCCGGTATCCGCGGTTATTTATACTCTTAACCGTAACCGATATCCGTTAAAAATCTCACGGTTAGTTTTCAAATTAAATCTGTTGAATTTTCCGAGAAAAGTAGGCTAGTAATTATAATTTTAAGTTTTTAAATTAAATTTGTTGAATTTTCCAAGCAAAACTGTAGGCCCTAGTGAAGCCGACTTCAACAGACTCAGAGAACTTTTTCGGTTTCAGGAAATTTTTGCACCAAAATTAGTTCTCGTCTTTCTTGTGCATCACTTAATGCATTAGTGTTCCTGAAATACTATTATTTAAATGAAAAAAATCAAAAAATGTAATAATATATTTCAAATTTTATTTATAAAAATTAAATAGTATTCATAATTAGATTCAATATAATTTGTTTATTTTTATACGGTTATCCGGTATCCGCCGGATAATTCTAGAATTACTATCCGATAACCTCGGTTACAGAAAATCCGGATATTTGGAAACCCTAATTTTAAAAGAAAAGAATTTAATTATAAGAGTGTAGAAAATTTTTAAAAAAATTTTAATTATTATTTTAGAGAGATTTTTTGATTTTGTTAGATAAGCTTCTTTCTTTATAAATAAAGAGTTAATTAAATTGTTATAGTTCTCTAAACGTTTTAAAACATAAAAACAAAGATTCGTTGTTTCAATAAGAAAGATTTGAATCACAACTCAAAAGAATTAAAGTCTTAATAGGATGTTCATTTTTCGATAAAAAATTTTACAAATTTTTGCTTGTATTTATAATTATAAGTTTCTGCATTTTGAATTTTAATATTTCGCTGTGTAAAAATTAAACACTATGTACAACCATTTCAATGACAAATTGAATGTAGATAAGTTTGTGTGAAGATAAGTTGCAGTGTTACATGCTAATGTTATTGAAAACTGACTAGAAAAAAAATTTTTTTTACAATGTATAATATTTCATAATACATAATATATTATTTTATTAAATCTAATTTGTTTATATCTTGAATTTATTTTTTTTTTGTTTCAAATTTTGTAGTCTCGATATTGAAATTTTATTTTCAAATTTCATTCAACATTAATTTTGTTATTTTGTTATATTTTGTTTTGTTATTTTCTCTATTCTGATGGCAACCAGCGCAAATCCCCTATTTTTTTTCATTTTATTATGATTGTCTCAAATTTCAACAAAACCGCATAATATTCTAAAGTTTATGTAACATTAATACACAAATTTTTTTTTTTTTTATTTTTTTACTAAAAGATATTTATGTTTAGAATTTTAATGTAATCTCTGAATTTTTTTTTGTTCCTTGTTATTGCTGCTAAAAGAAAACCCTAAAAAAAAAACCAAACATGTTAAGTATATGGAAAAAAAAAATATTTGTGGTTCCAACAAACGAAGACATAGAAATAAAAAAAAAAAAACAAAAAAAAATTGTCCTTTATTGAAAAATGAAATTCCCAGAAAGGAAGAAAACAGAAAAATATAATATATTTTAAGTTTATTATTTTTTTTTTTAACCAAAAAAAAAAAGAAAAGATAATGTCATTACATAATTGCTGTTATCAAAGAAATAAAAATAGCTTTTATTGTTTTCGTAATTAAATTTAATTCTAAGATAGGGAAACTGAAAAAGACTTCTTATTGTTATTTTTTTTTTATGTTTTTTTTTTATTAATGTTTTTGTTAATCAACTTAATCCTAGCAAAAAAAAAAAGCCAAACGCTTTTAAGAGGACTTAAAAAATTACAAAAAAAAAAAAAATATAATAATTATTTATTAAAAGATCAAAGAAATTATGTTGGTTTTGTCACATTAAAATGCCCAACAGACGAAAAAGGAAAAAACAAAAAAAAAAATATATATAATATTTTATTCTGTTGGTATAAAGAGAAAAATTCTTTAAATTTTGATATCGTTAATCTAAAAACATTTTGAAACGACGCTAAATTGATTGTATTTCTGACTGCTTTAACTTGAATTATAGAATTTTCATTCGTTGAATATAATTATTATTTTTGTGTAGTTAAGATAAATTTGAGATTATCTTCATTTCTATTCATATTTGATCATATTTGATGAGTTTTCTGTTTAAATCAAATTTATCTGAGCACTTTGGATGAAATCAGAAAGTCATATTATATCAAATGTACATTAACATAATATCAATATAGACATAATAGCTCCCAAAAACTGGTCTTTCTTAGAATTATATTTTATCCTCAACTATGTAGCTACCATGCTAATAAAAAAAAAAAAAGAGCTGTCATGGGACACCAGTTTGGAACGTAGTTCCTTAGCGTACATATAAGTAATTTTCATTTTTTATCAATTCAAAATTTTATTAATTTAAAAAGAAACTTTTTTCTACTTTTCCCAGTTTTCTCTAATTTTGCATTTTTTTCATTTAAAGAAACCTTTTTTAAAGAGCAATTTTAGACTGTTTTTTCGAATTTCGAAGATCTTTTTTGACATCGAAAATTCAAAAAGCTAAAACTAAGAGTCTGTTCACTTATTAGTGATTATTGAAAAAATTGAAATCGGATTTAATATTTTACTGCGTTATTTAAAAAACTGAAATAATTTTGTCCTAAAGCCGTTCACAAATTCAATTTTACTTCTTAAAATTCTGCAAAGGGAAATTTTAAATTTCCCATAACAAACTGTAGGTGAATTCAAAAACTAAAATTGTATAGAAAAGAAAAAAGCGGCAAAAATGGGTAAGAAAATTCGGTCGGTCACGTATTATTATTAGTACGTTCCATAAGTCCGGGTACCCTCCACCAAGATTTCCCTTTTCTGCAAAGTCCTAGGAATACCTTCTGCAAAGTCCTATGCACAGGGTATTGCCACCATTTTAATTTTCAAATCATATACCTTAACAAATTTTATATGCGCATCGTTAAAAAATTTGACATTTGTTGTTTTCAGATTTTGAAGATAATTTGTACAATTATTAATAATTTGCTTATATTTTGTTTAAAATAAATACAAATTTAATAAAATTGCTAAAATTCTGTTATATTTTTTAATGTTTTTAAGCTAAACACATAAAAACTATTAAAATGCATGACCAAAATTGAGTGAATGTGTTAGTTTACACTTCAACATGAATTTTTACTCCCCATTGACTAGTGATTCACCGATGAAAAAGTATTTCTATTTTGGAAATTGGTTACATGCATTTGGTGAACAAATATTAAAGTATATGCAAATAATTACAAGCAGCTGATGTCTTATTAACATATTAACATTATGCTAGTTTATGTTGCCGTTCTCCCTTTACGAAGTTTCTTAATTTATTTTTTTCATAATTTGTGGCTTTTAGGATGCCTACGGCGGATCTGGTAATGGATTCATGTAGAACTCGACGGAATAAGACGAAAAGATTAAATAAAAATTTTCGATATCTCGCTTAGTTTTCAAGATATCAAACATTTTATTAATTTAAATAAATTCATAAGAACCAGTTTTAAATTGTGATATCTCGAAAACTAAGCGCGATATCGAAAATTTTTATTTAATCTTTTCGTCTTATTCCGTCGAGTTCTACAAGAATCCATTATCAGATCCTCCGCCGTAGGTATCCTAGACTTGCCCATAATTTTTTTTCCAATATTTTGTTGTTAATTTACAAATATTACGCAAGTGCCAATAAAAAACCAACGAAATACATGAGAAATTTTATGCATTATGGAAAATCATAAAGTAAGTGAGAATGGCTAGGCAGTAAAAAAAAAACTGAAAATCAAAGTGTAAAAATAAAACCCTGTATAAAACTTTTTGTAAGCATATGGTGAAATTTTTTAAGTTTATATTTTTTTGCATAACATTTTTTTGTGTGAATTATTAATAATAAATATGTCGCAGCAGCCCCCATTTCTTTAGGTTTAGGTTAGGTGAGATGTTGGAACTTGGAAGTTTCCAATATGATTTCATCTAAAATAAAATAAAAAAAATTGATTAAAAAAAAAAGTTTAAAAAACGTATGAAGTAACGTATGAAAATTTTAAAGGCCCATAGCTCCGAAATGGGGGCCCTCCCGCAAAAACCGTTTCGGATTTAACATTTAAGGGACCGCCTCTATTACCTACTCAAAAATAGTGCAAATCGGGTACAAAAAAAAAAGTTCCTTACAAAAATGTGTGAAAACTTTGGGGGGCCCTCCCTATCTCCGAAACGGGGCCTTTGCCCAAAGAACTGATATCAGTTTTGGGAGTTTGGGCACCGCCTCTACCCCCCCTCCAATTGGCAGCCCATTCTGAGAGTTTCAAGGAAACGGTAGTATATCGGCAAAAAAAAATATGATTAAAAAAAAAATATGATGAAAAAAAAAAAATCATTAAAAAAAATTTTATGATGAAAAATTAGCACTAAAACCTACCTATAAAATCTGGAATTAAAATATTGTAATTTTCATTGATGCTTTCTGAAAATAAATAATAATTAATAGATTTATTAATTTTTTTTTATTAAAAATAAAATTTTACTTACCCATTTTGTTATTATTTGTTATTATTTGTTATTGTCCTAGAAAAAAATGCACTAAAAAGCACGCCCAGAACTGAGTTTGTTATGGGAAATTTTAAAATTTCCCTTTGCAGAAGTTTTGTGGTAGGGTAGCATTTTGGAACGCATTTTTTGCAGAAATTGTCTCAATCATCGGACTTAGCTGTCAGATTTTGTCGTTCCAAAAGTAAATTTGTCACAGAACTGGGGTATTGTCCTGTGTGGAGGGTACCCGAGACTTATGGAACGCACTATATAAGTTTTTGATTTCAGTCAGCCAAATATTATTTTATAAGTAGTTGATTTTAGCAGATTATACAGAATGCAGAAAATTACGTCCTCAATTTAGAAATTGTGACTCTAAGTTTATCAATTTTCATACAACGTTCAATAAAAAACTATTACTATTTGCCGCGAGAGGGACTGTTTATTTGCCGCGAAAGGGACTGTTTACATTTTATCAAATCATATAAAATGCGACGGCGTCGACTCATTATTTAAACTTTAAAAAAATTAACAGGTATCGTTAATATTGACTGTTTTGACAACCCATTTATTTAAATTTTTTTCTCCCATAAGTATGTGCTATTTTTCGCAATTGGGGCACTATTTGAATATTTAACTAAGTATGACTCTTTTGTTTACATTTGTTTTCACCCATAAGTATGTGCCTTTTTTCGCCATAGGAGATTTAGAGATTTAGAGATTTAACAGGAGATTTGGAGATTTAAACAAGTGAATACTTATAAATTTAAATTTTTTGTTTTTGTTGTTTTTGCAACACAAAAAAAAACAATTGTCAGCCGTGGCAAAGTATCGAAATATCTAACGCCGGCAGACGACTTGACTTGACTTGACTTGACTTGACTTGACTTGACTGGACTTGACTTGGTACCGAATAGCGCCTTTATATTGACAAAATTATACAAAATTTAAATTTATTTACATTGAAATTAGTATGAAAATCTAAATTTTATTTGAAATATAAAATATTAATTAGTTAATAATAAAAAAATAATATTTTCTAAGTATTTTATTAATATTTTATAAAATCAAATAAAATTTAAGTTTTCATCAAATCATATAAAATGCGACGGCGTCGACTCATTATTTAAACTTTAAAAAATTAACAGGTATCGTTAATTTACTTGTAAATTTTAATTTTTTGTTTTTGTTGTTTACAACACAAAAAAAAACAAATATCATAGCCAAAATGGCAAAGTATCGAAATATCTAACGCCGGCAGATGACTTGACTTGCCTTGGTACCGAATAGCGCCTTTATATTGGCAAAATAATACTGAAAAAATTATACAAGATTTTTATTAACATTGAAATTAGTATGAAAATCTAAATTTTATTTGAACTATAAAATATTAATTAGTTAATAATAAAAAATTAATATTTACTAAATATTTTATTTTATAAATATTTTATAAATTGAAATAAAATTTAAGTTTATCAATTTTCATACAAAGTTCAATAAAAATACAAGAGCCGGCGGGACGTTTGATAGATGTGAAACATCGGAATTATTTTGAACAGATAATATTGATAGATAACTTTGATAGAATTTTGGATTTTAATTTTATAAATTTCATTGGATGTTTACTATTCTTTTTGTTTTATTTCTATTAATTATTAATGCAAACCAAAGAACACAATATTTATTAAAATACCTAAAAAAATATAATAAAAATATAATAATTTTTTTTAACTTTTTTTTTTGTTTATCATGTACCGACAGACGCCGACGCGATCATATTTTTGGTCGCTGCGGCTTAGCAGCGATATTTTCAAAATTTTTTGGAACTGCTGCTAAAAAAAAAAATCATTGCTCGCTCAAAATATATGATCGCGTCGGAGTGTGTACCGACACTTTGTACTGACACTAAAGTGTTCAAATTTTTAATAAATTTTTCCATAAGAGCGTAGAATAAGGAACTACGTTCCAAAAATCATAATTTTAAGATATTTTAAAATTATTTTCCTTTAAAAAACTCTTGAATTCATTTTCATCAATAACAAAATCCCGCACCTCTTAAAGTATGCAAACATTTTCTGACTGAAAAATAACAATTATTTTTAAGCAAATAGAAAAAAGAAATAATTTTTTTTCTGAAAGAATGAAAACACGATTTTTTTTATTAAAAAAAAAAAAGCAATCAAAAGGACCATCAAGGATCTTATATTTATTTATTGATTGTATAATGAGTATAATTCTTCAAAACTGATTTATTTACACAACATTTTTTTTCTCATTATTTTCTTTGTATTAATTTGTTCACAAACATTTTAACTTTAATTCAAAATAATTTGAAAAATATTTTGAAAACAATTTATATAATTTTTTTTTCTAAATCGTTTAACAAAACATTATTCTCATTATAAAAGAAATAAATTGCATTAAAAATATATATTTGTTTTTTTATCAAATTAAAATTTCTTTATAATTTAATATTAAATATATATACATGTATTTGATTCATTATAAATTTATTTATTTATTAAGAATATTAAAGTTATAATTTTTTTTCTAAGAATTTAATATTATTTAAAAAATTTAATTATGATAATTTTATGTAAATCATCGTTAAACTTCCTCGTTTGCATCTACTGCCGTACGAATCTCCGCGTTATTCATTACTTGGACAACTGCTGCCTTTTTTCCACCCAACGAAAACTTTGCCATCAGAGAACTTAAAGAAATTATCAAAGAAAATATTATAAATATATTTTGTGAAATTAACAAAAATGGCAAACAAAATTTAAACTCCAAAATTATCCTTATTAATGAACTTAATGAACTTAATGAACTCTACAATTATGTTCCGAATAACCCTTATTATATTTTATCTTTTATCCTTATTATTATATTCCGAAAAAAAAAATACAAATTAGGATCTAGTTGTAGCTACGATCGAACCAAATAGACATCTTAATGAAAGGAAGAAATCTAACCTCGATGATATTCAGTGTCAATTATTTGCTTTATTCTATATTTTTTTGTACAGTGTATAGGCAAAATAAATATTAGTTCATTTCATACGTGAATATATCTTTTCAATAATTTTTTTCTAAGAGTATAATGTACAACATAATTTAAGTACTTATATCTAAATCTAACTTAATTCTTAAAATCTTTAAATAATAAAATATTTCTTTAGAAAACAACACTCAAAATATTATTTGTAAGAGCTTTTTTTTAATATTATTTTCAAAAAAAAATAATAATTTTAATACTGCTTTTCATTATGGATTAAATATTCTGTTCAAAAATATTTTCAAAAAACTTTAATTGATAATGTTTATAAGAGTTTATTTAAAAAATAATATAAAAAAAAAAAAACAAAAATTTATTTTTAATCATGTACGAAATTTGAGTAAAGAAAATAATAATCGCCTTAGAGAATTTTTTTTTTTTTTTTTTGTTTACCAGGGAAAATTACGTTTGAAGATAAATAAATTTTTCTAAGAAAATATTCCTGTCCAGATGAATAGTTTATATATATATCTATTTATACAAAAATACATATTTACACATATAGACATTTCTGGGTTAAAATTTAATAATAATAATAATGTTTCAGACTTCCGTTTCCCCCAGAAAAGTGTTTATATTCTTTGCTTCCATTTTTGATATTTTAAACAGAAAATTTTATTAAATTAAATATATATGTGTTTTATTCTGTATTTTTAACGCTTTTTATAAAATATTTTTATATTATATCCAGAAATTTATATATCCCTGTAAAATGGATGAAAATATGAAGAAATTTCAATGAAAAATCCTCTTTAATATTTTTTACAATAATTATTTATTATAACAATTTTTTCTCCAGAAATTAATTTAAATATAGGTTTGGTATATTTTACTATGAAATTTCGTTTTAGTAGCGAATTGAATTTCTGGAATCAATTTTATTTATAAAAAGGACGAGAGTGGATGATCCAAGAACTAGTCATAGGTAAGCCGTGGGTGTTGAGGGTCTCATTTTGGAAAATGAAAAATTAATTATGTGCGGCTTGTTATAAATATTAAATCCAATTCTGGAATAAGGTTTACTAATTTTTTTACATTCACCTCACAACTTGCAGTTCTTGTTATATAATTTCCATTTTAAAAATGAACAACGAATTTTGAACCGCTCACAACAGAAATTTTATTTCTAAAATAAATTGTTTATAAAATATTTTGTAACTCTATATTCTCTCTATAGCAAAGATTGAAATCATCAAAGCTGATCAGATATTTCGATATTTTTATTTCACTTAAAAGAAAATTTCATTTATTTTCTTATTTATTAAAATTCATATTTTAAACAAAAACCATCAGAATTAATTTTATTTTTTATAACATAAATAATATTTATGTTTAATATACGGAAAAGTTTTTGTATAGTATATATACAAGCTATTAACATTTACAAAAACATCGGTGAACAATACCGGGGGAAAAAACAACATAAACTAATTCCTCTTTTCAACAGTTTATTCTTATCTTTGTTTTTGCGTAAATAAATGGTTAAAAATATAGATTGTTTATCTAAAATTGGTTTCATGTTTTTTATACTCTGTTTTTAATTTTATTTTCTGAAACTTCATTAAAAACTTACAACAACATTTTTTTTTTTTTGTTTTTCTACAGTAGTAACCCCATGAAAATTTCATATATATTTTTTTTTTTGTGTTCCAAATGTTTACAGTAAATATAATTGGTCTCGAATAAAATGTTGCAGAGGGAAACAAAAAAAAAAAAACAACAACTGAACCAAAGTTTTGACAACAAAAAAAGGAGGTTTAGGAGTGAAAATGATGTCAAAAGATAATAAATTATTTTTTGGTATTTTTTTTTTTTTTGTTATTTATGTATTCTATATTTTTTTTTTGTTTTTTTGACCATATTAAATTGGTTTTTCGGCATCTTTATTAATTTGTAAAATACTTAGAAGTAAAATTTAATGCGTCGTCGGTTCACAATAAAAATTGTGTTATAAAATCATGTAAATTTATGTTATAATATAAAAGTGATGTAATTTAAAAAAAAAAAAAACTAGGTATATAGTTATGTAACTTGGTATTTTTTTTTAAGTTATGAGATCATTATAGTGTATTTGGATTTATAGGCGCAATAAAATTGGAATGTAATTACGGAATAACTTTTGAATAATCAAATTTCTGAACTAGAAGGAAAAATTCCACTTTCGTATTTAATTTAATCAGAAATAGGATGATTTTAGTGCAAATATATAAAAAATTGTTGCTTGCTGTACTGAGTCAATTGTTTTTTTTTTTTCTCAACTGTCAAATCAATTCTACTCAACTTGCAACATTCGAAACTTTGATCTGTGGCAAACAAAATGGAATTGTTTTTAGGTGTGAAAAAAAAAAAATCGCAATTAAATAAAATAACAAAATTTTTTGTGTGTTTTCTTTTCTTTTTTTTTTTTGAGTATAAAACATTTTTATCTAAACACCAACGATTTATTTATTTGTATATAAATAAAATAAAATATATAAAAAAAAAAAAAGGAAAATTGAGAAAATGAAAATTGTTTTTATTTTTTTATGAAGATAACTAATTTCTTTTATTCATGTATCATATTTTACCAAACACAAAATGTGAAAAAAAAATACATAATATTTACTGGTCTTTTTTTTTATGTTATTAATTCATTCAAGCTCTTTTTATAGTTAGATTAATTTAAGTTATGTATTTGTCAGGATGATAAAATCCATATAATAGAAAATAATAAAAAAAAAAAAAGGAAGTTAGTAATCCAAATAAATATTTTCTAAAGAGAATGACTTAATTTGTAGATTAACTTCTTGAATAATTTATTATATTTATGTACATCATATACATCATATTCTTATTATATCAATTAAATTTATTTTTTCTTAATAAATGAATGAAATTAATTGGGAATTATATATATTTTTTTTTTTATTTAGAGATTTCTATAGAATATTATAAATATAAATGTACTTCTTAAAGTAGACCGATTTTTTTTTTGTTTTTTATACATGCTATTTTTATACATATAAATCACCTTGAGGATATATTTAATCAAGAATAATAATAAACAAAAAAAAGGACGAGTGGGTGATATTAAATATGTTGTTATCGAAATCATAATGTAGGATTTAAATTTATTGTAAACAAATTAATAAACAATTTTTCGTCTTCTATATATATTCTATAAAAAGAGGTAAATAATAAAAGAATGGGAGAATTTTTTAATTTAATTTATGTCTTCCTTAAATATAATTTGGTCAAATAAATACTTTTTTTTTTTTGTCAATAATAATTTCTACAAAATAAATCATTTCTATTTCATTAATTCAGGAATTCGTAGGTAAACAATTTGTTGAATAAACTACGAAAATATATTTTTAATTGTTTTTTATACCCCATATAAATAAAATAAATGTAAATATGAAATTATATGTTCTGTGTGCACTATAATGAATAATCAATTCAAAATAAATTGTTTATACTTACGAAGATAAATTTTATTCCATTTTCATTTAAAAGCATTTTGCAAAAAAAAAAAAAACAATTAGGAAAACCTTTTGTATGACAAAGTGAGTGCCATTTTAAAGTTTGTTATTTTTTGTTATTTTTTTTTTTTGAACAAGAAAGCTTTTGAGAATTAAAAATTTTCTCTCAATAAAAATTAAAAAAAATTCAATTTTCCAGAAGAGAGAATAATTTTGTTGCCTTGCAGCTTCAGCATCCTGCATATAATTTTCTCCAACCACAAACATTAAATATAAATATATAGAAGATATTGGTACAGAAAATTATTCATAATAAAAAAATGTTTATATAAATATTCTCTGAATTTAGTATATTAAGTTTAGGAATTGAAATTTCCTTATACAGAAAGGATATTGAAGAATAAATTATAAAAAAGAAATTTAATATACTTACTTTTACGTGATTCTGGTGATAGAAATTAAACTTATATTAAATACAATTTCATTTGAATATAGAGTGAAACGATCGATATATTTCGATTCGATTGATTGTTTTCAGTTGATTTGTGATTGAACATTAAGCACAGCTCAACTGAGCAAAGTCACAAAGGTAGGAGAAGCTCAGTAACAAATCTAATATAATAAACTTTTTCAGCGTAAATAAGAAGTTTACTACTAACTAATTAATAAAATTAATTCGTTAAAAGAAATTATAAAAGGATGGGGACCCAAATAGGTTCCCTAAAACACATCTAACAAATCCTCATGATAATATGATTTAATATGATGACCCTGAAGGAATTTATATTTTATTAAATTCATCTTCTCTAAATATGCATAGACAGTATAAGACCGTATGTGGTATTTATAAGGTTTATTTTTTTTCTTAGATCAAATTTTCAAAATTAAAAAAAAAAAATAATAATATTATTCTTGATTTTTTTTAAACGTATGTACATAAATATTTCACACTATGTTGAATTGTAGATTGTCGCATTGAAGGTTGGTTGTCACGTATTTAATTTCAAACAATACATAAAACACTTAATTTGCAAGAGAAAACAAAAAGAGCACGAAAAACAAAAGAACCAACCAGCAGAGTTTTTTTTTTTTTTGTATTCTTCCAAAAAATAAATTCGTTAGCATATCTTTTAATGCATGTAATTGATTTATTAGGATTATGTTTATATAAAAAGAAAAATTTTAAAATATAATCTCGATGATGAAAAAACTAATAATGTTGGTTTTTTTTTATCATATAGAATTTTATTTTCTTCAGCCCGAGGTTTATTAACCCCAACAGCTAAAAGTCAAGATTCTGCTTTTTCTTTTATATACATTGCATTGTTCAATTTAAATAGTTATTGATATTTTAATAAAATTTTCTAAAATTCACCTTTTTAAAGAGAAATTGTTTACCTAGTTGTTTTCCCAGTAATTACTCGCACCCAAATCCTAGTAAAGTCGTCCTAGTAATAATTTCTTTTGTTACATTATGTAATTTGATTGATGATATGGGTATATTAGTTTCATAATTAGTTCTTTGAATTCAAAGGATCTTTAAAAAAAACAATTGAGATTATAATTAAAATCAAATAATGAGAATCTCATTCCACCAACAAAAATATTTCTTTTTTTGTTTACTTTTCAGCTTCTACACACATACTCGTATATTAAGTAAAGTTCAACTAACTTTTAAAATTAAAGTGACAAAATATTTTATGTTCATACTATATATATAAATAATATTTGTTTTTGAACCAATTTTTTTTTTTTTTGTCTCTGTACATATTTATCTATCTTCAATGAAAATTTATTTTTATTTTCGTTGTTCCACCTACTTTATATATATGAAAACAAAAAATACAATAAGAATGTATCAATGACCAAAAAAAAAATTATTATTATTCTTAAGGTTCAATGCTATAAGAAACATAATATTATATAAACATGGGGTTTTTTTTAACTATTTGTGATATTATAATTTTAAGATATAGAACTTCAAACTTTGAAATGTATTGTTGAATTAAGTTACGGCAAGGTTTCGGTAAGTAATATTATCTAGCAAGTGTCATTTTTTCTATATAAAATCATTTAAATTGAAGCAATGCATAATTTGTGATATACAATTCCACAATTTATTCAATAATTATTTTCCGGAAAAATATAATTTTGAAAGTTTATGCGATTGTTCGATCGTAATAATAATTGTCGTCGATTCAATAGAGTACATGTCAAAATTCTGACAATTTAATACAGTTTTGATAGTTTAAAATCTTGAAAAACTTTTCATTTCGATGAAAAAGTAATAATTGAAAGAAATATCTTAAAGATATACTCCTAAACATTTTAAAAGAATAACTGTATAGGAAAACCTACAAACTACGTATCCTCTTTGGCTCATACGAATTTCTTTATTATTATATTTAGTTATCAAACGATCCATCTTGGTAAAAAAATTATCTTTTTATAATAATTATATTCAATGTTGAAATTCTAGTGGAAAAAAAAACAAGAATAATATAAAACATAAAAAATTAAAACAAAAAAAAAATTTTTCATGTTGTTCTGAATGCTTGAAAAGCAAAAGAAAATTTTTTTTAATTTTTTTCGCACGAAAAAAAATTTTTAAACAAAAAGTACAAATGCGACAAGTTTAAATTAAAATGCAGTTTTGCATTTTAATTAAATGGTTTCCCATTTTCTCATTATGTAGTGTTAATTTGTTTTTTCTTTAACAAAAAAAAAAAAGAAGAGGAATATAAACGTTTTCGCTATAAATGTACAAATATTTATAAATTTTATATACTATGTACATAGAACATGTACTTTTATGTACACAAACAACAAAAATAAAAAAAATGTCATTGCCACCATAAATAACCAGGCAATTATGGAAGCCACAAATTTAAACTTTAATCTGAAATTTTTTTTTACAAAGAATTAGTAAAATAATAAAAATAAGTATATACAGAAATTAAATGAACAAAATATAAAACGTAGGTGCACCTACAATTAAAGTGATTTTAATGGATTTCGAGCTTGAAGATTTGGGCCAATTTTCAACTTTTCGATTTAATATACCTTGGACGCAACCTGGAATCCATTTATACAAAAACTTTTCAGATCCTTGGCTGGTTGAGAATCTCTAACTCCCAAAGAATTGAAATCGATTCGTAAGTTATAAAAAATTTAGTAAAGGACGGACCGACGGACGGACTTTTTCTGCAACATACATTTCATTTAGATATTGACGATGAAATTTAATAACATTCATGTCCTTATATTTCAGATTAATATGTTTTTTTTCATCTAATAGCTTAATCTTTAATCATTTGTTATCATTAATTTTTAATTCTCTGCAAAGGGAATTAAATAAACGATAGAAATTAAAGTTTTGAAAACCAATAAGTTTTAATTAAAACAAAATATATGGATGTATTTTAGAAGAAACAAGTAGTATTATTTTATTGTAAAGATTTGCTATTTATATGTTTTTCTTCCCGACGCAGACGGAAAGTATATTATGTCAAGCAAATTTTTTAAATTTATAACGATTTTAAATTATTTTCTTCCAATCGAAATAGGGCCAAAAAATCCCTCATATCGCTCCTTCTCAAATTACAACATTTTATTATGACCATTAAGATTCATAAAATCAATTTTTCAAACATTTATGCAGTTAGCAAGCCAAAAAGAGGATAAATGATAAAATAAATAAATTCAACTGAGATTGTTCGAGCGAACATTAAATCAACTATATAATAAAAACAAAAAACTTATTTTAGAGAACATTTATTATGTTTTCAATTTCTCAGAATTATTATGTATATCAATTTTTTTTTTTTATATTTTGTCCTTAAAACATTATTTCACTTTTTTGATTGTTTTGGATGAACTTTTTTAATTGTTTTATTTTACAATTTGTACATTTATGTGGAATTAGAGTTTAGAGGAACTTTTTTTTAGAACTTTTGGCTTCTTGTTGAAAGTATTTAAAAATATTTTAGTGCATTGTAATTTTATTGTCCCTGTAATTAGATTTATTTTAAATTCTTTCATATCATTCAGTCAATTACATATAATAAATAATGTTATTGTTTTCTAATATTTATCATTATAGTTTATTGTGTAATAAATTACATACACTCTTGTAAAAAAAAAATATTATATTCTTTAAAGATATTAATCATGAGTATAGATATAAAAAGAGTTGTTAAATAAGAATGAAAATTCTTTAGGCCTTTGTTATTATTTTAATGCAGAATTATATTCAGACAGTAAATTAGGATTAAATTTATCACATTATTGCTACTATGATATTGTTATTATATATTTATATAAGAATAACAGAAATCTTAATACAGTTCGGAGGCTACATAAATCCCATAATATACACATTATTAACTCCCATAGTTCATAATTTTTTACACTCTAAATAAAAAATAGCTTACATAAAACAGTATTGTAAATATAGTAGTTCTAACTAAATACAGTTAGCATAAAATCCATCAAGCACTGTTTAGTGTGTTAAAATATAAATATAGAAATTTTTATACCCAATATATTCAAGTCCAAAATGAATTAAATTACTCTGGAAAATAAACTAAGGCTTTGAAAGTATACAAATAAAAATATTTGAATTTCACTTGAAATCTATCCTAAAAATGTCTTAAAAAAGTATGTAATTATTAATACTTTGTGTTTCGACTACATTTTGAATTTGATTTAGTTTGGAATTGAAAAATTAAATTCAACTTTAGAATTTTTTATTTATATAGACATAAAATTTCCAATTTTTAATATCGAGTTAAAAAAATTCTTATTTCAGTGATCATTGACGTTAATATAATATAAATGTTCTTGCTAAATTAATCATTATGTAAAAAAAAGAAATATTTTTTTGAAAGATATGTTAAAAAATAATTCAAAAAGTTGAACGATGATATGTGATTTGACGTAATTCTATTCAGGAAATTCTTTTTAACAACATCAAATTCCGTTCAATGTTCATTTCACATATTTTATAATTTTGAACGATTTTTTTTTATTTCATTTACAAGAATTTCATATTTTATTATATAAGAAAATTTTTGGCCATTTTCTTCTTATATGCAAATCAAAATTTTTATATCTATTTTCATATAAATTTCAAAAATGAAATAATATTTTATTAGATTAGGATCAGCTTGATTCAATAAATAAATTGGTTAATATACAACTTTTAAAATTTATATATACTGTATCTGCCTATTTATTGTCAAAAAAGGGTTAAAAATAATAAATATTTGTCGAATTGTATGTTATATTTATACCTGATTTATTGAATTATGTAAAATGAATTTTTCATTTTTACACTTTTTTTGTTTGTTGTTATTTTTTAAAACATTTGCACGTGTCATATATGTAGAGGAAAATCTCGGGAAATAAATTTTCTATAAAAATTTTTGTGTAGTAAATATATACTAAATTCAGTTTTCATTTCTATTCTTACGCAAAACTAAATCAAAAGTATCTAATGAACAAAAAAAAATTTATTTCTTCTTACTCACTCAACATGTGCTGTATATAAATTCAAAAATTATGTAAATTTAAATTTTACAATTTATTTTAGCAAATTATGTTTCTTGATGTTGCAAAAATAATATATAAAATTTATTTTTTTTGTTACTTAGATATTTCTTATTCTATTTATGTATTTCCATTCTATACTTGCTCTATATTTTAGTTATATATTTTATATATTTATTATAATTTCGTTGAAATCAATAATTAAAAACCTCATACTCCCACCAAAACCCAGGCATATAACTAACTGTGTAAATATTAACAATGACAGTTTTCAATTCACGTTTTCTTAACTTTGAATAGAAATCAAATTATTCTGTATATCAAAATTATTCGTATAAAAATTGTGTTTATATTGTACATATATGGATAAAATATACATGACGTTAACAAAAAAAAAATAGTGAATATTCTTTATTTATATAAAAAATTTACAATTTTTATTAGTTACTTTGTTAGGTTTGCTCTATTTGAATATGGTAAATATTAATAGTATAGTATTGCTGACGTCTTTATTTTATATTATGGAACTCAATATTTAAGTTTTAACATTACTATCAGGCCTCATTTGTAGAATATAGTTTTGAGATCATCGTTTTTTCTCCAAATATTTTATAAAAATACAGTTTTAAAAAACTAGTCTTGCATTATCTTAAAACTTAGAAAATATATTTTTTTTGTGTCCAAATACTTTTTAGTCCGTTTTCCATGAAACGTGAAAAAAAACAAACTATATGTTTTCATTAAATGTCTGTACACTGTCCGCCCGTCTCCGTATTAAAGAAACCAAAAAAATATGTTTAGCCCCTGGTTGTGGTAACCAAATTATCTTAAAAGTATGAGTACTTTTAATCGAAATGTTGAAAACGGGCTCCATTTTTTATTTATGAAGTACTGATCTAAATTTTTTTTTTAGTTTAAAATTTTTATTACTGAGTTTAATAGTGTTTAGAATATGTAATATAATGCACATTTTAGTTTTAGAATAATAAATTACATAAAATTTATTATTATCACACTATATACTAAAAACTTATATTACCATCTTCGTTTTTATGCTGGCAAAGACGATAAAATTAAATAAATTATGTGTATAAAATTATTATTACAAAAAAAAAATTAGCAATAATTCTTTAAACTTCAATAAAATGAAAAATAATTTTCTTTCATCCATGACTTAATCCTACTATTATTTATAAATGTTTATAGTTTTATTTTTATATTGCCTGTTGAATCTGTTCACACTGCGACTCACTTCTTGAAAGCGTTAATTTGAAGATCATTCTTTTAACTTAAGGATCAATATTGCTAAATTAAAGAACTGAAAAATATGAAAACATTATTTTATATGCAAAAGTATTTTGAAAGTTTTAATATATACATGAATCAACTCATTATAATAGAAGCAGTTAAAAAAAACTATAAAAATTTAATAGGAAATACCATTAAAAACGTATGAGAACAATAATGTTAAAAAACTAAAACTTTTACTATTCAAAATGATTTTGAATAATTTTGAGGTTTTTCAATTAATACGTGACAGTTCAAATTTCCTTATTATAATTTACCTAGTATGAAAACTAAAATATCTATATATATACAGACAGTAGTACCCATATATGAATTTTCACATTAAATTATATGCAATTATATTGTGAGCATTATAGAAAAAAAAATTACTCTAAATATATTTGGTGTTGATAAAGAACACTAAGGTGGTACACCAATATTGTACCTAATGCGATGAAAATTTACCTACTGCGATGAAAATCATGCATTATCAGAGGTATATTCAAAAACTAAATACAAAATATACCACAAATAGTGGTATGAAGATTTTTTTTCCTATAGAAAAAAACACAATTTTATACAATATCAAAGTAAAATGAACCATAGAAGTATTCTGATGAAAGTTGAAACGATAAGAAAAACTAGATGGGCACAGTTTATTAAGACCCTTGGCTGGTTGAGAGTCCCTAACTCTCAAACCTGGAATCTTATAATCTCATTATTGAATTAAGACATTGCGAATATTTTGGCATTCAAAATTAAACGGATCAGGGATTTCATTTGTTAAAATTTTTTTACCTCTGAACGGAAGTTTCGAGCTTCCAATATATGCAATAATAATATTCTATAAATTTTAGGTGCAGAGAAACTAATAAATAATTTTCTCTTTGGAAATAATTTCTTGGCATAACTTTCATTATTACAACTTACAACAAAAAAAAAACACAGAAATAGAATGAAATTGGAAACCTTTCCTAAATTTACAAAACAAAATAAATTTATTCAAAATTTCCTCATTAATTTCAAGAAGTAATTTTTTTTTATTGCTATATTTTTTGTTTTATTCTTTTTATTTTATTATTATTTTTTTTAAATAATTCATTATAATTAAAATTTAATATAAAATGAAAAAAAAAAAACTTTTTAATTTTAACTTTTTTGTTTTTATTTTTAAGTATAATTATGTATATTTTGATATATAGATATATATATAGTGTGTACATACTTATTTATTTTTCATTAGAACAGTCAGATTGTTTATGTCTTCTTCCTATGTTTTGTTTTTTCTCGTCTACAAAAATCTACAAAATTTTATATACATAAGTACACCTATACCTTAATAAGTTTTTTTTTGTTTAGAAAATAAATAACAAAATAAAAAAAAAAATGTTCAACCAAAAAATATTTTAATTTTAATTTATTATAATAATAATAACAATAATAATAATAATAATAATATAATATAAAACAACTCTAATTAAAAATTATAACCTTAGAAATTAAAAATATGAGATAAGTTTTTTTTTTTTTTATTTATTTATATTTTTATTTATTTTTCTTTTTACTTCTTTTGGTTGAAATTAAAATTATGTATATATTTTTATATATATTTATTTTTTCTTATCTTTTCTCTTTTATCTTAAAAGCTATTTAAAAATAAATTTTTTTGCAATTATTTTTACTTGTTCTTTTTTTTTTTTTTACCTATTTTCAATTTTTATTCATTAAAAGGATTTTTATTTGAATTTTTTTTTTTTTTTGACAGAAAAGACAATAAACAAACAAACATAATAAAATAATAATACGAAAAAAAAAACAAAAATAAAAATCCAAGACTTTTTATTTTATAAAAATCTAATTTGCCTATCAACACCACAAAAAAAAAAATTCTTATCAAAATACAAAAAAAAAAAAACATGTCCTTGCGATTTCCTTTTTTCTCACTCAACCATATCTTCCCTTATTTTGTGTGCATAACAAAGGAATGTTTAAGTTTTTTTTTTTTTTCATCAACTTTTATAATCGTTATAATCATAGGAATATTATGTGTATAATTCTTATGAAATTTAAAGAAAAAAATTAAAATCCCGAAAAACTTATTTTAATATGCAATCTTAATTTTTTTTATCGTTAGGAAAGTGTTAACACGAAAAATGTTCGAATTTGTTAAATATTTGAATATTTTGATATTCTTGGAACATTATTATGTCAGTATTTTGCCAAAAAAGAAAAGGTTTAGGGATAGTTGTACCGCTAAAAAGGTTGCAGAAAGATTATAAATTATATAAAATTTATTTTCTGGCATTAAATGTGCCTAAAATCTTGTATTTATTATCATTATCATCGAAAAATGTAAAGCAAATGAATTATTGAGAATTATAGTTTTTACAATAATTTATACAATAATTACAATAATTTATACATAATGAGTTCGATTCCTCTGGAAATAAGTGTTTGTGTTGATTTTTTCATCTATTAGTTCGAAATGAATTATATACACGCAGCAAGGGCTATTCAGAAATTATAGCTGCCTCAGCTTACAGCTCTTTGTTTTTCAGTGCATAATTCCTAATTTTTTGTTAATTTATCAATTATTGTCTTAAAATTCTTCTAGACTGTGAATTTTAGAACTTTATGTTACGAATTTTTTTAAAGAATGACCTATGTTCATTTATTTTGACTTCCTTGATAACCAAATAATACACTTAATAAAATACCCTTGTTTGACATTATTTTACAAAACATATAAATTAAAAATTAAAAAATTGTATCCTTATCAATTTGGTTTTAAATTAAAAGGTTAATTTGAAAGAAAATAAAAAAAAAATAATTGTTTTTTCGAATAAATATTTTTCGGCAAAATATTCTTGAACCAAATAAATATCAAGTCAAATTAGATAAAAAAAAAATGAGAATGAGAAAATATCTAACCAGGAATATTTATTCTTGAAAGAATAAAATTTCCATTAAAAATCTTCTTCTTTTTTTTTTTTAGCTTTCTTTTCATTTTTTTTTTCATTTTTTTTTTGTGCTTGCCTTTTTCATATTCATTTTCAGTCACTTTACATGAATTTTTATTTAATTTTTTTTTTTTTATTTATTTATTCAGAATTTACATCAGTGATTCCAACAAATTCTGTTTTAAACAGGGTATTCAAATTTATTATTTTGCGGTTAAAAAATTCATTTCATATATACTTACACATATATATATATATATAAATATGTATAGTTTTTATTGCAATATAATAATATTGTAACTCAAGCAGAAAATTTTTGTGGCCTTCGAATATTCAGGACACATAAACAAAATTATTGAATTTATTTTTAAATTTTGCACAAAAATAAATTTATTTTTTCTCAAAATTTTCAGGATTTGATCTTAAAATTAGATATTATGAAAATATGTTGAAAAAATGTATGTTTCGAACATTTTCTTAAGAAGACAATAATGAATCTTTCAGATTGGATTCTAATTGCTTATATGTTATGGAAAATTTTTGGAATTATAAAGGAAGAACAAAATTTTATCTTTTTATACAAATTCAAACATTTATAGTCAAAAATAAAATTGTCAAAAAGATCTTCAAAAACAAGCAGTTAGATTCTTACACATCTTTATCAGCTGCCTCATAATTTTTAAATACAAAGTCTACTTTTTCAACATAAAATAATATAAGTATTGTATAATAAATCAAAAATATCGTAAATAAATAGAGGTGATATCCCTTGTAGAAAAAAAAAAACATACGGAATTTTCTTCTTTTTTTTTTTTTGTGAACATTTTTTTTTCTTTTAATTTCAATTGTCACTTCAGTTAAATTTTATTAGCCTAGAGAACATTTCATTTTATTTTGTTGTCCTTTTTTGGCTTTTTATTATTATTCAGACATTCTTAAAAAAAAAATCTTTCTTTTTTTTTTTTTATTTTTGCTTTATATAATTTCATAAGATAGCAAAAATTTTTTTACCCTTTTTTTTTTTGATCCAATGCTACGAAAATTATTCGTGTGTAGAATAGTTTATTTTGCAAAGAAAAATATGAAACCATCGATTTCTAAAGTTTCAATTTTGAGCAATAATATTTTAATTGTTGAATATAAAACTTTATACATTTTTTCAGGATGTTATTTGACAAGATCAATTTTATATGCAACAGTAAACTTCACAGAAGAAACTTAGATTTCGTACTCACCGTTGACGATTATACACTATCCTAAAAACTGAAAGGAGATGTGTAGTGAATTTGGTTAAGTTGTTGTTCTTGAAAACGAAAATAAAAAAACAATCGCAACTTCAAGTATAATTTCTAGCTTTTTTATTACTTCAGACTTAACTAAATGTCTATATATTTCAATATAGCAACGACATTATCTGGAAAGCCTAACGCTATAATGTTTTTTAACCTCCATTAGATGGAATTTTTTTTTGCAACTTTTATCTTAAAAATTATAACGATAGAAAATATATAAACAATAGTTTTTTTTATCTTATCTAAATAATTTTAATCTTTAAACTAAAACATCAAAAAGGACATTTAATGGATAGAAGAAAATTTCCAACCGCATAATACATAAAAATTTTTGTTTTTCATTCGACTTTAATTTTTATCCTTGTGAATAATGAATTCAACTTGTTTTTTTATTTCTTTTATATATACCCAGAAACTCACTTCCTTGAATTCTCCACTTGAATTCTTTTAACATATTTTGTTTTTATTTTTATTTTTTTCCAACAATTATGCTATTTTTGTTTTCGTCTTTTTTATGCATTTTGAACATTTTTATTTATAATTCCTTATCAGTGGACATAATAAGGTTCTCTTGTTGTGTCCTTCTTCTATAAAGAAAATTATATTTCTCTTCTTCACATTCTGACCATATTTGAGGACAATATAACGATGCTTGTTGACTGTATCTATATATAGATTAGTTTTCAAAACTTCCTAATAATTATAATGTAAAAAAAATAAAAAATAAAAAAGTAAATTGAATGAAAATTATTTTACGAGCAAAAACATAAAGATAAAAGTTAATTTGTATATTGCAAGTAAATTTTATTAAAGCAAACCAAAAAAAAAATATTATCCTTTGATGTTAAAAAATGAATAAAAAAAATTAATTTAATTTGAATATAAACTAATTTAAGCAGAACACACAATCAAAAATTTGTTCATACACAGTGCTACAAGTGACTAGGAAAATATTGCTTAACTCTGTTTTCCTTTGTATACCTTCATTTAACACTTAATCATTTTTAAATTTATCAATCAAAGTCAGATCTTGATCATTAATGTATATAATTTGTTAAATAAAATTTATAACATTATATTGAATAATTCGACTTGATTTGCCAGAATCAGAACACTGAAAGCATAATTAGAAAACATAGCAAAAAAAAAAAATTGGTTTAAAATTGTAAAGTTCGTATTTGCATATTTTTGGTTAATAATTTTTTTCGCCCCAAAAATTTATTAGACTAGCAATATTTATTTACAAACATATATCAAACTTAAAGCTTTATAATGCCACTCAAATGTACTTTAAAAGATAACTAACCATGTTGATTTTTTTTTTGGTGCAATTATTTTCTCTTTCAATCTTAATAATATTATACGCATCCTTTTATTTAATGATGATGTTTACTTTTGATTAAAATCATTAAAATAAAAAATGTTGTGTTCCAGAATTTGCTTTAAATATAAAGAAAAGTACTTTTTTTTTTTTTTATTGAAGCATCACCTGTTGCATCTGCAGCAACAAACACGAATTAACCGTTTTATGGATCGCATCTCATGCATAACTTGCTCCTGAAAAAAAAAAAAAGAAGAAAATACATTCATAATATAAAATTTTATTAAAAGCAGAAAAAAAAGGAAAAATCTTCATTAATTTAAAGTACACATAAAAATTAAATTTTATGAAGTATAAATAATTTTAAATGAAGCAAAGAGATGGAATGTAAATTATTCTTTAATTAACTTTTTACTTATTAACGTTTTTATTTTTTTAACTTTAATTTAAAGCTATAAAATTAAAATGATTAATATATAGTCTGTTTAGATGTTAATTTGTAATATTTGACATTAAAGATGTATTTAAGAAATTCAAATAGAAAAATGCTTCACTTCACTGAGAATCTCTTTAAGTCTATAGGATAAAAAGAAAGGAACTAAAAATCAAATTAAATAAAACAACGATCCCATTATTCAGATGAAAATTGAATCCTTTTAAATTAATTCCCATAAATTAAAATTTTTTATTTATACTATATGTTTCATTTCATTTAATATTAAAAGGTAATATTCACAAGTTTATTATTTGTATATACATAAATATACATATTCCTGCAACTTTTATGTTTTGTGATAAAACTTTTTAATATTTTTATATTTTAATCGCATTATTATTTAATTTTTTTGATGTGACTTTTTTAACTCTTTCTGAAAATTTTTAATGCATTTTTTTTTTAAAAGACAAAATTATTGTGAAATGAAATTCTAATTGAAATAATTAATCGTTACCATGAATGAAGTTTGACTTGTAGTATAATACAATAAAATAATGAAATAAAATATTTTATATTAATTATTATTATTATTATTGGTGATTTAAAAAAATTATAACATGTATTTTATGAGATTTTAAAGAAAAATGTATTAAGTTTACATACTGTGATAGAGGTAAGAGCACATTAATCTAATGTATAATTTCTTTTCTAAATATGAAAATATCATTGAAAACTATTATAATAGTACAGGCAAATTGTCCAAAATAAACAAAAAAATTGCGAAGTGGCTGTAACTTGGTATATGTACATATTTCAAGACACATATTTCAAGAAACCAAGGAGTCCCTAGCTAAAAAGAGTGTGCTGGACTGGCCACGCTTGACCCTTTGCGGCACATGTAAATAATATTATTTTGTATTTTTATTTTTTTTGTAAATTACTATCAATATAGACAAGTTGGGTAAATTTAGCATCCTAAGATCTTAAATAATAAGGTGCATTACTATAATTTTGTTTCTATTAATAATATTGCTGAAATAAACAGAAAAATGCTGTTTTATTAGAATAAATTCGATTTCTATTTTGGTTTTTAAAGTTTTATATTATAATACAATTGCCGAAAAAAATTTTATGAAATTTTACCGCCCATTATTTGCCGCCCGACGCTCGAGCTTAGAGTGCCTATTTGTAAATCCATCATTGCTCCTAAGTTTTAAACAGTTTAAATATAATTATTTCGTGCTTAGATACATACAACGTATTTGAAAAACTTGATTGTCAAATACTGGGTCGAGCACACTATTGAATGCTCGGGACTCATCGGATTCTTCAAAAGAATGTGTTTGTGTATGAGTATAGAAAGTTGCAGATACTTCGCAAATTTTTTTGTTTATTTGATGATTTTCGATTTAATTTGCCTGTACTATAATTATTAATTTGAATTTCGATTCATTATAATCCTAACAAAATTTTCATATTTTTATTTCCCTAAAAATTCAAAAATTTTTATTCTTTGGGTTTAAAATTTTTTATTAAGATCATCATTCATTATACGTCAATTTTTATTAAATTTATTAACTAGTGAAATTATTTTCCATCGTCTTCATCAAACAAGTTCACTTGTTTATAGTAGATTATAAGAAAAAAAAACATATTAATTCAAGTATTTATGCAATAAAAAATTGAGAAAATAATAATAAAAAACCACATAGTTTAATGGATGTGACAATAAAACCTATTATATACTTATCAATGAACATAGGGATTAAGAATAGAATAAAATTTATTAGATAACTTAAGAAAAAAAAAATAATAATAATAACCTTGTTAAAAATTTCTTTCAAATCTTATAAAACTGCAACATATATTTTTTTATAGTACAAATATATATTTTTTATCTTTTACTACTATGCTACCATAAACTTATTTTCTGTATACCCTGTATACCAATATATAATGTGAAAATTCAATTAATTTATATGTGTTGTGTAAAGTCTTCTGATTTATAATCTATTCTGGAAAATATTTTAAAAATAAATATATAGCAAATATGAAAAAAAAATAATAATAATAAAAATAAAAATGAACTGGAGCAAAAAATAAAAAAAAAATAACTTGCATTATATTCTGAAAAGCATATTTTTCTTGTAAGATTTATTAGTCGAGAGAGTATAGAGTCAAGAAAAAAGAAACTTAACATAAGTTCAAATTCCTTGCTGTCTGTGTAAATAAATCTTAAGAAAAATATTTTCATTATTTGCATAATTATTATTCTGAAATGTTGTATATATTACACATTATTTTTAAAGTATATAAAATTTAGAATTTGTATTTTGTGTTTTTTAATAATCTTATACATTATATGCAATAAAATTTTCCTAGACTTATTCAAATATACAATTATAACTACACAATAACTCTCATAAGGATACTCTGGTAGACAAAATGCGATGGTTATATTATTATTACTATTTTAAATTTAATTAATGTGATCAGCAAACTTTTCTTGATGTTTTCTTGATATTTTATTTAAGTGGATATCGGTAATAAGATCAAGATTTGAATTTCGATTGTATTTTTTGTGTGTTCGAAATTTAAAGCTTTCATTAAATATATAACACAGTAATAATTTGAATAATTCATTAGAAGAGCTTAATTTAATTTATTTGAAAAACAAACTCTCAGATTTTAAATTTTACTTTTTCTTTTAATGTATATTTTACACTATATAAAAGAAAGTTTTTTTTTATCACTGCTGCTCGGCTACCGTTAATAATATTGAAAATAATGGTACTTCTTTTTACAGTACAGCATAGGAAAAAAAAAGATCATCATGCACATCATTTGGATTAACAATAGAAAAATTATTACGATAATAATAATGACAACAACACAACAAGGCTATGAAAATATAAAATGAAGAAAAAAATACATCATTAACTGAAGCAATTTTATAAGAATTCAAAGCTGTAAAAAAACATGTTATCTAACAGGCAAAATAACAAGATAAACAGCATTATATATTTTATACGTAAAAAAATTGTTTATATATTATTTTATTTTAAAATTTTTAGCTGTCACTTCAAATTCAATAATAATATGATAATCAAAATAAAAAAAAAACTTTTATTTTTTAACGGAAATTTTTTACGTAAATAAGTAAGATAGTTCGGATAATGAGAAGATATAATACCATCCAGTAAATTGTTATGTCCATATCATTGATTTAACTTTTTTGAAAGTAAATTATTTAAAAAAAAACTTTTTCTTACTATTTAAAACTATTTTGAAACCATTTCTAAAATTGAAATAACATCATAAAACAATTTTATTTTTTATTTTTTTTTTTTTTTCAAAATAAAAGTGCTGAAATTCGAAAAATAATTATACAAGAAGAACCATGGTAAAAACGAAGTTTTTGTTTTTCTTTTATTTTCTCTGTTCTTTTTAAATAATAAAATTAAATTTTCGAAGCCATAACACACTGGTTATTGAGGTAAAACTGTATTTTGGAATTTTTTTTTCATATAAATTCATATATAAGAATAAAGTTCATTTTGGGATTCAAAAACTTTACCAATCAATAAATTTTTTGACATTTTAACGATTTGTGGTAAGCCAATATTCTTAGACCGAGGATATTTTTTTTAATCAAAAACTTTATAATTTAAAAAAAAAAAATGTCTTCTATTTTTTAGATTTATTTTTTAAAAAGCATTATCTTTATTTGGATGTGATAATCATAACTTCAAAATATATACATCCTATGTTGCAAAATTTCTTATGGTTTTTCACTTAGGTCGTTATAAACAATGCATTTCGATACTCCTATTCAATAACGACATTATTATTATTTTTTCAATTTTTATATTCTTCTAATATGACCTTAAAAATTATTTAACTAGCGACATCGACAAAATGCGTTTGAATTTTGGAAATTCATATTAATTTTACTTATTTATAATTTATACTTATTTGATTGTGTATGGCGACATAGTATTTTTGTGGTATTCGATTTTTAGTTCGATAGTTAAATAACACAAAAACACACTAATTTAAGTTATTTCGGTTTTTAATGGGAGTACTGAAAAAATATAAATTTTAATTTTTACACCACAAAAATTTTTATAACATATCGTCGTCGTCCTTTGAAAGCTCTTTATTTCTATTTTCGGCTTGAGCTATGATGAACAATGCTAAGTCTTCATACTTTAATCTCACCAAATCCGAAAATCATATGTATATACTCGACCAATATGTACAGCAAAAGAATGGTAAATCTTTATGAATCATCACAAGTCTCAAAATCTTACTCGACCGAAAAGTGTTCAGTTCGGAAATTACCTAAACAAATATTTTTCATAAATTTTTTTCGATATTTTGAAGTTATTAAGTTTTCGTAGAACGAAGACGATATACATGCTACATAAAGTTAATTCATATATATAACTTTACTTCAGTTTGTACAATACGTACATAATAGCTTTTATATATAAATGTCCAAGAGGATGCTATTTTTAATGTGGATTTTTTTTCAACATCTAAATAAGAGTAAATTACTTTAATATTATGTGTATTACGTACGTATATGTATGTTGCACATTATATGCTTTTCGCTTATTATTTATACATATACGACATAGCTATATATAATGAGGAACTCTTTTGGGTATTCTTATGTGGATCGTTTGTTAGAGGAATTTTGTGGTAAAACATATTGGATTTCATAACTACATTCAGGAAATACACTTTATTATTGTAATATTAATCTTTTTCTTCATTTTATGTTTAATAAAAATTCTTTGAATATAATTATGTAGAGTAAAACAATTTTGAGTTTAAATAATAAAAAATTTTGAAACTTTTGAGTAGGTATATATTTTTATTAAATTTTTTAAATATGTTTTCTCATGACTATGTACTTGAACATTGTCGTGGTCTTATGATCAAACAATTCCGTCAAATGATTCAAAAGCTAATTTTTTAATATTATTCTTTAAATTAAAAAAAATTAAAGAGAAAATTATTTTCACACATGAAGAAACTGGTTAGATTTTTAAATTTTTTTTTCTATGTTATTACACTATATAAATATATTCAATCCAGGTACATTGTATACATATAATATCAGTTGCTTAAAATAATTCAAAAAAATGTATACCCTAAATTGGATATCAACAAAACAAACTTATAATAACTTAAATCAAAAGGTAAATGAAAAATTTTATGTACAAACCATATATCTATCATATACTATACATATTTTGTTCTTATGCTTTAAAAAATTTTCTCTAAGTTTTAATAAAAATTATGTCATAGACTCTTGACGTATGTGTATTTATGGGAAAAGTAAATTTTATAGAGAGCATAAAAAACGAGATTTGTGTGTGTAACATTCCTTTGAAGAAAAAAGAAATAAAGTTTCTGGCATTTACATTTTACAAAAACAACAACACATTTTTTGAAAACGTGTTTATAATGTATTCAATCAACACAGGGGTTACAATAATAGCAAAAATAAATAAAAACATTCAAGAACATAAATGACAGGTAAAAGCCTAAAAATATAACCAGTGATCCTGAACCACACCACACTTATATGAATTTTACTACAATTTTTTTTAAATTCGATACAGAGTGTAATGTTTATACCATGAATATTATTCAAATACATTATTTTAGGTTAACATTTTTTATTGTAATTTTTTGTTTGAAGCTCTCAAAAGTTTTAATGGATTTTGATGAAAATAAATAGTATATGGGTATTGTTAAATTCGAATAGACGACTCCAAAACAAGGTGAGTCCCGAATATGTCCAACAATTCGGACTGGAAACTGAAAATGAGTTAGTTGCCGTGAATGTTTTAAATGAGTTGCCATGAAAATGTTGTAATTTAAGGGACCTTCTTATCCAATATAAATGTATTATTGATTCGAAGTTTTACAAACTTAATACTACTAAAAGAGATAAACATTGTTTTTTTTTCTGCGTGAAACAATTTCAAAACGGAAATGACACATTTTATGCTTTTTCAGTTATGATATTTTTTGGTTGATTTTGTTTTATGTATATTTTACACACATATCGTATATGTATGTTCAACCTTCTTGTTTTCAATTTTAAAAGGGAAGAAAAAAAAATAATATCTACGAAGTATAGATATGTATTTATTTTTTTTTTAAACCAGATAATCTTCAATGTAAAACTGTTTTCAAAATTTCTCTTTAACATGAGAAAAAAAAAAAATATAAATCAATGGAAATTCTAAAATATTTTTAATTTTCAACAAAGATTTTCATTCAATAAAGCAAACCTTATTTTTTATGTCAAGAAAGCATCATCTATATCGACTTTAAATTTATTTTTTTTTTTTTTCTTAAATACGATTTATTTGAATTCCAAAAAATTAGAATAAATCAAGTATGTTTTTTGTTAATCAATAAATAGTATGGTATGTGTATGTACTGTACATATTGTACATTATTCTCACACGTACCCTAAACACAATGCCGGTTCTAACCAATATGCTCTACAACAGATTTATTGTAAGCAAAAAATAAATGTTTTCAAGGCATCATCCTTCTGGCTCTAATTCAGAAAATGAATCATTTTATTAAAATCCAATGAAATTTGTATTTGGAATTACATATATATAGTATAATCTTACAGAGTAAAAAATGTATACATATTATTCATTGCTACAAAATTTATGTAAAATTCTTTTACATATCAATTTAAATTGACTTTTATGAGGAAAATTTCTCATAAAACATAAAATGGAAGTTTTTAACTTTTAATGCTTATAAATAAGTCAATTATAATTTCGAAATCCAAATTAGTTTAAGTAATGAAATAAATTTTTACCTGCATTAAATTAAAACACATAGCAATTAAGGCCATTCCCAGAAGCAAGTAAATAGCACATAAAATGAAACTTGCATGTACTTTTCCTGGTTCATATTTTATCTGAAATTAAAATTAACAGAGAAGAAAAAAAAGTTAAATTTTTATTTATATGAAATCTTAAAGTGATAAAAAGTATTTAAATTTTTTATTATTTATTTACATAAATATTATAAATAATAATATGATATGCATATAAAACATTATGTTTCTGCATATAGGATAATATATATTTTCAACTGATAAGGACTTTTGTAAGAAAAAAAAACAGCAATATTATTTAAATTTTAAAAATCACCTCGAGACAACATAAATAATTCAATAATGAACTACGTATGTACGTTTGTTGCATATATATCTACATTCGTATTTATCAGGGACGGCTGCTGACATCAATAATTGCCAAAGTAAGAAATGTTCAAATTCGAGCATCGTGCCACAAGAAAAATTATATAAAATATTCTCTTATCCAATACTCGAGCCAAAATCAAAAATATCAAAAATCAAAAAAGGATCATTATTTCTGCTGAAAATCATTATCGCTTGTTAAGGGGATTTTTTTTTTGGGAAATTTTATTCATAAACCCGGATTTAAACCATTTTAATGGCGAATTTTGAAATATGGAGTTTTGAAGTCAAAACGCAGCAACCAAGCAATGCCTAGGTTTCTGGTATTCGTGCAACAGCCTCTGGTATTTATGTATATAAAATGAAAATATTCCAAGAATTTTTATTTTAAAGTATATAATATATGTATTACATACTTAATATCATACACACATAATTCCCTGAAAGAGTTTCTTTAGCTTTCATATAGAAATTATATGGATAAAGCTAAAGTGTTGTTAATCAAAACTTCTCTTTCGTCATAAATTCTACGATGCATCTCAAAGAAAGAAAAATAAAAAAAAAAAAAAAAAATTTGAGGTTGGTATCAAACTCATTATAAAATACTAGGTATTTAACCCTATGCTAAAAAATTTGTATAATCTTTCTTTTTTAGTCTTTTTATTAGGTATCTTTTTTCGTCTTTTTATTAGGTATCTTTAATATATTTTAAATAAAATTAGAAATAAAATTAGAAATAAAATTGGTTTTAAATATTTTATAAGTTTGCTCAATTTTCATTAGAATTATAGATGTAGGTAGTACTTTTCTGTTTGGCACGATTTCCTTAAACCAGAATTCATTTGAGCGGAATTCATTGAACCGAAATTTCAATTCACTGGAATTTAATTTCACTACAATTTCATTTCACTGTTTTTCAATTGACCGGAAATTGAACTTGACTGAAAAATGTTTGCACTTAAATTTAATATTACTTTAAATCAAATTATTTTTATCATTTTTTTGTCATCAAATGATAAAAAGCTTAAATTCATTTAATATATGTTAACATTTGGTGGAATAAGGGTTAAGAAAATAATGACAGTGGGAATAGTGGGATGCTATTTGACATCATGGTGGTACCTAGATATATAAGGTGTTAGTTCCGTTCTAGTAAAAATTTTAGTTAAAGAGCAAAAATTGTTTAATTTGCAAAAATGCATCTTTTTCCAAAAATGTTTAAACTGTGCGTGGTACAAGTACATACTATAAAATTTTCGTTTTCACAATAGGGAAACTGCTTACTTCCCTAATTATAATAGCAATTTAATAGCAATACTATATATGACATTATTTAGTGCTAAAAAGCAGTAATAAAAAACCACCTCAAAACTAAAAACATTCTAAGATCTTAAGCTGTAATTTAATGTATGTACACAACACATATAAATCTTATTCAATTATATATTTTATTGTTAATATATGTATATATAACATAACTTCTTTTATTTTTCTTTCATTTGAAAAACTAAATATTTATGAAACAATTTATGAGCGCCTTTTTTTACAAGAGAACAACTTTTTTATTGTTCTTGTTAATTTTTGGTTAAAACAAAAAATACCTAACCATAGGTACAAAATTTTATGTTGTTCCTTTTTCAAAACATAAATTTTATAAAATCATTAAAGTTTTACTAAAGTGTTTCCGTTTTTATTTTATTTTTTCTTCCATATATATACTTTATTTTCGACAAAAAACAAATTTGTCCTTTTTCTTTGAAAAAAAAAAAAAAAGAGAGAAAATTTAAACCGAAAAATTATTATATTTTCTGTACGTTTTTTATTTTTGTTATTTGTACAAAAAAAAATTATATATATAAATATATAAATATATTATATGTATATACGTTATATTATTTTTTCTAAAAGCAAATATAAATGTCAATTATATATAAATTTATAAAATAAAATATTTCAATTTATTTTTATTTGCAGCAATTTTCTCATTGAAATTTTATCCCGAATACAAAAAAAGATAAAATAAAAAAAAAAAAAAAATCTAACCACAATAAAAAATTTAGTTTAACCTTTGCCTTAAAAAAAAAAAAAAACAAAAAAAAAGATTACTATCAACACTTTTTTTTCAATATCTCCAGCATTAAAAATATATGTATATATTTAAAAAAAAAAAACCGCAATATCTAATAAAAATAGAAGGATTTCAATTCCATCACAACACAAAAAAAAATGTATACATAACTAAAAGCAAAAATTTTGTACGGAATCCTCTGTTAAGAATTCTCAAAAAAATCGGTTCAAACAATTTTTTTTTCTCTCCAAATTTTGACATTTTATATTGACCTCGACTTTTTAGAAATTAGATTATTTACTAGTTTCAAAAACGATACTTTTCTAATCTCACTTTTAAATCGAAATAAAAATTATGACACTCGAATTTTTGACCTTTTAACATTACAAATTGATTTTGATGTGCAAAAATTCAATTAACTCAAGAATGTTCTTACATCTTCACTCTTACTTAATTATAAGCATTAATTTCGATCACTACGTATATTTAAGGGCTCTTCCGTATACATTCAACGCAGCAATAATATTGCAAAATATATTTTTAACATTGTGGTCAATTAAAATGTAGAAAAGTTATAAATGGTCAATTATTTCACGGCAGGGAATTTTTTTCCAGTTTTATAATGAAATATAATGGAAATTTGGATTTATTTGTTCTACAAACTGGATGTATGCAAAATTTTAAATATTTGTTATTATTAATTATACATTTCAAACCAAAAAATTTAATCGAATTAAAATTTTTGACACATGAAAAAATTAATTGTCATCAACAAACTCAAAATTGCGATAGAAAAATGAAATAATATTGACAATTTTTAATGAATTTTAGTGAAAACAGTTTTAAATTATAGTTCTTATTTTTGAACTCGGTGATAAGTATTCATTAAATTAATCGATAATTAGATTAACATTCTAAATAAATATTTTCTTTAGCTTCGGCTGATCTACATTTAAATGTATACCAACCAGGAATTTATTACAATTTTTTTTAATAATTGTTACTGTTAGAATCGTTTCAAGAAAACAACTTCAACCCTGTACCCACTGAAGAAATCCACCTTTTTCCGCTTTCAATTATGGAAAATAAAATAAAATATTTTTCCGAAAGTTAAAATAAAAAAATACAAATTTTTCACTGAATTAAAATTTTCTCAACAAACCACTTCCATCAGATGTGTTTTATTGATAATAAATTTTCCAAAATTTTCCACATTATCATCAGGGGTTTTATAAAAAATATCAGTAATTTTGTGTGATTTTCATTTTTAAATCTTTTGTGTTATTTATTTCAATTTTTAAGAAAAATACCGAAAACAAATTTATTCTAATCCTTGGACAATAGTTTAGATTCAGCGCAAGGAAATAGAAAACTATATACAGGAAAAAAAAATGATAGAAAGTAAATTTTTCATGTACACATTTTTTTATTTGTTTTTTTTTTTTTTTTTGTTACAAAAAATAATACTGACTTTTCACAAGATACAAAACAATAATAGAAAAAAAAATAAGAAAAATAAAATTATATCACATAAACAGGATAAGGTTCAAACGTGACTGAATAATTCTGAGGATCAACAAAAAGGATTTCAAAAGGAAAAAATAAAAAAAAATCATATTAAAAAAATAAAACAAAAATACAATATTTATATCGTTTAATTCAAAAAAAAAAAAAAAAACAAAAAAAAAAAAAACAAACAAACTATATTTAAACACTATACACTTTTCCCTCTTGTTATTATTTTCCTTAATGTTCATTCAATGTAATAAAAAATGTAAAATGTAAAATAAAAACAAAAACAAAAAAAAAAAACAATATTAAAATACATTTTTGTAATGATTTGTACTCATTGTTTCCAGTTCATTTTCAATTCTGTTTTACATTTTTTTTTTTGTTTTTTTTTTTATTGAAACACTATGTTGCTTTTATGGTATGTTCAATCCGAAAGAATTTAATCTCTTGCTTGTTTAAATTAATGAAAAATAAATTATTCCCTTTTTTAGTATTTTTATTATTATTATTATCATTATTGTTATTATTACTTTTTTTTTTTTTGTTTTCATTTTAAAGAAAACTGCAAGTATTAATTCTACATTTTGTTTTGCACCAAATCACTGATGTTGAAAACAAAAAAAAACATAAAACATAAAACATAAAACTTAATGTAATATTGAATGAAAGAGCATTATTTATGTACAAAAATTATTTTCAAGCATAAAAGATAGATTTCAATGAATGTTAAAAAATTATGTTCACCATTATAATACTGTTATGAAAAATCGCGCACTGAACAATATGGGCAATCCAAATAAGTGATTGATTTGAAAATTTTGATTTTAAATTGTGACAGGTTAAAGTATAAAACCAAATTAAATAATTTTTATAAATATATATATCTGAGAAATTGTAATGGTATTGCAGGTTTAGGCAACTCCATATACTTTGAAGGTTCTTCATTCACATATTAAGTATGTATTAAAACATTAAGCAAAATAATAAAAATTTAAATATTTAATATTTTTTTGGTTAATTTAATTCATTTTGCGGGATTTTAGATAAATATATTTATAAGCTGAAATACTAAAATTTCTAACTTTGACTGTATACATAAGAATTATAGAGAACTATTATTGTTAAATCTCAATAAAAAGAATCTAATAAATATAAAATTTGTTATTCTACTATCTTGATAAAGTAAAATAAAAAAAAAAGAAATTGCATTTACTATTTCATCATTTGTGTTATTGTGTTGTGGTTTTACATTTTTTTTTTTTTTTTTTGTTCTTTTTGAATGAATATAATTTACACTGCTTCAAATTTACATCAATTGTAAAATTCATTAAAGTGGTCAATATTGTTGTCGATTAAAATTTATATATATTTGAAGTTCTGTCCATACTCTATCTCTTACATAATAGTTTATACAAAAATAGATATAATTTATTCATTCTTCTTCTGTTATTAAGAATTTTTTATATATATATTTTTTTTTTGTATAGCACTACGGTTTACCACAATTTTAGAAACATATTGACATATTTAGACATATTGCACATAAAATAAACAAAATCAAAATCAAAAAAAAAAATTAATATTTTTTTGTATATTTTAAATAAAATATAAAATGAATGGAAAATCATAGTTAATTGTGAGGTTATAAACAAAATACCATTATTTGAATACATAATCTTATAAGTATCAATTGAGATTCATCAGTTGTAAATAATATTCGTCAGCTGTTAGTAAATATTAAAAGTTATAAATATATAGAATATATGAAAAAGGACTGAATTGCTTAATAAAACTATATTTATTTTATACGAAACGATTTATCTTTATATTATAAGCTATGGATTAAAAAGGACTGAAATGCTTAATAACACTATATATTTATTTTATACCAGTAAACAGTAACTTTATTTTATTCACATTATATATAATAATATAAAAAAATTAATTCAAAAGAATAAAATCAAAAATTCGTGAAGAAGAAAAAAAATTCGTTTTTTTATTTTCTGTTTAAAAATTTTTAAATTATGCTAATTAAAAATATCCTCATCGTGTTCTTTTAAAATAATTTCTTTAAAGTTTTATTTCATAAGCTTATAAAAAATAATAATATAAAATAAAATATTATTATAAAAGCGATTTAAAAAGAAAATTTATGTTAACTTCCGTAATAAAGTCAAAACCCTTATAAATTTTTATAACTATCATTTTTTGTAACGCTTTTTATATTCAAAACTTGATAACCTAGTAACATAAAAAAAAATTTCACAGGATAATTTTTCTAGAAAAGTATGATCATTTAAAAAAAATAAATTAAGAAAAACTGTGTTACAAAAGCACGGGTTTCAATTCGGAATGAAACAGAATAATATGGGACCATTAATGATGAGTTTAAGATTGGACACTTTTCGAATTTGCGCTCTGAGAATCATTCCGTGACGAATTGTTTCCCCTTTTGAGTTTTGTATAATATAACTGAATCCTTAAGCAATAAAATTCATAATCGTAGTTAGTTAACTTAACATTTTTATACTATGCTAAGAAAATCGAAAACAAAAAAGAAAAATTTAGTTTTTTAATAAATAAATTTTTCATAATTTTTTTTTTCTTAAACTTCAAAACAAAGTGTTTTTCAGGTAAAAAAAAAAAAAAAAAATCTTATTTAAAAAAATAATACAAAAATGAAAAGTTCTTGTTATTTTTATATAGTTACACATAATATATATTTTTTTTTTGGAAAATGAATTCACAACACAAAAAAAAACAAACTGTATCTGAAGGATAAGGGCGCCAACAAAGTTGTTGGTTAGTTTATTATATTTTTATACCGTTTTGTATTTCAAGTTGAATTTTTTTTTTCTTTATTAATTTTTGTATAAAATTTAAAAGCAAAATTTGCAAGTTTATTTTACTTTTTCTTTTATCTGACACTTGAAATTCTTTCTTTAAATATCTAAAAAAAAAATTGAATTTCATCTCATTGCATATAAAATAATTACATTATTCATTTTATTTTTTTCTATATAAAAAATGAAATGAGATAATGAAGTTGAGAGATCAATTGATTAATATACATATATTAAGAAAAATAATTTTAGCCTTTAGTTCTAATTTTAAATTGGTTTTAAGGTTTTTATTTAAATTCGGAATAAAAATTATTATTATAGCTTAACGCTTAAGTAAGATATAACTAAATGCCACTAAGGCGAAAATGATAGCATTTTAAAATTCGCGCCAATTAGTGAAATAATGTTTGGTATAGTTGTGATATCCAGAAGAGCAAGTTTACAAATTGCTTCTCACGTTTAAACTTCACTACGAAAATAGAAATGCAATTTCTTTTTCACAATTAAAGTTAAATCTTTATTTACATTTCAAGCCGAACAATTTTTTTTTATTAAATAAAAAATTCCCATATTGGTATTCATCTATCTCAGTGGTGCCCAATCTTTTATAGCCACGGGCAGTTTCAAAAAAATCAGATATTAAAAAAATCATTCTTTCAACCTAGCTGTACATATTACAAATAAATGACATATTTTGATATTTTAAAAAAAATTATTGAAAACTTAAAAAAAACAAATTTTATTATGAATTTTACGCTTCTTGTTCATTGCGGTGATTTTAGTTCACTATAATTCAGTTAAAAATATAAGCACTTCACAACTATGTATGTTAATTATAATGTGTCAATATATATATATATATTTTTTGGGAAAGTATCTCGAGTCTGTAAAACTAATAGCTTGTCGTTTTGAATTTAATAGACCAAGCTTTAAACGTAAAAAACTATTTTTCTAATTACTAATTAATTATTCATGAATGAATTCGTATACAAAGTAATCCAGTATTCTTGCGACTTGAGAGCCAAATTAAAAAAAAGAAAATATTTTTTTCCTGTTTAAGAATTATTACTGTACGAAATAAAAAATAAACATAAACAAATTTTGTATAAAAAAACATTTACATATTTTATATTTTTTTAAATTCTTATTCTCTTAAAATTTGAAGTAGATGTATTAATCATAAAATTCAAAACGGGGCGTATGTGGCCCGCGGGCCGTAGTTTGGACACCACTGAATCGTATCTCACTATATATAAACAAGTACTACATAAAAGAGTATTTTACTGATGATGAAATAAATCCAAGAATTGAAAATAAAAATATCAAATTAATATCTGGCTTGAAGAAAAAATGTTAGCTTTTGTTGAGAGAAACTGAATAAATTGTAATATATTAAATGAAAAGTAAAATAACTAAAGAATTTATTGTATATGTTAGTTTATTTTAGTTTATTTCCTTTTTTCTTTTTATGGCAACATTATGGCACCATTAGAAGAAAATAGTAATAATTTAATTTTGCTTTTTTTTTTTAAGAAAAGTTTTTTTTTTTAGAAAATTATACATTTTTGAAATTGTATGCGCTTTGTATATTTTCAGAGAACCAAAAAAAAAAAGAAATACTAAAACAGATAACTTTTCGAATTTGAAGTTCATAACAAAATTATTTAGAAAGGAAATGTATTTTAAACTTTTAAAAAAGAAACTAGTTTTTTTTTTTTATTTAAAACTGGTTAATTTTCTTTACTATCACTATTACGTGAATAAAAAAAAAAAAAGAAAAAACCAAAAAAAAATAAGTTGCATGATGATGGTTAACTAGAGGAAAATGTTATGAAAACGTTTTTTGTTCAAAGCAAGGAACATAATATTTTCATTTTTTTCAAACTTTATTATGTTTATTTTTTTTTGTTTTATCTATTTACATTGTGAAAAGTCCAGCAAAAATAAGGCAAAAGTTGATGATGTTGTAAATAAAAAATTATATTTAAAAACCATAAAAAACCATTAACTATTTTTTTTTTTTTGCAATGATATAATTTAAAAAATAACAATAATTTACATGGTATTCAACATTTTTGCGCAAGGGGAAAATAAAAGTTTACAATATTTGTCAATTAATTTTTATTAATATGAAAATAGAATTTTTGAATCATTATCAGTCAATAGCGAAGATTAGTGTAAACAAAGGTTTTTCGAATGAAATTATTAGAGAGAAAGTGACGAAACTTCAAAAGTAAAAGCTAAATTAATTTTTTTTTCCATAAAATATAATTTTATAATAATTGCTTATAACTTTATAACTTACCGTATTCTCACCTGGAACAATATCTCCGAAACCAATACTGCTTAATGAAATAAAACAAAAATAACTTCCATCTAAAATAGGCCATTTTTCCCATTTTTTAAATAAAAGAGCACCAAATAAAATATATCTAAAATGATTGAAATTTATTAGAAAAAAATCGTTGTTTACATGCGGTTTTTCAGTTTTGTAACAATAAGGTTTTCTCAATATTTTAAGATCCTACACCTGAACTGAAAAAAAATTAATGTTCCCTTCTCCGAGGACTATATGACTATATGAAATAAAACTTAAGTATTTTGATTATTCACTTTTTTTTTTTACATTGTTCTGAGCGAGATCTTGATTCGAAATCAATTAATTCTAAAAATATTAATTTGTTAAAATCAATTTAAAAAACTTACCCAATCATAATACACAGACATACTGTTAATGGAACGGTTATTGTGGCAGTGTCAGCTTGAATTTCAGCATCAACTTCTGCTTCAATGTCAGCATCATTTATTTCATCATCGTCATCATCATCATTTTCATTACTATTATCTCCAATTGCACTTTCAATATCACAACTGCTATTGGTAGAACTATTTCTATGTTGCATTCCGTTGCTATTTGTGGACTCACTCGTCTGAAAATTATTGAAAACAAGTCATAAAAAATTATTTAAAATTAAGTTTTATTTGCTTAGAGAAAAGTTTTCAATTTATTTTTGTTTTGCATTCTATATTTCTAATTATTTTCAATCTACCTATGTATATAAATCTAAAATTAATTGTGACTCCATCCCTTAACATTTATAAGGTTTTATAGCATTTTTCAGGTTATATGAAATATATACTTATTCTAATAAGTTTTCTTTCTTTATTATCTTCTTATTTCTAAATCAGTCCTCCTAAGCTCATCTGGGTTTCTTTGACATTTCGCCCCTATCAATATGTTAGGTATGTCATAAGTTACTATTTATTCAGGGTTCACTTATATTTGAATCATTTTAGATTATGTCCATACGCTAATTGTAAAAGTTTCATAGTTTGATAAAAAAGATTATATAAGAAACTTAACTACATAAGAAGGCGATATTGTTTATTTTTAATATTGAATAAAATTAATAACTATATACTTCAGGTTCAGATTTTATATATTAGAAATAATATTTTCTTGAACCATATTTTTGACTATATATGGCAAAAAATTGAATGAAACTTTACTATTATACACCTATTCCTGTATATTCATAACTATTTTAATAATAAAACAAAGTAAGAAAACTTTCTTATATTAACAAACAAAAGCAATAACTTGTAACATTAAAATGAAACTTTGTTTTCTTATTATTGAAAAACTTTTAACGTTTCATGGCGCAAATAAAAAAAATTATGAAAAAAAAAATACGAAGAAAGGAAAAACTATATTGAAATTGTACATAAAATCAAAACATACAAAAAAAAATATTAAATTTCTATTGAAAATTTAAAATAATGCATTCATAATTGTAAAATTATAAGTTTTTTTTTTTTTAAAGAAAAACTTTTTTTTTAAATTTGATGCCAAATTTTTTCCCTACTAATAGGAAATTCATAAACATTATCTTTGAAAATGCAATAACATCTTTGGAAAATTGATAATTATATATGTATGTGATGGAAATAAAATAATTCGATTTGAAATGTAAAAATTTGGCTCCAGATTAGTTTTTCTTTTCTTGACCTCAGCTATTTTTTTTTATTTTTATACTTTTACTTACTGAAAAAGGATAGCGTTATAACTATTATTATATACAATCTAGAATAATAACAAATTGTATTTTGGATGTTTCCGAGTCACAACATTAATTACATAACAATAATTATATCAAAAGCTGTATCTTATTTTGTTTAGTTTTTTTTTTAAACTTACATCACTCTCCAAATTAAGTTGACGGATTTTTTTACGCTCTCTAATGGCTCGCTTTCTAGCTAGACCCGGACATACGCGACATAAACATACTTTGGCATAAATCCATTTAAATGATTTTGCTAAAATATCACCAATATTTGATAAATATAGAAGAAATAAAGGCATTCCAATGATTGCATAAACTATTGTGATAATTTTACCCCAATTTGATTTTGGAAATATATTTCCATAACCTATAAAATGAAAATGAATTGAAAATGTGAAGCTTATTTTGAATAAAATAAATAAAATATTAGTGTTGAAGTTTTCTCCTAATATATGTTAATGCATTCAGAATGTATCTAATTTCGAAATATAGTAATTTTAACAGAAGAAACAAGAACAACATATTATTTCTGAACCGGTCAAAAAATTAATTTTTTTAATAAATCGACAAAAACGATATTCATTCACAACATAATTATACAATATATACACAACAAAATAATTATACACATTTTTTTTGTAATAAAATATCATTCAATGAAAATTCAAAATTTACCTAAATCTATATATATATATTTTTTCTAAATGAGGGTATATTTTTACACCTTCCACCAAAATACCATATTATTATCTTTGGATACCCCGTGGGTTGTTAAAATATCCATATAACCTTCTATTAAAATTATTATAAAACAAGATATAAATTTTAGCATAAAATTATAATCGTTTCAAGAGATTTCAATGTTATTTTCATTTTAATACCCATTAAACACCACAAAATATTTATCTTTGAGTGATTTTTTTGGAATTTTGGAAGAGGAAAATATTTATGGAAAGCCTAATTATAAATAATGTTAGTATATATTAGTTAAGTATATAATTATAATATTATAAATGAAATTGTTAAATTTTTTTTTTTTTTTGTATACCCTTTAATAATATAATTTAGTTTAATTGGTTTGTAAAATTTAATAGGATCAAATTATCGAAAATGCATTGAAACCTAGAATTTTTTTCAAAGAATTGGCTTAAGAAAACTATTGTTTACGAATAAAATTCCTTATTTTGAAATATACTTTCAGTTGAGCTTTATATTGTGAAATATATAACTTTGATCTTGATTTTTTTGTAATTAAAATATTTTCTTCATCGTTAAATAAAGCAAATTCCATTTGTTATTTAATTATCTTATTATATATAGTTTATTATAAATAGTTTTCTGTGATAAAACACTTATGATAAGAAAACTTGATAATTGAGAATTGACCACCGACTGACCTCCTTAAATAAAATATTTGTTATTATCGTTTCTCTGGTTTAAATTAATAAATAGATATAAGACATATATAATATATATATTGTACATAACATTACTAAAATTTAATAAGGAATCTGCATAGTTATCTGTTATTAAGGAAGTTGCATATAAACACACGAATCTTTTAACAATAATTACAACCAACACAGAGAAAATTAATGATTTTTTTTAGCAAACAATTTTTTTTTTATGATCTATAGTCTAAATTAAAAATACCACGAAAAGGCGTTTTATGAAATAACCATTTAATGCAAATAAATTTCATACCTACCAACATTAATAATTTTAGAGCAAAAAAAATTTATTAAAAATGTCTGCACTTGACATGATTTTTTTTAAATTACCCTCTAAAAAAAATGTACATATATAAGTGCACCGTTTAAATTTTCCTATGAAATTTTATTTAATTTTTAAGGTATAATTAAAAATTGAATTTTCTTTTTGCACAAAGTTTTTCAAACAGTTACAGGTGGGAAATTTTTTTAATAGCTTAAAGTTAATGTTTGATATTTTCATACATTTTTTATGATTGTTGGAATGTTATTGTTAAATCTTTTTATATATATTTAAGGGTAAGTAATGCTGTTCTGTTTAAATCAAACAAGAACAGAATCCTATTTTTCGATCCAAAATTCTAGAAATCAAATAATATCCTGTTTGCATGGATGGAGATAAAATAAAATTTCACACGTAATTCAGTGTATTAAACTCTTATTATTTGACATTTTTTACTAATTTCATTCAACTTACCAATAGTAGTTATCACAGTTAGCGAATATAAAAATGCTCCTGGAAATTGCCATTGCTCTTCAATATCTCCACCTTCGAAATAATTATTCACAAGTGCTGTAGTAAAATTAAATAAAGTCTCGTTTACTCTGAAAACAGAAAAAAAAAAACAAACAATTGTTATTATTAAATTAAAATAAAAGTAACACAAGAGTGCACAATTTCATGAAACATTGTATAGTTTAATTTTTGACAAAGTTAAGAAATAAAAATATTTCTCAATTTCTTACTATTTTGTATCTTGGATATACATTTTAAAAATGTATTTTTAAAAATAAGAATTGCATTGCATTGCTTCAAGTATTTTGATTTAATAGGCTCAAAATTATTCGAAAGTTAAATATTTAAAAGATACATTAAAAATTTTACTCATATATCGAATCACCTTTGTTAATAATAGAATTTAGATAGTGCAGCCTCAGATAAATTCAATTCAAATTTATTTGTAATAAATATCTTTTTATCACAATAGTATTTCTAACTAGGCATTATTTGTAGCTGATTATCTTAATTATATGTTATACTCTTATTTTATATTTATTTTATTTGTGATTTTAAATATAATATACAAATAATAAATCTTCATGTTCACATCATTATAGAAAATTTACAGAGTTTAAATTTTTCTTGAATGCTTGAATAAAAAAACAAGTTTTTAGGAGTCGGGTATAGAGCTTTATTGTTATTCCAAACTGGCGCGAAATTGCATATAGAAAAACAAAATTTTTCATTTATTGTAAATATCCTTTATTTTAATGTTATTTCATCTTCTTAATTTTCACCATGAACAAACAAATATATCGTACTATATGTATATGCATTTTTTTTTATTTTCATTGTGTATGACTGAAAGAATTACGAGCTTTAATGTCATATCTTCATATGATTTCAAAAGAAACTTTTAATTTTACTTATCAACATATATTATTCAAAAATGAGTTCAAAATAATGAAATTATATCCTTCCAAATGCAGCAGCATTAAATTATTATTTTTCATCTACCTTCGTTAAAATAAAATTTTACATTTTATATGTAAGTTTTTTTTTATATTTTATTTTATTTGTTTTTTGTTTTAATGAAAAGAAAACTTAAAAATAATCGTCCAACTATGCTGCTCATTTTATAAATTGTAGCTTGAGTTCCTATTTGTTCTAACTAATGGTTTTAAAGTTTTTGAGAATTTTGTTATGAAGTTAAGAAATAAATCCAAAAAAAAAAAGCGGTCAAAACCACAATTTGACTGCAAAATGGAGTAAAATTGTCAATATTTACAATGTGCTGCAGTTGTGGACTCAAATACCCACTGTAAACCTAGAATTTTGTATTAATAGACTCATATCATTTATTTAATTTTTGGTCTTGGCAGAGTTGTTTGTGAGCATTCACTTTAAGTGAAATTTGTGACGAAAAGGTTTTTTTGTGAAGATTTTATAAAAATGTGCAATATAATTTTAAAATATATATGATATATAACTATATTTAAAGCACGAGGTAAGGCAGGATTTTTTAGAATAGAGAATGAATATCACATATAATGTTATGTATACATTACATTCATGTACATATATACATATAAGTTTTATTCTATTTTTTTTTCTATTTATAGAAAAATGCATGACTTTAAAATTATATTGAGTTGAAAGATAAATTTTATCTTTTTACACTGTTTTTCACCTTTACACTTGATTCATTTGATATGCCACATGTTAGTATTTAGTTATATATTACAGTATGTTACAATTACAGGGTAATCATGTTCAGAAAATTTCGTGAAAATTATATTTTTAAAATAATATGAAGTTAATGGATAAACATTTTTATTACTTAATTATAAAATTTCGTAGTCTCGTTTTATCACAATCGTAATTTTTGCTCCTTCATCATTTTTGCGTAATTTTTTATGTCAAAATTGTGTATGCGAAAATATTAAATATTTTAATTCTAAACATCGAAACAAAAAAATTCGAACCTATCGCTGTTATTTAAAGCATTTTAAGTAATATCATTGAAATGCATTTATTTATGTAATGTAGTAGAATTGATTACACCCATAAAAGCAATCAATATCATTATTTTTTAAATTAAATTTTGTGCAAAAAAATAATCCTTTATATAATTTAATATTTACACCCGGTATTAAATAATATTTTCTTGTTAAATTATAAAAAAAACGATATAGCTATAGTACTTACTAACAATTCGTTTTTGCACTTTCACAAAAAAAGAAAAAAAATCTTACATACATTATATCGGATTGTGTGCACATACTAAAAACACAAACAGTCTAGTTCAGTGTAGGAGAAACATATATATATAATAATTTGATTGTTGTGAAAATGAAGAAGGAAATAAAATCCCAAATAGAAAATAAATTTAGATTAATTCGCAAGGATTTTTCAACAACATTAGGTGTATTATATACATGTGATACATTTAGTAAAAGAAAATATATTATTATATTGTATATAAAATAAAAATAAAATATCAATGAAAAAACAATAAGACAGGATAAAATATATAAAAAAAAAAAACAATCTTATTTAATTTTTATATACATAAATATATGTTTTTTTATATAGGTATCCCTACTTATTTCCAAAAAAGAAAATAAAGTTAACAAAGTTTCTTTTAATATAAATTTTAAGTAATATATATATAAACTACATAGTCTGTTGTACATAGGAGCTAAGGCAGACAGGAATTTCCTAATCATTTTTAATTGAATCCAGACGTTTTAGGTTTTTAAAGATTAAATGAAAAATAAAACAAAAAAAAAACAAAAAAAAAAAACAATTCCAAAGAAAATTGAAAAATAAAAAAAAATATATAATAATAAATTTATCTTTATGCTTTTAAAGAAAAAACAAAATTAATATAGAAAATTTAATGAGGAAAACCATGAAAGCAGGAAATATGAAAAAAAAAAAAACTTTTAGTAATTAAGTGAAAAATATTATATTTTCAAGATATTCCGTCATTCCACGATAAACTATAGAATTATTCCTATGTCATTTCTAATATTAAATGAAATACAATATTGCTAATTGCTAATTATATATAGTGTTTTGTTATAGTGATTATATAGATTTTACCAGTTGAAACTGAAATTAGTTATAAATTCCAAAAGTATCTAATTCGAAAAATTATTGTACTATCAAAATTTCAAAAATTATAAAAATTTTATTATTTTGAAGATTTTTTTTTAATTTCAACGATCAATTGACAAGTTTATTATATTTATATCAGGATAGTACCAAAAAAGTTATAGTAAAGCCTACTAATAAGAAGAGTACTAAATGAAGTGAAAAAAAACTTTGAGATAAATGGTATCTTTCAATTTTCGAAACTATATATTTAACATTTCTAATTATGTATCTTTCAATATTATTTCACGAACATAATAACTAATAGTAACGTTTTTACCCTTTTTCTATAATTCCATAGTTTTCTTTTCCTTAAATTATGTCTTACAATTAAACGCAGTTGTTAGCGTTATTTTTTTTTGTGCAAGCTAATGACATATATTTACGTTGTTACCTGAGGAAAATTTTTGGTTTTTCCTTTTCAAAGAATAAAAATATAATTCGTAAACCTTCTGTACATATATTTTTATACATTAACTTTTTGTTTTAATGACTTTTCAAGAAAATTTTTTTTCGTACTATCAAAATAACCAAAAAAAAATTTTTTTTTATTTCATTTTCTTAACTTTTCGCATTGACATTGTACACTTTTTTTTTTTGTAATTTTATCCTTGATAGAATTCCTTGTAATCAGGAAATGCAATTTTTGGAACAGCATGAAAATTGATAAAAAGTTTTAATTTTTTTTTTTTTTTGTAATTCTAATGACAACAAAACGAAATACATAGCGAAGACACAAGAATCAAAAAAAAATTTTTTTTTTTGTATTTTATTTTTCCAATTTTAAATTTTTACCTTTTTTTGTATTCTTGTTCGTTAGGAACATCGCAACATGCTACGTTTTTCCATAAGTCTAGGGCGATCACAGTTGTATTAAGTCTATCTAAGAAATTTATTTTTATTCTTTTGCGCGCTTCATTAATTTCAATTGCACGAAACATAAATGCTCCTGAAAAATATAAAAATTGAAACAAAATAATATAATATTAGAAGGATTGAATTCAGCAAATTGTTATTTTGCATTATAATTCTTTTTTATATTCATAATGCGCTATATCCGTAATGTTATATGGAGCATAAATTGTATAGATTTAATTTCAATTTTTTTTTGCTATGTAGTAGGTAGTTAAAATATACAGACCGAAGCGACAGACAGTAGGAAAATGTGATATAAAAATTATTCGCATTCTGATTATTTGTTCAGTTGTGTTCCATCGGTATATAATACACTAATGGACTACATACCGATAGTACACTATCGGTATATAGTACACTATGGGTAAGTCATTTCAAGTCTCTTGTACAGGCTTGTACAGCAAACAGCCCTTTCTTCGACCCGTTTCAATTAGTTTATGTAGTCAAGTGTAGTATAGTTTGTTATTTGGTCTTAATATCTGTATACAATCTTTTATTACTATTATATGGAACTAACATATTTACTTATTATTCCTTTGTCCCTAGATTATTAGAAAATTGTTATTTTTTTTAACTTATAATGTACAAAAATTTATATTCCAATAAATATTAAATATAAAAACATATACCCGCTATTGTGTATAAAATAACCAAAAATATTATTCCAACATTGCTGAACATAAATGCTGTAAATTTGCGGCAATGATCTTTAGCTCTCTCACTGAATGGTGGTTTTTGGCGACGTCTGAATGAACGTTTCCGATTCATATTATTTATAACACTTTTAAAATGTTTTGCGTGTTTTTATTATTCTCGTTTCAAGTGCATTTATCCACTTTACGTGCATACTATATCATTCATAAAACATTTTCCACAAAAAAAAAAATTTATTATAACGAATAAATTTTCAATCAATTATATCGCAATGGTTGTATCCGGTGAATTTTTGATAATAAAAATGTAAGTTAAATTTTCATATGATGGCAGTGGGCAGTAGTGTTCTGATTACATTCAAACATTTTTTCTGAAAATAAAAAAAATTTAATTATTATATTAATTAATAAATTTGTTAAAAAAATGTTATTTTCAACAAGATCTTGTTAACATCCAATATGTTTTGTTAACAGCCAAACGTTCCGAAATCAATTACAATAAATTTAGCAAACCTCGCAGATGCTAGTGCTAATTTTTCCTATTATTTATATGTCAATCGATCGATCGATTTTAAAAAAATGTATATGATTATAGCTTAAGCAAAACCTTGCTATTGGAAATATTTATTTCTGTTATCCAATGTAGCAAAAAAAATATTCTGAAATTTTTGAATGAATTTTTCAACAAAAAAATTTAAAAAAAAAAAAATTAAATTATAATGTATAGTTTGTTGTAACATGAATGAAAAATAATTTTTCTTTTATAAATAGCTCAACAATTTTCTTTCAAATAACTATTTTGTTTACAAAGATGTTGATTTATTATTTCTTATTTGAAAGAATTGATTTATTAAGTTTTTTTTTTTTAACTTATGTAATTCCAAAAATCAATCGTATTTTTAATAGTTTAATATATGAAAAATACTGCAAAATAAAAACAAATAGTACTATTTACATTATAATAGTGGTGGTCAACTTTTTAGCACATCAAGATTTGGGGTTTTTCTTTTACGATTCTATTGAATAATAATAGTGTGTGACAGTTGTACATAATTATTCGATTATAGCAGCAAGGGATTCCCGGTAGTTCACTTTATAAGTTCAGCTTCTTTTCAGTTTTGAAAATCTTAATTCTAGATATTGCATTTCAAATTTATTTTTACATGAAATTCATATTTTTATTTATTCTCAAACTCAAACTCGCACCGGACGCTATGTACAATTTTCTAAAACTTAATATTTTTTATAGAGAAGACCTTCAATCCTTCATATGAAATTCTGTTATCTTAAATGTAAATGTATTTATTTGAAAAAATTTAAAAAAACATATTATTTTCAAATGTTTCAAGTTTAAATCCTTTCAAATCCGAATTGAATCCGTAAAAATGTAAAAAAAAAATTCATATGTTTTAATTATACTAATACGTTTTTAAATATTTCAGTTTAAGGATGGAAAATATATATTTTCTTCAAAAATTTAGTACATTTCAATGTTAACGTTATATTAAATTTTTTTTATTATCATTTGCGATCTATTTGAATATAAAAAGAAATAAACAAATTTTAAATACCAATCTTTCTTTCTAAAATTTCTGTTTAAAACCTAATTGAATCAGTTCGGAAGGAAATAAGTAAAATTTTATACGTGCCAAATTATATGTCACATAACAATCTATTATATTTTTTTTACATTACATTTAACAATTCTTGGAATTTGAATTTCATTGAAATGAAAATATATACACACTTATATATATAAGAAATACTTTTACCAACACATAACTGAAGTAAAATCTGAAAAAAAAAAGAAGAAGATTACATTAACATAACCTCAAAGGAGACCACAATGGTATTATTATAGTTATATCCTACGACTTCTGTGGTTATTGATACAATTTCCAACTCGTGCAGCATGTTTCATTTGTCCATTGTCCACTAAAATATTTGTATTGTTTTTTTATAAGAAATATCTGGTTCAACCACACAAATATTCATTAAATGCATCTAGGATATTCAGAATTTAAATAAATACAGAAATATCTTGCAAAATAAAATAAATGATTCATAAAAATTTCTAATGATCCAATGATTAAAATTAATTTAATTTTCAGTAGGTATTAACATACATTTTGAAACAATTTTGTTTAATTAGTTGGAAAGAAAAATAGGGCGAATATTATGTTGCGGCGACTAACAAATTTGTCAAAAAATATTAAAAATTATTATTCTTTACAATCCTTTAAAATTAATATTTTAACTTTTAGCTTTGAACTTAATTTTTGATTCAGTTGAGAAGATTCCACTTCGCACGCAAATAATATATGATCTTAGATTCTATTTTATGTACTTTTTTTCAACTGATATGTCTTTGATTTAAAATTTCAAGAAAAAATATTTAAAAAAACAGCCTCCAAAAAAAGCAAGATTATGTGATTTAACTACATATACGTATGCCGTAGATTGTTCTATATTGAAAGATGTAAGCATATATAGTAACTAATATACATTCGTTACATAAATTAATCAAATTTTTGTTTTCAAGCTTATTGTATAACAAAATTTCAGTTCAATTTGATTTTTAATCGTTTTTTATGATACTACTAATTTTACTGGTCTAGATATTTTGTTATTGATATTAAGCTGAAAATGTCACATCTTATCAGCATCTTACTTGTTCCTCTTTATAAATCTAAAACCATTCAAGACAATCTTATTTTTTCATAATTAATTCATAATAAATAATTAATATTAGGTTCTATATAATAACTTTAATAATTACAATATTATGTAAAATAACATTTTTTTTGTAATTAATTCATAATAAATTATTAATAATATAGTTCCAATAATTTAATAATTTGAATTTTAATTAGTTTTTAAATTATTTATTATGAATTAATTAGAAAATATATATCTGATTTCGACGAATAATATAAAGCAACAAAATTAAGAAAAATTTTAATTAATTCATAATAAAAAATTAATTATAAATTTTAAAAATTTATTTATTAAATTTACACAAATTTTAGTTTTTTAGTCAATGAATAATTATGCTTTAATTTTTCATTCGATTTTCATTTTCCACAACATCTTGTTCAAAAAGACTGTAAATTTCATATATATTTTTAGTTTTGTTTTTTAGTTTATTTTGGTCATTTGAACTAAGATTTAAATACCAAAAATGTAAAAATGAATCGAAATGTAACAATTAAAAATCGTGAAAAAAAATATTTATTTAATTTATAACAATGAAAAATTTGGCTAATTTTAGATGTTATCTAATAATAAGAAATCATGTTTTCGATAATTTAATGAAAATAAAGAACATGTCATCATGCATACATGTATCTAAAACATAAAAAATTAAAAAAAAAATGTTTTCTATTTTTTTGGTCACATACATAATCAATATAAATGTATACAAACTTTTTTCTAGTTTATTTTATACAACAATAATAAATTTATGTGTAAACATAATACAAAATACTATGTATACACATTCTACAAGAAAATATAATCATATTTTTTGTTGTTTATTTTGTCGTTTTAGAGCAAAATGGTAAATTATTATATTTCATGTATTTTTCAACTTTTCTACATCATTTTTTTCACCGACAGAGATTTATCCTTTTATTATTATTATTCCAAGAAATATATGTTGTATATATACTTATTTGCTAAATATACATACATATATTTATAATTCGAAATACGTTTATTTTAATAAATCTAAAATTGAAAAATGAACGTCAACATAAAAAATTTACTGAAAAATATAAGAAAACAAAAATTTATTTATTATTATAAATGTTATAATATGTATTAACTATTAATAAAAAATTATAAATTTCTAGAACATTATTCAAGGAAAATATAAATAGTAGATTATTGATTAATTCCGAACTAAATTTTATATAATAAAAAATGAGAGAAATATATAATATTTGAAATAATAAAATTAGATTTCACTGCAATTCTTCATTCTTAAGTTCAGAAAATATGTGTATATAAAAAACATACCTTATTGTGGCATAATATTATAATAGAAATTTTCCTTAACTAACATCCCTGTGAATTTAAATAGTAGGTGTGTATAAATATAGTAACAAATTTTATTTGCAACAAAAATAATATTTTTTATAATTTTTTAATGAATAAATTTTATTTAATAATAATAAATTTTAAAATAAAAGTTCACAAGTTAAAAAAAGAAAATTCTATAAAAAGTGAAAACTCAATTATTTTTCTATGACAAAAAAAAAATTATATTATGTATACCCACTTATGTTTATTTTTTTATTATTTCGTTTCATAGTTTCTACTATACAACAGCATATGTATATGAATATAATTTATAAGAACTTTGTTGAAGCTCAACCAAATGGTAATTCAATTGAACGACAGATTATGAAAATAAAATAAGAAACGAAAGACAAAAAGATAATAATAAAAAAAAAACACAAACAAAATAAATATAAATTGGAACCTTTGAAGGATAATGCGATACAAATCCTTGTTTTATGTTATGCATCAATTTTATGCAGATCGATTTTTAAGCTTCTTTTAATATTGAATTTAAAATTTATTTTCTTCTTTTTTATTTAAATAAAATAATGTTTCTGCATTAAATAATGTATGAAGTGACTGACACATACAAACACACACTTTCTATTTAGGACATATAATAAAAAAAAAAACAGACAAGGTATCACTTTTGCATACATAATTCTTATCCCTTTTTTTAATGAATATATACATATATATATATTTTTTTTTTAATTTTATTTGCATTTGGAAATAGATTTTTAAATGATTATTATTGAAGGCTACACAGCAATGGTTTTGAATACAATATTATTATGTTATAACCTTTATGATTTTTAATCAACATAAAAAAAATATATATTTCTTTTAAATTTTTGAATGAAAAATAAATATAAATGTTTAAGGTAGAAAAAAAAGTAAATTCAAATTGCTTGTCAAGGCACTCATGTAGGTACCTGTAGTTTCAAGAAGTAAAATGTTTTAAAGGTTTAGAATTATTGTAAAATGGAATTCCTATAAATGAGCTTTTTATTTCGATCACAAGAAGAGTAGGGTATGAATCGACTTTATCAAGAATTGAAATTAATCGATAACTATACGATACTATACGAATGAGAATAAATCAATCTTATAATTGGATAGTATACTCATATATAACAATCACACACATGTAAATGGAATTTGTAATTAAAAAATTTCACCAAATCATTATGTCAGCTTCAAGTCGTACATCATTAGTCGCAAAAATGTTATTCTCTTGCATTAGTAAAACTTGTTAACACTCTATTGTACTGACTCTAGCTTTAGAAAATATATAGATACAAGATAATGATCTACTGTACCATTCATTAAAATTCAGTAGATTTAAGATAATTATTATAAGTTTGAAAAAAAAAAAAATTAAGTAAGAAAGTCTCAATTAATTTAAAATTTTAACTTAAAGAAAACATTTCCAATTTTCTTTTTTACTTTATATAAAATATTGATTTAATGAAAGTTTGCATTTATAAATAAACATAACTTCGAAATTGATTTTTTTTTTATTCAAGTATAAAAACAAAAATTATAATATTTTTTTTCTTCAAATATTTTAACTTATATATTTTTCTATTAAATTTATTCAACTTAAATTTTATGCGTATTTCTTGAAATGCAAATAAAATTCAATTGATTTTCTTTTAAATATATATAACTGTATTAATATTATAAGAAAATATTTAAAATTAAAATAAAATTTAGGTATATTGAAATATAATATTCAATATCAATTGGTTTTGGGAAAAATAGTACTTAAAAAATAATATTGAAAAACTTATATTAAACCTCCCTGCTCACTATCAACTTTTTTGAAGCAACTTTTTAATCACAGAAATGAAATATATAGGTTTGTACCCAATCACTAGTGCTTGATTTTTAACAACTAAAAAATTGTTTTTTTTTGAATAATTTTTTTTATTTTAAAAGCAACTTTTTATGCAAGTTTTTAATTGATCAACTTAGTTGCCTATAAAAAAAGTTGCTAGTACGAAGGAGACCTTAAGGATGTAATATTTTGTAGACGCCAAAATTAATATGGAAATACGAATAAAAATTAAAAAAGAAATTTCTTATCAATACGTGTAAGTAAATCATTATCATTATAATGAAATCTATCTTTATCAACTACAAAATGTTGAAGATTATCAAAAAGTAAACTTTTTATTCAATCTCGGAGTGAATTTAGAATTTTAAAAAGAAAAATATTTGTGATTTAGATTTTAATCCTCTAACAACTAGAACAGGAAACTATTACATGCTAGTTGTACTATTATTTTAAATTATATATTCACCTTAAATAAATATCATACGAATTATATGAATTTCATCAAATAATATACTTAAGTTCGTTTATAAAATATGTAAAATTTATGCGAAACACATTTTTGCAGTGCATATTATGTACACATACATAAGATCAAAAATTAAGTTTGAAGAATGAAAATATATTTGTTTCAATTTCTCTTATAATTCATTTCGATATTGTGTGTTTAGATGCACTACAGGTATTAAGAATTTACATCTTAAATGAGATGAAAGATATTTAAATGAAATTTATATACACCAACATTATTATCATGTGCTCATGAATAATTATATGGAATCAAAACGAAAATTTCCATATTTTTCTTGGTTACAAATAACTTATCAAAATTAAGTTATTTTGTAACCGCAGACTACACATTCAATGTTTATTAAACATGTATAAATCCTAAATAGGATTTTTTTTGATCTGGTTAAAAATGCATTTTATAAATTTTGATCCCACATATTTTTTATCAAATCAAGATCAGTAATATTTTTAACCAATTATCTGTGATTAAAAAAAATGATTTAATATTCCTTTTTTCAGCCTTTCTTTTTTAGTTTCAAACCACATTTGATACAATTTTTTAAAACCAATATTGAATTTCCAATGAAAGATTAATTTATTGTTTGTTTTCTTAGTAACATTTTATTTTTGATAATTAATAGTAGATTACAATACATGGTAAGAAAATTTGTTATTCTTGCGAGTTGTGTATACACACAAACACATAGACACGAGTCATATTTATATCACGAGACCGAAGGTCGAGTGATATAATATTGACGAGTGTCTATGTGTTTGTGTGTATGCACAACGAGCTGTATAACAAATTTGATTACCATGTATTGTATACTGCTTTAATGTGCATGGGAGAGGGAGTTGAAAACAATACATTTACAATGAAAAAAATAAACAAAAAAGTTCAAAATGAAGCAAGGAAATAAAATTTAATAATAATGATTTCAAACCGGATGATTTAAGATCAGCTAATTCCTAAAATATTAAAAAAAAATTAGTAATTTTTCCAAAAAAAATTATTCATTTCTTTTTTGCAAAAAAAAAAATCGAATAATTTTTTTTTAGAAAAATTACTAATTTTTTTTTTATTATTTTAGGAACTAATGGTCTTCTTAAATTTTATTTAATTTTATTTTTAATTATAAAAAAAAATAATAATAATTTTATAATTATTTTTTTTTATAATTAAAAATAAAATCAAATAATAAATATATAGTTATAATTTATATTTACAATAAATAATCTCCTTGTTGCTGCCATTTTCCTCGTTTGTTGATAAAAGAAAAAAAAATTCTTACTTGACATTTGACAGCAAACTTTATAATGACAACAAAGATATTTTCAGGGTTACCATTGTTCTATTTTTATTCATTTTGTTTTTTTGAATAAAAATAAGTGCAATTTTTGAAGTGTGGTTTAAATTTTTGTACTAAAATCCAACCACACTCGTTTAAAAATTTAGTAGTAGAGGTTCGAAGATCCTTTAAAAATAGTAGATTGAAACACATGTTAAGAAAATTCATCGACTGATCGACTGGCCGCTTTTTAGAAAAAAAAAAAAAATAGCCGCGTATTTTTTTATTGGTTCCTTTTTTTTTTTTTTGTTTGCTCAGAGGGAAAATATAGATTAGCTCAGAGGGAAAATATAGATTTTTAGCATTATAAACTAAGCTTTGTGTGACATTGATATGATGCATGTGAGAGGTATACATTTGCAATTTTTTTTTTTTTTTGGTATTTGTCTGTTTGAAATATTGTGAGTGTGAGTGATATTATTTTTGTTTATAGTATTACGCAGTTCAAAATGAAAAATGTAAATACAATATAGAGCAATGTAAATACAATTTACATCACAGGGAAATGTAAATACAATTTACATTCCTCTATAATTGCATGTGTATTGATGCATGTAATGGAGCATTTACCGAGCTAAATTTGCGAATGTAAATACAACTTACCGAAGCCATGCGCATTAAAATTTTTTGCTGGATAATCATGTAATGAATACTCATATACATATTTAGATTAAATTTAAGTATATAATATTTTTCAACCGCATTCCATTTTCAACGAATCAATTCATTTGCTTTATTTTCCTAAATGAGAATCAAAAAGTGTTTTGTAATGGAATTTTTATATTTTTTCAAATTTTTTTTAACCGCATTGTGCCACGAAAAAAATTTTATTTCTCCCACTAAATTATATATATGGTGTCCATTGGGATTTAATTAAATTTTTCTCTTTATTTGTAAATTATTATTGAAACCCAAAAAAAAAGATAATAATAAATAAAAGTGCTTCAACTTTTCAACATACTTTTAGAGATTTCAAGAAATTAATAATTGACATTACCATTAAAAAGGAAACAAAAACTTCCTTCGAAGCTTATCTAATAAACTGGTCATATATTTTATACGCCAGCGTTCTAGCTTTTGGACTCAATTAAGCGTAACTATAGAGTGAACTGCATGTATATAAAAGTCTATAATATTAAGTATAATGCCCAATATGTTAAAATAGGGCATTTTCACGTTTATGATAATAATAGTGAAAATATTCGTGAATTTTAATTAACTGAACTAAAAAAAAAAATTATAATGGTCCTTTTCCATAATAATAATATGGTCGAAGATTCAATTAACAATTATCCCATATATGATTGCATTTAAATAAAAATTGTTTCAAAAATAATTCAACATCAAAATTCATATTTCATACATTTATTATTATTATCCTTAATATCAATTGGACATTATATAATTATTATGTATATATACTTATATTAATCATCCTTTATGTTGTTAACATAATATATAATACATATACCTGTTTTGTACATTGTACATAATACCAGTTTAACGTATTTTATATTATAAAAAAATATATTTCAGATTTTCAGAACATTGACTTACACTGCATTTAACATTCAATGATATGATTCTGATAAAATATAATGTGAAAAGCTTAAGCAAATTGTTACGAAAAAAAATAATAACACTTTGACGGAAACATTGTGAACATTATGTGTGTACAACAGAATATTTAATTTTTAACCATGTTTAAAGTTTTGAAAATCATTGAATATTAAGATACAAATAGTTTAGTCCTCTAGAATGTGTGTTCGTATCATATTTTACCAATTAAATATTTTTTTTAATAATTAATAGTTTTTTTTACTATCTACATGTCTATGCTTCAATACCAAATATTATTCGTTATTATTCTTTCAACAACTACGTAATTAAAATAATCACGCTATTAGTTAAATTAATTCAAAAAATTCATATGTATGTCATTTCTTAGTTTAGATGTATAGATCAAGTTCTACATTTTAATTCATTTTAAATTCAAATAAAAATATAATGTCTATTATCGACCGGGATGACATTTTTAAACGTAGTACCTATGTCCTATATTATAAAAATTAAAACTATATAATTTTTCATTCAAAAAGAATTTTGCAAACTCCTGGGATTATAAACTGTTTATCATTTTACATAATTTTCAAAAACATCGAAATTTTATAATACAAAAAAAAAAACCACATTATTTTCTGTTTTGTACATAATTACATTACTTTCAATTTTATTTGCTTGTTATGCGAAATTTAAAAAAAAAATAGAAAAAAAAAACTAAAAAAAAATTCTTTGTAATTAATTAACATTAAAAATTTAAATGATATAAAAAATTTAATAATAATTACTGGAATTTTATATTTATTTATTTTTAAATATAGATAATTATTTTAAACCTTTAATCGTAATCAATTAAAATATTTTTAAATTTTTTTTTTAAATTTATGATATTTGTCGTCAAAGCATCAAAAATTTTTATGCTAACAAAATTGGAAGTTAAGAATTTTTTAATACTTTTTTTTCAGTATGTATATAGTATTTTGTTATAGTTTACAATACTAGAGGCCACTCTAACTATATTACAAAGTGATGACAGAATGAATGAGCTCTATTTTACACATTCTTTTTTTCAACTTATACTAGTACAATATGGTATGTTGTTCTTTTATATTAAATTTTACAGAGGGTGCTTCAGTAAAGAGTGATGTAACTTCAAGAATGTGTCTTTGGTGAATTCTGAGATGAAAAAAAAACTAGAAAGGACGATTCGTCTTAGAATTGAACAAACTTGAATTGAACAAGAAGTTAGATCATCCTTTACGTTACTTAACTAACATTTCAACATCAATAAATAGGTAGGTACATATATTTTCATTTTTTTATATTTTTTTTTCATACACCACCCACCATGTCAATATTATGAATTTTTGACAAGCCAATTAAACCTTAAAAATAAACATGTAATGAAATTGAAATAAATAAAATCGAGAGAAAAATAAATAAATTGAATTAAAAAAAAAATAAAAATAAAAATAGAATGAATTTCAAGGAGCCACTTTTATTATAAAAGCCTTAATAGTAAATGATCAATATTCAAAATTATTTTATATAAATATATTTTCTTTTTTATTTTACAAAAGAGTTCTTCAAAATAATATTAACATTAAATTTTTCTTTAAAAACTTACACTGAGATAAAAAACGTGCTAAAATCATGTAAAAATGCATAAAATCATGTATTTTCCGCAACAAAAACCGTCCAATGACGGTTTTACTAAAATAAATGCCTTTTGGGATTAAATTTTTTTAAAAGAGAGAAAAAAAATTTTTTTATTTTAATTTTTTTTTCTTATTTTTATTTATTTCTATTTTTCTTTATTTCTAATTTCTTATTTTATTTCTCTTATGTCCTCTTCGGGATTCGAACTTCGGTCTTTAGCATTTCAACCGACCACTCTACCATTAGGCCATAGTAATAAAATTATTCATGTACACAAAATAAAAAATATAAATATAGTATACATTTTTCTTATGCTTTCGTCGGGATTCGAACCTCGGTCTTTAGCATTTCATTCAACCACTCTACCATTCGGCCATAGTATTAAAATTATTCAAATATTTTAATTCAAGAATTTTCGGAATAACATTAATTCTCTTAGTACTAAAAATTATGCCTCTGGGAATAAAAATTATGCCTTTTGGCATTAATTTTACGATTTTAGAGCAGTTTGTACTTGATATGATACCGAAGGAACTTAAATATTGTTTTTTTTTTTATAAAAAAAATGTATTTGTTGTTGTTTTGTGTATAAAAATACTAGAACTTGATTTAATGCCAAAAGTCCTAAAATTTAGTACGCCTTTTTTGGCTCAGTGTTAAGCTTTACCCAATTATTACTTTATGTTTATTGGTTTCATCTAAAAAACTATACAATATTAGCACATTTATGTAATCGGCTGTCAACTTATTATACTTGGTTTTTGTTATGAAATAACCTCATATTGCAACTATTGCTTTAAAAATAAATGTTAAGCTTACGATAATTTTTGAAAACAATTTTGATAATTATTTGTGATAAAAAAAACAAAAACCAATATATTTATTTTCAGCATTTGCTCAAAATAGAAAAAATTTTTCTTCACGAAAAAAAAAAATATAGTTTCCTCAAGAATGTCAAATATGTGACGAAAATTTGTAGACATTGTTATTCAATTATGTTTTATAAATATATATATAAAAAAACAAACAACAAAATTTAAAAAAATTTCCTCCACTTTAATTTTAAATGTTTTACACAGTTTTTCAGTGAACAAGAATTGTATCACGAAAAAATTTTTTTGTAACAAAAATTTACAACATCAACAAATTTAGCTCTTTGAATTAAAATGAAAAAATATATAAAAAAATAATATGAATAATTTTGAGAACTTAAGAATAAGACAAAGATTCACCTAAAAGATTCACTTAAATAAAATTATGTTTTTTTTAAATCCTGATTTAATAGATTTTTATTACTTAATTTTAGATAAATCAATTAAAATCATCTGATGATACTATTTTTTTTACGAAGCAAATGAATTTTAACAATGCATGTTCCTCCGGAAAAATAGCAAAAAACCTATGAGGCGTAACCTAAGGCTGCACAAGCAAAAGCTTTTTGAATCTCAGAATGCATCTATTGTTTATTTTTTAGAATTTATTAATGGTCTTAATTCACTTTCCCATATTATTTCAAATAACTATTTCTCATATTCTTTCAAATATTTCTAATATTCTTTAAATCATCGATATTGTGACAAAACATAATATATATAATTATTTCAATTCTTGCATTTCTAATGAAAATAATTAAGAAAACCTTTAATTTTTTTTTTTTTTAAAGTTAATTAGGGCAATTTTCCAGCTTAGTGTTAATGATTGTAATAAAATATTTTTTCTAACAATTATATTCCAGATAATAATTATTTAACACGAAAATTAGTATAGAATTAAAATGTCATTAACAATAAGAAATAATACTTAATATAAAAACAAAGGGAAAACATTATTTATCCACAAGAAAAATAAATAAATAACTAAATAAATAAAAAACAAAAATAAACAAATTATCTTTTTTATGTATTTCAAAGTCCTGAGCATCAAAAACATTTTACCAATTAAAATTTTATTTTGTCAAGTCTCAAAAATTATATTACTATAATTTAATAGTCGTAAAAAAACATCATTCTGAAAAATAATTTTATAATCATCATAAATATGTATTGTAATATACATATATAATATATATTATTACCTTGTAACATTTATCCAGAAAATTTATTATTATTTTTAATTTATATTATTTTTAATTCAATTCTTTTTTTTTTTTAATTAATTCAATTTTCAAAAAAAAATTTTATATCTTTTCTATAAATATTTTGAGATATAATTTTCAAGATTTTTTTTTAATTTTTCATATTTTTCATATTTTTTTTAATGAATGTAAATAATTTAATTTTATATATTTTCAACATAAAAATAATTTATCATAATTGTGTCATTCACTTTTACTTTTTTCAACACCACAATTCATTTTGTTAACAAATTTTCATCATTCATTTTTATTTATTTATTTACATACATTTTTATTTTTTTTTATTTTACTCTTTTCATTTCGTACTTTTTTCTCTATTTTGCGAGACAGAATTATTTATACACAGACTGAAGAAAATAATAATAATAAATAAATAAAAAGAAAAAAAAAATTGAAAGAAAATTCCACTAAAAAGAAAATTAACCTTTTACCATGTGGGAAATGAACTTATTAATAAAAATAAATAAAAAAAAAAAAAAGAGAATATCGTAGAACAAAATTTATCGACTGAACATAATAAAAAATAAAAAAAAAAACAAAGAAAAATGAGAAATATCAAAGTATTTATTTTTGTAAATAATAAACTCAAAAGTCAAGTAGATTCACTTAAAATAAAAATTTTCATATCGCATCGTCTCCAATTTTACTTATAATTATACGTATTGAAATATTTGTAGGTGAATACCACTAAATAATTATTTTTAAACAATAAATATTCATTTATTTTTATTCTTGATTGACAAATAATTTATATTCAGAATTTACTTATATTATTTGATGTCAGTTTTAGTGAAATCTATACTACTTTGGGACTACTTTGAATCTTGGTATAGTCAAGCTTTATACACAGGTTTTTAAAACATTTTCTTTCAGATTCGTTTTTAAATATAGATGTGATACATATTATACAAGTCAATCCTAATCAATCTTAATTTAAAGTATTTTTAGTAATTTACAAAATGATCGATAAAAAAGTAAATAATATTCAAGTTTTCTAAAATATATATAATATCAAATGATATCAATGGTATTTTTAATCTTCTTTGTTTCTTTTCTTATACGTTAAAAGGTGCTTGCAAGAATGTATGAAACCCTTTTCTCAATAAATTCTATACTCAGCAGAATAAAAACCAATATATTTTAAAAAGCATTAGAAAGTAAAGTTACAAAATAAACTTATTCCTACAATGTTGTTGTTTTCGTTTCAAAATTCAGTCGTAAGATTTGTTTTCTTTTTTTGTGCTACGAAAACTAATCTTCTTTAAAATTAAAAGCTTTTGACAAAAACTGAATGAATAAACGAAAAGAATTAATACTAGAAGAAATCAAAATTATAGTGCAGTGACTTTGATAGTACTTCAATTACAATGAATACAAGTTCTTTTTGAAACTGAAAACATTTTGTTTCTTTTTTTTTTTTTTGGAAAAACTTTTAGAAGAAGAAATTGTATCATTCAGATGATTTCAACTAGAAAAAAAAAATAAAGAACCTTTCATATACACTATAATACATGTATAAAGTTGAAAGGTAAGAAAGTAAAAATATTTGTTGTTTTTTTTTTTTTACAGATATGTGATATATGTTTAATATCTTATATAATATAATTTCATTTTAAATATTCTAATGTTTTCTCTTTACGAAAATTCCAAAACTTTTTAAAATATTTATAAAGCATTATTACACAAGTAAGTATATGAATGTAAACTCTTACAGGATAATGTCAAAAATTTATAAAATATAATGAATAATATTAAGATGATATAGAATTTTCCGTTTTATAACAATAAAGTGTATCATAAAGAATGACATCATGTGAAATTTATAGTAAGTAAATTAAAAAAAAAAAAAAAATCATAAACAAGGTAAATTTTTGATAACTGAGATGTAACTTTTTTAGAATAATTTCAAAATTTTTTGATTATGTGTTTCGCGAGTCGCACGTCATTTGCAACAACTTCCTGAATAAGCAAAAAAACGAATGCAAAAAAGTTGTGCTTGCTTTGTAGTTATACCCTACAGCAGCAAGATTTAAGTTATTCGTCGAATACTCAAAACAATATAATACTCTAATAAAATAAACAAAATAATAATAATTATACTACTTATGATTTATAATGAACTCTAAATTTTAAAAATATCTATCATTTTTTGAATTTTTCGGTGAAAATATCATAAATTTTCGAAAAATATAAATGAAGCGTTGCGTTGGCGTAATTATGAAATAATAATAATAATTGTTTTATATTTTTATTATATTCCACCTTTATAATATTGTAATATTCCAATTTAGCAAAATCACAACATTATTATTTTACAACGCTGTGGTATTTAGCATGATTTTTGGAAAATTTCATTCAAAAAAGTTACATTACATTTTATTACTGTGTGGTTAATTTATTAACAACATTAAAATACAATAATTTTCTCCTTTACAACATTTTTTTTCTTTTAAGTATTTTTTACTTATTTTTAATCTATTTTGGGTCCGACGTTACTTTTGTTTTTTATTTAAATTTTAATTTATGTATAATGTCCCGTCGTCGTCTGTTGATAATCAATTATATAAAATTCATTTTAATAAAATGTTATATCACTTTTGAGGTCAAGCTGCTAGATTATTATTTTTGGCACTGTATTTAATATGCACTAATTTTTGAAAAAAAAAATTAAAAAATAAAAAAAAAAATAATTTGACAGCAGCTGAATTCAATATTTACGAAAATAATAAAAGTTAATTAATGAAAATGTCACAAAAATTAATGTGTGTACACAAAAGCGTAGTACTACACAACATAAAACACTATCAAAATTATATTAAAAAAATATATATATATATATTATTTTGAAAAATAAAATAGAACAATCGGAAAACAGATGGCCGATTGTAAATTGAATTCTTCTCGAAACGAAGAAATATGAACAAAAAAAAATTAAAATAATAATATTATTTTAATTCCCAATACGAGTATTCACTTCGCGATACATTGCGATCAACTAGATTTTCTTGGAAAATTATTTAATGATTTCTCTCACTCCACTCTTTGCTTTATTTCACTCAAAATTTTTGAACTCGTTATTTAATATAAATTATCAGAGAAATATAAATATCCTGGAAAATGGAAAATATAAATTTAAAAAAAAAAATATACATTTTCAACATAAGTATTTCTCTCTTATTGTAGTTTATGCGGAACTTTTAATGCCAAAAGTTTGTGTGAAAAACCTCTAAAATCGTATTTAGATTTTAATAAATTAATGATTTTCTATTTATTTTTAAATTTTTATTTATAAACATTAAATAAAAATAAATGTTTAAAATTTTAGATTTGAGGTTTTGTTATATATATATATATATATATATATATAAATTACAGATTTCTAATTCATTTGTGCATTCATTCACGTGTGTGTATAAATTTAATTAAATTTAATTTTATTTGCAATTTTAAGTAATTGCAAAAATCAACAGGAAAAATAATAAAAACAATTGAAAATTGAACATTTATTTTATATCACTTGCATATATTTTTTTAATTATTATATTGTTTAAAAAAAATTTGTTTAATTGAACTACCAATCTCGGGACGTAACAGATTCAGAAAGAAGTTTGAAAATGATGACTTAATATTATATATATAAGTTATAAGATTAAGATATTATATTAAGTTAATCTAGTAAAATGAAACCTGAATGGTACTAATAAGTAAACTGCTTGATCAGTGTACTTTGAAATACTTTTTTAAAGCATATAAGCAGTTTAATTGAAACAAAACTTTTTTATTATGCTTACAAAATTTTTTAAGGGTGAAAAAGAAAGAAATTTTTTTTTTATTTTTTTGGAGTAAAGCTTGTACATATTTATAATTAAAAAAGATTAAATTCTAACGTTAAGAAGTTTACAATTTAAATGTAAATTAATTACAGTTTAAAAGTTTTATTTATACGAAATTGTATTAGGGGGATAAATTATATGTTAATTTAATTTATTGTAAAACGATTAGTTGTTTCAATCCGAAAAATTGATCGCAAACTTATTCGTTTATGAAAAAATTATGATGCTTTTTTTTTTCATTAAAACACTGTAATAAACCTAGTTTATCTCGTCTTCACTGCTAGATCAGATTTAAAAGTATGTTGATGTCACAAACAAAATAATATTTGACCGCAGCTCTCTGGTACATAATTAAAATATTTTAACTTATAGTTGAACAATAATATCATTATACAACCCATTTACACCCGCGTTATTCACTTTTCTAACCAAAGGAAATTAATATACATTTTATTTTATTTTTATATAGGTACTACTTGAAATTTTACGGTCAACCGGATGTACATAGAAAAACATTTTAATGACTTCATTGATAAATTACTCTTTTTTTTTTTGTCGGTTTTTTTTTTAGGTTACATCAAATTAAGTATATATATTGAAAATTTATTAAACAAAATACATAATTCTATTTTCTTTATTGTACAAAAAATTTATTTTACAACAGATAGAGTTTTAAACATAAAAAAATATAAAAAAAAAACATTATTATTTCTCTTCACATAATTTTTTAAATTTGATTTAGTGGAAAAATAAAATCAACAAGATGAATAAAAATAAAGAAGATGAATAATAAAAAAAATGAATTTAAATAAATAATAAAAAACAAAATATGATTTGTTATTATGAGGAAGTATAGAAAATAAAAATTGCTAATTTTTTTTTTTTCTTTATTTCATTTCGAAACAGCAAAAGTAAGATCAAAAGAATAACAAAAGTTTATAAAAAATAAAAAAAAAAAAATAAATAAAAAATAAAGAAAATTATAAATAATTATATTATAAATTAAATATTCATTCATATTTTTATTTATGATGATTCTTAATATTACACTGAAAAAAAAATATCAAAAGAATAGAGTGGGTGGCGAAAAAAATTTTAGAGTTGCGATTGAAATAACTACCGACCTATAGACAGAAAATTTAATTTATTAATCTACTCCATTCTTAAATACAATAATAAATTAAAAAATCAAAAAAAAAAAATAGATAAAATAAATTTGAACAATCACGAACAAAAATATGGTTAAAAAAGTATAGGGGGATAATTTTTCAGTTTCTCTAAATGGAAATAATATTTTATTATTGTATGTAATAATTACAAAATAGACAAATTTGATAATTTGGTAATTTAAAGATCGACAATCCAACAACATAATCAATTTTAAATTTACACAGAAAAAACAGATGGCTGTCGCAGCGATAACTTCTGCACATGTACGTACGTCAAATTCAACCAGTGAATGACTATAGCAAGATCAGCTATCTGTCGTAGAAACTACTTTTTAATATGTCTCTTCATATGATATAATAATAGCGAAATTCGACTGAAAAGTTTCATAAACATATTTTGTATATAAAAAAAATTATTCGCTACAGAAAAAACAATTAAAACAACAATTTTCTTGTAGCAATTTTTGCTAAACTTTATTTCTGATACATTTTTGGAAAGTATTAAATAATAAATGCAAGATTTTTAGCATATTCTGCCAGATAAGTATTCGTTCGTAATTCTTCTGTAATATTTTAAAACTAATATAATAATTAATTAATAAAATAAATAAAACTTTTTATTAACCGAGAAAAAAAACACGTACCTACTTACACGGTTTTTATGCTTGACACTTTTGATCTATAATAGAGAAAAATAGAAATTATTTTAAATTATTTTAAAAAAAAAACTATTAAATACATCAATTAGAAACATTTCTATCAGTAGAAAATATGATGGAAATATAATTTTAAAATTTAGAAAACAAATTGAACATAACAACATAAAATTTCAAAAATTATCAAACTATTAAGAAACTATATAATTTCCTTTATTGTTTCACAACAAAAATTAAATAATGATTTTTTTTTTTAAATATATTAAATCAATATTCAGAAAAAAAATATACTTAAAGACTACAACACTTAAAAATTAGAAACAAAAAAAATCATTAAAATTTTTCACTGCGGGAAAATTTTCACTTGTGTTTTATTTTTTTTTTTCTATTAAATTCTTTTAAAACAATAATTAAATTTCATTTATTTCTTTATTGTTTAAACAAAATATATATAGTGGGTATATATATATATACACTTATTATAATTTATACATAATACATTTATGTAAAAACAAAGTATATGTATAGATATTTTTAAATACAAAATAATATAAATAATTCAAAATTATACACAACAAAAAAAAAATAAAATAAAAAAAATTTTCCCCAACTTAATTAACGTAATGGAAATAAAACACAAAAAAAAAATATATGTATATACCTACTACTATAGAAATTAATGTACACCGTACTACGTAATATACATATTTACTTACCCAACGCTAGAGAATATGGTACGAAAAAAAAATTTATGAAAAATTAAAATAAATCTAGACTTTTGTGTTTTGATAAAATTGTTTATATACTTTTTCTTTCATTTATATAATTTAAATATTTTATTTTATTTGGAAATTTATTTATTATTATTATTTTTTTTGTTTCACCCCTCACTTGAAATTTTGTTTCATATTTGAAACAAAATTTAAAAAAAATAAATAAAAACAATAAAATTATTAATTCTTCTCCCAATGGAAAAGTCAAAATAAACCATTATAAAATTTTATGTATTTACATAAATATTCTTAAATAATAAAAGTTTCTAAATTTCAAAAAAACCAGATCTCTGGATGAAAAAAAAATAATTTTAAAGAATTATTAAACTTATACAATTAATCAAAAGATACTACTACACAGAAAAAAAAGAGTAGCCTTTTCATCTAAACTTTAAATAAAATCATTTAATGTTTGTGATTGAATTTTAGCCATTTAAACTGTTTAATTGAACCAGCTATTCTTAATTAAATGATTTGCTACAAATCGTAATTATTTGATTCATTTAATAATTTAAATGAAATATCTAATTTGCATTATCCGTTTTTGACCCCTCAAATACAAAAAAACAACTCAAATGTTTTTTTTGATTTTTTTTTTGGTTTTTTTTAAATTTTTTTTTTTTAACTTTTTTGGTTTTTTTTTTTGTTTTTTTTTCTTTTTTCTTTTTTTTTAAACTTTTTTGGTCACACATCTAAGTACTATCCACTACGAGACATTGCTTTTTTTTTTTTAGCTTTTTTGGTCGGTCACCCATCTAAGTTCTATCACAACGAGGCGTTGCTTAACCGTTTTGTTCAATGTTATGAATTCTTCCACTGAGCTATGTCAGTGATATACAACAATGTATTAATAGACAATATAAAATCGGTTTCTATGAAAACTTTCTACAATTGTCAAAGAATGTTATTGTACAATTCTACTATTTTTGTAGTTGATATATTGAAATATTTATTTCAAATCAAATAATTAAATTTGTTGAATCACATAATGTTTAGATAATTTTAAAATTTACCTTAATTTTCATTTTAACAAATTTGTTTTAATATTTCAAATAAATGAATTGTTAAAAACAACTATTGAATTTAATAATTCTTTCAATTAATTATTTGTATTTTAAAATTCAAATCAATGAATTTGCATTAGAAAAATCAGTCAATTTTGAATTTTTTTTCAACTATTTAAGTAATTAATTTGTTTAAAACATTAGTTAAATTAAAGAAAGCTGATTCATTTAATTATGATTAGTCAATTATTCTAATTTATTTCTTTCTGTGTAGATCTGTAATGGTATATATACAAAAGAAGATATAGTTAATATTTTCCATAATTAAATATAGATTTTAGTATAGTATTTTCATTCTTTTGTATTACGAAAAACAGAACCGATCAATGCATCGATTAAGAATAAAAAAATAAATTCTAAAAATACTCTAATCGTTTTATATTATATATTCTTAAAATTTCCCATTTAAAATTATATAAATTTAGTTGTTTTTATTATATCCTATAATAATATTTCTGTACATTAAATTTATTTTAAAATTTATTTCGAAATTATATTCTTGTTTAAAAATTATTCATATCTTTAAAAATGTATTAAATTTTCTTTAATACATCATTGAACTAATTTCATGAGATTTCTTTTCTTTTTTATACTATATAAATATATAATATTATTATTCTATTTTTTTGGGCATACTACACACTATAAAAACAACGTAAAATGCTAACAACATCATAATAAAAAAATAAAACACGTCATATTTATATAAAATAAAATAAAAAAAAATGTTTATATTATTTTGTAAAGGAAAAACAAAAAACTTCAAATTAATTTTAAGTTCATTTCCGCGTTTAATGACGTCATTAGTGACGTTATTAAGAAAAGTAAATAATAAAATATAATCCAACAATTTTATTCAGACAATTTGTTTTTGCACATTAAGAACTATTTTGCATTTAAATTTTTTTTTATTATTTTTTTTTATGTTTTGTGGAATAAAACCAATTCAGAACATGTTTTTTTTTTTTTGAAATAAAAGTTATTAAACGATCTTTGTTTTTAGAATAAATTAAATTCTGTAGGTACTTTTTCTTAACCTTGGCATGTTTAAAAGTATGTTGAGCTTAACAGAAATTGTATTAGAAGATAAATATATTCAGGAAACTCCTGTAATCAAAAAGTTTATAATGTTGGCGTATAGATTTGTAGGTATATAATTTAATTTTTAATGTTATAGAAAAAAAGCAATACTTTTGCTACCATTCAAGTTGGTAAAAATTTAGAAGAAATAATAATCATTATGCATAACAACATAACACAAACAATATAACAAAAAAGATGAAAAATGAAGTTACAAATGAGCATTTTGTATTTCATTAATGACATGCTTAAAAATAATTTATAATTTCTTGTGAACAGATTTTGAAATTTAAGCTTAAGATTAAAAAATGTGAACAAAAATAATTTTCCAGATATATATTTTTTTTTGATAGACTTTCTTTAGTGATAATAATGAAAAATACTATAGTATGTATATATTGTTGAACAAACGAAGACTAGACTTAATTAGCGGTGGTTGGCTTGCGTTATAATGAATATTTTTAACTTTTTTAATAAATTTTCTTCTGATTCCTGTTAACATTATATCACTTTCGCTTATTACATATACCCAGGTCGGGCAGACGTGAGCTCAATGCAAATTGCTTGTAAAGATCTTTAGGTCTCCAAAATCAGGCCAATAATTTGTTAACGCTTTTCCCGATGATATTTCAATTTCACGAAATTTGCAAATATCTAGATATTGAAAAATAAAATAAAATATTATACATATATTCCTAGTTATTTGAAAAAGAAAATTTCAAGCTAAGTAGCATAGAGCCGAATTTTATTCATCCGAAAACCACTGACATATACTATATATTTATTTATTATTTATTTTTGTTATTTTTGATTCTTTAAAAATATACACAATATGTGAGATTATCACCCGCTATTTTGTTGTCAAGATTCCACTCATGGATTTAATGATTGGAATATTGCCAAAAAAAAAAATACACAAGACATACACCGTACATAATGAAGTCGTTGTCATTTTTGATTTGTTCTTGTGTCACTGTATATTTAACAAAAGACGATTTATTTAAAAATACTTTTTGAAAGATGAAAAAAATGTTTTTTTTTTTGTGGAAAAAAAAAATTCAATTCAAAATATGTATCAAAATCGTCTGTTTTAATGCGTGTGCAAGAAAAAGTCTTGCCAACAAACATTAAAAAATTTCATAAACTTTTTTTTTATTTCAATATTTTGAAATCTATGTAAAATTAAAATGTTTTTTTTTTTCAAGGATTTTTAAAGACGACATAATAAAATTTAATTTAATATATATAAAAAAAAGTATTGTCTGTATCTGTATATTTTTAACTAAGTTATATGATGAAAAATAAAAAATATTTAATTATAAAAAATAATATTTTATGGAATTTTTTATTTAAAAGGATTATCATAATATTAATTTTCAATTTTTTTTTTGGTTATATTTTGCCAAAGCATTTAGATATTTAAAAACATAAAAACTCATTTTCATATTTTAATTTTTGGCATATATACCTATATATGTATTATACTGTACAATTATAAGTTCAATATTTCTTTAGATTTTTCCAAACTACAAAATTTTATGAAATAAAAGTGAATTTTTAATTTAAGTAATTTTAAATTCCGAAATATTTTATAATTGTAAATTGTTATAGTTTTACAAATAATTCGTTCGCGTTTTTAATCTAAATTTATCCGAATATAAGTATCAAATATTCGCACTTGGATGATTTTTTGTTCAATTTATTCAATATATATTTTCGAATCTGTGGTGTGTTTATTAATAAAAATACATATTAATAAACACCCGCGGAATAGAAACTACCATTTAAGCATTATATGGGTCTAATTAGGAAAAAAAAGTTATACGAGATAATTTTAATATTGCATAAATCTCAAATTTAGTTTATAACTTCAAAGAAATTCAAAAAATTTCCAGAAAATTTTAATAATTTTTTTTTTTTCTTGGAAATTTCTAAGAAAATATTTTCATACAAATTTTATCCAACAATATATTTACTTTGTCAATCATATTTCCATTCTTTCGTTTATTTCGTTTTCATGTATATTATACATACGTACGTAGATCTCATTTTAAAGAAAAATAAATAACGTAGGTATACATGAAAAAAGCATAAGTTTTATGATATGTATATTTTTAAAATTTTGATAATATAAAAGAAATAAAGTATTAGTAAGTATATATATATGTACTGTATAATACATGTAATGATATACTTATTTCCATAAAAGCTTAAAAAAATACAGGAAATAGAGAAAACTTTTAACATCATATCGTACGAATATTTTCTTTAAAAAATTTGAAATTCAAATGAACTTTACTTGCCATAAAAAATATACACTTAAGCACAGTAAATTGTCAAACTTTCTTTCACTCTGTTGTCAAAATGATGATATCTTTCTTTAGCAAATTAAATTAAATTTAAATTAGTATTATTGCAGAATTTTTTTGTAGGATGACTCAAATTAAATAATCAAAATGTGAATTGATGTCACAAGAAGTAATCGTATTTTTTTATTTGAGAGTTATGAAGACAAGTAAGAAAAGTACATATAAGGAAATTGATAAATTTCTATGTATTCCAGTAGTTTCAAAAAAATATTTGTGTATCATATCAATTTTATTTAACTATGCTTCTAAGGTTTGTCTGAAGTCTGCTTATGAAATTTTGTTTTCAACCCACTGTGCACCGTATACGCTTTCATTCCACCTTAAGAATATTTTGATTATGAGCACTTGTCATCGTTCTAGGGATTTGATAGACTTTGATAGTTTTTTACGCCATACATTTCCTTATCGATTGTTTCTTTTTTTTTATATATACATATATATAGTTTTTTATTCAAAAACCAACTTCCACATGTTGGTCAAAAATAAATTTTGAACAAAAACTATATGGTACAAACAATAATAATTAGTTGACATTTAAAATTTATTTATATATGTACATTTATTAAAAAAAAAATATGTATAAAAATATTTAAACAAATTTGATGTGTTAAATAAAATTTGTAAAAGCTATTTTTCATTAATAACAATTAAAATTAAATCAAGTGGAAATTGTAACAATAATCTTTTTGTTTTTTTTTGCAAAAATAAATTTATAAATTTCTTTTTGCCCTCAATAAAAACCTAAATTATTATACATATATTAAAATGTATATATACAATTAGAAACATTTTAATGGTCTTTTTGATTAATATTAACACAACATTGTTGTGAATTTAAATATTTTGTAAAATTTTATAAATTTACCCAATAGGGAATTAAATCATTTTTTTAATTAAAACAATAAAAAAAAAATAAAACAAGTTTACAATTTTAATTAATTAAAGAGATTGGGAATATTTTTTGATAAATATTTGCGAGCTGTAATCAGTAGTATATAAACTAATGGCAAGTTGGGTAATTCTATATATATATAAAATGAAAATTATTGAAAGTTGCAGTTGATGCACCTGTGTTTGGTTCATTCCAACTACAGTTTTTCTTGCCAAAATGGGCTGCAATCGTTCAAGCTATGGTTTCCTCTAAGGAAATAATGCCGTCATGTAGTGGTGGTTAAAAAAGTAACGCCATTACGAGTTATGTATATCCGTAAGGATCAATGAAATTCCGTAATATAAATAACTCCTTATTGCATAGAATCAGGATTCATTGCTCATAGAAGGCATATTGGTTACACTTTTCATTTCCAATTATTATTCTAATATTAATTTTCTTCTTCACAGAGATTTTCTACCAATTAGATAAAATAAAATAAGAGATCAAGTGAGTGATGCCCTTTTCAAAAGTGGATACAGTAAAAGTGGATACAGATTTGAAATACTATTTATTTGAAAAATTTCTAGTTCTAGTAACTTTTCCACTAAATAACAAATTTTAAATTGTTTAAAAATAGCAATTAAAGTTTTATCAAACGTAAAATTTCTTAAAAAACTCTTTTTAAATTATTTTTCTTATGAAAAATAAAAATTTTATTCGATATCCAAAATCGATGTATATTTATATTTTTAAGAACTTTCAGATTCGCGAATATTTTATTCCAATTGGCATAATTTAAATTTAAAATATTTCCCAATTGTGTCATTAGTATTTTCCACTTTGTTAAATTCACGATTTCGTGTAGAATTTTCTCTATATATATATATTTTTTTTTTCTTATTTGAAATAGCTCAACTCATTATGCACGTGGAGCTCCCAGAGGTATGTTTTTTCTACGAAGCAAGTAGTATATTATTTTTTTTTTTAGAAAAAAAAAATGCTCGTTCTTCTTAAAGAATTTCAGATATTTTAAATGCTTTATGGATTCTTATAAATATTTCGCTTTATTTTATACCAGTCCTTTATCCATATATATATATATATATATATATATATTTTTTTTTATCGCTGTATTTTATATCCTTTTTTCGGTACATCATCCGGATATGCAATTTTTTGTTTCATGCTAAATATATTAAACATTTAACATTTTATTTTTTTTTCATAATCTTGTCCACAAAAGGAATTCAGAAGCATAAAATTCTTACATATAAAATCTAAAAACTGATACAAGGTTTATGCTTTTCAATGTTGAGAAGTTTATGTTTCAAATAACGTTTCTCATACTGTTGAAAATTTGGCCATTTGAAAATGTGAGAACTTCTTGAAGATCTGAAGTACTGAATTTAATTATTTTTTTTTAAGCTAAAAATGCAATTTCTTCTAGTGTCATAAGTCGCGTTTTTCCTTCTGGATTAAATGCACACTTTTGGTGTATTTAGAACAAACCTCTTATTACAAAAACTATAGAAAACTATTATTTTTTGGGAAATTAGTTTTTGACCATATACCGACATATTTTCTTCGCCAATGAGTTGTTAGAAAAGTTTACTAATATCCCGATATAAAATATATCTATTAATCCATTTTTCGGTTATATCAACTTAATTCTAAAGCAGTTAAATATTATGTAGATCTTATGGGTGTACAGTGGATTTTTTTTAAACATTAATAAATATACAAAAAATATATATATTCATATTTTTTTATGATATAAAATTTTATTATATTTTTAAGTCCAAATATATCCCAGATATAAACCTCATGGACAGGATTCCGGAATAATTGGGACGAAAATGTTCCCAAAAGAAAAATTTAAATCAAGCAATAATTTAAAAAAAAAAAATATTTGATTTGTTCAAATTTATTTAATCATTGAACCATTAATTCACTTAAAATTAAGCCTCTAAAAAAATTCTTTATTATATTAATTTAGATTTTAAAGCATTATTCTCAATTGAAACACATTGGAAAAACATCATTAATGATATACATAATTGGAAGAGGGATCATTTTTACTGAATAGTAATTCAATTTTGATCAATTAATTATTATCTCTACACTTAATAATAATCCCACATATATGTACATATTTATATAATGTTTTATGTAAATTCAAATTATGGACTATGTACAATCTTTTTTAATAATACAACAAAATAATCTAATGTAATAACAGCCAATAATAGTTATATGGAAACAAAATATTGATTGTTGTTCATTATTCAAATTTATAAAATCCCAATATTACTATCCTAATTCAGTATTATATATAAATCTGTTTTTGTTTTAAATATGACCAATGGTAACCAAATAAAATTCATTCAAAAAATAAATAAATAAAAAAAGATCATTTGGGATTTAAAAAAATAATAACTGAAGTGTATAAAATTTTTAAAATTAAAATTTATTCCTCTAGGAACTGAAAATGATTTAGTACAAAAATTCAAATAGGAAATCCCAGATCTTTCATGGAAAATATCAGAATAAATATTATATAATACAAACATATATATATGCATAGGTATAATATTATGTATTTTGTATATCTTCCTAATCCATGTATAAAAATATATTAAAAATTTACCTCGTCAAAATAAATAAAAAATATTATGGTCATGAAATATTATAAATGGGTTTTTTTTTTTTAATTGCTAAGGGACTACTCTTAATTTCATTTTGTTATTTTTTTCATAAATTTTAGTATAGTATATTTCGTCAACCAACATAAATTAAAAAATTTTATCAAATTTTATTAAATTCTTCCCACTTTAATTCTAAATCCTTTAAGGATCTTTATATTCAAATATCAAGTTTATTCGAACCGAAAAAATTTTCTTTAAAATTTTAACAAGAAATTCAACATAATAATGCTATAAGCAATAAACATATTTATATAAATATGTGTGTATCTTTTTTTTTATTTTCTTATTTTAGGAAATTCAAAACGAAAACCAAAAAGCTTTTAAAGATTTTGTGTACAATTTTATTTTTTGTTCGGTTGTTGTACCTGCATGATGTTTAACTAAATTCATCTTTTTATCACATTGTTCGTTATTTTACATTTTTTTATTTTTTTTATGTTTATATGTTGTAAGATTATCTTTAAAATTAAATATTAAATTGTACTTATTCTGTTTTTTTTTTTTTTGTACGTATCATTATTACTTATCATTAAGGGAAAATCTTTGTGTCATTGAAATTGCAAAAATATAAAAAAAAAATTATTTTCATAAATATATAGGGTTCGTATATTATATTGAAACTCTTAATCTCCGATCCTGACACTAAAACTTTTCTTAATCTTCAAAAATAAAAATAAAAAAAATTTTTTTTTTACCTCAAAGGAAAAAAAAATAATAAAAATTATTTTTAAAAACATACTTATGTACATTATGTTGGTACTATATAAATATTAACAAGCAAATAAGAAAATCCCTTGTGGTATAAGAAATAGAATTTATTTGAGTGAAGAAATTTTGTATTTTAGAAGAATTAGGTATCATAATGACCTAAATTTTTAATAAACATAACTTCATATCCTGTTTAAATTATTATTATTATTATTATTATAAATTTTTTATTTTTTTTTTTATCTTGCGGTTAACAATTCCCAGTGAACAATTAATTTTGTGTAGATATGGCGTTAAGAATATTATCAATCCTGATAAATAAAATGCTTTATTTATGGCAAATTTTTTTTTTTTTTCATTTAACGTGGTTCTTAATAAATACTATGTTTTATTTTATGACTACTATATAACTGTTATGGTAGAAGTATTATTTTCTTCGAGCTTAAAACACTTGAAAAAGCAAAGCATTTATCTGAAACTGTAATTCAAAGGTTTTGAAGTGACATTTGACGTAATTCATTTCTATAACAAATTTATAATATTATAGTAATAATATTTGAATTCTTTTGATAAAAAAAAATTGTGAAATTTTTAAATGAATTGGGATTATAAAGTTTGAAATATATAAGAGAACCACAATAAGCATTTCGATCTTTCTTAAAACATCCGCAAATATTTTTATAAAATATTAAAAACTATTAAAAATATAATATGGATAGAAGTAGTTTAAATATGGAATAAATGTTTTAAATTTTACATAATATTGAATAAAAAGAAGTCTCTTCCAAGTAATTAGAATTAAATTTTTAAATCATAAATTTTGCACATTAATAAATTGAACTTATAAAGTATAATAATGTTGATTTTTATTGAACTAAATATCTGAAAATACTATCAACTTTATTAAATAACACACCCATCATATACATTCCTCATGATAACACTATATAAACATTAAAATAGATTCATTAAAGTCAATTAATTTTTTTTCCTAACTTTTTCCTCTTTAATTTTTACTTTTTTTTTTTCTTAATTTAACTAAAGACACCAAATAAAAAACATCGGATGTCAAAAATGTCAATTAATTAAGAACATCTATCTTCATGGTGGTAGTTTTTAAACTGTATCACGTTTCATTATTAAAAAAAAAAATTTATATTTTTTCATATAATTGAAAATTAGGGTAAAATTATTATTAAGTGTAAATAGATAGATTAAAAATAAATAAAAGTGAAACTATTTTTTTCTTGTTCAAGTAAAGTAGAGCAGGAAATTTTTAATAAATTTTTTTTTTTAATGAAAATTTATCAGAAAATTTTCAATGAAGGTAAATTTTAAGTTTTTTTTTCTGTTAGATAAAGGTTTTTCTAAAAAAAAAAAACTTTATCGTTTAGTGCTTTTTATTGCAAAATTTGTTTTCCCGCACATTTTATTTAAAAAAAAATTTATTTTTTTTATTTTTCTTTCTTTCATGAGAGGTAAAAAAAAAAATTGAATTTCAAGGAAAAATTTTTGAGGAAGACACGTACATAATTCAACATGAAAATTCTGTCAATAAAATATTGTAAAACAAGTTTTTTTTTTAAATATAATATTTTTCATTTTTCCATGATGTACGAAGAGATAGATGTTACTTCACTTTATATATAGTATAATATTTAAAATTATTAAAAAACTCTTTTTTTCGCAATAAAAATCATTTTAATAAAAAATAATTTTATATATTTCATTTTTTTACATATTTTTTTACATATTAGTACGTATATAAAATATAAAAACATGCAGCTTCCGAGTAACTTGTACTTCTATGTATTCAGTGTTGCGAATGCAATTTTAAAAAGAAATTGTAATTTGTAAGAAACTTGCTATTATACAATAAAATTATTGAAAGAGTATGAAAATGTTGATTATAGTGGCTAAGTTTGTTATAAATTTTCAAAGTAAGTACTGTGAAAGATACAGAAGCTATTCAAATTGGTTTTTAATCTGTTCAATTTTATTATGCAAAACATTATAATAAGTTGTTTGGCAAAAAAAATAAAAAGGGTAAGTTATTTTTTGCTATTCAAAATATCTATAACTTTAACTATCTGTATATTAATAAAATTCCAGCTTTTATAGTACATTAATCAAGTTTCTAATATTTATTATGACCACAATTAGAATGCCACACTATTTGTTTGCATTAAAAAAAAAACTTTAAAGTTTATTTTTGTCAATAAAAACGTATTTGGCGTTAAAATTTTTGAACTTATTATTTTTTAATTTAATTTAAATGAATTATTTCAATGTTTATATCAAAATTTTCTAATTTGGCTTAAAGTCAATTTTTTCTTGTCTTTCACAACGAGTCTGATACATCAACGATGCATAATTTGAATGAAAATTTCAAAAATGAAAATCACCAGCTCATTTTATGTTTTATGTTCTCTATGCTAAATAAGGGTTATAAGAAAAATATTATGTAAATATTATTTTCTTAAATAAGGACAATTCTTTAATTTAATTCTTTTTATTAATTTAAAAATAAAAATTTATTATTTATATTTTCTTTATGCATTTTGTTTTAGTGCTTTTTTTTTTATTTTTGTTTTTAATTTGGTTAATAAAATTTTTTTCATAATAATTTTTTGTGTTTTTCAATTATTTTTTTTAATTATCCTTTATTATTGCCCATCATAATAGTAACATTAATGTACTGCTGTACATAAAATAAAATAAAATATATAAATTTTAATAAATAGTTAAAAAAAAAAAAACAAAAAAAAAATTATGCTGAAATTTATTCAAACCAAAATGCAATAAAAATTATATTTTTATTATTTGCATGCAATTATTATGCATGCATTATTTTTATATTTGTACCAAAAGATTTTCTGTCACAATAAATTATAAATACAATAATGTTTATTATATACATTCTCTTATTCTTTTTATAGTCTTCTTCTTATACATATATAAACTTTTTTTTTTTAAATAATGAAATTTAAAATAAATAAATTGCAAAATTATTTATTTATTCAAGTTGATATATTATATTTTTATTTTATTTTTTTTTATTTTGCCATACACATAAAATACAGTATTGGCAAAACAATATAAGAACATACTTTTATCTTTATTTTTTTTTAGTTTGATGTTGTTATTTCGAAATAATATTTTTCCAGGTAATATTCAGTATTACTGGATGGTCTTAAAGATCGATTTTCAAAAACTTGTTTTTCTGCTCTATAGTCCAACGTATTTAACTGCTTCAATCTAAACGAGGCATAAATGCATGTTTTTTAAGCTTTATGGATCTGCTGCACGTTAAAATGGAAAAACCAGTACAAAATCACAAAATAAAATTATATTTCTGAATTTTCAACGAAGTTGTTTTTAATCGCAATATTTTAAAAATAAAGACCCCAATATTATCTACTTTCAATTGAATTTCAAATTTCTCCAATGAGTCATTAAAAATAGACCAAAAAAAATTAGGAACCCTTGAAAATAAGAGTATGAAAAATATAAAAACTTGAACTTTTGAAACTTGAAATTTTGAAAACAAGAGTGTTGTGCTTATTGATTTGCACAGCACTGTAAATATATAAGTATGTATATATTGAATTTTTATTTTTTTATTTATTCATTTTTATGTTTTCAAAAATATACGGGATAAGGAAAACTTTTTTCTGTAAAATGCATTCTGTCCTAATTTTTTTTTAGTTTATTATTTTCTTTTATGTTTTTTGTCTTAGAATTTAAAACAAAATAAAAAAAAAACTTTTTATATTTTTTTTTTTAAGATTTACATATTTAGTTTTTGTTATTATTTTTTTTTTAAAGAAATAAAATGATTTTTTGTAAATTTTAATATTTTGTTAGATTATTGGAAAAAGTTTTCTTTCTTATTTTATATATATGTATTACCATAAAGGAAGTATAAATAGAGAAACTAGTCCCATACAAAAAATGCAAATACAAATAGTGAAACAAAAAATCCATATCACAACCCCATGAGCTTTTTTTTTGTATTTTTTGAGAATTCCACTTTTAAAACTTTCAAAATAACAACAGTTCTATATATTTTTTTAAAGTTTTAAAAGCTTTTGTGAGAGTGGAATTTTTAAAAAAATAGAAAAAAAAAGTTCATGGGGTTGTGATATGGATTTTTTGTTTCACTATTTGTATTTGCATTTTTTGTATGAGACTAGTTTCTCTATTTATACTTCCTTTATGATATTACGTATCTATACTATATACTATATTTAGTTATCTAATTTTTTAAGTATAGTCAAAATTGTCTTCTTCTCGTTTTTACTTTTTATTTCCCTATATTCAAATTTAAACATTAAAATATTTCTGCGCTATTGATTACCCTATAATGTTTATATTATAATTAATTAGTTGCTTAAGTTGCTAACAAAATGATAACACACAAACGTCACACAAACGATGGGAATGTTCGTCAAATTTATAACGATGATAATTATATAAAGGACATTTCTTGAATTAAGGACAAAGAAATGAGAATATTTGGTAGATAAATTAATTAAATCAAGTACAATTTTTTAAATTTTCGCAAATTTGTCGATTATTGAATTATATTCAACGAAAAAAAAAAATATATCCTTTATCGTAACAAGAAATTCATATTATTTTTTATTATCATTAAATACTCGTCTTATGTATAATTTATTTTCTTCCTACCTTTGAAAAAAAAATAAAGAATTTCAGTTTTTTGTACAGTAGGTACCTTATTTTATTTAACATAATCGTGCACACAGCTTTTCTAAAAATAGCAAAAATATAAAATAGCAACAAAAATCAACAAACTGCTATTGTTAAAATTCCTTTAATAAAATGAAGTTTAAAAAAAATATATATCGTGATACTGCAAAAAAAAAGGATATCTTTATATTTTTTTCTCTCTACTTGTTTGGAACATACTAATAAATTCCTGCGTTTACAATTTTTCACGGATATTAGAAAAAAAAATAAAATAATAATAATATGTAATAATAAAAAAAGCTTAATAGAATATTTCAAAAATTCACTATAAAAAAAATTGTAATGAAAGACTCTTTTATTGCAGCCCTAAAAGAAAATAAAATGCATTTTATTTTGCATAAGCCGTAAATCAATCTGTTTCTCGAAAACTTTCATATGCGATAAATTTTGAAATTGAAAAAATTCACTCTTTTTTTTACATCTTTTCATATATGGAATTTTATACTCTTTTAATTCTGCACAATATTGCATATTTAGCTATTTTTTTCGTCCACCTAACTACACTTATGTTGTGAAGCAATCCATGATATTTTTATTTTTACATAAATGAATGAAAATAAAATTTAAAATTCTTGTATTGACGTCATTCTGACACAGTGATTTTGTTATTTGGCTTAAGTAGTTTTCTGAAAGGTAAGTTTAATAGTACATCAGCTTGAAATTGTCAAATTTATTTGCCTAATAATATTATCTTTGAATTCTTTAATAAAAAATATATATTAAGATTTTATATGTATATATGTTGAATTTAAATTTCCGTAATAAAATTAAATTTTCCATTTTGTTACGGAAAAAAACCAACAAAATAATTAATCATTAAAATAAACAAGTCTATAATAATTTTTGAATATATGTAGTATAATAGTTCTAGTTAAATTTTAATAAACTTAAGAAAAATATAATCCATTTTAAGCATTCTTAAATCCTTTTTTATTTTAGTTTTTCCATTTTTTTTTTTCATTTTTTTATTTCTCAAAGTTTAATAAGGAAAATGAAAAAGTATACCAGCACCAGCAGCACTTAAAATACTATATATTGTTATATATATATACAATGTATGTACACATGTATGTATTTAATGTATGTACAACATAAAATAATTTATATCCTTTATTTTATCTTGTGAATTTCCTTTAAAATTTTCTTGATTTTACCTATAGTGTTTTTCTTTAATGGATAAATGTTAAAGGAAATTGAAATTCATCAAGAATATTTTCAAACAATTTGATTAGAACTTTTGACTTTTAACTGCACAAAGGAAAATTTATATATGCATTATATGTTGTGTTGAACATATATTTTGTAGAGAAAATATTGTCCGTATATATGTATACTTTGTAGTTATAGAATACTTAAATTTAACTTTTAAAAAATAACTTTTTACAAAAACAGATATTTTCTTATAAACTTATTATGTATTGTCGACATTGAAATATAAATGTCATTTATAGGGATGGATATTAGTTTTTCTATTGGAAATAAGCAAAAAAAAACGTATTATTTAATTTTATAAAAAAAAGGATTGAATTTGTAAAATTAAATTTTGTACTATCACGAAAGATAAATTAAAGAATTGACGTCAATGATAGTTCCATGCATTTCATGATCGATAAATTACTTAATGTAATTTAATCTTTATAAGAATAATACATTTAAATCGAAATCTTTTATCAAAAAAAAAGAAGAAAAACCTTCTGTTTGACAGATTAAAGATGTTTAGCACTTCCAACATAAATATGTGGATCAGCGTGCAAATACAAATATGGTACAAGCAATAAATACACTAATATTATGTATAATAGAAAATCTTTTTTAGTATAAAATAATGATTTTCATTTTTGATATTTCATCTCACTACATGTTCATCATTTTAAAATCATAGATTTACCAGGCTAATAACATAAAAAAAACAAGAACCAAAAGGATATTATAATGCTACTTACTACCTTGATGTCAGTAGAGGTATCATAAAAAGAATCACAAAAAAAAAGTTTTGGCTACAAAATGTAATGTGGAAAAGATAAATTTGAAGAAAATATATATACTATAACTTAAATAAACAACTAAACTTTTTACAGGAAAAAAAAACTTCAAAACAAATAACATTATTCCTGGAAAATTTTTTATTTTATTTTATTTTTTATGTATTTATCTTGTTGAGACAAATTATTTCAATTGGAAGTTTCAATAAAATTTTTTATTTGTACATAAAACTATATATTGACATTTTAAGTAAAACCAAACTAAATAACATATAAAATATATGAAAACTTTTGACCTATAAATTGTCTATATATCTATATATTTGGACATATATATTTTTAATATTATTCGAATTTTTTCTGAAGCACAAAATACATTAATCCGTTCGGCAATCATTTCAACATTTGACATTAAAGAGCCAATCCGGTTTACAAAAGAAAACTTAAAAATTTTGTTTATTATTTTTTCTTTCCGTTGAACAAAGTTAAGATAAGTTCTTATTCGCATAAAACATAAAAACTTAAGCAATTAAAGTATAAGTTAAAAAAAAATTTATTTAAGTGCAACAAACTTAAATTTTTTATGACAAACATAAATAAATTTAATAGTTCAGTATCCTTTTGTATGTTATTATGTGCCGAAAAATCCATAATATTTTTTTTTATTTAGATAAATATTTTAACTAAAAAATATTTCCATATTTTAGCAATAATAATTCCAAAAATGTCCTTAGTGTCCTATTTGAAGATTATATATTAGTTCAAAATATTTCTTTATTACTTATTTTATACAACAAAAAAAAAAAAAAAACAGAAATAATAATAATAAATAAAAATTTACTCACTATTATCCTTTTTTTTTTCGTCGCATTATGGACATTTTTCAGCCGTTAAAAAGTCTACAGAAAAAATAAACAGATCTGACATTTATTAACTTCTCGGTATTAATATTATACAATATTGTATTGTTTCGAATTACAATTAAAGTTTTTGTGTAATTACTATAATGATTGTTATTGATTAGTCGTACCTAGTTAATATTGAAAATGATAATAAATAATAAAGTTAACATATTAAGATTAAGAATAATTGCAAATTGCCTTACATATTGCTTTTATATGATTAAAAAAAAAATTGGAAAAAAATGTTTTTGCCTAAATTTACTATCTATAATGTTTGATATTAAAGAAATAATTAGAACAAAATAAGAAGAAAATCGAGCTTTTAAAAAAAGATATGTTCAATAACATGCATTATACCCAGAGTTGATAAAGAATGCGATGTCTTATTGCATACCGAAAATTATTCTAATTTGTGTCCAAAAAGATATAGACACTGGTAAATGCATATTATTTTATATGTAGAGTACAGATCTAAAAATTATTTGATTATTAAATAAAATATATAGGCCGTTCAAAGGCTACCGGACATAACAACCCTGGACATAACAAGATCTTATGACCGATTTAAATGATTATAATTTCTAGGGAGATTCGGCAATAAAGTTAATTTCCCATTGTTTCAATCATAAAATTGCAAAAATTTTGGAGCGGAGATTTTATAACCGGACACATGTTTGATAGATGTTAGACATTTTATTGAATTTTTGTATCCAATGCGATATCTCATAAATCCAATGCGATCTCTGATTATACTAATACATTACATAATGAATACTTTAACATGAAACTTTGGATTTTATTACCGATTAATATTATTACAAAAAAAATTTATAGTACAAATTTTTTGTAACAATATTAAAAATAAATCTTTTAAGAAAAATGATAATTTATTTGAAAATATATAAAAGAATAAAAACAATTTCGTTTCTGAAAACCAAATAAAAAAAATACAATATACAAAATTCAAAAATAATAAAAATTTTTTATTTATTTTGCATTTTTATCCCATTTTTTTTTTCTCTGCCTGAAAGTATAACCTTGATATTTTCGATTTTATTTAATATATAAATTAATCCTTTTTTTCTGTCTCTAAATCAGCCTTTTAGAATATTCAATGATAATAAAGATTTAACTACTAATATTACACAAATATTGTCAATATTTTTTTAAATACATTTATTTAAAATTAAAAATTTAACCACAGCTTATTTCGATATAATGTCCCTTCTTATCATCATGTTTTTATATATAAAAACATTGATCCTCATGTTTTATTCAGACAGCATCACATTTTCACATAATTTTCTTTAGATTTTATTCCCTCTCTCAAAAAGGCGGCATCTGCCTTATAATCTCCTATTATTTTGTCATGCAAATATTTATTGATAATATTATAAGAAAATATCTGTATCTCAAAACATAATATAATATATATATGCGTAATTATATCTGGAGATTAGACTTCAACTCATTTCCGTAAAAAGAATATCATTCGTACTACCTAGATGGAATTTAGATGGAATTATTAAAAAAAAAGATTTATTTGGATTATTTTTTATCTGTACATAATTCTTAGTGTCTCTTCCTCCATAATAAAAAAAAAAAAAAGCCAGACCAGTTCAGCAGTATGTTGTGTCCAATAAACAATGTAATACACAATATGTTGTGATATAGATAAAGGTCAGAACATATTTTATTTTGATTTTTTCTACAACTTTGTTTTAAAATAGTAGAAAAGTTTTAAAAATTAATGGTTTAGAAAAAAATTAAGTTTCAACATTTCAAAGAAGAATTAAGGCAATTTTTTTTCCTATAAATAATATTATTCTTGTATTCCAAAACCAAGATGAAGTTAATTTTTGTGAAATAAACGTTGATGATGTTGCATAATTCGAAATAGTAAAAAATTAAAAATTCTATGATAAAGAAAGAATTTAATTTAAGTTTTAAATTTTTCGTATCGCAAAAAAAAGTTTTCAATAAAATACTTAAATTATTATTACTAGATATGAAATTTCGACTTTTAAAGCAATATAATGTATTGTGTAGTAACAAAAATTTCTGTAAATTTATATTGAATTATATTTACCTTCATTGATTTTAATATAATCCCATTATTTCATATAAATTCCCGTCTACCATTAAACTTTTATATGAGTTCAAAAATAAAAATATAAAACGTTCGTACCTGATAAATCGATAAAAATAAAATCTTAATGGATTTTTTTTATTAATAAAATGAAATTTTATTTAATAGGTATAAAATTCATATACATACAATACTATATACTATTTAAATCTATAAATACTACACATATTCTAAAATTCATATAATGATATTTTTATTATTATAAATTTAATCTTCAACATTTTCTTCTTGTTTTAAAATTCCCAAACGTCTTGCCACTTCTTTAACATTAGCAATAACTTCCTCTTGTACCAAATTGAAACTCATTGCTAATAATGAAATTCCAAATAGTAAATAGAGTGAACATAATGCAATTGATTGCTTTGAGTTGTCTTTAACACCTTGTGCTGGAACAAAATCACCAAAACCTGTGAAAATTAAAAATTATGTCGTTAAGTTATTTGTTTCAAATGAAAATAGTTCTGCAAAATGGATATTTTTTTGGAATGTTTGACAAGTCAAAATATTGAAAGATAGAATTGTATACAATATATTTCACACACGAAAATTTGAATTTTGTCTTGTTTTGATCCGAAGTTAGATTATTAGTGAAATTGATAAATTTTCAATTTTTACAAATTAATTATTTATTAATATTTGGTAAATTTTAGAATTTTTTTCAAATTAAAAGAAATATCAATCTCTTATATTAATAAAGTTTTGGGAGTCCCGATAAAATTTGTAACACTATCTAACAAAGAATTTATTTTTCAATATAGTCTTATTCTAATAAAAAAAAATTTTTAATCAAAAATTCATTAGGATTATATACAGTTCAAAGTATCTTAAGTTCTCCAGATTATAATAATAAATAGATACAAGTACCTAATTTTTATCAATTTTACAAAATGAAAACAGTCTCTATTCAATAATAAATTTAAATCCTTCAACAGAATGATTGTTATTTTTATAATAAATTGATCTTAAAATTTTAAATTACTTGAAAAAAAAAAACCAATTTTTTTTTTCACATAGCATAATAATAATGTACGTCTGCAAAATGTAGGTCTAATATACATAATATCTATATACTATAAAAACATATTAAATGGATTTTAAAAAGATAAAATGTTAAAAGGATTTAGATAAGGAAAAAAACAATTTCTCTCCTTTTTTTTCCCTTTTTGCTTTCTTTCATTTTAAAATCTGAAAATGCTAATGAAATGGAAAAATGTTAACTAAAGAAAAAAAAACATTATTTTTGTAAAATTTTAATTGAATCAAATGTTAAAAAAATCAGTAATTTTGAATTTCTTCCAAAAAAAGAAATCTTTAATGGATAAAGAAAAAGCTTTAATTGAATCAAATGTACATGAAATAATTAAGAAAAAAAAAATCAAAACTAATTTGAATAAATCCAAAATTAGCAGATATACTACGAAGTAATAAAGAATATTTTGTTTTCAAATTAAAAGAATTAAAAATAATATTTAAATAAAATACAATTTCATGTCTCGTAATTTAATTTCATTTGATTTGGCATTAATTCACAAATCATAAATTTTTTTATTTTAAATTTTATGTATAATTAAGTGAGTAATAAAATATGTTCTGCATACTTATGTTCAATAGTTAAATTTCGGTTATAAAATCTTATATATTCTAAACTTTAAATTTTGGTTCAAACCTTCAATAATTCTGTTAACATTTTTAACCATTATTTGCAAAATTTATATATTTCTCATAAATAATAACATTATATTTATTTGCATAACTTTATCAAAAATTGTTTCTGTCATGAATTATATACTATACATATAATATAAAATAGATAACTTACCAATTGTTGTTAAAGTTATAAAACAAAAATATGCTGAATCTAAATATGACCAATTTTCCCATTTTGAAAACAATGCAGCACCAGCTAATATATAGCCAACAACTAAAAATACACATAACCATATTGGTACAGGTCGATTTTTTGGTGATAAATCACCATAAGAATCAGTTTCATCATCATAATACGAATCATCATCACGTATTCTTGCTTGACGATGTATAGCAAAACCCATTGGTGACATTATTCTAGGTGATGGTGGTAATGGTGCAGCTATATCAACGATAAATTTTTTTAATATTATATAAATACTACATAACATATTTTAAAATTTTAAGTGAAAACAATTTTTCTTTTACTGGTTTTGGGACTGTCAACTATATTATAACTAAAAGTTATAAAAAAAAAAGTTTGTTACAAACACACGAAACCCATAAAAAAAAAAGATTAGAAATCATAATTTTAATCAAAATTTATTAAATTTTTCACTTTAAGAAATGTTATTCGTGCGGATAAACATCAAGGAAAGAATATGAAAAATATTTAAATGAATAATATTCGTATATAATATAGTACAGTAAAATAAAGTTAATTTTAAATCAGTCGACATATAAATAAATTTTTGAATAAGAGAATCCTTAAAAAAATAATATGTGTAGGTAATTGTGAATCGAAATGAGTATTCGAATAAAATTTTGATAAATTTTAACTTAGAATCTGCTTAGTTCGAAATTTAATTCTTAATGCTATTTCATTTCATGACATATTCCTTAAAATTTAAATTGATTTCAACAACATAAATTTACTGATCTAATATAATATAATACTTTCTTATACTCAAGTTAAGGTAAAAATGATTGAAAAATTTAAATATGTAATCATATAGATGCATATATCTTACCAAGTAAACTACTATAAAAATAAAATAAAAATAAATAAAAACTTTGAAAGGGGATTGACTATAAGAAGGACTAAATAAAATCATTCAATTTGAAATATAAAAAAAATGTTTTCAAGCTTTTTAGAATATACATATACAGAATAAATAAAATATTTAAATTTGTTATATTTTGTCACAATACAAAATAAAAATTATCTACATCAAGTTCGTGTGAAATATAAACAAAATATATAACTCTCAAGTATCTAATTTGAATTTTCTATGTTAAAATTTATTTTTAAGTAATTTGAGCTTTGTAGAAATTTTCATTTTAATTATGTAAAGATACGTATTGTGCATCTTATTGTTAGAAAAATTCTTTATTGCAATAAAGTAGTTCTTTTTTATTGTGTATAAATAAAAATATTTTAGGTTGTAAATATGATGGAAACAAATATATTACATAATAACAAAAGATTACCCATGCTTTGGGTAAGAAGCAAAAAAAAAATATTTCGAAAAGATTTTCTAATGAAAAATCTGTTTTATAAAATATTTGCTAGGAATACCTAAATATATTAAAAAATATTTTTATACAATACCTACTATAATATTTATGATGTCATTCTGGAAACTAAATGAAGTCTTAATAATGAAATATTATGTGAATAAAATACAAAAGTTAATTTTATAATGATTCTAAAGGTGCAGAGAATGTTTTTTTAAAGTCGAGACGTAATTAACATTAAAGCATAAATTTTAGATACACAACTTTATATATGTACTTATGTATATTTAAATATATTGGATATATTATTTATAATCTTACTTGGTCGCCTATATCGCCGATCCTTGCGGACAGGTTGCATTTCAAACTCTTCCTCAAATCCGTGTTCATCATAATAATCATCATATTGATTTTCTCGCTTTCGATATGAATCATTTCTAGAATGACGATTGCCGGAGTCCCTAAAAAACCCACCGGGAGGTATTTCTGGAAGTTCAAGACGATTACCATATCGTGATGGATTTCTTTTGTTATGTTGGTGGCCCGATAGCGACTCACGATTTCCTGAATTCCTAAGTTCATAAACACGAGGTGGAATTGTGTTGCGTATATTGGAATCATTCAAACTTCTTTTTTTACGTTCATTAAGAATTCTTTGATTTGTTTCAACATCAATAGATTGCCTTGGAAAATCTGCAAGACTTCTCCGCTTTGTGTTTCTACCCCTGTAAGAAGATTCTTTTCTATCGAGTTCATCAATAGCATAGCGATTACATAAAATTGGAGTTTTCCTTAAAACTTCTTCATCTATTTCTCCACAATAAGAATGCCTTTGATCTTTCGGTGTATTTGGTTGAGATTTGCTTCTCTTCGTTGGCAATGTTTGTGAGTAAATTCTATTCAAATCCTTTCCAACTGAAGAAGCACGAACTGACCTTTGGCTTTGCGCTCGTTTGGCAGGCATTTGTTGTTCAAAATCATCGATGTTATTACCTTTATAACGTGAGATCTCATCGCGTTCAATTGTGTGACGTTCTCGCATCCGTTCCCTATTACGAATACGATTGCTAAAACGACGTGGTTCGGATGACTGACTTTTCGCTGATTGTTGACTATTATTTCTTTGAACGCCACCGCTGTAATCGTAACCTAAATCATAAACAGATCCTTGTTTCCGTTTTCTCCGATCTGGGTTTTCTTTACTTAATTCTCCTCGAAATGGAGATTTAATCACATTTGCATACCTTAATTCTGGATCTGAATAGGCATGTGGCAGACCCGGAGGTTCAATTGTTGCAAATCCTGAATCTGCGGAACGTTGCGAATATCTGACTGACCGGCTTGCGTACGAAGGCGGTTGCGATCGTGAGTAACGAGGTCGCCGTCCAATTGATCTGTTTCGTTTTCGTTTTGGCGTTCTTGTGCAAATATAGCAACAAACTCTCCAATAAAGAAATCTGAAAGAAATGTATTTTACATGGTTTGTTGAACAGTAAAATTATTTCAATTTGTAAAAATATTTGTCCTGCATGCTGAATTCTAAATCCTAGTTAATTTTTTCAGTTATTTTTTTTCTTAGAAAAAACTTGATTTATTTAATTCCTGCCTATAGAAATTAAATATTCGTTTCGATTTTCGAAACTTAGATGTTTTTTAATTATTTTTCTTGAAACATGTGACATTATGTATGTATGTGTGTATAATATTATGTTTGTTTTAAAGAATGAAAAGTACATTCTTAAAAAATGTTTTATTAAGTTTATTTAGTTTTGTGAATTAATTGAAAAATCAAATGCAAAACATTATTGACGCTCAAAAAAAAGTTTTAGGAAAAGGTCAAGGAAAAAATTATTAGAATAACAAAACAAGTAAAAATTTCATTAGAATTGACAAATAGAGCTTTAATTTCTTCTAAGGACTTGTTGTGTGAACCTCTGCAAGCGACTGCCTAATTTGGATTTCCAGAAATCATTCTCGGATCCTGAATATAGGATCTAATTTTTCATTTCAAAAACTTCTCAAGTTAGTTTTTGTATAAAAATTTCGTTCGGGTTGAGAGATAGAACTTTCATGTCTCTTGCGGAATATTAGAGAGAAGTGAAAAAAATTAATTTATCTTGACAAAATTAAATTGGAAAATTTTGGTTTCAGTTTTGTAACACTTTTTTTTCCCTGGAACTCTAAATCTGAAAGGAACTTCTAATAGATGCCAGTGCCAAATTTTTCTTGGACCATTTCAATTCGGTTGACACTTGTAATTATTTTTGGATCGCTTATAAAACCCGCCACCAAATAAAAAAATGCCACAAAAAATTTACTTCTTTACACTTCACGATCAAAATGAAGACAGAAGCGCTGCTGATGAATCAATCCTTCTTTATAGGGGGGGAAAAATAGAGAAAATTGTTTTCTCTTTTTTTCTCCATTTTCATTTTTTTCCTTTAAACAAGGGTTGATTCATCAGCAGAGCTTCAATCATTATTGGATCGTGAAGAGTGAAGACTGAAGCAGTACTGATGAATCAAAAAAAAAGGAGAAAATTTTATTCTTTTTTTTTTTTTTTTTTCTAAAAATAAGGGTTGACTCATCAGCAGCGCTTCATTTTCTTTAATAAGTAAGTAAAAATTATTTATATGTGTTATATTTCTATATATATGTATATTATAATTAAATTGAATTCATTTTGAAGACTATATCATCATAAGAAACCAGCAGTTAAGTAAATTATTTTAAAATTTTATTTTAAGTTCATCATGAAAATTCTTTCTAAACTATTCAAAAATATATGGTATTATATGTACTATATTATATAAGTACTATAACAAAGATTAAAACTTTAAAATAGTGGTTAAAATATTATTTTGAGAAAATTTCAACTTAAGTTTTATTTTTTCTTTTTATTGTCAACATTATTTATCTTAAACTACATTCTTTTGGTTTATATTCTAATTAGTTGAGATGCAACAATATAAAAATCATATTATCAAAGAAAAGGTTAACAGCAAACTATCTATTTTACACTATAATATTTTATATTCAATACAATAAAATTTTATATAATTATATATGTAGAGATTTTAAAATGAAAAACTTAACTATAATTTTAAAGCATTGTAATAAAAACTTTTTAAATTTAATAACTTGAATTTTAATGAAATAATTAAGAATGTTAAAGTTTCTAAAGTTTCTTTATGGTATAGTAGCATAAACATTTTTGTAAAAAAAATCCTAGACTAGCAGGTAGGTTATCAATATTAAAGGATAACTCAATAATTATAATTAGAGAACATTTTTAATCATTATACTTTTATTTTTTGATTCACTATCTTAAGACGATTTCCTTAATAGTCATATAAAAATAAATAAGATTAAAATTACAAAAAATAAAATTAATAGTGGGGTAGATATTATTTACAATTTTTTTATGACATTATCTTTTTTTCTTTGCTCTAAAAATTATCAGGATTAACTTTTAAAAACTTTACAAAATATATATATATATATCTATATAAAACTTAATAAAGCTGACTTATTATAGTTTTATAGTTTAAGTGGAAAAACGTTTTACCTTATATAGTTTTCTTTATTTGTTTTTTTTTTCTGGTTTTCATAGTATAATCACACTCTATGGTTTGCTATAAAAGCTTGTCCTTTTTTATATAAAAATTAATTAAACTTTTAATATTCTTTGTATGCCACAATATTCCAGAGAAGGGATTTAAAAAAAAAAAAATCACAGAAGTTGAAATTAAAAAAAAAAAAAATTATTTGTACTTTTCTTATAATTTTTGTGAACAGCAATATAAAACTTCCTTTTAAGGAAAATAAAAGTTTTGTTATTTCAAACAAAATTAATGAAAAATAAAAAAATATTAAAATGTAGGAATTATGTATGTATTATACATTAAAGGATTTTCATTGTTTGTCCCTGAAATTCTGTATTTCAGAGTTTTTGTCTTCAACTATTTGTGATGATAAATGTCAATTAAAGTTCTTTGGCTGAGGTTTTCCATTTATTTTTAGTAAGTTAAGTACGTTTTTCCAAATATAACTTCTCACGAGTTTCAATATACTATACTCTGATTATGTATAATTCTCGTCAGATTCTGGTCATTAGCACTATGAAACAATATTTTTGATTCGGAAACTATGTATGAATAATTGCCTTAACCTGCTGTTTACTGACATCAGAGTTACTCATTTAAATATTATAATATATACGGTTCTAAAAATTCATAAACATTAGAGTCACTTATTTCAGATTCGATGGTATCATACAGTCCTAAAAACTTTTAATCAATTCAAATAAATATTAAGCAAATTTCATTTTTGTTACCACTATACCTTAAGAGTTTATTGCAAAAAACCAAAACTTTTAATAACTTTTTTGAAAATTAAAAAAAAAAAAAAAATATTCATTAGAAACACAATAATTTCAAGTTTAGTTTTCAAATTTGAAAACTTTTTTGTATAATGAAAAAAAAAAAAAATTAATTTTTATATTATTTATTTATCCTCCTTATGGATATTTACTTTAATTCCATATTTAAAACCTTATTCCTGAAATTCATAATGTTTATTGTCCAAGGGAGCTAAAAAAATTTTATTAGTTCGTATAGAAAGAAAAAGAAAAAAAGATTTCTTCTTGAAATAAACAAGAAATTCGGTCATATGGAAAATTTAATCAAATTCTTAAACTTATATATCAAATCCTTGAAGAATGAAAGTTTCTTTTAATTTTCTTTTTATTTATTTAAAGATATGATGCGTATGTTTATAAATTTATGTATATGTGTAGGTAGTTATATTATTTTAAAAATTATATTATATCCATTGTGACATTAAATTTCTCTAAAGACTTCAAAATGCCTGTTTCCGATAAAATTATTTATATTTGTTTAATTTAATTTTTTATTATTTTTTTTAAACCATAACTAATCCCGACAGTCACTTGTTATAATTGAAATAAAAGAATTTTTAATGAATTAAAAAAGAATGAATATTTTCTTCAAATTGGAAACCATACATCTTTCTCAAAATCATTACACAACTAATTATAAATTATTAATTTTATATTTCAATTAAATTTAATTTAAAATTTATTTGCTGTTGTATGAGTATTTAATACCTTACAACTGCTAACTTAGAAATTATATAAAAAGCTAAAAAATGTTTCAAAAAATTCAAAAAAAAATTATTTCTTACCTAAAAGATGTGGCCATAACATCACCAATTGTCGACAAGCATAAAAGCATTAATGGTATTCCTAAAATAGCATAAAATATTGTTGTTACTTTACCCCAATCTGTTCGAGGCGCTATATGACCATATCCTGTGAATAAAATTTAGTTTTAATTTTTCATTATTATTCACGTAATAATTTGTTTTTTGCATAATTAAAATTTTATAGATTAGGTGTACTTAGCAGCATATATATTGATAACGGTTGACGATGAAGAGGGATATTTGTTTTTAATTAAAAACTTATATTACATCCTTATATTTCACCCATACATTTCGCTTATGTAATAATAACATAAAATCAACATCTAGAAATTCTAATTAAAAAATAAATTAATACGTTATGTTAATCTAAGTTATAAATTTCATCGAATGATGAAACAAAACCATATAATGAATAATCTACTTAACCAAAAATTTATTAATACAAATATATAGGTATATGCGTGAAATGCGTGAATATGTATATTTTATATATTTATATAGATTTCAATATAATCAAAAATTATATGAAATTAAAAATAATAATAATACAAATAAAAATATGAATATCTTCTTGATTATCTTAATTTATGATGAATTTCAATTTTGTAAATGGATACAATCCCTATGGATATTAACCATCAGATAAGATTGATATATCATAAAGTACAGCATAGAAGAATTTTTTTTTTTGCTAAGCCAAAAAAAAAAGTGAAAATAAAAATGAACAAACAAAAAAATAAAATAAAATGTACAAATAATAGCACCCACTCAAAATAGAATTATATTAAAGTATCTTATTTTATAATTGAATTTTGCCGGGTGACAGATCAATTACGTAACAAATGAAACCTTTTAAAATAAACATATATACAAAATTCTAAATAAGTTTACATCTTACATAAAAAGATAACAATCGAAAAAGTTCTATATTGATTTAAAATCTAAAGAAAAATAGTATATAGATTATTAGAAAGTTTTAATTTTCAAAAATAAAATTGATTTTTTTTTTAATGTCCGGTATGTTTAGTCCAAATACTAAAAACGGACTACATCTTTTCATTTTCTGTATGTCTCTTGTCGCTTGACTTAAGATGCCTAAATATATGTAATCTCGTTCATGTGTAATCCAAACTGGAGCCTGAGTTGGTTCGAGTCCATACTCCAGAGATAAACTGGCCAAAAATCGATTTTATTTTCTTGTGAAATGAATATTATTTGATTTTTTTTATAAGTTTTAATAGTATGTCTGATGAAATGTCAGTAAAAGGAAAATAGATTTCCATGAAATTTAAGTAAATATCGATTGAAGGAACTTTAGTAGACTTCAATGAAAATTAGTATATCGAGAGCGTTCAGTGATTACGCAAATTATGACGTAAAAGTTGTTTTCTAATTTTCCATCACTCTATATTATTCCAAACAATCTCAGTTACAAATGTTTATTGTGTATTATTAACATTAATTTAACGCAAAAGTTTATTCACTTATAGTAAGAAGTGAAGTCAATTAACTTTATGACGTTAGACGCTATGTCATACCAATACAACTTACCCAAAATTACAATATGTCGATAAATAAAAGATTACTGCAAAATATCTATTTTTATATATTTCGGTCTACAATTGATTTGAAGTGATTTTTTTTTTCTTTTCTAAATCAATTAAAAGATTTCCATATTAACTGTATATAAAAGGTATTAACAAAAGGAAAATATTAAATGAAAAACCGAATTTTTGTTAAACATTTTTGCACAGACAAAAGTTATACTCTTATCGTTTTTGGTACAAATTAATTTTGTTAAATTTTTTTTTTCAATAGGCAACAGCTTTGAATTATTTATTATATTCAAGGATAATGGTCCTTTTAACTTTTGCCCTTCATATATATAGTATAAAATGGAATTAGAAACAAACAAAAGACGTATTGTATATCAAATCACAATATTTATTGGTTTTTTTTTTTTTTTGTTTTTTTGCTTTAACCATTCTGTATAATGAAATGTTGTAAAAAGTCATTACACTCTAACTTGTTGTTAATCATTCAAAACGTATATAATAGGACAAAAATTTTCATAATCTTAATATAAATGAAATGAAAATATTGTAGACGGTCGCAAACCATATGGGTTTTAATGAAATCCCAAAATCCAAAATTTCTTACTACGGAATCACTAATCAGAAATATTAATTTATTTTTCTATAATTTGAATAAGGTTTTTTAGTTCGATTTTCTTTACAAATTTTACATATAGCCACTGTTATAGAGACTTGCGGAACCGCTGTCATACTGTAAGGTACAATGAAATAAGACCAAGTACGCTTTATTTCACTTTCAGATTTTGTGTTTTTGGGTTTATTTCTAATTTGAATGACTCCGTTGAAACTCCCTAGAGCTTTTTACATGAAATTTTTTAAAATAGAAAATTATTAAGCATAACGAGGTACCTAGGTATTTTTTTTTAATTTATAGAAGCCCGCCAAATACAAGCTAAGGAAAAAATAACCTGGTATTTCTCAATAAAAGCCACAAGAATAAAATGTCCGTTTTTTGTAGACTGACCGATATAAAATCTTAGACAATTTATGGTTCTTCTTTCAAGAAAACCTAAAATAAATAGAATTAATTCTAGGAAACAAAAAGATATTTCTTGACAAACTTTTATTAATTAACATTCCAAATTAAATTGATGTATTTCTATGTATTTAAAATTAAATTAAAATTACATAAAATAAAATCAAAAAAAAAAAGAAAAAGAAAATTTAATCTTTTGCAAACTTCAATTATTAAGATAAATAAAATAAGATTTTATAATAATATTAAAGTTAAGAAAATATTTAAGAAATTTTGGTTTATATTTGAATTCTGATATAATATAAATTTATATTTGAGTGATTCAAGCTTAAACTTTAAGTTCAAAACACTTTTTAATTACCAGTTACTATGAATTTCGATTTAATTGTAAAAATATTCAGAAATAAGGAACATATACATAATTTCTGGAAAATTTTTGTCAAAACTAAAAGAAAATTGAAAATTGATTGAAATATCTAATTTTTGTTTTTACTTTTCATATAGTTAAAGCTTAGCTTATTGTTTTTAACTGTTCTATAACGTCAATCGACTCCGACATTTTCATAGATTTTCATAGAAATAGAAGCTGTCTTATCCCTATAACAATATATTCTCGTTTAGCTGTCAAATTTTTAAAATCAATGCATATATTATTTTCTAAAACATTTGAGTTAACAATGTTCAATAATAATTATTAAAAAAGAAAATAATGAAAATCTTATTAGGGTCTGATTAATAAATTTAAAAAAGTTATATATTTTACAAAACAAAAACAAAAAAGAATACCCCAAATAATAACCATTTACTAAAAATGAATATAATATAAGAAATATTTACAAGAGTTTCAATTTCATGGGGGTAAATCATTATTCAAGCGAAAAAAGAAAGGTATATAATTGATAGGTATAAATATACCAATCAGAATATTTTTCGTCAAACTTATAAACTATTAAGAATGAAGAAAATCAGATTACAATCTCTTCTCAATTCAATTTTATATTTTGTTTGGCGCAAAAAAAAACAAAAAAAAAACCCTAATTTATTATTCCCTTGAGATGTTTACTTAATCAAAATGTGAAAAAGAAACGAAAAATTCTTTAACATCCTTTTTGTTTTTTCTTTTTTCGACCATTATAAATCAATATACCAAGACTAAGATAACATTGAAAATGATTTCACCTTTTTTTTTTTTTTTTTGTTTTTATTGGAACTTTATTTTTTAAGAAAATAATAATATAAAAAATAAATAAAACAAACAAAAATATCTATGAAAATAAAAAAAAAACAATATTTTTCACTGATCCGGTAAACCAAAACATTGGTAAAACAAAGTAAATGGTGTTTAAACAATTTCAGACCAAATAATTATTTTGCATATATTTTTATTATTTAGTAAGATTATGACAGTGAAAAAATAATTTGTTTATACTAAAACTTCTGTGTTAATTAAAAATTTTAGTTATAGTCGCAGATATAAAAAAGCATACCTCGTAATAAGAACATTACCATTGTTTGTTTTTATACTATACATGTATAATTATGTAATGAATTATAAATTGGTATCTCATATCTGTTTTACATACTATTCACGCCAAAATTATAGAAATGCTCTAGACTAGGGTAATATCAGATTTAACAAGTTTCAAAGTATTCTTCCTATAGCCAGGAACTACAACTACCAAAAAAAAATTCAACTGACAAAACTTTCTTAATATTTTGTGTGTGGAAAAGTAAACATAATTTTAAAATAAGTAATTCTAAATTAAAATTTATTGGGTATACTAGATTTTTTTTGTACCATTTTGATTGAAGACTTACATTCCTGACCCTCATTAAATAATTTCAAGTACGTCCGTTTTATAATTTTTTTTAATTTTTAATTTAAAGAAGAAAAAAATAATTATTAATTTATTGCCATCGTAAACTGATTGCATAGAAATAAATATGAATAATTTTTGAATTTTGATTTTATGAGTTTTTTTAAAGGATGAATTTTAAGTCTACCTAAAATTCTTTTTTTTTTGGGAAATATTTTTTATTTCGTAGTATTAAGTGCGTCAGTATTTAAAAATCCTTCTCGGTGAATTAAAAACTTTGGAGATAAATGCTTATAATATTTTACAGTATGTTAAAAAACAAAAATAGTTATTTTATGGCAAAAGTTAACAAGTAGGTATGCAACTTAAAAGTTAAAAAAATGTAAACTATTTACAGATTTTCGTCTTTGAGTATTCATTCCTTTACTTATTTCAGATAAATATAATGGTTATAAAAATTTTTTTTTTCATATATATTATTTAACTCCTTGTCATTTCCGTATAAGAATAATATACAACATATAGACATATTTTATTCATACTTTTGTAACAAAACTTTATGGGCTTCAAAATATTTTATATAAATTTATATTGTATGTGCGGACTTTTATTTAGGCGATCCATATCATTTTCAACTTTATATTATTTATATTAAATTACCTACAATTTTTTTATTTTTATTTTAAAATTATACATGTATGTAGTATCACTTTCGAAATGTTTATCTTCTTTTTCTGAGAATATGATGTTTTTAAGTTTCATATGGTTATACCATTTTTAAAAGAATATTATTAATTCTTATGGAGCGTTCTGTCAGAAATTTTTACATTAAAATGCTGAATTGGGAAAAAAAAAAATTTTTTTTTTTTTATTTAAGTACATATGTATTTTTTAATATTGGTATATAGAATAATCAAAACTGCCACTTAAAATTAATTTCTTAGGTGTTTTGGACCTAACAAAATATTTTTATTGTCGGCATACAATTAGAATAGCTATGTGTTCTTATTTTGATTTTGAATCATAAATTTAAAAATGTACGTACACATAATAAATTTAAATATATACCTTACATTATTGAGTTTCATGTATTTTTAACTTGTTATTTTAAACATTTCTTTGATTGACTTGAACTAGTTTATATCCATGGTATTTTATTCTTGTATAAAAAAATTTTCCGCATCAAGAGTTATTTGAAAAGAAACTCCTTTGTTTTCTAAATAGATTGAACTCAATTTAAAAAGATATGGGTTATTATTATTTTATTCATAATTCGATATACCGATGGACAATTTATAAAATTTAGCTGCAAATAGTATTTTTGAATTGTTACCTTCAATTTTATATATTCAATTAGATATAATTTTGATTAAAGAAAGATTTCAGTTTTGAGGGAAATAAATTAAATTTTTATGAATTCTATGCATAACATATATAAATTTATGAAGTTCATAAACCAGTCATAATATGAAAATCAAAATAAATATGTTGATCGATTAATTTATGAATATAAATAATGCATTATTTGGAACATAAATATACAAATAAATAATGATACTTTTTTTTCTCATAAAAATAATAAAAAAAATAAATGGCTCACCTATAAAAAAAATTTTAAGTAAATATTTTTAGATCTATGATGTTATCTGTCGATATATAATTTCAAACCATGATAATAAAATTTTATTATTATTAAGTATAGATAAAGAAGAAAAACAAGTAATAAAGAAAAAAACAAAAAAAAACATGAGTAAGGTGTACAAGTATTAAGACGTGTACGTATACCTATAATTTTTCCTAACAATAATAATGTCTGGTCGTTTGAACTAAAGCTTTTAGCCTTATATATTCTATGTTATTTGATATTGTTTACAAAAATTTATTACTTACATTGTTTGAAGGTAATTTTGAAAATCTGAAAAGAATATTGATATAGTCAAGGATCAAAATGTCGATAACCCGTATTTTATTATAAATTAACATTAAAGAATTGATGCATAAATCAATTTCATTTATTTGACTTGATTAAAAATGCTTACAGTAATATACCAACAAAATAATATTATTATCGTTCAAAACATGTAAGTGTAATAATTTAATTTTGATATGGAGTAAACATTTTTTTTTTATTTTTTTTTTCGTTAATGAGATTTATTTTCCAGGTTAAAAATTTTATACATATAAGCAGTAAATGATTTTGGAATATTTTCAATAAATTACAAAATCCAATTAAATCAAAAATATTCTATGATGGGATGAAGTATTTTTAATTTTATGCCTTGTTCAGATTGTATATATCAGTTAAACATGTGCAAAAGGAGAAAACATGAAAAAGTAGAAAGAAACATGTTTTACTTCTTCAATCTGAACAGGATATTACATTTTGTATTGTCGTTCTAGATTCTGTTTTCAAATTATTCCCAGAATATCTATTTTAGGTGTGAAAAGTATTAGAAATTTAATCAGATGGAAAAATCAAAACAAGAATTTATTCGAGTTATCTTGCCGCCTAACCCCATAATCTGAAATTAAAAAAAAAAGAAGTCATAATTATTGCTTTTTTGAAGAGAATATGAGGTCCATGATTGAAACCTTACCGAAAGTTTAAAATATAGTTTTTGAGTTCAGGTAGACCCTTAACCTTAACAAATCTTGAAATTATAAAGAATTTGAAAAAGTAAAAGAACTATTTTTACACTATCAAGAGGCGTACAATGAAGCAAGTTCGAAATATGAATTGCAAAAGTTGATAATAGAAATAAAAATTTAATGATGGCAAGAAAAATTGGTTCACACAGCGATAAATACGCTAGTGTGGTTGGAAATAAAAGTTGATAATCAAACCCATTAGTGGATGGGCAAGAAAAAGAGCATCTTCTTGAGCTAATGATGATGTCTACATTTCTAACCCGAAGTTCACAATATATACGGTATAATTTGTATCATAAATAAAACCATAACGAATAAAATTCTTACAAACAAATCATTGTGCTCTAATTATTTCTAGATGTCGTTTTATATAGTTTGTTAGTATAATTTATTATCCTTGTTTATAAAAATCTACATGTATGTATAGGTATCTATTTGATATGTACGACACTATTAATTATAATTTTATATGATGTAATATTTGGGTTATTCTAAAAAAATAAATTCAAAAACAAAAACAATTATAAAGTAAAACGTGTTGGTTCGCTCTCCTCTTATTTTTGATCGACAAATTTCAATTTATTATTCGTCCATCATCTAAATTATATAAAAATTTCTAATAAATATTATAAATATTTACTTAAATAAACATTTTTACTGCTCCAATAATTTTTTTTCTAATTATAAATTAGCTTTTAAAACATTTAAGAGTATTATATATATATGTTGTATAAGTATATAGAAGTATGTATTTTATTTTTATATAATGAAAAAAAAAGTAAAAAATTAATTAAAGTATAATATACCTATATTATTTAATTCAATTAATTATTATACTTAAATTATTTACTGAAAAAGTTTTCTGTGATATTATTATACAGACAGGCTGTCAGTTACGTCTTCTTTCTTAATTAATTATTTTAATGATGCGATTTTATTTATTTTATATTTTTCTTGAGTTAAATTCGAATTTTGGTTTCAGTGAGTCTGTATACACAGAATTTTAAGGTTGTTTTTAATTCTATAATGTCAAAATGACACATTTGAAGTGAATTATCAGTTACGAAGTGCATAAAACGGAATGATATTTTACAAAAAAAAATTTTTTGGTCAAAATGTACCTGCTGATTTTTTTTTTTTAAACTAATTATATGAAAATTTGAACTAATTATTCTACAAATTGCGTAGTTAGCAAAGATGCGGTTTTTAATTATTTATCACCACTACTCCCTAGACCTGTCAAAAAACGGTATTGATAATTCATTAGGAATTATATATAAATATAGAAGTTTGACCAATTTTATAAAATTTTATTTTTATTTAATAAAATTTTGTTTTAGGACAAAATTCTGGTTTCATGAAAGTGTTGGCTTTTGATAAGCTTTTTACACTATGTTTTTGACTTTTCCATGGAGTTTTACATTTTTAAAATTAATTTTCAACAAAATGAAATTTTTCTTTGAGTTTTTTTTTTTTACTCAATTTACGAGTCATAACAATCAACCTTCAATTCATTATGTGGTGAGAATACTTTATAAGATTACCTCATCAAAATATAAAATATTTTGGGAAATATAATAATAACTCCTTTTGATGAACAAAAAAAAAATTTATATATATTATTCAAATGACTTTGGTGTCATTAATTTATTAATAAAGAAAAGTAATAAAAATTTACAAGACTTCCGCATTTTCAAACAAAAAAAAAGTTAAGTTTGAAAAAGGTTAAAAATATAGGTATATAAAAAAAATTATAAATTCACTTTTTTATTTATATTTTACGACTTTTGCGATTATTTTTTTTTTTTGTTCATTTATATAGAATCAAAATTTCCTTTTTTTTTTACTATATACAAAGGTACATAGTATTTTATTGTTATTAAAGGTGATTTCGGAATATTGTACCAATTTGGTATATATTTATTTTGTTACTTAAACACGTGGAAAACATTTACGATGCTTATTTTAGTACCCTATTACATTCAAGAGTGCTTAGAGGAGAGGGGTTTAAGAAAATAAAAAACAGGAATATAATATAATTTTTAATATCTGCTGGTAAAAAAAAAATTTATTTGAAAATTAATTTTGGAATTTTATTTTATTTTTTTTAATACATTTTATTTTGTGATTTTTATATTGTTATTTTTACTAGAAAATACATAAAATTAATTTTTTTGTTTTTTTATTTTTTATATACAAAATAAAATCAATCTGATTTCATTAAATGTCACACCGTCCGTCTGGTCTAAAATGGGTATAACTAATGAACTTCCAAATCAATTTCAATTCTTTGAAAGCAAAAATATGCGAAATCTCGTTAACTTGCATCTCTAGTAAAGAATGAGATTTTCGGAGTTACAAACTCGCAACCATCCAAGGGTCTAAATAATTTTCATATATAAAATTTATGTACAATGGATTCGGTTATTAACTTCACTTGGTAAATTTCTCTTTAAAAAATCAGAATGAAGAATAATCTAATTTTTTGTGGGAAATATTTCAAGAAGATAGCAGGAAATTACATGGTATACTATATTCCTTTCTAATGAGGCTTAAAACCATCCGCCACCAGATTTGTCGGTTATGACTAAATGTTCCTTGGAACTCCTTAGAAAAAAAAATATAACAAAAATATTATTTGAAAAAAAAAAACTATACTTGGGCAATCTTGTTTTTCTTTTCTTTTTTTTAACAATAGTAGGAATTAATTGAAGAACTTTTTTGATGGTTTTATTTCCTTTTAATAATAATAATTGTTCTAAGTTGTCTGCGGGAAAATATAATTTGTGGATTTTTTTTTTCCTTCAATTAAAAATTAATAATTTAACTACGCAATTTATGTACATTATATATGATTCAAATATTTTGCAGTCATTTGAAAAATTATTTTACATTTTGAGTTTTCTCTTAAGCAATTAAGTATGATGACACAAAAATTGGTATAAATCCTTGAAAATTAAAATATATCCCATATCTAATATCTTTAAGAAAGAAAAGAAAATTTTATAATAACAATAAAAACTTAAATACAAAAATAATCTAAATTTTAGGTATAAATATAATTTTTTAATTTAAATCATTTATCTCTAAATAACTATCTTAATTCCCTAGAATGTTTTCAAAAAATAATGTAATCTTGTCTGGACACCTAAAATAAAATAAATTTATATTCAAACCTAATATACAAGCAAAGCTATATATAGTATATATAATATATAATTTTTGGTTACAAGAATAATATAGAAATTAATTTCAATTTTCTTAAATTAATCTCAATAGTACTTATAATAAGATTAGACTATAATTTCCTATATATAGGTATATGCATAATATTTTCTCTGATTACAAATTACACCTTGTTTAAATTATATATTCTTGAAAATATGGAATGAAGGTAATTAGCATGGATTTCTTTGTAATAAATTTCTCAAGAATTTGTTATAAGAATAACTAATTAGAAATTTATTACACAAGAATTTAACACAACATTATTGTTATACATTTACATATATATATATATATATATATATATATATATATATATATATATATATATATATTATTTTATATTCGGACAACAAAATTTTCTCTTTACCTTAGGTATATATTATTATATAAATACAATAATAATAATGCTTACCAAAAGAAAATTATTATACAAATGAGCTAAGAAATTCTTTGATGATAGGAACATAACCAGAATTAACAATGCTGTTGAGTATAAAAATATTCTATACATACTATTTTAATAGTAATCTCAACAAAGCTTTATTTTCATTCATTCAGCTATGGTTATTTATTTGGTATAAAAAAAAATATGAGAGCAATGTATATTAATGTACTATATATATTTATTCATAGATAGAAGAATATATAGAGCATATATACAATGTATATAAATGAATAATAATAATCATCATGAGCATTGCTATTTATTTTGCGTTTCACAAAATATTGTTCGTGTTATGAAAGTGAAATTTTCATATTTAAATTATTAAAAATATTAAATATATATACATATATAAGTATGTATATATTGTATACAATGTTGCATTAAATAGATAAGCACTTGATAATCTTATCTAACTAAGATATATATATATAATATTTTTAAAAATATTTAAATAAAAAAAATATCCTTTTCTTTTTCTATGCTAGAGCTTCTATGTTTCAATGGGATAAAACTTGTAGAAAAAACCCTTTTTATCTTAAAATTTATGTTGGTTTTTGAATTAAGTTTTGTGCAATCAGCATTCTTGGTTTTCTCTGTGCAATAATTTACGAATCCTTGGTTTTCTCTATGGATCGATACATAAATGTTCCTAATACTCAACAAGCTGTAACAGTTATAGGTATTAGACGGTTTGACTCCTTGAAGTCGTTTTTTAAATACATACCAACATTAATATCATTTTTTTATTTTTCATTTTATGAAAAGAGATCACGGTTCTGGTTTTAAAAAAAAAAATCAAACATGCCAAAACTTTTATCAATTTCTACGGAACTTATAGAAATAACAATTTTATCCACAGTTTTATTAGTGATCGATCTGTTATGTTATATTTCAATGTAGTTTTACTTAATTTATTTTGTTATTTATTATTATTTATTATAATTAACTTTGATTTGAAAACACAATTTTTCTTCCCTAAATATACACTATCTAGAGATGTAAATATATCCCGTACCCGGATCAAAACGAAGAAGAAAATCTAAATATAACTTGAATAATAATAGATTAGTTTTGATAAAAATGGATTACCTACATAATAAATATTGTTATGCTTAATATAAATTACAATAATAATGTAATATTAACATTATTATTATAAAATCCATTATGAAGCTAATTTAAATGTTCATGCATAAATTATCACCCAAATTCTTAGAAAAAAATTTCAAATATTTTTAGTTTTATTCTTATGCATAAACATACATATATATATATTTCATACCAAAAAAATATATATTTAGATAACTATACTTTACAATGTAATTTCAAAAAAATAAATCTTTATTCATTTCTTAAAAGCATTTTGATTCTCATCTTGGCCTTAACCTATATAATATGCAAAAAATAAATAAAAGCTTATACAGAAAATAATATAAAAATATCCGTGGGTGGGTTTTGATGTAACAAAAAAAAAAAAAACTACATTCTAAAGTCAAAAACAATCTCTGAAATTATAGTTCGTATAAATTCTTTACTAAAACAGACATAGTTCACACAATATTATTAAGCTGCTTTTTGGCAAATATTATACTTAGACTATTATACATAAAAGAAAGATATCGTCATATATAAATTATTTTTATTTTTTATTACTGAAAGTTAAACAGAAAACATAATTTTATATAGTAAAAACTGCAAACAGTAAAAAATGTTGCACTGCAGTGTTACATCTGTATACCAGTCTGCACCGTTGCACTGCAACGTTACATAATTGTTTGCGTACACCCTCACAAAAGTTCTTTTAAACAATTTTTCTTTCTATTTTATTGATTGAATTTTTCTTAAATATAGGCAATATTATCTTTTGTCAGTTAAAATGAATTTCTAATATTTTCCAATAATATTTACTCCAATATTCAGTAAATATTTAAATAATTATATAAAAGAATAACATTATTAAAACATATTTAAACTCTTGTCAAATTTGTCATTATGACATAAAATTTCAATTCAAGAACGATTATTGGTCACTAATCTGCCGAAAGTGAATGTTGTTCACATCTATTTTTTTTTTGTATTTTAGTGTGAGGCGGCAAATAAATTTGCTTTTTGAATTCCAAAATGATTGGTAGACGAGAAAGAAAAATTCAACTTACGCCCATAAATTTGTTTATTTTTATCTTTTAATATTAGAAACATTTCTGCGTTGACATATTTATTATGGGTTAGTTAATCAATTAAAAGAATATCAAAACATTTCCAAATATTTTCATAATTTGTTTTATTATCATTTTTATTTTATTTTATTTTTTGCAAAATATATTTAAATAATTTTATTTATTTTTTTTCAAAAACCATCAATATAAAAATGTCCGGATAAAAAATATTAAAATTTTCCGCAAATAAATTAAAATTTTCAACAGTGTAATTTTTTAAAAAAAATAAAATTTTTAAGAAAAGAAAAAATCTTTTTATTGTCTCCTCAAATTCTTTTAAAATGTTTTATTTAGAATTTTACCATATATTCAAAAAAAAAGGAAAAACATATTTTTCTAAATCCTCTAAAACATGTCAACTGTGACAATTTTGATTTTGTAAAACTTGAAGATAATAAATTATAGAATTTTTATGATTTTACAAATCATAAAATATTCTGCTGTTTTTTTTCTTCTTATTATTTTATTTTATTTTTTTTGTTTGCTCGTTTATATTTTGCGGCAAATTTTCGAAATCTTAAAGAATATTTTCTTAATTATAAATTTAAGACAAAAATTTTCCCGCATAATTCACAGTATAAAATAAAATTTTGTATGATTTATTAAAGGTATTATTATGCGTGTATGTCAGTTTTATTTAAAAAAAAATCAAAATTATGATAAAAAAATAAAAAAAAAAATTATTTATACACACAAAGAGCGATTCTACAATATAATGTATTGTGGTGGTATTGTATATAATATATTTCATATAAGACTTTTCCAATTTTCTTTAAATCTACTATAATGAAAATTTGATGGTCTGTTTCTATATTAATTGCATTGATTACATAAGTAGATTACATAAATTTCAAGTAAACAATATCACACTCTTATAAATTATGTATATTATTCTAAAATTTCTAAGTGCAAAAACACTTTAATATACATTTTGACCTAATTAACCAAAATTAAATTTAAATGTAAGATGTCGTCTTACAGAGACCTTGTTGGTCGAAACCAGAAACCAAAAAATTATTTTTCCAAAAAATTTTCTTCTATTTATTTAAGCAATGATTTTTTGAAATACATATATATATATATATATATATAAATATATATATATATATATATATATATACATAATAATTTCTTAATTATAATAATAATGATGATGATATATAAAACATTAAATATTCACATCGGTTGCGTTTGCTTGAAAATTTTATTAAAACATTTTGGATATGTTTTATTTAAATGAACATGACAATCTAATTATTCAAAGATTAAAATCATATTAAATATCATATTAAAAATCATATTAAATACAAAAACATATAAGCAAATTTGTTAAATTGAGTTGGAAAATTGAACAATTTAATTAATATTTAAATACCTGGAATTTATCATTTATTTTTATACACATTACACAACATATTACTACCTATATATATATAAATATTTAATATATATATATATATATACAATATACAATATTTTATATTTTATGTAGGCATATATGTACACAAAAATTTATGTATACATATATGCAACATTCATATATAGATTTTCATCAATGAATATTTATGTCAAACAAATTTAATGTGTAAATATACTTCTAAAGCTGAATTTGTTTTCAGAGCATCTGATATTTTTGTTTGTTTGCACAAATAATACGAAATAAAATTATATTCATTTTTGGAATAAAATTTTACATCTTATTTCAATTTGTGATTTTGATGACAAATCTGAAAATCCTTTATATCAAGTGTTTTTAACAAAAACAGAAAAATGTTTCTTTAAAATATAAATTGGAATTGAATTTTTAAAAAAGATTATGTAAATTAAATAAATTAAATTCAGTTTTATTGAATTAGCATTAACAAACTACTTTTAAATTTTGTCGTTGTATTCTGTAGAAAATATCCATATCCACCTATTTATTCATATTTTTCTAACGATAATTGTCCTATTTGGGAACTTTTTGATGAAAATAAAATTCGTAAAATTTAAATTATTTTAAAATTTTTAATTTTGAAATTTCAATTATTAAATTTTTTACTCACTCATATAATTATATAAAATTTAATTTTTATCTTAAACAGATAATAAAATATAATATGAAAAGAAAAATTTTTTATTTTTTGTTCTAAAATGTAGCTTCAATATTAAACAATTTTAATTTTATATTAATTTTTATTTATAGTTTTTTGAGGCATAAAAAAACTTTTGTAAATTGTTTAAAATTTAATGTAGGTATATTGTGCATATTATTTTATACACGAATTCAGTGATAAAAGAACAAAATACGCATATTTAAAAGTACGTGTTCCAATCCAATCTATTTGCTACTAATATTTGAGCAAATTTTTTTTAATTTTTGATGGTAAGCTGGCCAAAAAACAAATAAGAAAATTTAATTTTATGGAGGAATGTACTTCATGAGCTATCGTACGAAATAAATTAACAATGATAAGTAAAAAATTTTTCCAATGTAATTATAGACAAAAATGATCACATAATTTGACTAAAGTATGTAATCAGATTTTAAAACATTTTTTTATATAGGGAAATTAATATAAAAAGGTTTTTTTTATTTGTATATATTTATAAATCGAAAATGATTTAAATTGGACAAATACTGATGCTAATATTGAATTTCAGTTAAAATTAATAAGTTTTACAGAAAATTTTTAAAATAAAATTTTTGAGTTCGTAATTTTTTTTTAATACATAGAAAATTTTTTTTGCCAAATTTTACATATCGTCGGTTGCATTTCTTTTTGTCCAAACGACCATTTTAAGCTTTTTATTTTATGATTGATTAATGATTACTATTTCTGGGTATGTCGAACATATATATCTCATTAAAAATTTTACAGTTTTGTTCAAAAAATCAAAAACTTTTTATGAAATATAGATTCGACATATAGTATAGGTATCCAGAAATGGTAATCAATCAAAACCTCAAAAGCATAAAATAGTCGTTTGGACAAATAGGAAAGCAACTGCTTTATATAAAAATTAAGTTTTATGATTTAAACTATTTCTTAGAAATAATAAATATTATATAAAAAAGTATAAAGAACCACAAATATTGAATATATATGTATAGTAATTTAATTATTATTGATGGGCAAACTAATTTGTTATATTTTTATCAATATTTACCAAAATTCATTTAAACTACATTCTATTATGTATGTGTGATAAAATTAATTTTTAAAATAACCAAAATTTATAATTAATTTTAAGTTGAAAATATTGTAAAAATTTAATCGTTCATAAATAATTATTAAATAATTTGTAAATACATACCACATAAATAAATAATATGTACCTAAATGTTTCTTTCAAAACATAAATATTGTCTATTTGTATGTACATAATTTCGGAAAATCCAATATTTAGTTACTATATAATTATATAAAAAAAAATTATACGATGAATTAAAAAAAAAAGTTTCAAAATTATTTCATTCCCATTCATTAAAAAAAAAAAAAAACACACATTATAGTGATTTGTAAAAGTAAAACTTAATTGAATATTACTAAAGAATGAAAAATAATAAATGATTAAGTCATTAACCTTGAAAATTATTTCAGAAAATATGAAATACTATCAACTGTGGTAATATAATGCAAAAATAAATATACACAATAAAAACAAAATTTGTATTAAAATAATCATAATGTTTCTTGATGCAAAGGTCAAAAAATATTTTTAAAGAAAAAAATTAATTCTGAAATATTTTTATTATTATGAAAATAATTTGTACTATGAGATAACTTTAAATAATTATTTTATCTCTTGAGTGCCATTAAAAATTCAATTTAATTCAAAATAAAAAAAATTCACAAAAAATAAAAAAAACCTGTCGCTTCCTACTTACATTGTACATATTTTTTGTGTGATCGTTGTATACATACGTATAATGTAAGTTCATTATGAAAAAGTTAATTATTTGCACACTATACAAGATAATTTATTTATGTTTATTCTGTACTTAATTTTTTTTTTGACATACTAAAAAAATTTTGTCTGATTCGTAAAGCATTCACTTTTATATGCGCTTAATATACATATATAAATATATATCTATTTTAAAAATTGATTTCAACCTCAGAAATAAAATTTATGGTAAATATAATTTCGTTTTTGGTTTTTTGGAATTTTGCCGGCAAAATCTCTCTCAGAACTCAGAATAAAAATTTTCGAAAGCTGTTTGCAGTGAACTCCAGTATCTAATCATCGAATCATTTTTAGGCTTCATTAATGATTCAGATTTAATTGCATGTTCTTTCCACTTTCAATATACTTTAATTATAGAATAAAGGAATAATTTATGAAATAAATTTTCACTCTATAACAATAATTGTCGCTATAAGTTCTATTGAGACATATCAAATACAGAATTCGTTTAATCATCTCATTTCAAAATTCTACAAAAAAAAACCAAGATTTTTATGAGTAATAACTTTTATTTTATTTAATTTTTTATTTTTATTTATTTTTTTCTGCTAAACAATAAAAATAATATTATTTAAAAATTTGACCTGCTGCCGCCCACAATATCACAAAAACAAAAATTGAATTCAAATTTATTTTTCGAGTGTCATTTTGTCTGTTGCTTTTTATTTCCTGCAATGCGTAAAATCCAACAAACATATAAAGAGAAGTTGTTTAATTTTTTTTTTCGTGTACATCGATAGAGTCAAAAAATTAAAATTTATTTAAAATTTCATATATATAAAATTGTACATAAAAATATTTAAACGGAAATTGAAATAAATCCAAAAAAATTAACAATGAATTAAGCAAACATTATGTTGGAAATGTTTGTCTCTATAAGTACACATATTTGAAAAACAAGAAAGATGATAACTTTAATCCCCGTCTAATTTTCTATTTTATTTATTATATGGATGCTGTTAAAAAATTGGGAAAATATTAAATTTTAATATTTTTGATTTGAGTTTTGAAACTTTAAACCGGCACCAACAAAACTTATAAATTATAATAACTCTATCCCAGCGAAAAGAATAGTTCAATACCAAAAAGTTTGCTTTTTTTACCCAGGCAGATCAAAAACTTAGGTACATGCTTTGCATATAGTACGAACCGATACCAAGGTCGAAGGCCTACCCTACTAGAGTAAAAGTTGATATATGCCAATATTTTTCAATTTATAATCAAAATAATGTTTTTAAGCAAAGAAAAAAACCGAAATTGTGATTAACTTAATCGAACATCTATAAAATATTGTAAAGATTTACTTTTTTTTTTGCACAGGTGAGTGATCTCGAGACAAACCTTCAAATTTATTATTATGTAATAATATAACTCTCAAAAAAAAAAAAAAAATATGTGAAAAATTAAAATCTGATTTGAATTCTCTTCATTGTTTATATAATATATGCTGTTAAGGTGTTCTAGTTCATTATATATACATATAAATATTTTGAAAATAAAAAAAGTTTTTATCAGATGTAGATTGTTGAGGTTTTTTTAAAAAAAAAAATACGAATTCGGTCATTCAAAACCAAACAATCAAAAAAAAAAAAATTAAAATTAAAAATAATAATAATAATAATAATAATAACTCTTAAGATTTATGAAAATTTTATATAAGACTTGTTGAATGGAATTTATAAATTTTATTCTCTCAAAAGTAGGTGAATAAAACAAGTCATTTTCAGAATTTCTTAAAAGTGTAAATATTAAATAATAAAAAAAAAATTTTAATAAAATTAATTGAAATAAAAAATTAGGTGAGCCATATATAAATAAAATTAAAAAAAAAAAAAAAAATTAAAAGTGTGATTCTTGAAATAAAAAACAAAAAATTTATGTGCTGTAAACATAAAATTATATGAAAACAAAAAAAATAAAAAATTTCTTTTATGTGCGAATTTAAATTAAATTTATATAGAAAATAAAAAATAACACCTGTAGCGCAAAAATGCAATCAGGCTACATAGAAAATGTCAAAACCATAATATTTATGTTTTCATTGTAAATTACAAAATTCTGCAAGGTGCAAATATTTGTTCCTAATTTTTATATACATAATTTGTTAATTTTTTTTCTAACTTTGGTGGAAATATTTATGTTATAGATATTTTTGCGAGACATCGAATTTTTTCTCATATGATACACTTAAAACTTTTGTATTAAAACATTGTATGTAATAAGATCAATCCTGAGGAGTTAAACAAAAGGCACTTTTACCATATTAATATTTTAAGTGTAATGTTGTAAGAATTGCATAAACGTAAATAAGTTTATGTGATTTTTTGAAGAAATGAAAATAGTATAAAAGATAATGTCAAAGATATGCTTGTTCAACATCGGATAAGATTAAATACTCTGAATCCTTTGTTAATATGCTTGAAATAAATATCAAACCAACATTAAGTTGAGATGAAATATTTGATGCACTATGAAGAAGTTCATTATATGTACATATATACAGATTCTTGTTCATATTATGTGATCATTAAAATTTCTAAATTCGGACAGTTTGAAACTTATTTAACCCAGTTTCCAACTTCAATAATAAAAAAAATTCTTTTCATATTATAATTTCTATATTGAGTATAATTCAGAATTTTTATAGTACCAAGAAAATTTACAATCTATCCGTAGTTATACAAAATTCTATTAAAGTTTTTCGCACTTTATTTCTAAATATAATAAGTCTGATGAATACAGATATATACAGATATGTACAAAAAATAATTCACAAATTGTTATTAACATTTTTATTTTGAATTTTACAAATACATACTACACAATTATTGGATTATAAGCTCAGCTAATTTATATAACATATAAGAAATAGGAATAAAAATATGTATGGAATTCGTTGGTACACAGTCATGAAAATTTAAACTAGTATAAAATTATGCAAACATACTGATTTCTTCTAGTCTGTTTTATATAAAACTAGCTGTACCCGCACACACGTTGTTGTGGAACACACGTTTTAAGTGAAATTTTTGTTGTCAGATTGATGAACAATTATAGGAGCTAGTTATTTTATAAATTTGGGAAAATATATAAGGAGAATTAATATTTATCATTTCTACTTATTCAACACTTAATTGCATTAAATCGAATGATATCCTTCCCTTAAACAGGTTTCCAAACCAAACCAAATTTGTGTTTTTATTCATTTACGCTTTTTTTGAATCAAATTTGAATGAAATCGGAAGAACTTTTGCAGTCCTCCCCGGGAGGGGTTTCTGGGAGGCCATTCAAATTTTAAAATAGCCTATAACGACCCCGAGAGAAAGAGACGGTGTAAATTTTGAAACGATCGGTTGAGTGGTTCAGTTTTTAATATTTAATATTTGATTTCTATATATTTGAAAAGGCTCCTAAAAAGAGTGGGACAAATTTTTTGTTACGAAATTCTTGTGTTTAATCATTTTTATGTACCAAATTTAAATGAAATCGGACAAACTTTTGAAGTCCTCCCCTAGGGTAGGAGGTCAATAAATTTTTTGTTACGAAATTTGTGTGTAATCAGTTCCTCTTTTTACATACCAAATTTGAATGAAATCGGACGAACTTTTAAAGTCCGCCCCGAGGCGAGGTCCCTGGGTAGGAGGTCAACAAAATTTTTGTTACGTAATTTGTGTGTAATTATTTCGTCTTCTTACGTACCGAATTTGAATCAAATCGGTCGAACTTTTGAAGTCCGCCCCCATGGGAGATCCCTGGGTAGGAGGTCAACCAATTTTTTGTTACGAAATTTGTGTGTGATATCAGTGCTCTTTTTACATACCAAATTTGAATGAAATCGGACGAACTTCTGAAGTCCGCCCCAGGGTAGGTCTCTGGGTAGGAGGCCAATCAAATTTTAAAATAGCCTATAACGACCCCCGACCTGACACAAAGACATGGTGTAAGTTTGAAAACGATCGGTTGAGCGGTTTAGGAGCCTATTCGGAACAGACAAACATACAAACATACAACTTCGGTTTTATATATATAGATAATTTGGACGTTGCAAAGGGGTTTCAGTTATGTACGTTGATACAAGTTGATTGTAAAAGAAATTAAAAAATTTTATAGTACATAAAGTGTTTTAAAATTAATTTATAAGATACTGCATTTCGATAGTATTCATTTAAATTTTAAATTATGCAATATGTCATTAATTTTTATAATTGAATTTTTTTTTTTATAAGCTCATTAAAGTAGACCTTCAATCTAACTTGTACTTAAGTTTCTGTCCCAAATATGTTGTATATACTTAAATGAAGTTGTTTTGACATAATTCAATTAATTTAAATTTTTATACAATATTCTCAAATTAAGCTATGTAGGAATATTTTCAAAAATTTAATATTAATTTGTTCATTATAACATCTTCAGTTTTAAAAGATTCAACTACTAATTTTATGTGTATATTTTTAAAATTACATACATGTAAATATCTAATGTCAGTGCTTTTTTTTCAATTATAAGAGCTCTAATATTGCCTTAAATTAAATTAAACCCTCGGTTTTTAACATTAGAAATATAAAATAGAAATTTGTAAAATTATTTTCATCTTGATAAAAAAATTTTTTTTTTGAATATCTAGGGTAACCATTAGGGGGTTGACCTTAATATATAAATGGTACACATATAATTAATTCAAGAAGTAATTAATTTCCTTTTGCCCTAAAATAAACTTTTAGAAATACATATTTTTTATTACTTGTCTAATCAAGGAATTTTTTTTCTCATCCTCCATCCACATCACATACATTTCATTTCCATTTCCATTATTTTCATATATATTTCAGTTTTTTTTTTTTTTTTGCTTTATATTTTTAGGTGATTTACATCAAATTGATTTATTGTCTAAGAGATACACATAAGAGAGTGTTAAGGATTTTCTGTGAATTATCCTTAAAAGAAGTGCCCTTGAGTTTTAATAAATGAAAATCTTTCATCCTTAAAGTTAACCGTATATTCATTCTATATATAAAATAAATAAAATATTTTTATAGAAATAGTTCTTCTATATTCTATGTACTAGTGTACATAATATAAAATTATAAACAAAATATCCATTTTTGGTCAGACTAATTGATTAATGTTCTATTTTAGCATATATACTCCCATGTTGATTATAGAAAATGTGAAATATTTTTTGTACATATCTGTATATATCTATATTCATCAGACTTATTATATTTAGAAATAAAGTGCGAAAAACTTTAATAGAATTTTGTATAACTACGGATAGATTGTAAATTTTCTTGGTACTATAAAAATTCTGAATTATACTCAATATAGAAATGTTGCGGAAATTATAATATGAAAAGAATTTTTTTTATTATTGAAGTTGGAAACTGGGTTAAATAAGTTTCAAACTGTCCAAATTTAGAAATTTTAATGATCACATAATATGAACAAGAATCTGTATATATGTACATATAATGAACTTCTTCATAGTGCATCAAATATTTCATCTCAACTAAAAGTTCATTATATTGGTTTGAATTTTATTTCAAGCATATTAACGAAGGATTCAGAGTATTTAAGCTTATCCGATGTTAAACAAGCATATCTTTGACATTATCTTTTATACTTCTTTCAATCCTTCAAAAAATCACATAAACTTATTTACGTTTATTCAATTCTTACAACATCACATTTAAAATATTAATATGGTAAAAGTGACTTTTCTGTAACTTCCTCAGGATGGTTCTTATACAATGTTTTAATACAAAAGTTTTAAGTGTATCATATGAGACAAAATTCGATGTCTCGCAAAAATATCTATAACATAAATATTTCCACCAAAGTTAGAAAAAAAATTAACAAATTTAATTACACTTATAGGAACATTAAAAATAATATTCATCATGCGAAAGCATAAACATAATAATTTTATAAATATTATAGTAAATGTTAAACGATGTTGACAAAACAACCTTTATCAGCATTATGTTAGTTTGTCTACCTCTTGTAATTAATATGTGAATTTCCTTCAGAATATTTCGAACACTATATACAAATTTGTATATGAATAATTCTACAAGCAAGCAAAACTTTCGATATTAATAAATATAATAAATATAGACAGTCTTCTCATAAATAATGTCAGATTCATTCTTATTCAGATGAATAAGAATTGAGGAAAAAAATTTTTCTTCTGGCACCAACCAACAAACATGAAAGTTGGAAACTTCAAAATTTTTTATCTTGAACCAAAATTTTCTATAATTTAATTGAATTGTAATCATTTATAAAAAGATTTTTGAAAAATTCAATTCAATTCAATAATAAATTTTAAAACATAAAAACCCTGAAACCCTGAACTTTGTTTACTGTATATGCTTTGTACATTACACATAATATATTATATGGATATAATTTTAATATAATTCTTATATATATCATTACTTTATTTACTAAAAGTCTCACCACAAACATATTCAAAAGTATATATATATTGTATGTAATGTTAAATAAAAGCTAACTTTTCCACTTTTCTAATAAATCTAAATTGGCTTCTCTAAAGTTAACCAAACAATAAAAGAACAATATGGAAGAAACTAAAAACTAAAAACAAAAAAAAAAAAAAAAAAATTAGTAAGAGTTTATATTTCTGATAATAGAATCCCAAGGGTATAATTTTAGTTACAAAATTAACTTTGAAAGTAAAGAGGATCTCTCTGTATTCAAAAAAAAAATCGTTCTACTATGTACATGTTTATGGGTAAACATTTAATTAATTGTCCATGCGTTCCCTCTGTATATACACAAAAAAATAATTCATGCGTGAATTTAGCAGGAAGATTCAATCAAAAAGGAAGCATAAAAAAGCTTTTATTGTATGCTCAATATTTGGATTACAAAATTTTCATTGAAAAACAAAAAATTATAAAATAATGTTAATTGGTGATTTGAAAACATTATGCAGAATAAATGCTTTAATTTTATATATATAATAAAATGTTTTTATACACAATGATTTTCATCCATTTATAAATATACTAAATCAAATGCAACTATCGTCTTAACCACCCCTTGCATTTTATTTGATATCTTAAAAACATTCATTGTAATTAAGGTATACTAAATAAATAAATAAATAAATAAACGTTTTTATACTTTCACAGAAATTGTCTGCCGCCGCTAAGTTGAGTATTTTCTTTATGTCTAATTTAAATTTTAATATTATTAGTATATTATAAATCCCATTCACGTATAGTTTCTATTCCTAAGTTCGTACAATAATTTTTAGTAAATAAAGTTTAATCAAATATCTATTTCCTCATTCCACACCAGATAATGTGCGTCAATAGACTTATAATCCTACAGTTCGAATTTTTTTCAAACATTTTATAAAAATAAACACAAAATCCAAATCGTAGCATATCGATATTTTGTAATTATTTAAAAATTTGGAATAAATTATTGTTTAATTTTATCGGAATAAATTATTGAATAATTTTATTGTATAGTTTTTGTGACAAAAGCTAAGCCAAAAAGAAACTTATGCTCAGTTTATCTATAACCAATATTATATAAATATAATAAATATATATGAACTTAAATTGTTATTTATCAAGTAAATATTAACCAATGCAAATTGGCTCAGTATATATTTCAAGAAATTTTCAATAAATTATTTATTTGTTTTTTCCTCAATTTGTGATATACATATGAAACGAAAAATCAATAAGAGTAAGAGTATTAAATGCTATTAAGTCAGGTCGAAATCTTTATTTAGAAACAAATTTTCTTTTGGTTTTTTTTTATTTATTTTTTTTTTTTTTTTACAATAGTTTTAATAATATTTATATGAAAAAGGAAGGAAAAAACAAAAAAAAAAAAAAATGATTCTGAACGATTGTAATAATAATTTATTTATTGAATGGTAAACCAATATCTTTAAGGTTATAATATTTCGAAAATTCAATTAGCTAACATTATGCTTGATTAGTGCAATTGGCCATTTGCCTAAAAGGAATTTATATTAAAATTCAATTTTGTAAATGAATAACGTCCATTATAATTTTTGAAAAATTTCAAGTTTATTGAATGAACAGATTATGTACATAAAACTTTCAATATAATTTCTTGATACGTTACAAGACTTAATACGTACTTATATGCTCAAAAATCATATATTTTTAAAAAATTTCCGAAGCATAGATCTCCACATTACTGGACTTATTTGGGATTATAATTTCAGTATAATAATTAATTATTATTGATCTATTTAAACTAGCTATATAGTAACCTTATTGGAATATTTTACTAGCATTAAAATTTAGCGTTACTTCATTCATAAATCTTATCGTTTCATTCCAAATTTTTGTCCAGTATTTTAAGGTTTTTTAAGTTTAAAAATATATTACTCTAATGTTGGTTTCTGTTCTAAATATAAATAAAATTCAACCTTTATTTCTTTAGTTATATTTATTAACTAAAATACTTTATAAAATATAAGATTATTATTACACTTTCGTTATTACGAATGAATTTACAACAATAGAAGATTCAAGAAAAACCAAAAAAAAAAAAAAAAAATTGTTAAAATAATCTTAAATTGAAAAAAAAAAAATTATATTTATTACTTTGTTTGTTATGCTGCGATGAAAACATGTCGAAGCTTATGTATATGTACACATATATTTGAGAAAATAAAAATTATTATCATCCAATTGAAAATTTTCGATATTTCTAGCATTTAATAATTTATTACGGGAAAATTAATTGAATAAACAACTTCATTTAAATAAATAATTAGGATATTTTTATTAAATTATTAAATTAAGAAATACATAATTATAGGAATTACTTTTATTATAAATAATAAAGATGTAATATATAGGTATATAGTTCCATATTTTATTAAGATTAGTGTTTAGATAATAACAACTTTTGGGCTTAAAAGATTCGTTGAGAATTGAGAATTTAAACACTTTGGAACTATAAAAGTTATTCAAAAAATAGTAGCATATTTTAAAATGTTAATGTGCGTGTAACTACTCAAAAGTTCCCACTTCACTTTTGTAATTATATTAATTCTATTGTATAAAATTATTCCTAAAATCTTAACTTTGTACGTTTGGTATTCCAATTATAAACAAAAAAAAAATCAAAATTATTTAGAATTTATCAAAATTACCAATTTTCTATATTATACATTTACTTCATACATGCACACTTTGTATATAAAATATAAATATATCTAAAACTTTATTTCAATATTAAATTTAACTTGATTATCCTATAACTATATTATTTTTTTTTTAAATTCTGAGAAAATGCCTTTTTCCTAATTTCACATTTTATATGTTATCTACAATTATATACATAATCAAACTAAGCTTTAAGTTCAAAAAAATTTAAATACTACTTTAATTTGTTTATGCAATGCATTTTAATATAAATTTTGAAATTAAAATAAATATATAGTGTTACTTTTAATTATTTTATCAGATTAAAATTTATTTATATAATAAAATGTTTAAAAAATACTTTATAAAATTTTGTTCTTCTTATACACATACTTTAAGTTTATTTGTATACAAATAATAATATTTTTGGTCGACTCAATAAATAAATTTTAAATGAACATTATGTTTATACTTAATCTGTATACTAAGAATAAGAGAACTTGTTCTAAACATATTTATGTGTTCTTGTATCTGATTTTAAATTTGTAAATTTTAAATTATATAATGTATATAATGGATGTATAAGTTTCATTATGTCTACAGACAATATACATTATATACATTTTGAAACTATTCGTTATTAATTATAAATTCTTGACCAACGAGTCGTCTACGAGTAGGAACTAAACTAACGCAGATTTAATTTTTCTAATATTGTATTAACAGTAAAGGCCGTTGCTTCCAACGATTTAGGAGCATTAAATTCTTTAAAATGATTTCTTAAAAAACTTAATTAAAAAAATCTGCTTTACATCAGTTTTACGAATGCAACAACAAATTTGAAATAATTTTATTTAAATTAATTCTTGATATATTCTTAATTAAAAATCAATTTCTATGCTTCCAGGTATGCTGACCATTGCTGTAATTTTCTCACTTTTAATTGCTGCCACTCATGCGGAAGAAAAATGGGTTTGGTCAAAGTCTGGAAATTTTCCAGAAGAACGCCAAGATAAAAATTTTCATTATGAAAATCTTAGAATTGATGAAGAATACGATCGCCAGCGGCAACGAGAAAGAGAACCAACAACAAGACGTCCCGACTACGCCAGTCCCTTTGCACAACAGCAACAATCTGATGATTATGGTGACTACGATGTTGATGATCCAAGATTGTATGATAGATATGGTAATAATCCTGCCCCAGTTTCAGATGGTCTCAATGCAAATTCTTATCCAAATGCTCAAAATGGAATACTTGTTGGACCCGGTGGACCTACAGGATTAATTGGCAGACCCCAGACTGGAAATTTAGATCGATATACAAGTGCACTGAATAACCTTAAACAAAATGCAGCAAATGGAATTTTAGTTGGGCCAGGAGGGCCAACAGGCATTATAGGCAGACCAACTCCTTTTACGGGCAACGGATTATTATCAGGACAAAATGGATTACAATCAGTGGGTCCAGTTTTATTTCCAAATGCGAACGGTGGAAATCAAAATGGAATTGGATCAGGGGGACAAGGTTTTCCAAATTCTCAAGGATTCAAGCCAATTGGTGGCAGCTTCCAACCTGGTGTACCTGGAAATATTCCCGGAGCACAAGGCTTTTATCCTGGTGGACAATATGGTGCCTTACCGACAAATATTTATTCTGCAGGCCTAGGTGGAATTTATCCTGGTGGACAAGGTAGTATTTATCCTGGTAGCCAAGGAAGTATTTATCCCGGTGGGCAAGGAGGTATTTATCCTGGTGGCCAAGGAGGTATATATCCTGGTGGGCAAGGAAATATTTATCCGGGTGGACAAGGAGGTATTTATCCTAATATTGGAGAAATATTTCAAGGAAATAAACCAGGATTATATCCTGGAGTTGCAAATCCAGGTGGGTATCCCGGAGCACAACAGGGATATGGCCTCTTTATAGGCCAATCCTTTCCTGGAATACCTTATAGCGCTGGAAGTCAATCAACTGCTTTTGATGAAGTTGATGATATTAAATTTAGAAAAGGAACTTTGAAATCAAATAGTGAAAAAAATATTATTAAAAAATCAATAAATGGAAAATTATTAAGTTAGAAAACATTTAAGCAAATACGTGAACGTGATAATACTCTTTTGAAATAAACAAATTTTTTAACAAATGTAAATTAACAAACAACATAATAATATTTCTACTCAATACTGGCGTTATATGTTCTAAACTAATAATAATAATAATGACAACATAATAACTATAACTAACTCAACATAAAATTTAATTAAACATTTTAATATTCTCTATTTTGCACCTTTTCAAAAATCATATTAATGTAAAATACCGAAATAAAAATTTCTTAACTTTTTCATTGCACAAAATTATAAACATTCACTTGAAGCTTATGTACATATGAAATTTTCGTTCAAGACTTTAATAGTTCAAAAGAATGGTCCCCTGAAAATTCATATATAACATTGTAAAATAATATAATATCAAAATTTTATTAAAACTTATTACATTTCGTATGTTGAAAATTTTTTTCTGTCTTTCGCTGAAGGGCCAAAAAACCTGAACAATTTATTTCAGTGGGTGCATTTTGTAACTTTTAAACATAACATTAAGATCAAAGACCAAATTTTATGTCACACCTCTATTTTGATTTATAAATTCAATTTGTTAATATTTTTTTATTATGTATACAAATTATAATTTGAGAATTATGGGTTTAATTCTCATCTTTATGTAGTATTATTATTTATGTGTATACTTAAGTATTATTTATATATTTTTTATTTTAATCAATTTTTTTTTAATTCGATTATTATTTAACTTTATATGCGCGCAACATAAAGAAATTTATTTCATTCATGTAAATATATTTAAGATTAATAAATGTGATAAATATATGCAAGAAATGAACACATTATTAAAGTATTATAATTATTGTAATAATAACCAAATTATACATAAATATAAATTCTTAATATACATAAATTAAGTTAATTTTAAGATATTTTTCTCAATTTTTTTGATCACAATATTATTCAATAAATATAATTTAAGTATGTCAAAAAGTTAATTATTTTAACATCCCAAATAAAAAAAAAAATGCAATAATCATTTTTGGCATATTGTAATGTGGGTAATTTAAATAATTTTTTATTTTGCCAACATTTTTATATCAAGATTAAAATTTAAGTGTAGGAATTTATTTAAATTATGTAATAATAATATAATTAAAAATAATTTTAGCTGGAAAATATAATGTATATATAAAATTTCCTTCATAATAATTATTGAAATCAAAATTAATTTCCAATTCTTTTTTTTTTATAATTTTTGTTCAATTGAAATAATAATAAAAATTAATTCAAACGTACAAACATTAACACTCACTCTTTTATTAATTTTATGCTTAAAATTAAAAATATAATACAGATTAACCCTCTTGTAACACGGAATTAGATGACAAAATTGAAAAATTAGAGAAAGATATTACTAAAATATTCACTTTATAACACTTTCTGTATCAATATAGCTATAAAATCACATAATATAATAATTAAGTTTGCTTTATATACGAGATATACGTATAATAAAAAAGCAAATCATATTATACGAGGGTTACCTGTATATTAAAGATTTTCCTTCTTTTTTTTTTTTGTACATACCAATTGTTGTAATCACAATTATTGAATAAAATAATGAACCCATAAAAGTCCATTGCGTTGTATCGACATTTTCATCACCATCCCAACCTTTCTTTTTCATAGTATTTAATATTTTCAATTCAAAATCCTATTAAAAATTATAAATATACATTATGTATGATACTATGTATAGTACATTCTATATATATGTATTTATAGTTAGAGGTATTGTATACGGTTGTCAATAAAAAATATACCTACATTTATTTTTAATAAAAAAAAAATTACAATTAAAAGGAATTTCATTCAAAAATCATATCAAGATTATAATTTCTTCCATCATTTCGGTTTGGTGGATGGATATGCCAATACGGATAATATTTTTTTTTTTAATTTCTATGACATGAATTTGATTAAAAGAGTTAAAGTTTTGGTCTCTACAGATAAAAATTTTGTAATTAAATTTTAATATGATATTGTTTTTAATTCGAATAGATATGGAAGAAAATAAATAATAGTAGATTATTGTATATGTAAACTAAATTTGTTATTAATTAAGAGTTCTGTATACACAAAAATACATTGACACGAGTATTTTTGTGTAAATACAGAACGAGTTGTAAAACAAATTTTGTTTACATATCCAATATACTGTTTTAATGCGTAGGGGAGAGGTAGTTGCAAAGAGAGAATACTTTTTCTTCTCATTTTTTCTCATTTTTTTTTTTTTTTTGTATTTGGCTGTATTGAAATATTGTGAGAGATATTATGTTTGTTTAGGTATTACGTAATATTCAATACGAAACATCTAAATGATTTCATTATTTACGCTGATGCATCTAAATTTTATCATTATATACGCTGATGCATCTAAATTTTTTCATTATTTACGCAGATGCATCTAAATGACTGCATGTGTATTGACGCATATAATACTCCATTTAGTGATCTAAATTCTATAGCACCAAATACAACATAACGATCCCCAACGCATTAAAAGTTTTTAATTTATATATTAATCGAGTTTATGTTGAATCGATTTTTACAACTTTTCAACTATTTTGAACATTACAAAGTTCTTTTCTGCTGACAATTATTTAATATAATTAAACTTTACACTCGAATCAATCTAAAAATTATTATAAACAACATCATTTCGTTTTTGCATTTATACAACAAAGTATTAAACAGATAAGAATTTATTAATCTAAAATACAGATATCACAACAAAATATTGTTCTTAAAGATATTTAAATGCGAAAGAATTGAATTTCTGTTAAATATTAACATACCTTTAATTCTGTTTCAACCAATCTAGTCCAATTGTCTTCTACTAAAACAAGTTCATTGTCAGTTATATTCCAGATCATGTCGACAACATATTGCCTCATATCTTTAACACTCTTTTTAACCTGAAATAATAAATTTTTTTAAATTCGAAAAATATTTAGATAATAATTTATTTAAAATATAATATAAAGTTAAAACTGGAAAACTTTTTAAGCTATAAGAAGGTATATAGAGGATATCATAATCCTTTAAATATAAAACCTTCAAATAAACAATAAACACAAAACATAACATCCATAGAAAAAAATCGATTATTATGTGGGAACTACTTAGTATTAATTGACAAGGAGATCAAATTTATTATATACGTCATTATAGACGGCTATATTAAAAGAATAATATAAATTAAATCTTTATAACTTATTATTTTCTTTCTTTCTTTCTTTGCAAATATATTGATTAATAATAATAATAAAGATGATATACGCATATAATGTATTATTACATCCTAATGTAACATAATAGTATTAATAACTATTATTATTATTTTTATTTACCTACCTCTTTTTCATTTGATTCTTCCAAATATTGAAATAAATAAGCACCACCGAAACAATAAATGACCACCAATGTTACAAGAGTGGTGTGAGAAATAATACAAGTTAATATTTTCCATGAAAAGCAAATAGCTGCTGTGCAACGACTTCTTGCTGGTTTACTATCCAGATATGCTGATGGTGGCATTGACTGTGCACGGCGTGACATTTTTTATTTCGTTTAAGCTTCTTTTACTTTTCTATTATTTTTATTTTTTTTGATTTAATAATGAAATTTTGTAAATTTTCATTTATTATGTTTTTCATTTATGTTATTATATACATATTATTTATGTATAATACATAGTTGGGTTCTACATAGTCATTGTACATATAGTACGCAAATACATATACTTTTATTTTAATTATTGTTAAATGATTATATAATTTAGTATAGGTGGTGTGAATTATTTTAATATAAGATAATTTTATATATATGTATAGTACGTTTGAAAGGTTGTTCTGAATCCTTATTATTATTTTTATTATAAGGAATTAGTTATTTAAAAAAAATTCTTTTAATTTTTATTATTTATGCGAATTTTTTTATGTTTTCTCTTAACATTGTTTTTATTTTATATATAATATAATTTTTTCCAAATAATCTTATAATTATGTCATTTAGTACCTAAATAAAATATGACATAATATGTGCATCTTTTCAATTGCATATCATTTATGAAAAATTTTTGATGCATTTACCATTCTTTTATACCAAAAAAAAAATTTTTTTGAACCTAATTAGGCATCGGCTGTTATTATCGCACTTTAAACTGAATATGCAGGATTTCACTTCTTCATATCTTAATTAAGTTTATTAATCTTTACTTCTCTGTATAACATTTTTTTTTCATTTATTTTTAAATCAAAAAGTGTAGGAGGTAGAATCAATAAATTTTCATAAAAAAAAATTCAAGGATCTTATATACCAATTATTAGTAATTATATTCATTTATCTTTTATTTAAACATCTACCACACACAAAAAAAAAAATACATTTTCATTACATAAATCTATACAGAGCAGAATTAAAACAAAAGTGAATTAAAAAATGCTTTTAATTATTGATTTCTTAGCATAATTTTTGTTTGCAATTAGTTTTCATATATTTTATTTATACACAATTTAAAATTTATTATTGCCAATTAAAAAATTTATTTATTTTTTTTTCTTAACAATTTTATTTTTCTTGGAAAATATTACTATGGTCAACTTCAGATATGAACATAATTCTGTGAAATTGTCCTAATTTATTAAATTTTTTTTTTTTATATGAAAATAGAAGATTTTACCATTCAAAAACTATTAAATGTGACTTTTGTCATTTAAAGAAAAAAAAAGAAGAAGCAAATTTTGTACTACGTAATGTTAGAAGAAAATTGAAACTATTACATTAAAATTATCGCTTTGATAATTATTTTTTAACTTGTTTCAAAATACTTAAGTTTCTTGATTATGGGTCAAAATTTATGATACTGTTTGTGTAATTTCCGATATTGATAAAAAAATAACTACACCATTTATTGGACAAATATAATTCGTTGGCAGTTTTGAGTGTCTTCAAGATCACCAAAAATTCTTCTTCTCAATATTATTCTACAGTACTGAAATATTGAGAAATTATTAAATAAATCAAAAATTTTTTAAAGAATCCAGTTTTCTGTTTTCTACCAAAAGAAAATAAAAAAAAATAAAAAAAAAACTTTATCAAGAATCTTAATTAAAATTTTTCAGAACATAATTCAACTTTTTCAGGTTTATGCTCCCAACTGCTCAAGAGTAAATAAAATTTTTATGCAAAGCGGGGGAGTAGAAAGTATTGAAAAAAATAAATAAAAGGCTCCAGCAATGTTAATTAACAAAAAAAAAAGGATTTTTATTTAACATTATATTTAAAAATATTTTAATTGAATAACATCTCTTTTTTATTATATATACATGTAAATATTCCCAAAATAATAAAACAAAATATTTTTTTATTTATTCACGACATAATGAAAAAACTATAACAATTTTGGTTGAAAATTATTTTTCAGATTCTGTTAGCGAACAAATTTCAGATTATGTAGGTGTAAATTCAAAAGCCATTCACTAGTTCGATTTAAATTGTACACATATCAAAAAATATAAAGAAAATATAGCTGCCGCAGCTTTTATTTTTTTCAGTGAAAAATCCTTTTGCTTAATACATATATTTTCTTAACCTTCAAAAAAAAAGCTTTACTAATAACTCTTGTTTGCTATAATCAATGGGTCACAATTACAATTAAACTCATAAAATATTTCTACTGACGTAATTGAGCCAACTTTCCATATAACATCATTATGCACAGAGATTTTTTTAAAGCAAACATCAAACATGAAAATCCTATGCATAAATCTAGACACGCATGACATATCTAGAACATGTTTAGTTATATACCTAATATGATTGAAAAATTTTCATTCAAAATTTTTATTATAAAGCTAATAGCAGAATAATAATTTATATTTTGCCCAAAAATTACTCTATAAAACACACTTAGAATTTTGTTTCCGGTGATTTGAAAAAATATAAAAATATATATTTATAAGTATAACATATCGAAAACGTCATATAAGCGAAATAAAAATTTAGAGGAAATATTTGTGCAATGCAGAGATGAGGGAACTGTAAATAAAAATAAATGCATAATATTCAGTTTTATGAAAAAAAAAAATCTCCTGCAGGGATTGCAGTGAAGGTATATTTATATTTTGACTTTAGATGATTATTTCCGGATAACGAGTTGTTCTTGAATAATTCTTGGATTATTGAATAATTCTCATACAAAATTTTTCTCGAATTAGCTGCCGGATTAGCTTCTGAACTATAGCTAATGCAGGAAATTTTTTTTTTCATTTAGTTTCTTAACAAAAAATGTTCTCTAAAGTGTACATGAACATTTTACAAATATGTTCTACGTCCTTGTTCTATGTCCTTGTTCTATGTCCTTGTTCTATGTCCTTGTTCTATGTCCTTGTTCTATGTCCTATGTCCTTGTTCTATGATAATTGCCGGATTAGCCACTGATTACTTCTGTGTCTGTCGACGATATTAATCGAGAAAAAAAAATATTATATATAAACTGAGTAAACAGGAAAAAGGATATTATTATGAAAAAAAAAATAATTAGTCCTAACTGCAACACATTATTGAAAGGTGAAATATATAAAAAGAAACCCTTAAAAACCATATTATATAAAGTTAACACTTATACATGTTATATATACACATATAATACATATATAGTATTATTATTTAGTATTAAAAACTATTTTTCCACAAAATTATTAATTTATATACCAATAAAAATGATATAAGCAATAACATTTTATGATCAAAAATTATATTTTATATATATTACATCAAAAATATTTTCTTCTATTTTACTAATAAGATAACATATCTGTAACATTATGTTATACAACACATGATATACGCTATATCTATGACAAGTATAAAAATACCAAATCATAATATGTGTACATAAAGTTAAAGTAGAATATAATTTGAAGTAAATTTATATTCATGAAATTGTGGTTATGGGGTTAAAAATAAAAATTTATCAAAACTGAATTTATTTTGAAATTATGAAGAAAAAATAAAAATGTTTTTTTTGAAAACTTATTTGTTATATATTATATAGGGTGTAGTTGATAATATATTGTGTAGTTGATATAATTTTTATAAGATTAGCTTTGATTTTTGAACAAAATAATTTGTGTTTTTTTAAGTATAATAGTTTTTAAGTTCAACTATGTAAACCCATTAACTTTTTGTTTTCAAAACAAATTTTATAAAAAAAAAATATATATAACATAGACACACAGTATTAGAGAATCTAATTATTTATTTGCTCTTAAGCAGAAATCTGGAAAAAAAATTTATTCTACATATTTTAAGATTATTAAAATTTTTGTACATAAACTACATAATTGGTATAATTGGTATTTTATATGAAATTAATGCTTCAGTACTTTCAACACAGACGTTTCATTATCTTTTTCTTTCCATTCTGTCATCGTAAATTATTTAGTAAAAATTTGAAAAAAAATAATATATATAATTTCTCATATCTATTTTTATACATATGTTATGTATGTACTGAACATACAATGCACATTTATGTTTATGTTGTTAGTAACAAAAATAGAAAAACAGAACATAATGCGGTTAACTCTTTGTAGTCATTATCCGTCCATGTTACACTATGGTTTAATAAAAATAATAAAATTTTTTTGCCAAACTAAATATCTGTAATCAAACCAAATTATCTTGCAATTTTTTTTTCAGTGCCAAAAACTAACTATTTTTTTAAAACAAAAATAAAATTTATTTCTCATGAAAAGAAATTTTAAGAAAGGAAATTTTAAATCGGATTTTAGTTTAAAAAAAAAAAAAGTAAAAATTTTTAAACAAAAAAAATTAATATTAAAAGTATAAAGAAATGATAAAAGATTCACTGTGTAGGTGCATATGATATATTTACTATCTGCTATGAAAATTGTTAAATATAAAATATGTAACACTTTTTCAGGAAACTCACATCCTTTTTTCTTAGATATTTTTTTTTTGTATTTTATTGTGAGTGATTTTTTCGTTATGTGAACAGAATTCACATAACATATTTTATTGATAAATAGAGTTAACTATCTAAATAGTAATAAGAAGTAAAATGTAAAAATACGAATAAAATAAGTCTTGTAATCAAGTTTAATAATTATTATATCTCCGATTTACCGGGGTTTATGTTAAACAAAATTTGAATGAAGTAACTTAATGGTTCTGACTTTAGCTTTATAAAAACTACCATAAAATTTAGCATTACAAAATGTATTATATAAATTATATTATGTTTATAATTTATAATATGAGAAAATAGTTACGATGAAAACCGATTCGATTATTTATTTAATTTCAAAGAAATTAATACAAATAAATATAATTTGTTTTCAACCCTTGGACAAAGTATTACTTCGAAAGTATAAAACTTATATAAGTTTCCGAAAAAAAAAATACCGGAATAATCTATTCTATTTACTCCTGATATAAAAAAAAACTCTACATTTTATTTATATATTTTGTATCTAATTTTATTTTATTTTAAACAATTTTTCGTCCAATAAACATTTTTACTGAATTTTTAGTTTTTTTTCATGCTATCTTATATTTATACTAAATTTCAGACCAAAAAAAAAAAAAAAATGAGAGAATGAAAAGGAAACCTTATGGCATTTTCTTTTAGGGTACAAAATTCATGAAAAAAATATGTGATGCTGTTTTTCATATATAATATATATATTTACTATAACTAACTAACAATAAACTATAGATTTATATAAGTAATATTGTTAGATTAAAATAAAATTGAAACTTCTCATATGAAGAAATGAATATGTTTTATTCTGTATATAGCTTTATGTTGTGTAAGTACACATATGAATTGCATGAATTTAATCGAAAAAAATATATAAATGTTTTTTTTTTTTTATTTCTATCATTTCCCAATTTTTAACTTTATAAATTTAACATTTTCTTTTTTATTCATACAGAACATATATATATGTACATATTATATTGAATATTTGAAAAACTTTTATGGCATCAATTTTTATTATACATTAGAAACTCATTAAAGCAAAATGCAGTCGGAATCTATAATTACCAATGAATATTTAAGTATTTGAAATGAGAAAAAAAAAAGGTTAATATATGTATATGTGAAAACAAAATGTATATAATATATTTTGTATACTTATGTATTTATTTTTAATTTATTTGTATAATGTACATATAATGTTCATATAGTATTTACATATTTTTTTGGAATTAAAATAATTAATATTAAGTGATTGAAATAATAAATGGTAAAATCATGTCAGCTCAGCATTAAGTATTATATATATAGGTTATGTATTTTTCTGAGAATTATTAAATCTAATAGTTAAAATTGTTTTATTTTCCAATATTTGTCAAAATTTTAAATTTTAATTAAAATTTAATTAAAATTTTGTTTCAGTTTCAATTTAAGGACTATTAAAGAAAATTGTTTTATGTCTGAATCTTTAGCCTAATATTTGTCAAATTAAAATAGTAATTCTTTAGGTAATTTTTGGGCAATAACATCTTTGTACCTTAATTTTATTTTTTTTAAATAAGTTTTCGAACCCATCTTTAATAACGATATCAATTTTTCATTTATTAAACAAACATTGTATTTATATAAAAACTAGGTGTGAGAATACGAACTTATACTAAGTGTTAAAAAATAAAAAATAAAAACATTTTCCCAATGATATAGGATTTATGACTTATAAAACATAAAATTAGATTTCTACTTATGTATGGTAAAGTGCAAAAATCTTCATAATTTATTCAAAACTACATCCAAAGTTCTATTTCTATTTAAAAAATTTCTTCGTCCACATTCATATAGAAAAAAAAAGGTTTTTTTTACTAATCAAGTATATTTCTTTTTTCTTTTTTTATATTTAATATAAATTTTCACACATAAATCCCTTGGCAATTATGTTTTTGCTCATTTTGTGGAAAACTACTTCTATATCCTGCTGGTACTTAGTAAAATTCTGTTAAAAAAAAATTTTATATTTTTTATTTTTTAACTTTAAAATTGATATATGTACTACTTTTTGGCTAGAAAAAAAATTTTTGTTATCGTTCAGTTTATTATAAATTTTCATTTATATGTTTGCTGTCTTCATGCTCGTCTCAATAAACAGTTTCTTCACTCCATTATTCATATTTGACATTCTTCAGTTCAGTTTCAGTAGTATTTATTGCATCTAAAAAAAATTGCCAAATAACCAAATGATAGTTATATAACATTAGATTGTTATGTAGAAAAGATCTTGTGTTACACTATCGTCCTGAAAAATGTCCTTTGTAGTTAGAGACTTGTAAGAAAAATGTTGGTATTACACTACCTAGGACAATATTCTGTTTTTTTTTTAAGTACTAGGCTGTTTTGGCTAAGGTAACTTTACCCATATTATATATTAAATGTACATATAGAACATTAACAATTTACATTTTTAATTTCTTCTTTTAGCAAGATTGTAATGTCTACACTTAGACACTATAACCAAATATACTACAGAACATAATATTTTTAACATAAATATATTATGTTATTGTACTTAGCAGTATAACGATTCAAAATTTTAAAATTTAGTTCCATTTAAAAGATTTCTTGAAAATAATATCGAAAATTCTACCTATAACTGCATGAAATATTGCACGAGTGAATGAATATCCTACTTTTATATACGTACATTAGATACATATATTACAACCATTATAAATACACAAAATCAAAGAAATTATAAAAACAATTCCATATATAATAAAGTTAAATGCAATAAAAATTCTTTTGATGTATATTATACAATTGATATTGGGTTGTGGTTATAAAAGTCAGAAGTTTAAAGATTTTCAATGATTATTATATTGAAAGAATGTTAAAGCAATCGAAAACCAAAACTTTACTATAATTTTAGTAGTTTTTTTTTTTTTTAATGCAAAAGAAAAACTTTTTATTTCAGTTTTTCTTTCCTATATAATATACTTTTTCCATGTTTTTATAATAAATTCAAGACAATTTATTGAATTTATCCGTTTATATTTTTAGTTTTCAATGTAGATAAAAGTAATTGAAATCAAATGATAAAAAAGAATTTTATATCTGCATCAGTCCAGTTTGTTTTGCAATTTTTTTTTTGTAGGAATTTTATTTTTATAGAATTTTTAATGTAAAATTTTTAGATTAAACATTTTCGTTGGGGATTTTCTTTTCAATTTTATATTAAACATAATAATAATAATAATAATAATAATAATGTAAGGATTCTAAAAATGGTGTAGTATCTATTTCGCTTAAAGTGAAATTTAATTCTTTGTCAAAAATAATATCGAATTTTTAAATGTCACGTAATTGATTTAATCTTTGTCCAATTACATAAAAAAACCGTCCATTTATTCATAAAAACTGGATTATAATTTAAGTTAAGCGCATACAAAAATTTCTTGAGGTAAAATATCAAAAACAAATAACAACACAAAAAATTGTATGGAAATTGAAACTTTTGCTTTTTTAAATTTAAAAGATACAAAGAAAAATCTGTATAAAATATTTTATTTTATTATTATGTTTCAACATCATAACTATTAGATTTTATTATTTTTTCTTTAAATCATCATACATATATATTTGTTTAATTCGCACAAAGATTACAATTTAATAAATTTTTGATAAATACAGATTTAATACTAAAAATTCTTTAATGGATTTTATATCTTATTCATATTTTATTATTATTATTATTATTATTTGTTCATTTGCAAAAAAAAATATATATAATTCTTATTCATATATGTACAGAACATATACAACATATATATACATAAAACTATGATATATGGTAAATTAATGGGAAAGGAAAACGTAAGCATGACTATTGAAAGCTCATAAATCAATGTCAAAGAAGATTTCCTTAGAAAATTAAAGATATGAAATATATACATATATTTAAGTAAGTATATATTATATAAAATTTTTAAATTAAAACCGTATCATCACTATGTATTTTGTACAATATAAACATGAGCGTTATTGTGAATAGAATGAGAATATATCGTCCCCTCAGATCAGAACTATTCTAAGTCCAAAATTTAAAATTTTACAGGAGAGCTATTTTAAGATTAAAACTGTTTCTTTGTTTAAGAAAGTGATGTATGCCAAAAAGTTTATTCTACAATTATATCATTTTCCAATCATTTTGAGAGGGGCAATGGGGGAAATACCCTGTTTCAGAACTAGGGTTTTTGGACCGAGCCGGCTCGATCCAAAAAGCTCGAGCTAGCTCGTCTGTTTTTGCTTGAATGAAGATCGAGTTTTTATCTGCTAGTGGCTCGAGCTCAGCATTTTTAATGTTTTACATTTTACTTTTGTTTTTTTTTATTTTATTGAACAGAAAAGTTTATGTAAGGAAATATTTCACTTCAATCTTATAAGTCACAGTCAATTTTAACAGAAAATGATACACTGATGTGGATTTTTTATGTTTTTATATTTTATGATGTTTTGTTTTTTTATATTTTATAACGTTTCGTTTAATAATTTTGCAATATTTATTGTTATTTTTATAATTTTGTAATGAGTAAATTATGTTTAAATTAGAAGAGTAAAGTTAAAATTTTATGCCCTGAAATTGGTTTCTTTATGCCATTGTTTTGTCCTATGTATTTTATTTTTAAGAAGGCTCGGGTGGTTCGAGCTACCCGATCCTCCTTATAGAAAAAGCTTGAAGGCTCGAGCTTACGAAAATGGTCGAGTTTCAAAAACCCTATTCAGAACTAATTAAATTTCAAATAAGTGGACATACAATGATTTTCCCGGTAAAAAAAAAATATGTGGGGCATAGGATTATTTTGTACTTACCTATGTTTTGAACACGAAAAACAATTTAAACAAAAACGTGTTTTTGCACACACATCAGAAACCGTACTGACTGACTAGCTAATAAGTAAATAAAACCGTTTTTGAAAAAAATGGGCTTAGAATAGTTCTGATCTGAGAGGACGATATATAGAAAATTCACTCATATAGGAAAATATTTTATGATTTCGAATTCCTATTTTCACTGACAGAACTTCGTTTTCAAATTTCAAAAATAGTGATTACGATTACAGTAAAAATATTTGAAACCATTTTGTCAGCATTCATCAATCGTAGTTTCAATATTTATTAGTATTTATGATCCAGGGCAAAACAAATAGCCTTTGGTCAAAATAGTAATTTTGCGAGGTATTAAACTGTATAGTGACTTTTTATAATTCTAATCAGAGAAGTCCAAAAATAACTTCATTGGAATCTTGCACAACATATACACTATAATAGAAATAATTAAATATAAAACAGTTGTTGTCAAAAGAATGTAATTTTAATTTTGTTAATTTTTCTCGGAATTTTAGTACATCGTTTTGGAACAAAAATGCAAAAACATTTTTAAGGACAACATTCATATTTTTTTTATAACGTATAGCCACAAAAATGATAAAACAAAAATATGTATATAATAGGTATACATTTATACAAAATAATATTAAATTATTAGAATATTATTTATAAAACAAAATTTTATATAATTTTAATTTTTCATGTATGAGATAAACATGAATTTACATTTTGAGGTAATTTTAAGATAACATTTATATTAAAAAATTTGTTTCAATAATAAATTTACATAAATATTTATGTTTTTTTTTTATATACTTTATTTTCAAAAGTATATGAAACAAAAACTTTTTTAATTTTATTCAAAATGAAACATGAAAAAAAAAATAAAAATTTAAAAGAAATAATTTTTGTTTTTTCTATTTTCAAAATATCTTCATTCCAAAAAAAAAAATACATCTCTGCCTCAATAAAATATTTTCTACTTTGAAAAAGTTAATTCTGAATTTTATATACAATGATACACATGTAAAAAATAGTATCAAATTCAATCTATAAACCTTAATTAAAAATAATGTATAAAAATTGATATCAATCAAAGTATTCAAAAACTTCTTACATTATATTACGAATATAGTTTCTAATTTCTTTTTATTACTTTTTTATGTTGTCCTTCCGTAGATATAATACTTAGTCATTTTCATAACCGTAAAAAGGTACAACATTTACAGTACAAAATTTTCCCCAAACTGCTCTGTGGTTTCCGTGTAATATCAAGGAGTCGAAGATATACAAATTTACATATATTTCAATATATTTTGGGGTCTGCAAATAACCATAAGGGTTAATTTTATACTTATTTACTTTGCACCTATTTTTTTATTAATGTTATTTTTGGTTTTCTAATTATCCAAATTTTTAAACTTACTGAAAAGTTGTTTCAGAAACATGTATGAATATTTTTAGAAATGTCACTCAAATGCATAACCCGAAAAGAAATAAAAATAAATGACATAAAAATTCGTTTTTCCAAATTAATTTTTTTTAAGCATATAAAATAAAAATAATATTTCGGCATTCTTTTCTTACGATATTATTATTATTTTGGTTTTTTTTACAAAAAAATATAAAATCTGCAATTTCTTTGACATTTTAATGAAGAAACTGTCGAATATTTCAATATAAATATGATCTAGGATCCAGTATCGCGGAACTAGATATAATTCAATATTAATAAGCTAATTACAAACGTTTTTTGTATGTTTCCCTGTATAAACACTTTCATTAATTAAAAATTGGCATATTTTATATTTTTTTTATTTGGAAAGCAAAAATAAATATTTCTACGCTTCGTTAGTTTTTGTTCCTATTGTAACGCAACTTCAGCTACAATCGTATGGGGGATGGAAATAAGGCCGCAGGAAATAAGGCCGCGACGTTTTTTTGTTGCGGTCTTATTTCATTTTGAAAAATGAAATAAGGCCGCGAAGATTTTTTCGCGGCCTTATTTCGTTTTTCAAAATGAAATAAGGCCGCGAAAAAATCGTCGCGGTCTTATTTCATTTTGAAAAATGAAATAAGACCGCAAAAAATTCCTCGCGGCCTTATTTCGTTTTGAAAAATGAAATAAGGCGCGACAAAAAAAAACAATTATTCGGAGGGCTAATTTCATTTTTATAAACGAAATAAGGCCGCGTAATCTTGTGAGGTGAGCACACAGGGCAGGGGGCAGCAGGGCGCCGCCCTGCTGCCCCCTGCCCTGTGTGCTCACCTCACAAGATTACGCGGCCTTATTTCGTTTTTCAAAATGAAATAAGGCCGCGAAAAAATCCTCGCGGCCTTATTTCATTTTTCAAAATGAAATTAGCCCTCCGATTAATTTTTTTTTTTGTCGCGGTCTTATTTCATTTTTCAAAACGAAATAAGGCCGCGAGGAATTTTATGCGGTCTTATTTCATTTTTCAAAATGAAATAAGACCGCGAGGATTTTTTCGCGGCCTTATTTCATTTTTCAAAATGAAATAAGACCGCAACAAAAACCTATCGCGGCCTTATTTCCCGCGGCCTTATTTCACTGCGCCCAATCGTATCGTAAAAATCTAACATTTTGATACGTTTTTAACTCTCCACAGAAACTAAAAATTCAACCCCAATATTTCAACGACACAATAGCAAATCAGAGCAGTTAAATTAAAGCAATTCTAACTTCTGAAAATATAGTCATCAATCTATAGATTTTTTTTCTGTAATTTTACATTGAAAGGGAAATATAGACAAAGACCACATGTGAGATTTTCTTTTAATATTATTCTAAAATGAAAAAAATTAAAACGCAGGAAGAGAAAAAGGAGTAAAACTTTGAACGTAGACATTTCACGACTTTTCTTTATTACTTAAATTTTATGAAGCCAAAACAGTGATTAATCAACAATATTTTTTTCTTATACTATTATACTATTATACTATTATTCTATCTAAATTTGTTTTTATTTAATTCCACTATATTTTCTATTGTGATTTTTGCAAGTTCGAAATATATCTGAAGTCGTCGTACTTTCTTTTCGTATCAATTATACATAATCGTTACAAATCAGTCGCCGTGCTACCGAAACGATTCTCAAAGTGGATATTTCATGTTTTGAAAGAGGTTAGCATTTTCCACATAAAATTAGAGCTAAATGCTTAAAAAAAACCTTTATTTAACCGAACAAAATAATTAATCTGGTTACAATTTTAAAAAAGTTCTTATTCTTTTAAACTCAAGAAATCTATTAAACTCAAAGAAATAAGAAAGCATTTTTGAATGAAACTACTATGGACACACTATTAAAATGTAATTGGATTTTCCTTTTTTCTTTTTTCAATTACATCACTTTATAAGATTTTTTTTCTTTCTTATGTTCTCTTTGGTTAATGAAGAATAAATTTACTTCATTTCGGGCAAAAAAAAAAATCGTTTTTCCCCATTTCGTAATGAACTCATCACTTATTCAAAAACGCATTAAACTTTTGTAAAATAAATAGCAAAAAAAAAAATTCTTTTTTTTTATTTTTATTTATAGCAATTTTTTTTAGTATCATTTTATGAAATATAGAGAAAATATTAAAAGAAAAACTATTAATGCACGAAATAAGTATTATTGTTTAATAAATTTATTTTTTGGAGAAAAATCTTGGAAAAACATTTAAAATGTATCTATTTTTAATTGAAAAATTTATGTAGAGATACCTATATTTGAGAATAATTTTTTTGTATTTTCAAAAAAAAATTATATAAAATTTGTATACATTATAAAATGAAAAATTAGAGGTCACTGGCGCTGGCGCTTTAATATTTTAATAAGTTTAAAAACAGATGTTTTGTAAAACTTTGTATTTGATGATGTCGTAAATTTTAAATGCATTTTCCTTTTTCCAAATAGAAAAAATTAATCAATCAATCAATCAAATGGATCAATCTATATTTAAATGCATATATATTTATGTTAGGGCCATGGGCGCCGGCAGTATGGTGCAAGGTGGTGCAACTGCACCACCTTTGTTTGATAAAAATGTTATTAAAATTTTGATAAAATTTGAAAAAAAAAAAAAAAAAGTTAAAAAAAACGTGGGGAAAAGTTTAAGGAAAATATTTTTTTCTGAGGAAAATTTGAAGAAATTCATAAATTTTGTGCTAACTTTGGCAGTCAACAATATTTAAAATTTCAGACTCGTAAATTTTTTTTACCCTAATGATTTTAAGAAATTAATATCATTACGATATTCTTCTACGTACGTTGAACTCAAAATCCATTGTTGAAACTAAACTTTTTGATTTACAACATATAAGTATCGCATAAAATCTGAACACATTAAAAATTTGAGAAAATCTTGCAAAAATAAGCTGTTTTTGTGGAAAAACGGCAGTGAGTAAAACCGTTAAACAATTTTTTTTCTATTTTAGGGCAAAAAAAGAATTTAGTACAAAAAAATATAAAAAAATAATTTCAGGAATTTTTTTAAAAAAGTGTCTATTTTGGGGAAATTTCTTAAAAATTTGAGTGAATTTCATTTATTCCATCTGGCAGCCCTGGTGAGCGATGCTCAAAATCAGCATACTGAGATGAATTTTGTCGTGAATTCAAAATATTGTTTTGCAACTGATTTTTCCTAAAATCAAAATTTAATTTAAATTAAGGTTGTTGGAAATTGTAACTTAGTGATGAACCCGTAATATGTCAAAGATTTGGTAAAATCAAAATAATAATTTTTACATGCACCACCTTATAAAAAGTCCTGACGGCGCCCATGGTTAGGGCTGTTTAGGACAGGTATCATGGGAGTATTTTAATACCTCGGCAGACCAAAGTTTCAATATTTCGACTGTGGGTAGTCACTGGTTCATATTAAGTATTTGATCAAACAAAACCTTCACCGTTTATTAAAACATCAATCTTAACATTAGTACCTACATACAAAATTTTATCTAACTATAGAAAAAAGATTAAAAATATTGATATAATACTTTGCCAAAATTTACATAATTATGATGCTTGGATTGTGATGAATTTAGGGATTTATTTTATTGATTGACTAATAAATTAAGGCGAAGTTCAATAACTCATCGGTACTTAACTCATCGGTCGATTTTGGATAAGTTATATCCATTTTAACTCATCCGAAAATTGACCGATGAGTTATATCCTTTGGAATGACATAACTCATCCACCTCAATGCTTATTTGTGACAAACACTACGGTACTTATTCCTTGGCCGATGATTGGCCCCATTTTTGTGTTAACAGTAGAGGGAGTGTCCCAGAACGAGAAAAGGGGGCGGAGGGCGCCGCAAATCCCACTGACCAACCACCAGTCCGCCCGCCCGCAGCCCTCACCCTCCGCCCCCTTTTCTCGTTCTGGGACACTCCCTCTACTGCTAACACAAAAATGGGGCCAATCAGGTCGGTAAATGTAATGTACTTATCTTATCGGCCAATGAGTAAATACCCAAGTTTTTGTCACAAATCACAAATAAGCATTGAGTTGGATGAGTTATGTCATTCCAAAGGATATAACTCATCGGCCAATTTTCGGATGAGTTAAAATGGAAATAACTTATCCAAAATCGACCGATGAGTTAAGTACCGATGAGTTATTGCGCGGACCCATAAATTAATGCCTCTGTTTTATGTCATTCAAAATTCATACTCCGGCTTATTTAAATAGAAAAAAAACATAAATTTTTACAACTTTTTAAATCACTCAATTTTCACAATTTTTCTTCTTTTTTTTTAATTAAATTTTCTCTCCTGAGTGAGTTATTTTATCGAATTAAAAAAAGAAAATTATAATTTGTGTTGAATTTTTGTAATTATTTATTTTTAATTAATTTATTTTAAAAATGTTTATAAATTATAATATTTTATATTATTATTATTATCACAAAATTTTCTTCTTTTTTTTTTTTTTTGCATAAATATTTATGAATTTAAATTTATATTATATATTTTCACCAACAAAAAAAAAAATTATTGTTTACCGAACCGTTTCCCGATAGATTTATTTCAATTATTTTCATTTAAAATAATATATTTTCATATTTATACTCAATATATATATAAATTTATTTCATTAATAACTTTTTTTTTAAAAAGAAAATTAAAAAATTCTATTTTACATTTAAAAAATAAATCGAGATCTTTATTTAGCGATTCAATTGGAATAACTAAAAAAATAATTTTATAATTTTATAAAAAGAAAATTTTTACGTAAATTATATTAACGGAGAAATTTTTGAGTGAAAGTAAATTTTTTTTGGAACAATATGAGAGATATACATAATACTAAATGTATTTCTGTTGCAACTAGTTTGACGTTATTAAAATAAAATAATAGAAACAAATTGACAAATCATTTTCTTTTTGAGTTAGGATTGATCCTTTCAAGATTTCACCGCTCGCTTATTTTAAAATTATAATGTTCCTCAGACTCGTAATAGCTAGATTTTGAAAACATTTATACACATAGTTAAGTTTTTTTTTATACTAACGTCAATTTACATAATTTAGTCTTTTGTAATAAGCTTTCTGCATTATTGAAAAAAAATTAAATAAATAAATAAAAATATAAATAAATATTTGGCTGTTATCAGAAGGCAATATATCAAAAGGATATTATTATATACTTCAAAAATTATCAATTTTCCTCAATTATTCACAATTTTTGGTTAAGACTATTGATATTTTAATAATGTTTTTTTTATCAAACAATTTATTTGACAAATTAAATTTTAACTTTTCTTACACCAAAAAGTCTCTTTTGAAATATTCACAACAATGAAAAAGTAATCAAGAAAAATTTAAATTCAATAAAAGTTTAGCACAATTCGATCTGAAAATCGAAAAATCTTCAATTGACTCTTAAATTAAGAAATAACTATAGAAAAAAAATTTGTGAAAAACATTTTCCTCTTCAAAATTTCATCGATCTTCGAGTGAAACTATATTATTTGTAGGTATTATTCCAATGGAATTTCGTGAACTCAAGAACAAGAATTATATTTATATGTAAATTTTTTTCTCTCTCAATGGGAAAATATCTTTCAGTTTTAGTCTCAGCAATTATTCTTAATTTTAGAAATAAATAATTTTCAAATTGACGTCATTATTTCCATGCGTTTCTTCTTGTACATATTATATTATTAGTAATAATAATGACTTAATGTTGTGGTTTTAATTTTTTTTTTTAATATTCGAATTTTTTTTTTCTTCAATTTTACAATTTTAATGAGGTAATAAATACAATTTTATGATCACTTTTAGTTAAAAGAAAAAATTTAATTATATACGTGAAAAATCATAATAAGAATTATGTGTTATATATTAATTTTGTGTATATTTATATTTTTTTTTAATGAATTACATTTTTCAGTGAATTTCTATTACTTTATATATATTATATACTTTTAATGCGTTGGGGATCGTTATGTTGTATTTAGTGCTATAGAATTTAGATCACTAAATGGAGTATTATATGCGTCAATACACATGCAATCATTTAGATGCATCTGCGTAAATAATGAAAAAATTTAGATGCATCAGCGTATATAATGAAAAAATTTAGATGCATCAGCGTAAATAATGAAATCATTTAGATGTTTCGTATTGAATATTACGTAATACCATTGAGTAATAATATTTATAAGACGGTCAGAATTCATACAAGTAAATTTCAGAATTTTATTTTCAAATAACTCAAAAATGATGACAATATTTTCAATGTATTGAATAAAATTTCATACTCAAATTGTGTTTATTCTTAATACAATATAAAAAAAAAAAAAATTAAGAATAAACACATTTGAGTTAAAACGTTTTACTCAATACATTCAAAATATTGTCATAATTTTTGAAAAAAATTTACTTGTATGAATTCTGTCCCTCTTATAAATATTATTACTCAATGGTAATACCTAACAAACATAATATCTCTCACAATATTTCAATACAGCCAAATACAAAAAAAAAAACTGAGAAAAAATGAGAAGAAAAAATCGCCTGCTCAGAAATGAAACAACGTATAATGAAAAGTATAGTTTCGAGTAATTTGAATTTAAAGATTTGAAAATTAAAAAAAACGTATGAAAAAATATCAAGTAGCGTACAATTTTCATCTAAAAAACACATTTTAATCAACATTAAGAATATTGCGAAGTAGTTGTACTTATAAAATCGAGTACGAGGAATCGAATGGTGCTATTGTCAAATAATGACGTATGAATGTCATACGTTGTTTCATTTCTCAGCAGACGAAATATTCTCTCTTTGCAACTACCTCTCCCCTACGCATTAAAACAGTATATTGGATATGCAAACAAAATTTGTTATGCAACTCGTTCTGTATTTACACAAAAATACATTGACACTTGTCAATTTATATCACTCGACCTTCGGTCTCGTGATATAAGTATTGACTCGTGTCAATGTATTTTTGTGTATACAGAACTCTTAATTAATAACAAATTTAGTTTACATATACAATAATCTACTATTATTGAACAAAAGCAAAGTATAATATATTTTTGTTTTATATCTTTTAAAATTTGTGAAAATAATGAAAATTGGACTATGGAAATTTCTTCTAAGCGATAGTGTTAAGTTTGATGAATCTCTTAATAACAATATATGACTTTTTTTAATATTTAATTCGAAAAATATAGACATGAATTAAAATAAGTAGGTATCAAACAAAAACAAGAATATTAATTATCAAATTCATAAAATTATTAAATATAAATTTAATTTACATAACTTAACTATCATATTCATATATATTACTATATAATTTACAATATCATAATATTGATAGAAATAATTTATTTCATATTAAATTCGAGCACTATAGATTTATTTTATATTATTGCTAAAATGTCTACTATTATATACGTAATCATAATATAAATAAGGTTTTAAAAATTTTATTGTCAAAATATTAGTACGTACATTATATTTTAATTATATTATTATACTCTTTCAAGTAAAATACACTGAATACAAAAACCGTAATTATATTATAAATGTCATTAAATTATGATACAAAATGCATCGACATGCCATATTCACTGACAAAATAAATACATATAGAGTGCTAATAAATTTTCAATTTTGATAAAATGTAAAATATATATATGTACATATGTATGGATTAGTATACACTGATAAAATTGAGCAATTCAGAATTTTTTACAACAAATATCTAATATGCGTCAAATATATTTGATTCACGGATTTTCCCGAAGGGTTAATTTTCACGCCAAATTTATTTCTCCCCGATCATGCAACTTATTTATATATATACTTATATATACTTACTTATATATAATACTTCTTTTCTTCCTTTGTTTAATGGTTTGGTTCTCGACTTCCAAACTATTTTTACTATTAAAATTAATTCCTGGCACTCATTTTTTAATTTCAAATTTCAATCGAAAAAAAAAACATTATACTATAGCCAGGAAGTAGTTTATTGGCCCGTAGTCGCAAAAGCAAGTAAACTCCTTGAAGCAAGTGATTTTTTGTGTAAGTAAGCGTTTATACATACATTTACTTGAATTTACTTCCTCTATCACTTGCTTTCTCAGTTTAGTTTAAGACTGCTTGCACTTGGAAGCAAATAACTTAACTTGCTAGATCTACCTTAACACTTGAAAATTAAATACACTTTTAGGATTTCGTCATTCAGATAAAAATATCTAGTCTAAATAATATGCATAATATGCTTATCCAAGTTATATTTCTTTAATACGAAGTATACGTACAATATTTATCTGTCATCAGTTAATCACAAAATAATATTTACAGTGTTTTTGAAAATATATATTTTTTTCGGTACACATTTGAGTTCAGCTAAAAATATTAATTTTCTAAAATCTAAAATAAATGCAAAATAACTTTCATATTATAATAATGTTGTGTTTATGTTTTTATATCTAAATCAAAAAAAAAAAAAAAATCAAAAAGGATGTGTTGACACATTTTGAACTCAAAATATTTTCTGGATACCAAAAAGATAAATTAAAATCTAGCTACTCCCAAAATCAAATTAAAAATGCAAATTTATAATATTTTTCACCCCACATAGAATTTATTTGTATATTAAGTACCTATATATAATTATATGTGTATATAAATAAAAAATACTAACTTTTCATTTTCCATTAAGAATTATTTATAAATTTTCAGAAAATGTTCGCGAATGCATATTGTTCAAATATTTCAACTATACATAGATAGTGGTACCTTGTTTAAATTTATAATTTTTAGTAACTGTCCCAGCAAACCTTGTTTCGCCACATAAATATTTTCTCTTTTTTTATATCATATTTTGTAAGTGTTTGCAGTTTTGACAGTTCTCGCGGATTAGAAGTGATTGAATATAATGACATAAAAAAAACATCCAATTTGTCGGATTAAGACAGCGAAAAAAGCATTGTATTTGTAACTAACATACTGGACCTACATATGAAGGTATTTAAAAAAAATGCAAACATAAAACTCTCAATTAAATGTTAGCCGCATTTCTATATTAATTTTAAAATTTTCAATTAAAACTCAAAATTAATTACGAAAACAATATAATATTGGATAGTCTTAATTTCCTACTAAATAAAGAAAAATGATAAGTAGAAAAATGATTCTGTAGAATTTACAGAATTGGAGAATAATGCGTTATCAAAAAATGTTTATCTAATATCAAATTTATTTATGAACTTTACATTGCACATTTGTAGGCGAATAATAATATTATACGTAGAAAAATTAAGTTAAAAGCTGTTTCGTGATTAAAAAAAAAAAAATACATAAGGCATATAAAAATATATTTTATATTTTTATTACGTCTTATATAGTTTAAAGTCGTTAAAAACAACATTACTTAAATAAAACGATGAAGTTTTATTTCTGTTTCGTATAATAAGGGTACCTTAGTATCTCTTAGGATCTTAAAATCTTATAGTTATCCTTTTATGAATTCTAACATAAAGTGAAAATAAAAAAAAAAAAAACATTAAAAAATGTATTTAATAGTTTATTTTTATTAACCTGTATAATTTAAAGTTGACAAAGTAAATTTTTTCATGCAAAGCATTAGATTTAAAGAAAATACAAGGAAAACCCTTCAAACAAATTTATTTTATTTATTATTTTTTTTACTTTTTCTAAAATTAAAATTACAATAATGGGTTAGCATGTCTTTTTTATTATTCTTACTTATTTACTTTAGTAGTAGTTATTTTGAACAAATAAAAAACAACACTCACTGGAATGAAATTTAAAAGTAAATTGAATTTTAATTTTTTATTTTGTTGAAAATTATTTTTAAATGTCTTTCTATAGTTAATTGAAATTGTTTTTTCCATCTTATTGAAACATAAAAACCATGTTGGTTGTTATCGACATTTTCAACTTTGGCTTTAACCGGATTGAAAAAAAAAAACAATTAATTTACTGGGCCTGCCTGCGAAATTCTAGTGGACATTTATAAAAATTGTTCAAAAGCAAATGAATAAAAAAGATTGCTTAAGAAATTTCACAAGGTAAAATGTGCGCAATACTTTTTATTTCTGGAGATTTAAGTTTTTTTGTGTTTTAACACCAGTAGGTAATTTTCATTTTACTTAATATTTAAACCGACATTTCTACAAAAAATACAAGAATACAATATTAAAAACTATTTTGTTGATATAGTTTGACCTAAAAAATAAATTAAATAATCAAGAATTGCACTTTTTTAAATAATCAGGAGAGCTCAAGAAATGGTTTATATTTTATAAATATTAAGAATATTATGTATAATAAAAAAAATGTATAATTCATTTTTACATGAATTTAATTTTGAATTATCTTATTTAATATATAATATCCTTTAGCAGGTTCAATATGAAAATTGAAACGAATATGAAGGAATTAATAATCCTATTTTATAAAAACTATATCAAAAAAAAATACTTTTTTTACTTTAAGTATACGTTGAAATTGAAGTTATTTTTGTGTGTAATAAATTTATAAACCCCAAAAAACAAATCACTTCTACGAATGAACAATGAAAGAAATTTATTGAATCAGATTTGATTGGTGAACAAGTTCTTAGTATTAAACCAAAATGAAGATAATGATACACCAATATATTGGCATTTACTTCATAATAATCAGGGACATACGAAACGTTCATCGAAAATCAACCGGATAATATTTATTGTCCCCCTATTTGACACCTGATTTTTTAATTTTTCTTTCTTAATTGTGTGTATTTTATATTTAGTTTTTGCTTAAATAATGATAAAACTATGTATGTAATAATTAGTTTTTCAAATCATCAATACATTTTTTTACATATACGTTTTTTTTTTCAATGTTTTTATCACTTTTATTTTCTTATTAGATAAATATATAAATACTTCTATTTGTTATTTTTTTTTATAAAAGTTTTATTTTAATAAAAAAAAAATATTATACAATGATCACGATTGTTTTTAGATTTTTAACATTTTTTTTTTCTTGTATGAAATGAAATTTACAAAATTGTAGGTATTCATTATTTTTTTTTTTTGATGAAATGAAATTCCATTCTTTCATTTCATTTATAATAATTTAACTTAAATTGTGCCTAATATGTTAAAAAAAAAAGTTTGTTCAAGACTTTTAACTAAATAATATTGGCTGAACAGTAGTTGCCTTTTTATAACAACATGGAGGGATGAATAGGTTTTGTTTCTGCCCTGTGAGTTTAATATAATCAAACTCTATTTCAGCAGGTTATTGAACTGGAAATTAAGGTGTTTAAGTTATTTGATTAAAAAAAAATATGCAATGTAATGCAATAAATAAGATCGAGATGATTGTATTTTAAAAACTTGAAAACTAAATTTCTTTTTCACAAAAATTTCTAATAAAATTGTCTTGAACAAACTTCAGTCAAAATTGATTTCCTAAGTATCAATTATTTTTATAGCTCTCCATGCTTTTCTTTTTCTTCTTCATTGGCAGTTTCAGCAGCAGCTTCCTCATCTTTTATTGTGTTCGGTGTGACATTTTCTTCTTTAACAGGCTCTTCAATTTGTGGTTCAACTTTTTCAGATTCTGAATTTTCCACAGTATCAGTTTCATTTACTTTTGTTTCATTTGAATTTTTACCGTCTTTTTTCTCTTTTTTTGGAGTAGGTTTAGGTCTCCATATTTTTAGCTTATTTACTAAATATTTAACTTCACGATCTAATACTGCCATTTTCTCGGAAATGTCCTTCACGGTTACTCGAAGTACTTCATTTCTTTTCAATTTTGATTGAGCTTTACTTTCATCTTTTTTCCAATTTGTTGTTTCAAATATAACTTCTTCCAGTTTTTTTAATTCAATTTCGGTGAAGATATCTTTTTCCGGATTAACTTCTTTTGTTAAATTTTTGGCATTTTCTAAAAATTTATTCGAATGCTCAATTAGCGCAGTTAATGCCTTCATAGCTTCTGGACGCTCTTCGTGTTCCCAGTGGCGTTTATACACTTCATTTGTCAATTTCTGTAACTGTACTAATCTCTTTTCTAAATCTTCTGCTGATGCATCTTCCCCTCCATCATATAACCATTCTGAAGTTTCTGAACATTCTTTCAAAATTTTTTGCATTTCTTCCTCAGTTGTACAACTGGAATATTCCTTTTGCTGTAATTTATCTTGGGTTTCGATAACGTGAGATTCGAGAGAATTAAAAGCAGATTCTCTTCGAACACGATTATATTCTACCCTATTTATCTCATCCAATTTTTTATAAGAGTTTTCAAAATTTTCTCCTGATAATGGATTAGTAAACTTCAGAGCATAATCATATTCAACTGGTTCTTTTATAATCACTTTTGTAGTTTCATTCTTTGGAGCAGCACCTAAAAAAAGATAAGGATGATAAAACATAAGTACGGAGATTTTTTTATTACATAAATAATTAGTACAAAAAAGGGGTTGTTTTTTTTTTAAATATGTAACTAATTTTTATTAACTACTATTTTATGTATTACGCAATTTTTATTAAATTTACCTTCGGATTTAGTTTCATTTCCTTTAATTTCTTCAGATTGATTCAATTTCAAATCAGGCTGTTCTTCGGTTTTCTTTTCATTATCTTCATCTTTTTTATTTTCACTTTTATTTTCAGATTCTTCCGATTCGCTACCGTCTGTTTTTTTCTCATCGGATTTTTCCTCTTCTTTTTTAACTTCGTCATCTTTTTTGCTGTCACCACCAGAAAACAGTTTACTAATCGTACTACCCAATTTAGATAAAGTACTTTCGTCTTCTTCAGATTTTTGTTTTTCGAAAACATACTCAACTGATGTTAAATCGAATAGTCCAGAATCATCAAGGGCAAAATGTGCTTTTATTCCTTTCGATTCTGTTTTTTCACCCTGATTTTTATCTAAAATTTCGGCTACTTTTTTTAGCTGAATATGACTCAAATTTAAGCTACCAATGAATGGAATTTCATTTTCGGGTAAATAACCTAAATCTGCATAATTAACATGAAAATCAAAATCATTTACATTCTTATTAAAAGTAATAACTTTTTTTTGTGGGTAAGCATTCATTTGACCGAATAGAGTTCGTTTGATTTCTTTCTGAGTACCATCTTCTAAAATTCGATTAAAAGCAATATGAATTGGAAATAGAACTGCATCTTTGATAATGAATTTTTTCACTTTAAATCCCATAGCAAGATCAGCAGCTTTATAAACTGCACCCATAACAGCAGCTTCATCAGAATTCAAACTTTTTCCCAATTCCTGCTTGATTTCATCTTTCAAAATTTCCTGAATTTTAGGAACTCGAGTACCACCTCCAAATATTATAACCTGTTTCATCACATCCAAACTTAAGCCAGATGATTTTAAGGCTTGTCGCAATGGCTTGACAACATGAGGCCATAAATCTGAACATAATTCTTCAAGTTTTTCACGTGTTACTTGCAATTTAAAATCATGATCTTCGATCAAATTTTCAATTTGTGCATAATGATCCGCATTAGCGCTTAAAACGTTCTTGAGACGTCCGGCCTCTTTGAATAGCTTCGCTAAAGCTCTGCCATTTTTCAAAACATCAGTTTTAGTTTTCTTCAAAGCATTAAATTCTCTAGCCAAATAATCTCTCAATCTTAATTGAATTTCTAGTCCTCCCAAAGTTCGATCAAAACCAACTCCCAAAACTTGAACAACTGGATTAGTTTCGCGAGTTACTTTGTCTTTAACTAATTGATAGCTGACAACAGCTGCCGAAGTTTTTTGTGATCCCATATCGTAAAATAGCAAATATTGAGCAGTTTCATTAATTTCCCCTCGATTAAAAACTCCATAGTTTAATGCAACAGCCGAATAATCATTAATTAATTGCAAAACTTTCAAATTAGCTAAATTAGCTGCTGTTATGTATGCAGAACGTTCAGCTTGTCCCCAAAAACCAGGCACAATTAGTACACATTCACTTATAGGCTGAGCAGTGGCATCCTCGGCATATTCCTTTGCCTTCTGTAACATTTGTGCAACTAATTCCTCAACTTTAAATTCTTGATCATTCTCTGATTTAAAGACAACAGTATTACGATCTGGATCAGCAATTATTTCGTAATAAGGATACCGTTTACTGAAAAAAAAAAAAATTAATATATTTTTAGCTCTTCTTTAACAATTTGACATGTCTAATATGGAAATGTCTATATTATTTATATTTTAACTAGGTGGATCTTTGATATATCTTATTAAGTGGATCTTTGATATATCTTTCGGAGTATCGCTTGAGACACATTCAGAATATTCAGAATCTACAAAAAACATCGATTTCGTAAGCACGTGTTCTAAAAAAAAAAAAAAATTCATTACCGATATAATTCGACCATTGGATTGCTAATATCTTTGCCAAGTAAATCTAATAAATATGCATATGCTTTTGATGGAAATTTAACACCAATTGTTTGGGCATCTTCACCAACTGTTCTTATTCCATCACGGAAAGCAACAACAGCTGGAGTTTTTCTTTTAGATTCTTTATTCAAGGCTATTTCCATTGGTAAGCCAGGTGATACAACGGCAACTTTAATCCATTCGTTACCGAAATCCACAGACATAACAGCAGCACCATTTGTTAAGCTAATCAATGATAAGCATAATAAAAAAGCAGCCAACAGCTCCAAATGGAGCTTTTTCAAAGTACACGTCATTGTCTGAAAATCAAAAAAAAAAAAAATCATAAAGTTAATTACATTATCGTCATCAGTAGGACTTATATCTTATAACTAGTTTCAAGATTTTTAATTGTATTACATCATCACCTACCTACTACCTAACTCTTAGCTCACTCCGTCTTTAAATGGGTTGGTCGTTATGTATAAAAATTGTATTTTAAATTATACGTTTTCTTTCTTTTTCAAAATGGTGTCGATAAATTTTGTGTCACAATTATTGTCACAAGTGTAGTTCAGAAAGCCTAGGTGTAGAAATCGTAGGTATTTAAGACCTATTTATACTTTACCTATATAACTGAGTGCCTTGCTTGCTAAAATATCAATTATTAGCTTAAAAAATCAAACGTAATTTCCAGAAAGGCTTTTATAAAGCTGCGGTGAGGGCAGTTGAAAAAAATTAACCTACAGATAGCATTTAAGAGAAGAATTTGAGTAGGTGCCTAGGCAGTTCGCGGTTAGTCTAGAGCTCCAGATTATTTTATTTAATCAACGTTTTGGAGAAAAAAAAAACCTTACAGTGAGGTTATAAACCTTTTACTGCGGTCAGAAGAATTTCTTTAAATTTTTCTATTTCCGACAAAAACCTGCCTATTTATTTTTTTTAAATGAAATTTATTAAAATTTTATTTTTTTCTTATGAAAATTTAGAGTTTTTTTTATTCATTTTTGCCGAATAAAAAAAATCTAATTTGAAAAAAAAAAAATCCAATTTGTCCATGTCAACATTTTTTTTTTTTTTTCTTTCCCTTCTTTCAACAAGAAAAATGTGAATTTGTGAATGAATGAAAAAAATTCACAAATTTCTCAATTAATAAAATTTTTTTTATTTATCTTACCTTTTAATATTATTATTATTATTTCTAAAATAAATAAATAATATTTAAATATTATTTAATATTTATTTAATAAAAAAGAATAAATTTTATAAATTCTATTTAAATAATTATTTTTTCTTAAATGCGGCAAAATAAAAATGATTAAACCACGTCAGACGTTTCTGGTTTTTATTTTTTTATTTTATACTTTGGCAGTAAAAAAACAGATCTTAGTGATGACGTCATGAATTCCTTTAATTTCAGCTGATGTGACATCTTAAGACTTCATGGAATGCTGAATGTTTCTTTTTTTTTAATTAAAAAATTATTAGAATGTTCACTTGTTGAAGTGTCCAATAAGTAGAGGGTTTAAAAACCTTAGTTGTAATATAAGACCTAATTTTTAATAATTAATTTCAAACTTAAAAAATCCTGTACGAATTATTTTTTCCAATCACTGCTAAGTTAAGTAGGTCCAAATTCTTTACCCCCAGGTTAGACTGGATTTTTTTACAATCTTGACGAAGATAGTAGTTGAATGGATTGGTGAAATTTTATTACTTTATTAATTGTCAATTTACTATCTTCTCTACTAGCAGGATTTAATCAAGACAGTTGAGAAGATAGTTGACTGGATAGTCACAGTCAGAAAAAAAGAACAAATATTTTTTTTTTACTTTAACAATACAAAATTAAAAATTGTATGCCTTGTTTTTTTTTTATCACTGTACTAAAAAAAAAAACAAAAAAATTTAATACAAAAAAATGAAAACATGATAAAAATCTTGATAGAAATCAGGATAGTAAAAAGACACTCAATCAACTATCTTCCTACAAACCCAGATAAAAAACAGATACAATGATCAGTTTACTATCCAGTCTAATCTCTGCGTTAGATGGAAATTTTTCATGTGTAAAGAAGGGTTAATACCAGTGATGCCAGATTGAAAATTTAAAAATACCTACAGCAAGCAAAAAATTTCCCTATTTTTCCCTATGTTATACAGATAATTTTCCATAAATTTTACCCTACATTTTTTTTTTTATAAAAATACTGATATTTAGGTTTTTTTAAATTTTTTAAAAATTAATTTTTAATGTTTTTTTATGAGATCTTTTTTATTTTTATATATCAAAAAATTATTAAATAAAAAATTACAATTTCATTTTCAGTAACATTTGGATTTAGCATTAATTGTATAAAAAAAATAATCATTATTATTAATTTTATAATTATAATTAATTAATACTTAATTTTACTAAACAAAAAATAAATTCATTAAAAAAGTAAGGAACATATTTTCTTTATAGTATTAATTATATAAAATAATCAATATTGCGTTTATTAATATTTGCAATGAATTTAAGAAAAAAAATATTGGCCAACCAACATGATAAAAAAATCCCTACATTTTTTAACATTTTAAAAATCTGTCCTTTTTTCCTTACAGTGTCTTTTTATGAATATTCCCTACGTCTGGCATGACTGGTTAATTAAACGTCAACGTTACTTAATTAGTCGGCTACTGTGTTTTTTTTTACAAACTGAAGAGTGAAGAATGACTTGAGTAGCCAATATTTTGTTTTTTTGTTTTTTTTTGGTTTTTTTTGTTTATGTTGTTTATGTTGTTTATGTTATTTTATTATATTCGTTCTTTTTCTTTTGAAATTAATTTTTGAAGAAAATTTAAATTAGAAAATTAAAAAATTTGATTTCATCTATAATTTAGTAAATAAAAATTTCAAAATAAACTTGGTTAAATTCCGTTTTAGACTATCAATCAAATGGACCAAGAACCACATACATCTTCGCTCTCAGATGCTGCCATGATCACGACGAGTACTAATTCTGAAGAGCGGGTAACGTCGAATGAAATAGGAAATGGTGATGAAGAAGAAGAAGACTCAAATTCTCAAGACTTAGAACAAAACGTTGAACATTCTGGAGAATATTTACAGAAAAAGCTTTATTTCTTGTTGGACGAATTGAAGGAAATGCATTCTGGATTACCAGAAAAATATCAAATGAGAATATCGTACGAGTTATTGACAGTCTTAGCTAATACTTTATTAAATGATACATTATTTGAAATTGTCAAAGGTAAACGTTGTGGACATATATTAATATTCCAAGTAGGTACTTGTAGATATACCCGCCTATTAAGCTACTTGTTAGTCCCCTATCTAAGTAGGTACTACCACTTGAAATTAAAAAAATTGACTAAGTAGCTATAAATCATTTAGATTTTCGTTAACATCTCTATAATTTTTAGGTTTAATGGAAATTCAACATGTAACAGAAAAGCACCTTCAACAAGTAATTAGTAATCCATAAAAATTGACAGTGATCCATTAAATTAAAAAAAAAACAAAATTTCTTATCCTATTTTAGCTCAGAGAACAAATAGAAAATGAATATGAGACAGATTGTAAAAATTGGCAATCTAAGATAACTGATTCTGAAGAATTAGAACATATTTTGGCATTAATGAAAATTAAACATCAAAAGAAATTACGTGAAATTGATTTCAAAGTTGTGGCACATTTAGATCAAAAAGTTAAAGATCAACAATCGACATTAGAACGTGCAGGTGTTCCTGGTTTTTATTTAACAGAAAATCCTCAAGAAATAAAAATTCAAATGCATTTATTAGATTTTATTCTAAGATTAAGTAGAGTTAAATTTAAACCCTAAGAACTAAGGAATGAAAATGACTTAGAATAAGATAAATATTTGTTAAATAAAAATGTAATTAAAAATTATATATTGTAAATGTAAGCATCTTAATTTTAAAAATAAAATTTATAATTTTTAGATTCAGTTCCCTAAGGCCCGAGCCCGAGCGCCCTCTTCCTCTACCTCATTCTCCTTCAACCTGCTATGCACACGTTCTGTGAAAGAGCTAATGAATGTTAAAGTTCAAAAAATATGTAGATTTTCATAAATATTTTTGTTTCAAATGGTCAGGGATCTATTTCAATTTTTGGAGTAAAAATAAAACAAAAATTAATATTTATTTAAAAGGAATCGACGCCCTAGGGATTTTAGTTCTTTTTGTTCCTCTTTTTTTACTCTGCAACTGTTTACAATTATTTTTATTGAACTTCTGGAATTCGATGTAGGGTAAAGTACCCAAAGCTCAGCCATCTAATTCATTTTTTCACTTTGAACGAACGAAAAATATAATTTATCAGCATTTAGGATTATAAATTTATGTTTTTTGGAATTTTCACATTTTTTTAAAAATAATTCCGCAAAGGTTTTAATTAATTTATTTTAATTGAAAAAAATTGTAGAACAAAGAAAAAAAGTATGCATTTTCTACTATTTTCAACCAGTTGTGCAGAAGCATACCAGTTGTGCAGAAGTATACCAGTTGTGCAGAATCATACCAGTTGTGCAGAACCATAATACCAGTTGTGCAGAACCAAAATACCAGTTGTGCAGAAGCATACCAGTTGTGCAGAACCATAATACCCGTTGTGCAGAACCAAAATACCAGTTGTGCAGAAGCATACCAGTTGGGCAGAACCAAAATACCAGTTGTGCAGAAGCATACCAGTTGTGCAGAGCCAAAATACCAGTTGCGCAGAAGCATACCAGTTGCGCAGAAACAAAATATCGACCCGGCTGAGACTACTTGTTTGTCTTTACCTTGTTAATTGAAGTGTTAAGATCAGAAGTATTTAAAGTTCAAAAAGATTTTTTAACTCGTTGACATAGAATCCGTGGAAATTACTTATTACATTCGAAACCATAAAAAAAAATTAGGAATAATAGGTTTTTAAAAATTATATTTAATTCTCGTTTAGTTCCAAAATGTTCTTACTCCCTGACATTTTAAAGAATAATATCGAATTAAATAAGTTTGGAATCACTTAGAATAATAACATTATGTATAGTCAGAATAAAAACTACTCAATACTTAAATAAGAATTTATTATTTAAACCTATTATAACATTATAAAAATAAACTTAATTTTTTTCTAATTGTGCTTCTGATTCGCGCCAATTTCTTTGAATCATTTCGACTAATTTAATATACAAACTACATTTGCTGAAATAATAGCACGCAGTTACAATGATAAAAAGCCAAGCCAAATATAAATATGGATCAGATTCACGTTCTAATTTATTCAATGCCAGTGGACCACTAAAATCCTCTGAAGTCACATATCCAGATGATCGACTCGTTATTCCAGTATGCTTCGTAATGAATTTTATTAAATTATTAACTGTTGCAGAGGTTTCATTAAATTTAACAATTGGTCGTCCTTGATGGAACAATAAAATTGATGGTACTCCAACAATTCCGAATTCAGTATTAAATGAATGAAATCGAAATGAATCAATTGCAGCCATTTTTATATCTGGAAATTGTTTACCCAGTGCATTAAAATGTGGTGCAACTGTTATCGAACCAGGACATGATTTCGCATAGAATAAAATTAAAGCACAACTGCCTTCGATTTCTCGTTTTGTTGAATTCCCGAAAGGAGCAAGAACTGCAACTGCATCTTTAACCAATTCAATAACCTGAACAGTGCCATTGCCACGACCTTTGGCACATTTAACCTTAATTATAGGTCTTTTGTCTTCTGGTTGTTTTTCATGAGAATCATTAACGCCGCACTTGTCAAGAGAATCTAAAAACTCTAGGAACGTGTTATTTGTGAATCCTTTTAAATTTGATGAAATGAAAATGGGTTTACTACTTGATGCAGTAGTTGTTTCTTCTGCCGATGCTGAATCATCAATTTTAGAATCCATAAAAAGATTAATCCAGAATTGTAGTCCCTTGAATTCTAATGATTTTACTGCTACAGTTCCTAAAAAGATATAGACAAAAATTACTATTAATTTCAGTGTGTTCACAAGTGATCTTGCTGGAAAAAAAGAATTAGCATAGTAAAGGTAATGCTTTCGGAATATTTTCGTTAGAGTCTAGAGTCTCTACTTAGGGTCTGTAGAAATAAAAAAGATAAACAAGCTCACCTAAAATTATTATTAGTGAAATTTTTAATAAAATCATATTTGAACTTATTTAATTTGAAATTATTTTTATTTTGTTCCAAGTTTAATTATTTTTATTATTACCTAGTAGGTAAGATAGTTATTTAAATTTTTTTTTATTAAAATTTTTATTTTTTTTTGACAAACTATTGACAATTGAAATTAAACTCCATTCTCCTTTCTCCCAAATACTTCTTAAACAAATAATTATCAGCTGATTATAGATAAAAATAAAACATATGTTTTATGACGTCACATAATAGGTTTGAGAGGCATTGAATTTCGTAGTGACTATAAATTAAATTACTAGTTGACGTTTATGTTTCCACCTGGCGGATGGTTATCAAATTAAAATAGCGAATAAGAAATGGAAAAGAACAGTTAAGAGTTCAACGGTTATTAATAACTAACGTTAATAAAATAGCGAATTGTAGATATTGGAAAATTGAATCAATGGTATGAAATTATTGAAAGCTTAAATTATATATTTGAGAAACAAATTGAACAGTTTTGACTGCGAAACTAAATAATTTGTTGTGATACATAATATTAATATAAAAATAGTAGATATGTAATTAAGTATTTGGTAGTGAAGTGATTACTTGAGAAAAAATGAGTTTGAATTTTGACATTGCCTATATCTGCCAAAAAACGTATTTTTTTTCCAATGGATAAACATATAGTCCCTTTTTCAAACGAATAAACATATAAGAATACATAATACCTAAAATATTAGGCGCACTTTGTTTAAACTTAAGATATCTTTTAAAATCATTTGTCATTTTTCTACATCTCTGGTTCTATTATTTAATTACATATTTATTAATTGAACTTTTCCTGAAAATAATTAAAATAAAAGAAAATCAGTCTTTTTTTTTTCATGTAATTTAAATATAATTCACTTTTTTTTAAATTTTTTTTTTTGTTTGTTTGTTTGATGTTACACTAGCTTATTTAGCTTAATAATATTCTATTTATGATAATCTTATATCATAAATATTGAATTACTACATAAAATATGTTTTGTTGGTCCTAAATTCTATTATTTTTTTTTAAATTTAAATTTAATATAATTTTATATATATTTTTTGTTTTTTTTTTTTTTTATTTTGTTGTTTTTGGAATTCTAAACACATAAAACTTTTGGGGAAAAATATTCTACAAAATTATTAATAATTAAAATATTATTAACATAAATTATACATACATACTTATAATATATAATATATATTTTTAATTCATTATTAATATAATTGTAATTTTTTTGCTTTTTATTACTTTATATTATAAATTATATGATTACATTATGTATATGTATAATTAACTCATTCATTGAATTTTTTCTTTTTTTTTTGTTATTTAATTTATAAAATCCTTATTAAAACAATAAAAAAAAATTATAATTTCCTAAATTTTAATAAAATTAAAACAAAAAAATTGTTTTTTGTTTTTAAATATTCTAATATTAAAATATTTTAATTATTATTTTTTTTTTGTAATTGTAGTTATTATAATATATTTATTATATTTATCGTATAAAGTATATATATATATATATATATATATATATATATATATATTCAATAATTATGTGTAAACTATTCATTTAATTGTATAATTTTATAATATTTTCTGTTTTCGTAAAAAAAAAAATTAAAATTAATGTACTTTTGATCAAATTTGTTTTTATGTTTCATTTTAATTTTTTTTATTTTAATTATAATTTTACATTTATAACTTAATTATAATTTGCATTTTATTATTTTATTAGTAATATTATTTTAATGTTAAATAAATAACTCTCTATATATATATTATATATATATATATATATAATGTATAATATTAAATGTATATTTAGATATATAAATTTATTTCCTAAAAAATAATATTGATCACATTTATGCAAATCATAAGAAAACTTTAAAATAAAATTTTTCTTTTAATTTTTACATTTTGTTTTTTTAATTTTATTTTTTTTTTAATTTTTTTAATTTTTGTTTGGCCATAAATTATCTTTGTTTCTAATAATTTCTTCATAAAATAAATGTTCCCTTGTATGAATATTATATTTTAACAGTTTTAATATTATTCTTTTTTATTGATTATTATAGAGAAATTTTTGTTGAAAAAAAATCATAAAATAATATTCAAGCATTAGTTGGAGATTTTTGTATTGAAGACCGTGTGCCTAAAATGGAAATTTTGAAATTTTTCGGAAAATGTTTAAATGCTATTTTGACCATTTTTATTAAATTAAAATGCTTGAACTTCATTATTTTTATAATAAAGTGAGTTTTAAAATGAATTGGCAATTATTTCAAGTATATAAATATAAGTTAAAATTAGATATGATCTTGCTATTTATTATTCAGTGAATTTTAAACTCGGCACAATTTGTAATAGTAAAATGCAACTTAAAATTTCTCTCAATATTTATTAGTTTATAAAATTTTTCTTTTTTTTTTTTAATTTAAATGTATGTATTATATCCTTTCTTTATTTCCTCGAAATATTGTATTTTAATTTTTTATTTATTTATTTTTATTTTTATTTTTTTTAATAAAAAGCACTTTGTGTCATATAAAAAGTATGTACGTGTACGTGAATAATTAATATTTATTTTAAATTTGATTATAATAAATATATAATATATATTATTATTATATGTATAAATTACAATTTTCGTTTATTTATGTATAGGTGTTATGTTTCAAAAAAAAAAAAAAAAAAATAACAAAATATATAGATTTTGCTAATAATATATAGAAGACCATTAACTGAGGCTGTTTAGAATTCGTGAACCAAATTTTTTCAATATCCAAACTCTCTACTCTACATACAACAACATAAAATCCTATGAGTTCTTTTTCAAAGAATTTCAAAAAAAGATATATTATTGAATAATATAATATACAAAAAAAAAAGAAGAAGTTTTCATATTTTACACAGAACGAATGGAACTCCATTTTTCACAATGTGACTATAGGTATTCGTAGAACTAAGAATTCTTAAACTGTTACACCGCCGCATATCCTTTTAATTTTGTAGTTGTATCATTTCAGTGAGTGAATCAAACTTCTGAAAAATTATTCTCAACCAAAAGTCGTAATTATTTTTTTTTTTTTCTAATTTAAAATCGCTTGATTTATAAAATATTGTTTTCTATTAAAAATCCATAATGTGTTTTAACTCAAAGCCCATCGATGCGGCATAATTTTTGCTTAATTATGTTTTAATAGTTTTTATTATTTCCGTATAGTGATTTTAAATTAAAACACTTTTCAATGAGAATATAGAATTTATACATAATATAGGTTTAAATTTAAAGTGTCTTGAAAAAACTAAGTTGATTTTTAATTTTATTTATTTTTTTTTTTTTGCAAATAAAAATATGCCGCTTTAATCTACATAATTTGTTATGTGTTTTATTTTTATTTTTTTTTGTTTAAGTATCTAATTAAAGCTTTAAAATAAAAAAAAAAAAAACTTGAAAAAGCTAAGAAAAAAAACTGGGGGAAACTGAAAATAAGAAAAATAACTTAAAAATAAAAATAATAACAATTTTTTTTTTTTTTTTTCAAATAAAATAATATATTTTTATTGAATTTTTGTTTATGTTTTTTTTTTTGTTTATATATATGTATTTATAATGTCAAATATGTATATAATATATGTATAAGTAAAATATATTGAATTATTATTAAATTAACTACAATAAACTAAAATATAATAATAATAATAATAATAATAATAAAAAAAAAAAACTATTTTATAATAATTCAAAATTCAAATAAATTTAATTTTTTTTTATACAATATGGAAATATATATAACAAAAAAAAATTGTTTATCCTATTTTTATAATTTGCATATTTTTTTTTTTTATTTTTTAAGAAAATATGCATTGGGATATTATAGGAATTATTCAAATTATAACTTATTGTTTTAAGTAAAATTAAAAAAAATAAAATAAAAATAAGCATAAAAATATCTTGTGCACATAATGTCTTTTAAAAAAAAAAAAAAATCTGTAAAAAATAACTTGTCCACTAGTTTTATAATAAATTCATTTCGAATTACCTATTTTTTTTATTATATAATACTGTTCAGCCTTCGAGTAAATAATATATAAACATTCTTACAGCATATTTTGTAGGCACCCGATAGTGTGATAAGAGAAATTTTTGAATATTTTTTTAATGTACGAAAATGGGGGAAACAATTTTTTTAGTCTTTTTTTTTTTTGATTAATAAATATAATCGACTAATAATTTGAAAATAATCAAGAATGATAAGAATTGACATTATATATATATTATGTATTTTCAATACAGTGTGAACTAAAAGCTATGACATTTTTTTTTTTAATTAATTTTTTTATTATAATATATAATTATATATATATATATTTTTTTTTCAAAGTTATAATTAAATTATTTATTCTTGTCACCCAAAAAAAATTATTTCCTACTTTTTATAAGATTCTTAAAATTAATCAAAAATTGAGGTCTTCACGAAAAAAAAAAAAATTAAAATTGTCAAAGTTAACTATTAAATAGTTATATGGATATCAAAAATGAATATATATATATATAAATTTTTCTTTGATTTCTTAAAAATTAATTGAAAATGCCTAATTTTTGCGCAAAAATGTTTGTAAGAAATACTTAATATATTACTCAAACCTTTAAAAAAAAAATGAAACATAATAAATGCTTACAAAAAAAATTTTGTTTTCAACAAAAAAAATTGATAAAAATTAAAAATTGAAACAAAAACTTTTTAATAACAAAAATTTGAAACTAAAATTTAACATTTAAAAAAAAATTATAATTAATGTTGAAATAAAAATTTATTTGGGATAGAAATATAGAGCATTAATTTTGTAACATTAATATACACTATGCTTAATTTAATGCTTGAAAAAAAATTCTATTCTCATTTGAAATATAGTGTTGTTAGATAAAATTATTCTCCTTTTTCGACTATAACATGTTTAATATTTAAGCAGAATTTTTCTTTAGTAAAATTATACTTATAATAAATTAATATTATATTTAAAAAATGCACTGAAAAGAAAAAAATAAATTATTCAGCGCTGGGAGCAGAAATTTCTTTCTACTAAATTTTTGTAATTTATATATTTTTGTTGTTGAATTTGTTCCTGTTTTTTTTTTTTTTTGAGGCGTGGATAAAACGTCAGGGGTGTATAGACAATTGGAGCCCATTAGAAGTTCTTCTTCTGATTGTGCGACTGTATGTAATGGAAGTAAGACCCACACTACACTGTGGGAATATTAACTTTTTAAAAATTAATACATATTTTTGTTTTAAATTATTTTATTTTTAACGAAAATGGAATTTTTTTAAAGTTTTTTGTTTATAAATATTAATTTATGTTTTGAGCGCTGCTGGATGTGAATATTTGGTTACTTAAATTACATATTACAAATTTTTTTTTATTGAGTTTTGATTTTTTTTTTGATAAAATGTTAATTAATTGCTAAAGTTTTTTTTTTAATTTTAATTTTTTTTTTGTATTTAACTTTTTATTTTTTTTTTGTTTAATAATTTCTTATAAATTAATTATCACAGCTCTATGAAAATCTATGACAAAAATATTAATTTTTTTTTTTTTTTTCGTTTAATTAATTTCAAAATTTTATTTTATTTTAAGACATTATTATTTATTTTTTTCATATATATTTTTAATTTTAATGTTTTAACAGAAAATTCTTATCTATGATATTTATATTATAGATTAAAAATTAATATTATATATATATATAGGTCATGGTGATCTTAGGACCTAATCAACTTAAATTTAGATATTTTAATTGTGTATAATAATTTTTGCGATTTTCTTAAATTACATAATTGATAATTTTATATATTTATTATGTTTTCATTAAATTTATGAGATAAAATATTTTTTAATTGTTAGTTTTTGAAAATTTCACAAAAATGCATTATAGGTAGATTTGAAAAGAAATAAAAAAAAATAAAATATAATGATTGTGTATGTATTGTAAGTATATAAATAGCCTTAATACACCTGCGTGTTCAGTACTTTGCTTGTCTTTCAAAATAAGGTAAACGAAATAAAGATATTTAATTGAATTTCTTGAAAAACGAACGATCTTACTCGTTATTTACAAAAAACTCCATATTATTCAATTGTGAAGAAATTATGTGAATAACGATAAATTAATATAGGAACATAAACTTTTAGGAATTAATACAATGATGTTGTATTAAGGCTTTTGTTTGAAATTGTAAGAGTAAAGAACTAAATTTTATGAAACTATACTCATAACAAATCATAGAAATTTAGTGAATGAGTTTTGCATAATTTTAGATGATCATTATTTTTATTTTTTTGTATTATTTTTTTTTCGTAAAATTTCATGTTTTAAAAAAAAAAATACTGAAAATAATTTTGTTTCGCAGTTCGCCTGTTTTTTTTTTTTCACTTTAAATGAATTTTTTTATTTAGTTTTTTCTCCAAGAATGATATTGAAATTATCTTGTTTTCAGCTCTATTGTAGTTTGTCTGAACTTATTTTTAAAGTTAAAAAAAAATAAAAAAAATAATGATTTAATATTTAAAGTTTGTGCATTCTTTGATTTTGATTTGACTTTATATTTCATATGTGCTCATTATTAGTTTTATATTTTTAATATATGCATTTATTTATATTAAAAATAATGACAAGTTTCTCAAGAGTTAAAAAACATCATTTTAGTATTTTTTTTTTTTTTACTCTAATTTAAAGGTATAAAATTGCACATATAAAATTCTTCTCTGTGTGTGTGTATATAAAAAATATATAATATATTATAATGCGTTATATTTAAGAAATATTATAGGTGTATAAAAAAAAAAAAGTTACTGAATGCGAGTTCTACCTTAATATAGAAATTAACCTTTTTTTTTTTTTTAGAAATATTCAAGTTTCATGTCATTTTGTGAGCTTGTAAATGAATTTTAAAAAATCTTAGTAGATATTTAATTTTTAATTTTTTTTAAAATTTTTATTTATTTATTTTTTTTTATTTTTAAAATACTTATTTTTTAGCAGAACATTTTCACGTTCAAAAAGTGATCTTTTGCTCAATTTCATGTTCTCACATTATAATGACGTCTGACCATTTCAAAGGTATTTTTTAAGTTACATATTACATTAGATATACATAATTTATTAAACAAAAATAATAATGATAATAATAATAATAATAATTTATATTAAATAATTTAAATGAATTTTATGTTCTTTTAAATTAAAATTTATATATATATAAAAAAAAATCAAAAAATAAAATTTTTTTTTAAATTTATACTAATTAAAATTAAAAATAATAATAAAACCAGTTCTAAAATCTTCATGTTTCTAGTGATGTAACGCATAAGTTATTAAATAAACTACCGTTACCATTTTCACCCATCATTGCTGCTTGAACACCACACGAATCTGGAGTTGGTGATGGTGTTCCCAATCTTAATGCATCCATAATAACTTCAAATTCTTTTTGACTACTTGAATTTAAATCTAAACTTAAATCTAAATCAAGATCATGTTGAATCGAAGAAACACAATTGTTGTTACTAATATGATGATTATTATTGTTATTACTATTGTTGTTATTATTAATTAAGTCATAATTATTATTTAATGTACATACAGTTGTTGTTGACAAATTATTACCAGCTATTGTGTAAATATTTTTTGGCCGTTTTATGTCTAGTGGACATTCATCAATAGCCGATATTAAACGTTGTGTTGGCAAATAATATTGTGATAATGCTTCACGCACTAAATCATCTTCACTGCGTGATCGTTTCCGTGACGACAATGTTTTGTCTAAATGTTCGGCGGCTTGTGTTATTTCTGGATCTATTAATGGCATTGATGCATCAATAGCACTCAATTCACGATCTAAAATATCTAAATCACTATCAACACTATTTAAATTGCACAGCGATGATGTATGCGACGAACGTTTATTAATGCTATCCTGATACTGGCATGATGATGTTGTACTCGTATTTGTTAACGAGCATGACGAATATGATGTTGACGACGAATTGGCAGACAAAAGGCATGACGAAGATACATGATGATTATCAGAGAGTAATGTTGTCGGTATTGTTGGTTTACCTGTAGAGAAAATATCTAATGTATTATTTCCAGATGATTGCTGATGACCAATAAAATGATTATGTCCCGTCTGAGGATAAGTATCAATAATGTCATTAAAATTGGGTGAACTAGTTGAATTATTTCCACCATTACAACTGCTATATGTACTGAAAATATTATCTCGTGCAGCTTCTGGTTTGGTTTCAGACCTGTAAATAAAAAAATAAAATATTATTAATACAAAAAAAATCAGTTTTGACGTAATGTTAAAATATCCAAAAATTATATTTTATAAGAAAAAATAAAATGGTTTGTTTTCAATAAAACATCTGAACATAAAATTTCTGCTTATGATTTCATTTTCAGTTAATCTTAAAATTGAATATTTTACCTTGAATTTTTTTTTTTTGTTTTGTAATTATTTAAAAACAGAAAAAAAATTGTTTTATTTTTAAGAAAAACAAAAACGTTAAGACTAAAAATTGATAAGAAAAATATTTTTATGGACAAAAAATAGAAACAAATATTCCCATAGTCCCATACTATACACACTGTACTAGGTATATACATATAACTATAGTAAAAAAAAAGCTTTATTTTTATCTCTTATTACCATTTTTTCTAATTTTTGTCCAATTTTTAATTTTTTTTTTAATTAAATAAATAAACTTTGATTTTCTTTTTTAGACATATTTTTTTAGAACTAGGTGTAGATATCGTATATAATTTTTTATTTCTAGCCTTTTTATGCGGTTATTAAGTTCTATTGTTTTCAAATAATTAAACTTAATTAAAAACATAATTAAAATTAAAAGGTAAAATAAAAAAAAAATTTAAATATATTTTAGGAATTTAAATATTTTTAATTCGAATTCAAAACAAATAAAGCAAAAGTATTATTAAAAGTGGTTCAAAACATAAAATCATCGAATAATTTTTTTCTTCTACTTTAATACCATTTTCATTTTTAGAATTAACAATTTTTTTTTAGCATTCTAATTATTATTATTAATGTTTTTTTTTTATTTTTGTACTTTATTTTTATACTCGATTATAATATAAATTTTATTGCTACTAGACAATGTAATTAAAAATAATGAACATAAAAGTGATGATTATTGTGAAAAAAAAAAAAAAAAAAAATAAACGAACATTAACACCTGATAATAAATTGAATGCTAGTGTGCATCTTATTTGAAAATATTTATGCATATAACATGTACATAAATAAACATAATATAGTATATACATCAATATAATAATAGATTATAAAAATATCAATTTTTAAATGATAAGTCAAACATGTTTATGGTCATAATAAATAAATAAATAAATAATAAAAAAAAAATACCTAATCTATCTTTACAAAAAAAAAAGCATAATATATATATATATGTATAAATACATATATTTTTTTTAAGAGTAGAAAAAAAAAAATCAAGAGCTTTTCAATGTCGAACATTGACACCAAAACCCGAAAAATAAAAACCATACAATTTAATCACATATTAATTTTTTTTTTTTTGTTCAAAATGCGACGGCAATCTATATGTATGTTAAGAAAAAAAAAATGTATGTTATTTTTTTTGGATTTTAATTTTTTTTTTCATTAAAAAGGTATATTTTTATATATTTTTAAAAAAATCACCAGTTTTATATTAAATATTTATAGAAATAATATGATTTTATTAATATTTTATGGATATACGTATGTATGTATATAATGATGCAAATATATATAATATTTATTTTAAACAAAATAGCATTATTTTTATTTTGCAAAAAAGCTCATTTTCTGGAAAAAAAAAAAAAAGAAAAAGAAAAAAGCTTCCTCTATATAAAATGATTATTATTATATTTTTGTTTCAATGATATATATTTTTTTTTTATTATAAATATAGAGATATTCATATAATAATAATATTTTATTGCATCAATGACATAAAAGTGTATAGCTATGTTTTATAGTTAGGTATATAGAATTTTTTTCTTATATATGAATTAAAAAAAAAAAAAGAATCAAATTATGAAAATATTTTTTTTTATTATTTTCCTAGTTTTATTTACATAAAAATTAAGTTTATTTGAATTTTGTAAGGAAAAATTAATTTGACTTGTTTTTTATTTGTTTTTCTTTTCCTCTTTCCTAAAACGGAATTTCAATTGTGAAGTATGGGGCCAGTTTTCAAAATATTATTCGATTTAAGATAAATTTACTTTTAGGATAATCTTGGTTGTTATAACCGCAGTGTATTAAGACCGTGAATCCTAAAATCCTTTAGTCGAGATGAAAGTGATATTTTGGTATTCAAAGAATTGAAATCAGTCAAGCAGTTGATTAGTTAAAAGAATTTTAATGCAGGGGGGAAGTTTAATGAAAACATAAAGCCAATTTTTTAAGTTTTTCTGCTGCAAAACCGAAATAGATAATCCCTCATTTTATATTTTCACTCTAATTTTTGTTCAAATCTAAAGCATAACTATTTATTTCAAAAACATTCACAATTATTCACTTGTTGATCAAATTCATAGATAAAAATATTATTATTCTTATCTCTAAATAATTAATTATTAATTTTTTTTTTCTCTCCATAAAATATACATTTTAAATATTATATTATTTTATATATGGTTGTTAGCAACCGATTATAAATATAATTTCACTTTGTTTTTTTAACAAAAAAAAAAAATTTATCTTTTTTATAAATAAATTAATTTTGTAATATTTTATTTTTAACACTATAAATCACACATTATTTTTTTTTTCTTTTTAAACCTTATGGATCTAAATATTTTTTATTCGAAAAAAAAAACAAAATAGTGTTTTGATATTTTTCACATAACATTTTTATTTTTTTATTAAGGAATTCAATAAAAAAAAAATTGTATTTGGTTAAACTATGTACATAAGTTACCCAATCCTATAATAAATATAATTAAAATTACATTTTTATTTTTTTCTTACCAATATAAAGAGTTTCGATAATATCGATGAAATAAATTTTTTTTTGAATTGTATAATAAATGTACTACTTGATTGTACATATATATATTGAAAGAATTATGCAATTCCATATATATGAGATTTAGTCAGAAAATTTTTTTATATTATAAATTATGTTTTTAACTTAATATTTCAAAAAAGAAGAATATTATTTTTTTATTAACACAAAAAAAAATATCATGATCATGCCAGCTGATAACTTTATAATCTTAACAAAAAAAAAAACTATATATATATGGTTTTACTAATCAGTAAAACGACAATCATATTTTTAAGAAAATATTAAAAATGTTTTATGAAAAAAAAAAAAAAAAATTGAATAAATAAATGAACTTGAATACCTTCGAATCAAGGTTATTTTTTTTTTGTATATAGTTATCGAAGAAAAAAAAAATATATAAAATGAAACTTATATTTGAATCTTATTTTTTGCCCAAAAAAAAAAACAAAGCTTTATATTGTACTATTCAAAAAGAGTATGTATACATATATAAAATATGCATAGCTTTTATAGATGTTAAGTTACTTATATATTATGACTGCGAACATTATACCTAATGTATTAAAAAAATAATAAGATACTTGATTGCAGATAAAAAACTTTTTTTTTCGTTATCATAATTCGAAAAAACAAAAAAAAAATATTATTATCTGATTGATTTGAATCTTTATTATAATTTTAAGAAACGTTAGAGACTAAGTTATAAATGGGTTGTAAAATGTTAAACTTCTTATTTGTAATAATAAATAATTCATGTAAAATAATGTGTTTTTTTTATGTAAGATCTGTTTAAATTTGTTAACTTTTGTATCATAGAGTCCAAGGCGAAATGTAAAAAAAAAAATAAATAAAATATACAAATTTGCATCTTTCTATATAAATTTATTTTTAAATTTCTATTTTGTATACACTTTACAAACGTGACAATTATTTTTATTTTATTGGTTGCTAAATAAAAAAATAAAGCTGAGCTTTTCTTTATTTCTTACCACATAAATGTATCAAAAACTTTACAATATATTTTTTTCTACAGAGAATAATATAACTAAGTTCATACCTTTTGGTAAATTATTTTATTAATTATATTTTTTATTATTATTTTTTTTTTTAATTTACCATTCAAGGTGAAAAACACAACATACTTTGATATCACATTTAAAAACGTGGGTATTTTTTGTTTATAATATATAGTTTTTTTTACATAAATAAAGCAGAAAAAAATAAAAAATAATAAAAAGATACTTGTATCTTTTTTTTTTTGGAGTCAAGCTTAAAGCAAAAATTAATGAGTGGAATGTATATTTATTTAATATTATTTTATGAGATTTACTGCGACTTTTTATTGAAAAGCTTTTAATTTTAAATAAGAAAAATAAATTTTTTGTTTATTTTTGCTGAAATGTAAAACGCAAAACGCATTTTTAAACAAAAAAAATAAATTAAATTCTAAACAAGGTAGCAATTATGTATATGTAGTATAATTTTTTTATTTTTAAATTAAATTATAAAAAGCTTCAGATTAAAGTTTGCACTTGTTTTAATGGAAAATTTCCATATAGGTACACTATAAATTATTGTAGGTACAGATGTTTTCTTTTTTAAGTTTTATGTATGATTTTAAGATTATGAATTAGTTTTTTGCATAATTTTGAAATTTTTTGATAACATTAAAGATAGTTTTTTTTAACTAAAAATTATTGTTTAGCTAAAATATGAATCATAATTATTATTTGGAAGCTTAAGGATTGAATACGAAGAATAATTAAAATTTCTTTAATATGCACATTTTTTATATAGGGTATTTTTATTGCTTTTATAGTTTCACCATCAACTGTATATGCACATTAAATCAATAAACCTCCATATGCACATAAATAGAAAAATATATATTCTGCCAACCATGAAACTATATTATAAACTATCATACATGAGCGAACAGATCAAATTTATACCTACAAAATAATTTCTTTTAATTTTTTTTTTTAATAAACTAAAAATTTATACCAAAAAATCTGGTTAAATTTAAATCAACAGCAATATTAAATTCATTATCGTCTATTTTAGCTATGTATATATAAAAATTAAAATTAGGGCTATTTTAAAGATTTTATTAAAAAAAAAAAAATTTTATATATGTGTCGTCGTATACACCAAACAAGAAATTCTTAAAAATGCACATTTTCAAGTAAGTGTGTACATAAAATAATTATTACATAAATGTGTGTTACAATTATTGTTTGAGTTTAAAAATATTGTATGTATATAAATTTCTGATATTTTATGGTTGTATATATAATTTTCCATTCAAGTGAAAATCTCTAGAGGTCGTTTGATATATTCTGTTTTTCCACTTTATAATATATACTTCATAGTTATTTATATTGAATAACTATAATATATAGGTATAACATGAAGAATAAATTATAGTACTTTTATTTTCCGTTTAACAAACTGACATTTGAATAATTTCTCAGTTACATGGAAATTATAATGTGATTGATTAAAAGTTAATATTATGGTTAGTTAAAAAGAAAATTTTACGGTTTTTTTTTCGAATATAGATAGTGTAATGAAAAATTGATTTTATTTTATTATAAAATCTGGTTATGAGTTTACAGTCGAACAATGTAATAAAAATACATAATTCTGTTTATATACACAAAACGATTTAAGTCATTAATTGAGTCAGATTTTTGTTAATTTTCAACCGGAATCAAAAATATTGGCCCACTTTGACAGTGCGCTACATACAGTAAGTATGAAGAAAACCAAACTATTGGTTTCTATTTGTACATCGTTATACTCCCTTTCAATGTATATAACTAAAAATATACCATTTATAGGGCAATAAATTTTTATACATGTATAAAAAAAGTTTAGAGACAAAAAAAAAAATATATGTACGTTCAATTTTATTATAATTTTATTCAAGTTTTGAAGGTAACTTAAAAATTAACAAGAAAAAAAAATAAAATTTAGTTTTTTTTTTTTTTTCGATATCATAACAGTGACAACGATTGTACATTTAAAAAAAAAATAAATAAAAAGCATAGCAGGTTTTATGCTGTTAGGTATATCTTTTTTTTTTTTTCTGTATTTACAGGTTGAAGAAAATTTATATTATATTTGATTATACATTAGTGGTTTATGTTAATAAAAAAAAAAAAAATTAAGAAAAAAAAAATTACGATTACAGAGAGTGAAAAAAGCTTTTCTCTCTTTTTTTTTTGTAGTCAAAGTAAAATAAATAAATCATAAAAATGATGCTCACATATGTTTCAAAAAGTTAAAATAAGGTAAATTTAGAAGAAAAAAAAAAACTACACGAACTTTTAATTTTGTTTTTTCCGTTTTTCTATTTTTTTTTTTCTAAACATAAATAACATAAAGTATTATATTGTGATACAAAAATAAGAATATAATCAAGGCCATAAAGTTATTATGCGTACAGAGTAAATATTATCAAAAAAAAATTAAATGGGTATATTATTTTATTTTATTTTTGAATATACAAACTAACAATCATTAAAGTAATTAAAGATAAAGAAAAAAAAAATTATTTGAGATTATTCTGATGAAAATTAGATTAAAGTAGTTTAAATATGAATTTTCTTAACTTTAACTTCGTATTAGTATTGAAGTTTTATGTACAAAAAAGAAAAATTATTTTCCATCAATTATGTCACTAATGAATGAAAATTTCGCGAACATCATTAACTTTTATCTTCCAACATGATTGATTTTACTATAATATGGTTTATACAGTATATATAATTAAAACATGTTTTAAATGAGTAGTGTAACTCTCAATTCGTGTTCACACCATAACTGGTTTAATTTTGATAATGCACAGAACATCACATGAACGATTTATGTGCAATTGATGTTTTTTTTCTTTTGACATAAGCAGGACATAGTTTAGTTGCCTGAGCAGACAAAAAACAGCAATAATACAACAACTACAAATAGCTTGATAACCACTCATTTAAATCGCTAATAAGCAAAACTACCTATATCTATAGTGTTTAATCGAAAATAAGTTTTAAAACTTTACATTATTGTCTTTAATGTTTTTATGCTTTTTTTTTTTTTCATATTCTACGCAATTCATATGAAATACTATTTCAAAAAAAAAAAAAATTGAGAAAATAGTTTTAATAAAAATAAAAATAACAAAATAGTTTCTTCATTTCTCATAAATTTTAAAAATAAACTTTTTTAAATGCTTTTTTTTTTTCTTTTTTTAAAATTAAAGTTAAATAATTGTGCACTTTCTAAAAATATTTTGCGTTGTTTGTACAAAAAAAATAAAAATAAAAAAAATTATAATTATGTCATAAATAAACGAGGAAAACGAAATGTGTATATATGTATATATAGAAAAATATATAAAAGAAATAGTGAGGAAAACACAAAGCAAAATGAAATGAAAATTAAAAGTTTAGGAAAAATATTTTGATGATGTTTTTTTTTTTTTTTTTAAAACATTTATTATATTTATATATACATAAATGAATATGTAAACGGAAGCTAATGAAAAAATTATATTAAGTTTTAAGAAAAAAAAAAAAAAAAAATGTTTTATATAAATATAAATACCTAACATTTATAAAATTATCTTATAATAAGCATGTATTTGATTCGATTGTGTTTATGTGCGAAGTTGTTGTTAGTTTTTTTTTATTTTTATTTTTTTTAATGACAAGGACATTAATTATAAAAATTTTTTGCGATATTAAGTTTTCTATAATTATAAAACTGTTGTGCGAAATTTTAGTATCGAATACTTTGAATTTGTGTGAAGTGTATCTTTTCTTCGATACTGTGCTGTATACGTATAAAAATAACACTTTGATTAAGTGGATATCTGAATAATTCATCCAAATCTCAGGTTGAGGTGGGAATTAAACTCGCGGCCGTATAAAGGAATAAGATAATGAAAACATCAGTACTGACGGGAGATATAAAGGTATAAAGTTATACGGAAAATTTTAAAGTTTTCTTTATTTTTCTCATTTTAAGGTAAAAGGAACCTTCAAAAATAATTAAAATCGAAATTTCATCTTCTTTCAAACTATTCAAAAAGAAAAATTGGATTTATTTTTTTAATTTTTGGATAAAATAAAATTTATTCTTCATTAAACATTCTTAAATTGAAAATAAAAAAAAAGCATAAAAAATATTATACATATATGCACAAAAAATTTTTATTTATTTATTTTTTTTTTTATTTTTCGCTAAACAAGAAAGCACTGAAAATCATACCTAAAGTATTAAAATCATACCAAAAGTATTAAAAACATAAAAAAACATAAAAAAAAAAACAAATTAAAAATATAGAAAGACGAAACAAGTATAATAACTGGTAAAACAATAACGGTAGTTTTATTATTTCATTTTCCATTTTTTTTTTTAACAAAAAAAAAAAAGTTTTTCATTTATTTAAATTGTATATTTTTTTTTTATGTTGCTTTCAAATTTCATTTTTTTTTTTTCTTCTTCTTCTTCATGAAATTCATTCATGAAAAGAATGGAAAATCTGAAATCATAAAAAAAAAAATATATTTTTTTATTTTATTTTTTTGCTTTCATTACCGCTTTCGTAATAAACGACAATTTAATAGAAAAAAAAAATACATTTGCAAAGCAATTTCGAATTAGATAGTTAGATTTTCTTAACTACTTGGGGATCCCGTACAAAGTATGAGCCAAGCATCTTCAGAGTATGTGAAGTACCGTTTCCGGTTTTTCCTTGAAGTCTGTACAAGCTTCCGTGTGTTGTAGCTCCCATTCCGGAACTCTTATATTTAGAATTTTCCACAAGGAAGTTAATTTTGTATAATTCGTTCGAAGTATTTGAGAAGTTAAAAATGAAGTAATTCGAAGTAAATGCGAAATATGTTATTTGAAACATTTTTACAATAAAATTTAACATTATTTAAAAAAAAAAATAAAATAAAAAAAAATTTTTTTTTTTGTTAATCGAGGAAGAAAAAAAGTTAATAAAAAAAAAAAAAAATCTACACTACCTATTACGTAAAAATTTTTTTTATTTTTTTTCTTCAATAGCATAGATTTTTTTTTATGTTCAAAAATGAAGCTCTATGTTTTTTTTTTATTAACATTTTTGTATAACATACTTTAAAAAAAAAAAAATACATTTAATTTCTTAGTTAATTTTTTTTTTCTTTAAAATTAAGTAAATTAGGAGAAATTTGTTTTTTGAGTCGAGTAATTGTTTTAAATTTACAAATATTTGTCTGATCATTTTTATTTTTTTTCTTGTTTATTTGTCGCATTTTTGACTAAATTAGCAAGATTTTCAAGTTATATTGAGCATGACGTAATATATGTATAAATATGTATATAAAAAATGATAATAAAAAGTATGTTTTTTATTTTTGTACGAGATCTTAAGTTCCCAGATAGTTTTTTTTTTTACTTAAGATTTAGAGCTTTTAATTGGACTAAAGTTAGATAAAAATTATAACTACAGACACCTATTAAGGAAATAATTTCACATTTTGCATCATTTATATTAAAATATAATATTTAAGTTTTAAATTACAATTGAAGATTCAAAAGCTATGAAAATTAATATAGTTTTAAAGAAAATGATGACAAAATAATAATATATGAAGAAACAACTTCAGAAATTTTGTGAATTAAAATTGTATAAATTTCTTTTTTATTTTTATTACTTTTTTTTTTTATCGAAATTATTATAATAAAACCACTTTTTTTTTTTTTTTAAATATATATGTACATACATTTATATCCATCACTGGTACATAAAGTTTTTAACTTTTTGTTGTTTTTTGTTGTTTTTTTTTTCTTCTTATTAAAATAGTAGTACACGTATAAAAATACCAAAAATGGTATATATGTGATTTTTCATTCATAAAAAAAAAAATAAAATAAGATTATGTGTGAGTTTTTTACGTTTTTTTTTATTTTTTTTTATATTTTGATGTTATATGCGGCATTTGAATGCTTTATGACGGGCCGGAAGAAGCCCAGAAGCAATTTTCATTGTGGCTGCATATAATATGTAGTACAATTTTTTTTTTTTTTTGTTAAAAATGCACTAAATGTAAACATAAAAAAAAAAAAATGCAATTTTGATTTCTTCTATACTTGTATTTTATTTTCATAAAAATAAAAAAAATATATCCATGTTTTTTTTATTAAAGGAATAACCCATATTTTTTTTTTTTTTGCTTTATGAAAAAGATAAGATATAATAATAATTTTTTTCTTCTGCTAATTCATATATAGTTTTAGGGTTTTGTGCATCATTATTTTATACCAAAAAAATGTATAAATATTAGTATTATGTTTTTTAAGTTGCATCACAAAATCAAAAAAAAAAAAATAAAATTAATAACAGAAAAAGCTCTATTAGCTATTTTTGGTAAATTTATTTTTTTGTAATGAATGAAAAGAAAAAAAAAATACACATTACGAAAGAAATATACATAATAGTATCTTTTTCGAAAAAAAAAAACTAAGATATTCAATTTAAGATTATGTTGCATCATTAAAAGTATTTTATAGATATTTTTTTATTAATCACTTTGATTGAAAAAAAAAACAAAAATAATAAAAAATTAACAACATAAGATAAGTTAGTGAACCAAAAAATTGTTAAATAGTTAAAAAAAATTAGTTAAAATGACAAAAAAATAATAAATATAGCTTATGTACCAGTACTACCTACTAAACATGATATTTTTTCCATTTTTATTATTATTTAAAATATAGAAAAAAAAAAAAAAAAAACTAATTTTCAATTCAGTGCATTTTTGTAAATAAATAAAAAATTAATCAAACAAAAATTATGCAAAAATAAAAAAAAAAAACCTTCGCAAAAATACTCACATTTGTTCAAGTGAAATAGCAGCATATTTCCCTAATAAATATAGTTTCAATTTGTAGTAACCACAATTTTTGGGAAATTTTTAAAAATTTATGTTTTTTTTTATTTTTTTATTAAAATCCATAATTGATTGACTTAAGTTTGATAAAAAAGAAAATTCTTTGCCCATATTATCTTTATCAAATTAGATTTTCTTCAGCTAAACTATATTTAAAATTAAATAAGTGAATGACAAAACTAATTGACCATGAACACAAAAAGTTATTAAAAAAGAAAAAAATAATTCATTAAATTTTATCTCGGATTTATTACAAAATAATTCTAGATCCCAACACTCAAGTATCTATAAAATCTACAAAGACCTCTTTTCATTCTTTTATAATAGTGCTCAATAGCTTAGGGATTTTTAGCGTGTAAATTATACATATTATCCAAAGCGCATAAAAAAAAAATACCAAAAAGGGAAAAAAAAATTATTATTATAAATATACATACAACTATATGCATATAATATAGTATGTATATACAAACTATAGTACAAAAAAAAAATTTCATATTGAAAATAATATGCAACCAGAGTATAAATTCAGTGCAAAGGCGAGTAGCCGCAGTTATACCAGAAAATATAAAAATTAATACCTAAATTAATAATGTAGCATTGAAACAAATTCCATTTTCACTATTTTTAGGAAAAAAAAAACTAAATTTTGTCAAATTTTATTTAACAAGTAAAATAACACAATTTTTTTAATGTTATCAAACTTTTAACTGTATTACAACTAAATTGATATATAAATTGAATGAAATTGAAAAAAATAATATTTTTCCATCAATTTCCCATAAGCAAATGCATTAAAATATTAATTTTAAAAATGATTTTGAAATTCAATAAATGTCGCATAAAACAAAATAATATCAATAAATTCGTTTTTTCAAGTATTAAAAAAATTGTGTTTAACCTATGGAAAAGAAAGAGGAATTTTGTTGGGAAAAATTATTTTATTTCAGTTTTTTTTTTTTTTTTTATATTTTCCTTTTTGTTCAATTTTTAAGAGGGTTAGACGGACGCACATTAAACGGCGACGACAACGGAAGGTTGTTTCAGCAAATGAACATGATAAAATGAAAAAAAAAAACATAATCGTGTACACAGAAGAGCTTACTATAATATTTATACATTATTGGGTAGAAAAAAAATATGGGAATCTCCATGAAAAATGTTTGTCTCTTTTGTATTGAATTTTATCTGTTTAAAAACTAAACTGAAAATAATTTGAAGTTATTACCTAACTTTTAAGTGTTTTTTATTTCAGTTTTTCAGAATTTTTTTTTTATTTTTTTTTTAAATTAAGTTTGATATTAGATGTATTATATTTATTTACATAATTTTATTTTTTTATATATATATAGCAATGTTGTTTGTGTATTATTTTCTTGGTTTAAGGTGTAATCATTTTTAAGCTTAAAAAAAAAATTTAAAATTTTATAATCAATGAATAATTAATATCCATTGAGAATAATTTATTTTTGTCGGATATATATTGACGTTTTGGTTGGGGGAAAAAAAAAATTAATAAATTGATTTAAAACTTTTTTTTTCAAATCACTGAACTTTATATGATCAAATAGATAATTTAATCTATAAGTTCAAACTTTAAGATTTGAGTTTTAATATTCGGTTTTCTTTAAATGATACTTGGATACTTGGAGTCTTTTCAAAGTTTTCAAATTCTTTTTAACATAATTCAATATCGAAATAATGCGTTTATGAAAAATAAGTCATAAAAAAAAAGAGTTATTATACAAATTGCAAGAAAGTTTTTTTTTTCTTTCAAAGAAAGAAGAAGTAATTTATAAAAAAAAAAAAAAAATGTTAAGAAACTTAACATTAAAAAAGACGAAATGAAAAATAACTTTCACTTGCGCTATTTAAAAAGTAAAAAAAAAATAATAATAATAATAATAATATTACAAACATAAAACATAAAACAAAATAACAATAAATTATATATAAAGTTATAGTTAATAACATGCACTCTCTTTCTGCCAATATATTTATACACAACATTGAAAATAATATTTATTTTTAATTCACTTAAAGTTAAAACCATTTTCTTTTAATAAGAATTATGTTGGAAAATTATTTTGTTTTTCTTCTTAATATTTTTTTTTTTAAATAGATAAAAAAAAATATATTAATCAAGATTTGGCATAACAGAGAAATCTTTAACAATTTATTTTGACTTTTGTAATTTTCTCGAATACCCAAATCTAACGAAAACTTTATAAACACACAAAAAACGTACTAAATTATTTATTTAACCTATATATAAAAAGAAAATATAATTTTCATTTCATTTCAACCACCTATCATAATGTTATTTTAACCTACTTATCACATTAATTGTAAAAATTTCGAAGTTAGTGTGACAGAAAATAGTACAAATACTACTTTATGCTATCAACGAATTAATTTTAGTTGATGATTTTTTTTTTTTCCAAAAAAAAATATTTTCTTTAATTTAATTAAATTAAAAAATATCTAAATTATTTATTCGAATAAAAAGATATTTTCAACACGCGAATCTTTAAAAAAAAAAACCAACATATTTCAGTATTATTTTTTTTTTTTTGGTATAAGGGAGGGGAATGTTTAAAAATTAATTCTCTTGCTGTGTGATATAAAAGAAAAGAAAAGAAGAAAAGAAAAAAAGACTTGAAGAATAAATTACAGGCTTTCTTGAGCATACAATTTTAACTTTAAAATAAATTGATACAATTATCATGTTTTGAACTGATTTTTTTTTTTTTTATAGAAATGTTTTAATTTCAAATATTATTTATATATATTTAACGTTTCTTGATAATGAAAATTTTTCATCTTAACTGTCTATTTTTTTGTTTTTTTTTTTTTAAACTTAATTCACAATAATATTTTTAAACACCATCAATTTTATTTAAAGAAAGAAAAAATGAATTAAAATTATTATATAAATGAATGATTTATATTAAACAGATCAATTATTTACAGGAGATTAATTAGTATTATAAAGATAGTTTCATAAAGTTATGAAATATATTCATCCCCCCCCTTTAAACATAGTTCTTTTATAACGCGCTTTCATATTACGCGATTTCATGTCCGTCGTATAATACATTTTTTCCCCCATATAACACGGGGATTTCCCACTTTTTATTTGCTATACTGTGAAATTTATTTGTATAGTTCTTAATAACTTTCGCGTAGTACATAACGCGGTATACTGTTAATTATGAATTGATTTAATTTGGAATGCTGTCTATATGGAAATGGACCACCTCAAAGAATATTCAAAGTAAACCTAGATAAATTTAAATTTAAATAATCTTTAAAATTCATAAATATATTCAATTGTAAGTGAAATGTTGGTACACTGTATACTAACCAACAATATAACAATTATTACACAAAAGTAATAAAACATATTTAACATCAATAAAATAGACAAATTACAAAAAAAAAACATTTTTTTTTCTAACTCTTTATGGTAAATTGCATTAACTATATAGTTACATTTAACATTTTAATAACGAAAAATTAATTATAAAAGCAACTAAATAAAAAAAAGATATAAAAATATAATTCAATGTAAGTAATAATAATTATAAAAAAAAAGAAAAAAGCTCGCTAAAATATCGCACGGTCTTTTTTTTTATTATATCGTTAAAGATTTTTACAAGTCTGAAAAATAATATATATAATTTCATTTTGTTCATTAAAAGAAAGTTCAATGTTTTGACTTTGAGGTATTTATAAATTGAAAAAATATAAAATATTTTATTTTATATTTTATTTATACAGAATTTTCTGTTTGCACAAAATAATAATGAAGTATTTCAAAATATATATAGCTATATATGTACTCTACACAGCTAGGTATTATGTTATACATTAAAAGGCACAAAGAACTTAATTGTGGGAGAAATTTTTTTTAAACTTTTTTTTATTGGTTTTACTTATGTAAAATGTAATAATTTTCCTTTATTTGTTAGATATAGGTATATACTACATAAATAATATAATACAAACAAATATAATTTATATTTTAGTATATTTTTTTCTTTTTTGAAATTAAAGAAAGAAGAAAAAATTTATTTTCTTTTTATTTATTAAAAAATTAAAATAAATAAGAAGAGTACCTTACAATATAATTATAGATTGAGTTTTTGTAAAAGGCAAAAATTAGTTTTTTTATTTAACTTTAATGCTGCAAGAGGTTTAGGTTTAATTTTTGACATAATCATTTATAAACACACTGCAATCTGTCTTACATGAAAAAAAAAATAAACCGGAAATCGATGATTGGAAAAGAATATAAATAAAAATTGTCTTTCTCCAAAATTTTTTGAACCTTTTTTTTAATGTGAACTCAAATAGGGGGAATTGTAATAAGATCAAGGATATCGCAATAAAAACTTAAATACAAAATTTTAAGCCGTGTAGAGCTCAACAATTTATTTTACTAAAATAAACTCTTAATATATTAAAAAAAAAATTTAAAGAAAATTTTGTTTTGCCGTCGGTTAAGTTACACTTTTCCTATAATTATTTTGCGTGAATATTAAAGCTTAACAAAAAGCTTTCAATTACAAAGAAAAAAAATGAATTAATTTTTCTAAAATACAAATTGCTAATAAATGCTGGTATTTACATATTTTGTGCTTTTTTTTACATTAAATGACATCAAATCAAACTATGAAAAAAAAAAAAATGAAATAAAAAATTCAATCATGCTCGTATTAACAATATGCGTAGAAATGATTACTCAATAATATTTATTTTCATTCAATCTATCTATAAAAATGTAAAACAATTTATATAAACATAACTAATATAAATTTTTTTTTTTATACATAATAACATAACAGATTTGGAGTTATAGAAGTTTATATATAGAGGTTATATATTAAATTTATAACCAGTTTTATCCAATATTATTATTATTTTGGCAAAAGGTAAACTTGACTTTTTTATTATCCCTTAAACATTATTAATTTTAATATATATATATAATATATGGCAGCATGTAGTATGTATAAAATAATATTATTGCATGTAAAATAAATTATATCTATCTATAAAAAAAAAACTTATAAAACCTTTATAATTTATTCAAAATATTCAAAACGAAAGGAACAAAAAAAAAAAAAATAAATAAAATTGTAAGATCTGAAGGAAAAAAAAATATTATCCTTTTTTATCCTTCCATAAATTTTTTTCTGCTCACCTTATGTGAAATTCCTATATATCAATGTTAAAGAATAATGTGTGTAATTTTTTTTTTCTTTTTTTCATATATATTTATATACTTGTGCATATGTCTGAATATTTACATATTTATTTATTCGCAATCCCTTAATACAGAAATCTTAAAGAGCGGCAGAAGAAATCCGATATAAAGATCAAAATATTAGATTGAGGAGACACCTTATTGTGAAACTCTTGTCAATTTCCCCCAAAAAAAAAAAAAATGTGAATTAATCGAAATTAATGAAAGTTACTTATAAATACTTGATTGTGAGATACATTTTAAACTATGATTTTACGAATAATAATATTGATATTATTAAATTTTCAAATTTCAATTCATTTTATTAGAATTTCATGAATTTAGTTTCCACTAAATATTGTGTGTTAAGAAATTTTTATCTTTGGAAAAAAGGGGAAACAAAAAAAGTGAACCAAAAACCCCAAAGGATAAAACATATACATATTTACATACATACTTATGTCGATATATGTTACAAAAAAAAAGAATAAGAAAAAAACAAATAAATTTGTATAACTATTTATCCTTTATGATATTATCTTTATTTTTTCCTTGTTGCACTATTAAATATTCCGCAAAAGAACATAGAGGAAAATAAAAAAAAAAAAACAAAAAAAAAAGACCCAAAGATATCTTATAGATAGATCCAATCAATATTCAATAAATAGGTACTTTTTCAAATAATTTTTTTTCTCTTAAAAAAAAAAAAAAAATAAATAAAATAAAAGAAAATTCTTTTCATAGGAAAAAAAAAGAACTAAGGGTAGCTATTATTATTATTATTATTTTCTAATAAATGTATTACAAAAAAAAATAACAGAAGAAGAAGAAGAAGAAGAACTCAAAAATCTATTATTTTAGTGTTAAGGAAAATTATTATTAGGCTGTTAAATTTTGGGTAAGTATTTTTTTTCCTCTTCTTCCTTCCTATTCTTCTTGTGATATTTATGTGGGTTAAATACACTTACAACATTATGCGAAAAAAAAAAATACTGAATTTAAAAAGAAATCGAAAGTGAAATATGATGAAAATTTTTTAAGTACAAAGCATTTTTTTTTATTTTATTTATTTTATTTCTACATTAAAGGTTATTATAATGAAATAATGATAGTCGAAAAGATTTGTAAAAAATAAAAAAAAAAACAAAATAAAAATAATTTTTTTCTTTCCATTATGTTTGTAAATTTTAGCGACGGAGAATTCATAGAATTAAAAAAATTTTAATAATGAATTAAAAAGTAAAATAAAAATTTTTTTTCAACTTCAAGATTAATGATTTTATGTTCATTTCCCGCAGGTGTGTATTATCAGCGATTTTTTTTTTGTACAATCATTCAAGAAGCTTTCTGTTTCTAATCGAATATATAATGTTAAATATATAAAAGTCGAATATAATGTTGCGCTTAGGACAATATTGTTTCTTGAAACATTATACAAATTAAATTGAAACATTAATATTTATCGCCCCCGATATAAATATAGTCATATTACTCTTGTATTTTTCATAGTTAGATAATTTTTGGAACTAAAAAATAAAATTAATATAATAAATTATTAAATTAAAAATATAAGACATAATACTCACTTTGGTAAATTAGCCAAATAACGATTTTGTTTTTCTCTTCGCAATTCATCAGTTAAACGTGAATATGTATTATTTATGCATACGCTACGTCTTAAATTTGCCTCGGAATCTTTAATACGTTCCAATTTGTGTGCACACAATTGTAAAATACGTTTACGTTCTTCACGTTGACGTAATTTTGGTGATATCATTGGTACCCGTGAACGATTATGATGATAACCAATTGGTGGTGATGATCTCGGTGGACCGAACATATCATCGTCTGATGAACTTATTTGGGTATTTGTTGGTAATGTCATTATGTTATTATGTTTTTTATTGTTTTTTTTTTTTATTATTGCGTGCGTATTTAATGTAATTAAGCTTTATATATTTAAAAAAAAATAAAAAAAAATTAACAGGTTTATTTTTCTGTAGTTGTTTTTTATGTTTTTTTTTTTTATTAAATAGAGAGAATGTTTTAAATTAAAATAATTTATTTTTGAAATTTAATTAAAATTATGAGAGTTTTTTTTTATATAAATTTCTAAATAAAGTAATTCATAATAATGAGAGCTTTTTTTTATAAATATTTTTTTTTGAAAATTCTCTTCTTTGGTTTGGAATTTTTTTTTTCTTTTCTTTTCTGTTTTTTTTTTTGATATTATTTTTGTGTGTTTTTCTTCTTTTGCAGAAGAAGAAGAAGAAGAAAAAAAAAAAAAGTTACAACTTTCACTTTTTTTTTTCCTATTATTTAATAATAAATATAATTAATTAGTTGATCTAATTAAAATGTTTGTGTGTTGTTTTTGTAAAAAAAAAAATATTTACTTTTTTATTTTTTTATTAAGTTTAATGTTTTTAGTGTTTTTTATTATTTTTTTTTCAATGTGGCATGAAAAGTTTTTTATATAAGTAGCTATATATAAAGATATATATATATATATATATATATAGTTATTCTCGTTGGGATTTTTATTTTGTGCTTTTTTTGAATGTTTTTATTTTTGATTTTTTATTTTTTTAGAATTTTAAAAATATCAAAAAATTTGATTATTTCTCTCTAGTTTTGTTATTGAAAAGGTGTTTATTTGTTGTTTTTTTTTTTTTGTAAACAACAAAAAAAAAATTTGTTTTTATTACTTTAATTTCAAATTTTTGATTTCAAATTTTTTGTTGTTTTTTATTAATTAGTTATAATTTTAAAAATGTTTATTTTTTTTCTTCTTCAAAATAAAGTTTATCTCTTAATTTGTTTTTTTTTTTTTTTTGAATATTCAAAAGAACGAAATCACAAATTTTTAGTTTTTTTTTTATTATTGCTTTTTGATTTTATTGTGTTTTATTTCTTTATTTACCTCTTCTTTGAAAAGTTTATGAATTTATTTTGACTTTTGTTTTGTTGTTGTTAGGTTAAAATAAATTTTTTGAGATAAAAAGATAGTTTTGTTTGTTTGTTTTTTTTTACAATTTTTTTTTTTTCAAAGTAAATTAATTTGATAAAGTGCTGCTGCTGAGAGAGATAATAAAAATGAAAAGAGAGTGTGAGTAATTTGAAAAAAAAAAAAAAGAAAAAAAAATACAAGTTTTTCTTTTTTTATGCTGCTGCTGGCTTTTCTTTTGTCGTCGTTATCAATAAAAAAAAAAAAAAACGCACTTGGACACAAAAAAAAATGTCAAAAAGGAAAAATTGAGGATTTTTCACGTTTTTATTGTTTTTTTTAGATTTGCACACACGTTATTTTTTTTTTGTTTAGTTTAGTTTAGTTTAGTTTTTTTAATTTTTATTATTTTTTGTCCGTAAAATGCACTTTTAAGTTTTGAAATCAAATTGTGAATATCTTGTTTTTCTTGATATTTTGTTTTTTTGCTTTTTTTCTACAGTTTTTCTTTTGATAATTTTTTTGCTTGAAAGCGAAAACGGAAGATAAAAGTTTTGTTGGTTGTTGGTTTTTTTTTTCTCTTTTATTTGTTGAATATGGAAATTTGTAACTTTTCGGTTTTAATGTTATTAAATTTGTGTGCGTTCAAAAAATAAGCACTAATTTTTAATAACAACAGTTATTTTGATTAAAATTTGATGTTAATTGTTTTTTTTGTAATCCTTTTAATTAATTATTAGGATTTGTTGATTTTTATGTTGATTTTTGATAATGATTAATTATTTTTGATTATTTTAATTTCGATTTTGAAAATTTAATTTTTTTTTTGATTTTGATAATAATTGTTATTATTTTTTTTTTGTATTTCCAAAAAAAAAAATGTTTACTTTTCAAAAATTTTCACTCAAATTTTCTATTAATATTGAATTTTTAATGTTTTTTAAGTCCTTTGAGGAATAATTTTTTTTTTTCTTCAAATATTTTAGATTTTCAGTCCCTTTCACTTTTCACTACGACTATTATATTAAGGATAAATGTTTTTTTTTTTTTTTTTTTAATTTAGAATCGAACAGTCCTTAAAATTTATACTTTGGTTTAGAATATTTTTTTTTTAATTATTTAAAATTTAATTTTTTTTATTAATTGAATTTTATTTTAGAATTAATTTTTTTTTTTGCAAAAATTGTCCTGCGTTTTTATTTTATTTTTTTTGTAAACGCGGTAATTAACATATAACAAAAGAAAAAATGTAAATAAAGTTAATAAAGTTCAAAGAGTTCAATTAAAAAATTTTTTCTTCTTCTGACAGGTGTGTATGCAAAAATGTCTTTAACTTTGAACAAAGCAAACAAAAAGAACACACATCAAAGAAAATTCGTTTAATCCTTTTGATTAGGTTGAACTTTTCCAAAAAGAATTTTCCTTTTCTAATATTTAATTATTTTTTTTATAATCCTTTTTGTTTTCTTTGAAAGAAAAAAAAATATTTTTTTTTTTTATTTGTATCCTGTTTCTAGGTTAATTAATAATTTCCTGTGAAATCAATTAAGTTTATGAAAAAAAAAACAAAAAAAAAATTAAATGAAAAAAATTTTTATTATTCATTAAAGATTCATTTTTAATATTTTAATTTTTATTTATTATTGTTGTTTTTATTTTGCACCCACTTTAGAAATAATAATAATAATAATAAAGATACTTCAATCTTATTTCAACCAGAAAAAAAAATAATAATAATAATAAATTATTATTAGTAATAAAAGTTAATATAAATCATCAAGTTGATATTTATTTATTTTTTTTCTGTGTTTATATTTTGTGTTGTGTTTTTTTTTTCTTTACTTTTTTATTCCTCTTGTATATAAAATTTTTTGTTTTTTCTTTTCTTTTTACATTCCCAAATATAAAAAAAAAATACAATATACAATATCTCTACAATATAATAATAATAATATTTTTTTTTTTCTTTATTTTATGTTTTGTGAGTTTACTTCAGTATAATTTGCGGAGTAAACACGTCTATACGGTTCTCACGTTCAAATCGAACTAAAAAAATTTTTTATGTTTTGTGGAAAATTGAGTATCTTTATTTTTTTTTTTTCAAATATTTTTTTTTTTTTTCTGTGCTGCAAATGAACAATACAGTACGGTATTGAAAACCGACTAGTTTGTTTTTTTGATTTTTTTTGTTTTTTTGTTTTTTTTCATTTTGTGTTTCACAGAAAAATATTGTAGAAGAAACAAAAAAAAAAATTTTATTTTTTCTGTACATTTTTTTAAAAGGAATTATAAAAGTTTTTTTTTTTTTTTTTTTCTGGTTGACTTTTTCAATTGTGAGGCATTTTTGCATGAAAAGTAAAGCAAGCAAAAGTAAAATAAAAAAAAAAAAATTATTTTGAATTTAAAAAATATAAATTCCTGAGAACAGCAGCAAACTGAAAGAGATATAATTATTATTTTGTATTATACAATTAAGAGTTTTGAGGGAAATTACAGAAAATTAAAAAAATTAAAAAATTATTATTAATTTCGTTTTAAAAGATTAACTTATTACATGTTGAGAGCAAAAAAAGGAAAGAAAATAACTTGTAACTACCTATTTTTAAATGTGTCAAAATTGGCAAAATACAATTTTTGATTTTAAACTTCAATATAAAAAAAAAAAAATTTCAAGAAAAATATATGAGACTAACTATTTACAGTATAAATATGTCAATAATTATTTTATTTCAAATTAATTCAAGTTTTTCTTTCGTTGGAATTTTTTCGCTGATATTGTTTTACTGAACCACCGATAAGATAAATAAATTTATTAAATTAACTACCTAATATAACTTAGTTTGTTTTTTTTAATTAAATGAAATCATTATTAAAATAAGACCAAAAGAAATATTTAAAAGAGACTTCATAATATTCTCTGCAAATTCTCCTAAAAGATACTTCTATCTTATAATGAGTTAAATTAATAATAAAACTTTGTATTTAATAATTTTTTTAATTTCTATGTGTGCGTGCATATTTTATAAGAAATCAAATATAAAAATATACAATTTTGTGTAAATACACAAAATTGAGAGAATTGGTTTTTTGTGTACGGATATAAAGTTTATATAAAATTGAATTATAATTGTATTTGTGTGTTTGTTTTTATAATAAAAAGATATTTTCAAAGTTAAGAGAATGACTTTTTAGGTAGCAATCTCTTACACGTGTCGTTCAAAATTAAAAAAAAAAATTTTATTGAATTTGTTTTTGTTTGTTTGTTTATTTTTTTTTTGCTTTTTATTTGTGATAAGTACAATTCTAAGTAACTAGGTACAATAAAAATTTAATTAAAATAAAAATTTAGATTGAATAATATTTTTTTAAGAGAAATAATTTTTCCTTTACCCTCCACAGTTGATTTGTTAGTTAATAATTATTTTTTTTGTTCCTAATAAAATTGACCTACACCTTACATGAAAGAATTGTAAAAATTAAAAAAATTATTTTTTAGATACATTATGCACTAAGAGAGAAAATATTATTAAGAAGACGAAGAACAAGAAGGAAAAAAAAATAATAAAAAATTATTCGCGTGCCTTTTATCACGTTGTATATATATATATATACAGATATTCCCTTAATGCCTTTGAGTTCCCATACCCTCCTCTGCATAAAATGACAACATGTGTTCTCTATTTCGTATTTTGTATATTTTATTTGGCGAAAAAAAAATACAATATAAAATATGCATATTTACATAAATGTATACATAATATATATATTCTTTACAAAAGAATTACATTTACATCTTATATTTCTTTATAAAATTTTTTTTTTATTTAACATACATATATATTTCTCTTTTCTATATACATAAATATATACTTTTAAATAATTTATATATGTACATATATTTTGTCATTATTTAATCATATTATTTGATTTGGAATTTGAATTAAAGAAGAGAATATTATTTGTGGGATTTTTTTTTCTTTTTTTCGTATTTTGAGCTTTAGAGATGTTTTTTTTTTCGCATTTAAAGATTTAATGTTTTTGTATTTTTTTCTTTTTTGTGATTTTTTCTCCAAATAAAGAGAAGATTTGTTTTTTTTGCTGTTGTTATTCAGGAGAGCCGTCTGTTGTTTTGTTGTATACATACTATATAATGTAGATAGATAGATAGTGTGTCAAGAATTTGCCTTAAATTGATTATTATAAAGAGCAATTTAAAAGCAATATCCGTAATGTACATATGAATAAATGTATATGAATTATATTTATATATATGTTTGTATGTACGTTTATTTGTAAGTTAAAATAAAAGTATATATATTATAATAATAATCTAGAAGAAAAATTTTATTTATTTTTTTTTTTTTATTATTTTTCTTTAAAAAATTATATATATTTTTTTTTGTATATGGTGTTAATCTGTTACAAAATTTAAAGATTTTCAAGTTTTGATAAACTATTACATGCGATTCCTATATTTGTGTTCATCTTAATTATTAATTTACAGGATTTGGTAAGAATTAGATAAACGTACCTTATAAAAAAAAAAGAAACCGAACTTGAAATTTTTTTCAATGAGAGCAGTATTTAAATAAATATTCCTAATAATGGGCTAGGTTTAACGCAATAAGTTTACACAAATTTTAATTACAAAAAAAAAAAAAAATAAATTGTGTTAGCAATTCCATACAGTTGAAAATAAAATTAATATATTTACAAAAAAAAAAAAGGCAAACATGAATATATCGTTTGTTTTGTATTAACATTGAAAATACAAAATGTTTAGCGCTTGTAAAAAAAATCATTGAAATTCAACATGATAAAAAAAAAAATTAAAATTTTATACACTTTTATATGGGGGATTTTTTGCTGTCATGTCGTTTTTATTTGGCTGTAACTTGTGCGATTCTTTGTGTGAATTTTTTTTTATTATTATATTTTTCAGTAGAATATATTTATAAATATTTTCTATTTAACCATGATATAAATATTTGTTTTAAAATAAAAATAAAAATATTAATTTTTTTTTGTTTCTTTAATTATTGGAAGTTAAAATTTTTTGTTCGTATACTTTTAATATCATAAAATTATTTAAAGATTCTTGAATAGGTATTTCATTTTTAACAGAACTTAAGAGGTTCCTTTTTTAATTTATTCTTAATTATTATTTAATTAGGCATACAATAAAAACAAAAAAAAAAAAAATTACTAAAAATTAAACTCTTCAAACTTCACTTCATTAAATTTATTGCTTTGGGAAGAGAAAAATAATGATTGCGCTCTCTCTAAATACAAGTTGATAAATAAAAAGACTAAAATAAATTTAATTTTAATTTTATTCTTTTCATGATTTTATAATTTAACATTTATTTTCTATTGATTTTTATTTTATAAATTATTTTTATAATATTTGTATAAAAAAATCAATAATATAAAATTATTTGCATTCTAATGTAAAACTTATAAAATTTAATTATTCACTGATTCTTAAAGAAAATATAACTTTATTTCTTTTTTATTTTGCGCCATTTTTAGTCCGTTTTTCATTAAATTGTTGCCATTAAAATGTATGTACCAGCCAATTCTTTAAATGCCAGAACATACGTAATCTAGTTCACTTTCAGCTCGATTTGGGATAAACATGTTGGTAGATAGATGTCGATTATAGGAATGGTTGGAATCCAAGGATTCGAAATAGAGTCTGGATTTCGATGAAAATTATTAAATTTGTACATATGACTAAGTATACCCATAATCGGAATGGCGAAAACGGGCCGCATACTTCATTTATAGTTTACAATATTACAATATTTCCAATTTCGAAATCTGATAGCTAGAGTTAATAAAATTCATTCACATACTTTTATAATAAAAATTTTTCTGAATTTTATGTTGTAATTAATTACCATTAAATCAAAATTCATATTAAATTCAGTTTTCAAACTGAAAATAAAAATATTATTAAAGAAAAAAAAAACATTAAAGCTTATAATCATTTATTTATTTATTTATTTTATTTTATATATATATTATTTTTTTTTCCTGAAATAAATCTTTCACTTTGTGACAAGAAAAAAGCTTTTTTTTTATTACTAAGGTGTAAAATGAAAGTTTTTAACTTAGAAGTTTCTTAGAAGTTTTTAATGAATTTCTAATAAAATAAAAAAAAATAAAAAATAAGAAAACGTATAAAACTTAATACGTCAAACTTTGCAAAAGCAAAAAAAAAATATATATTTCATTAATCTTTGCGAAGAAAATCCGGGATATTTTATATATACAAACTAAAATCCAGAATAAAATATTTTGTTTTAAATTTTATTCAATAAAATGTTGTTAAAACTTATATTTATTATTACACTTCGAAAAATTAAAATAAAAGCATTTAATAATTATAAAAATTAAAAAAAAAAAAAAATTAAAAATAGCCATTTAATCCCAAATGCATATAGTATGTATTTATATATTTAAAAATTAATTAGCAAAAATTCCGATATGCTTTTAAAATCATAATTTTTATTAGTAAAAAAAAAAAACAACATATATAATACATAAGATACATATATCTTTTTTTTTTTTAATTTTAATCATAATTTTTTTTTTCCTTCAAATAAACAAAAAAAAAAAAAAAATACATATATTCATTTTGTTTGTATATTTAAAAAAAAAAATCTAGATTAAATAAACAATTTAAAAAACAAAAACATCAGAGAAAAAAAAAATATAAATTTTTTTTTTTAATGTAATAATTTTTAAAATCAATTAAGCAAAAAAGTGAACAAATAAAAATATAAAGTGATCTCTATAAAAATAAAAAAAAAAAAAAAACATCGCGCATATGATATTATTATTTTTAATTGTATAAACAATTGGTTTACCCCATAAATTCGTACATGAATATACACAATATATACACAATATTATTGTATAGTAAAGTATGGTATAAACATTTTTTTTTGTATAGAGATATAGTAAAAGAGAAGAAAATGTATACAGATATTTATGTTTGTACGAATTTTTTTTTTTTATTTTTTTAAATACGATTTAACAGAATATATTATTTCAGTAGTATAATCAGTTCAGTATATTCAACATTATACCCATAAAATGCCAATATTAATTTATTATAAGTGACAAATTTCAACAAATTTTTTTTAAGTAATTAATTTTTTTTATTTTTTTTTTTATTGTCAAATCTCTAATTAACTAAATACATAGAATTTTTTAAGTCAATAAAAGATATAGAAATTCAGGATATTTTTCATAATTGATAGTTTATTATGAGTTAAAATCGTACGAATATTCAATTCACTCGAATGGAAAGGAGTATAGTTTTGGTTTCTGCCAAGCTTGTATCAATCGTAAAAATCGTACGAATATTCAATTCACTCGAATGCAAAGGAGTGTAGTTTTGGTTTCTGCCAAGCTTAGTAAAACTACGAAATAAAATCTGCAATCAAATCAATAATTATTTGTAATAAATTACGGCATATATGTATTCTGTGTAGGTAAGGTCAAGCAAATGTGTTTAAAAAAAAATTCCCTAAATCATAAAAACAAATACAAACAATAAGAAATAAATTATAAGTTGTCAAACTTCCACTAGTTGAGTGTTTGGTATGTGAATGGATTAGCTAAAACTGTGAAAATTTATAACTTAGGTGTGAACAAATTATAAGATTGAAGCTAATTCACAATATACGTAAATTTCATGTAACATACAATCAACATATAATCACAGTTTCAAAAATTGTAGTGAAATTTATACATTTTATCATTTAATTGTTTACACTATTACAGATTTGTAGAAACAATATCTAACACAACACTGTTTCTATTTAGCAGTCTGAAGACAGACAATCTTCCGGAGGACTTGATTCAGAACTATTAAACAGATGATACTATACAGACATCCTTCTATACATACATATAATATACGTATATATATATATTCATAAAATTTCCTTCAAGTACAAAAAAAAAACTGGTTGTTATTGCAATATTGCATCACAATGCGGTTATAAAAATATAATAAAAAAAAATAAAAGTCCATAGATATTATAAACACACATGTATATTACGGAATAATTTTATACTTTAAAAAGTCTCCCTAAGGTATTCTGGCTGAAAAGCAAAGAAATCATATAATTTTTTATATTTTTTTTTTTTTTTTACAAAGAAAAACCACTACATGTGTAATTTTTTTTATTTTCAATTTTTTTTTTATATATACTTTGTGCTGTAAAATATTGCTTTATTTCATAAAAATTTTAACAAGAAAAAAAAAAAAAAAGAAAAAAGAAAATCGAATATAACCTAATAATAAAAAAATTGCTTTTGAATTTTATTTCTGGCTTTTAACGAAACGAAAAATTATATGAAAATCGAACATGAAAAAAAAGAAAAAAACTTCTCTTAAAATTTTTTTTGTAAGATATTTGTATCTTGAATTTTCCTTCTTCTTTTTTTTTTTGCTTCTTTTTTTTTGTTTTTTTATTGACAGATACGATTATAGAAATTTAAATCATTTAGGATGTTTTTAAGGAAATCTTATCAAGTTTTTACGATGAGGAGCTGTTAAAATCATCATTTAAGTACTTTTAAGATAACATGACAAGATAAAAAAAAAATGCAAAGAAAAAAAATATTTAAGATATTAAATTTATAATTTGAAAAAATGTCCATTTTTATTAAATCTTTTATTTTATTTTATTTTTCTTTTTGCACTCTTCAAGTATTTTTTGAAGCGATAATTAATATAGAAGCAAAGAAAGAAAAATAAAAGTATTACAAAATATTTTTTATCTAAAAAAAAAAATAAATAAAAGTAAATATTCAACTTTATAGATAACTATACTCTCTATGTACACTATTAAATTTTTTTGTTTTTTTTTGCAATGGAAATATAATAAAAAATTGGAAGGGTTTATGATTAGGTAAAATGTCTATATATGTATAAATATATATATATATATTTTTTTTTTTGGTAACTCTGCTATTTCAATTTCAAGTTTTTTAATGCAATTTTTATTTTATTTTTTTTTATTTTCAGGTGTTGAAAATACACAGCTTGAGACGAATATATTTTTAACATAATAAAATGACAATTAAACGATATATTGTGATGAATATTTTTGAGGAATTTTATAGAAGGGTAAAAAATTAAATTATTCGAAAAATTTGGCTTTTATGAACTTTAAAACTAAACTATTGATTATCGATCTGCACTGAAAACAAAATTTCCGTAATGTCATAATAATAATAATAAATTTCTGAGCTGTTATTTTTTATTCCTCCAAACAGGATCACCAGGAAAACCTGATATCAACTGAAGTTTTGCAATAAGAAATACTTAATCAAGCCTTAAAAAAATTTTTTAAATTAATTTTAGATATTTCCCGAGAGTTAACAAAGAAAAATTTTCTTATCACATTATTATTATTATTATTTCGTAATTTTTTTTCTTTTTATATACGGTATAACATTTTGCAAAATGACATATCTTTATATGATTATCACACCATATTTTTTATTTTATTTTTTATTTATCATTTTAACATCAAAAACAGGTCAAATTTCTTATACATACCGAAATCCAAGATAGCTTGTTAAAAATTATTTCAATGAATATTTTTCAACTCATGTTATTATGTTTCAATAAAATTTGTATATAAAAAAAAAATAAAAAGCTCTTTAATGTTGATGTATAAAATTATTATAAAAAGAAAAAAAAACATATTCGACTGAAAATTCTTTTGCGACTCTATAAAAAAAAAAAACAAAATTATGTGTTTTCAGTAAAAGTGTATATGATTCAACAATAAATATATATATAAAAAAAAAGAAAAGAATCTAGTTCATTCATTACAGAGCGTTTTTTTTTTTTTGTAGAACATTTGAAGTTTTCATAGTAATTAGTACACATATTTTTTATATAGATAACGCAGAATAAAAATTTGCTGAAAATTATATGTAGTTTAGATCGATTTTAAGCGCAGGTAAAGCAAAGCTTTTCTCAAAACTTTGAAATCTTATATAATTAAAAATCTCAAAAACAAATTTTTCGATTCTATGTATATCACTTTATTTCCGATAATTAAATTAATACATAACACGAATCGAAGAATTAAATATTTTAATTTGTATATAAATAATATTACACTTACTACTTTCAAAGTAAGAATAATGAATGTAAGTTCTAGGATAGTGTCATCCATATAGTCATTCATAAAGTCATTCATATATACAGTCATTAATACAATCATTCATATAATAGTGTCATTCATTCATAGTGTCATTCATATATATAATATGCAAGCACATATGTAATCGAAAACTTTGAATAATATGTGCATATAAATAAATTTTATTTTCTCACAAAATTATCTTTGTCACATAAACAAAACATTTAAAAATATTAAAAGTTTATTTAAAACATTACCTAATTTCATTTTGTATCATTTTGTTTCACTTTTTTTTTTTTTTGTTAATCAATAAGCAATTAATATATTATAAATATTTTTTATAACGTAATATAGTTATAAATTGTGCGCAAAAAGCTTATTGTAAATTTTTCTTTATAAAATATAAAATATATAAAAAAAAATTATATTTTTTTTTACAGATACTGAAGTTATTTTAATTTCTTTTTTTTTTATATATCTAGGTTAAAAATAATAAAAGTTAATCAAGAAGGTATTTCATGTTTTATATATTTATTTATTATTTAATTTTTTTTTTTTATTTTTTACATCTATTAAACTCTGCTCGTTTTTAGAGCTTTAGTTTTTTTTTTCTTTCTTCTTTTGATTATAAAACTTAAAAAAATAAAAAAAATAAATATATAAAAATTGCTACGTAAAGGTGAAAGTAGATATAATTTTCCACTACAGATAATAATGAAAATTTATATAGTGTCAATTAATGTTGCCTGTTGAAATTTTCCAATTTGTATTACACTAGATTCTTGTTCTTAAGCAAAGGATGGATGAAGTTTACTTATAGTTATAGTTCTGTATGTAAAAGATATAAAATTCTAATCTAACGTTTAAAAAAATTAAGCTTGTTGTTTCTCTTAAGAATTAATTCTAGAAAATCTTTATTTGTCTTTTTTTTTCTCAAATTCACAATAATACTTAATCTTAAAAATTGAGCTTTAGACCATTCGTAGGAAATTTCATTTTATATCAAATTTTTTTTTTTTTATTTCAATTTAAAACAGAAAAATAACATGAAACTTCATTATTTTCTCAGAAAATCATAATAATAAGAAAGAAAAATTATTTAATTAAACTTTCTGTTGATAATCTGTTAAACAAAAAACAAAAAAAAAAATTAATGAAAAGCTCATATAATAAAAGTATACACACGTTTGGTATTGAAAAAATTCCTAATTTTGTTTTGTATACACACGGTGGTATCAGCTAAATTTTGACACTTTTATAATATATGGTTTTCAACTGTGGTTATAGATATAATATTTTTATTTTTATTTTTTTTTTGTAAATTCGGTAAGAAGAGCATTTATCAAAAATTTTCATCAACTTTAACAATAATCATTATGATTAAATTACACCTTATGTTAAAAAAATAAAATGTTGTTATTCGAGAATCAGTAAATAAGAAGGAATATGGCACAAAATAAAAACAAATATTTAGGTTTCATAAATAGTAATTTTTCATTTTATTATCATCATGAAAATAATTTTTTTTGTAAAATGCTTAAGTTTTCCTTGAAATAATTTTTTTTTCCTCAAGTAAAAAGCCTTGAAATTTTTATTTTTTTTTTCTAAGTTTAACGTCATTTTTATTTAATTCAAAATGACTAAAAAAAAAATTAGAAACAGACAGGTAAACAAAACTTAAAAAAAAAAGATATATTCTTTTAATTTCATAAAACTTGTTTTGTTATTTAAAAAAAATTAAATAAAATAAAAAAAAAAATTAATGGAATTTTCCAATTTTAAAAAGCTAGTACCTATAAGTTTTATGAGTACATATATCATTTCCAGAAATAATAAATAAATCGGAAGCTTTAACTGACTTGACTGAATAAATATTAAACTTTGAATTTGAATATAAAATAAAAATTTAAAATGTTTTTTTTTTATATTTTGTTAATTTGTTTTTTTTTCTTCTTTTTGCAAAACAATTTCAATTACATAAAACTCTTGTCTAATTGACTATATCTGAAAAGTCATAAATTTTTTTGTTTTTTTTTTTGTGATTTCATAGTATTTTCCTACGTTGAATAACAATTTTTTTTTTTTTATTATATTATTATTTTACGAAAAGCATATCTCAATAAAATAAATATACAAACATGCATAAATTATATGTACAAACATACATATATTGTAGATAAAGATATGTCGAATATAATAATAATAATAATAATATAACGCTCTTTAAGGCCTAAACCTAAGTATTGAGTTTTAGTGAACTAATAATAAAAATAAGAACCTTGGTGAAATAATAATATAATAATGATTTTAGCTCTCTCTCTCGTCTCCCTATCTCAGTATAAGAAAATTCAATGTAAAAAGAAAAAAAAATCTTATTTTGCTCAATTTTATTTATTTTTCATTTTTTTTTTTTTTTTTGATTTTATAAATTTACCTAAAACCCCTCAAAATAACCATCACTTAGCTCACGAGCTGGCTTTAGATAGAAAATAAAAAAAAAAATGTTATCATTTGTCAGATACTTTAATTACCGGTTGGTTTTAAAACTGAATTTTTTTTAATCAACAATTTTTTTCTTTTTTTCTCTTTAATATGATAATAAAAACAAAAATTTATACATGAATAATGTATAGCGCTGCTCTTGTATTAAGTATACAGTGTAAAATATACAAAAAATGTACACGAACACAGTTAACCAACATAATAGAGCATAAAATGTATCTTATAGATACACAAAATTAATTTATTATGAATATTCGCTCTGCATTCAATTTTTTTTTTTAAATGTATTTGTACTCTTTTACACGCAACAGAATATATTTTATGATACAGACTTTTTAGGAAAATAAAATATAAAATAAATATAATATGAATTTTTTTTTCATATGTACTAAAAATTCAATATAAAATGTATTTTATTCGTATTATCGTGTATCTATATCACTCTATTCAATGAAAACCAAAAAAAAAAAGACAGATATTTTTTCTCTTAAAAATGAATTAGGAAATATTTTTCATAAAATTTATAAATGAATAAAAAAAAATAAAAAAACCTGTATACAAAAAAAAAAAAAAACTAACTTAACTACAAAAAAGTGACAACATATTTTTTTTATTTTTCCGCTTCCAAAGAAGAAAACTATTGAGATTGAAATTTCCGGTTTAAATTTTTATTAACATTAAAATGGCTTTATCTAAGTTTTGGGGTTTATCAATTAATTTTTGAAAATTTTCATTCAGATTAAGTTTCAAAATTTGGTCGCAGGCTGGTAAATTTTCAATAATCAATAAAGTTTCATCAGTGTTGTTAATTTGTTCAACAAACAAAACAGAAAGCAACAAAATTAAATGATGAGAACATAAAATTTACGAATTTGTTTGAATTCATGGATGTTTTTTTTTTTATGATTTTATGTTTAGAAAAAATCTTTTATTTAAATTAAGTATTCACACCAATTTCTGAAGTAAAGCCAACAAAAAAAATAAAAGTATGTAGTATGTATCTATATAAATAAATAAATATTGGGTAATTTAATATAAATGTGATTGTGTTGTAGAATAATAATAATATGATTGTAAATTGTAATAAAAATGTAAATATTTTCATTATTGAATAAAATATAATATAATATTATGATTGATAAAGTAATTAGGTTTTTTTTTTTAATTTTATTTGATTATTGTTTTTGGCATTGTAGAAGACACACATTAGCTGTATAAGAAATTAATTACTTCAATTAGTAGGCAAAGAAAATTAATTGATGACCTGAAATATCGTCGTACTAATAAAATATTTTATCATTAGTTGTTATACATTAAACATACTTATACATAATATGTAGAATTTTACATAATATATATTATATTAAATTTATCTAACCTCATAAACAAGTAAAAAATTTTATTATTTCCTATACGTATAGTTATTTATTGAGAATATCGTTAGAATATAATATATTTTAAAATCATAAAAATAATATTAACTGACCTTAAGTATACACGGGTAAATAATATTAGTATTAAAAAAATTACGATGTTAAACATTATAAATATATTCAATCGATATTAGCAACTTCGGTAGAATTTCTTATTTATATACAAATTCTATTTAGTGACTGCGTAGCATGTTGGCAGACATTATTGTGATTCTATGAAAACATATCGATAATCCTAGGAATAGTGTTAAATATCAATAAGCACAAATAAAGACAGAATTATCCAGACGTTTTTGTGTAAATAAATTAATAAATTTTTTCAGAAAATTTGATAGGTTAAAAATCATTATGAAAAACATATCCAGGTTCCAACATGAAAGTCGTGAAACTTCATGCTACGCATTCGTAGACAAAAATGTTTCTATAGAACATATAGATAATCCTAAAGGTAATAAATATATCGTCTTTAGATTGTAATGACGTAGTTAGTTAAAAATATTTTTGATAATTAAAAGAATGAATATAAAAACGTAACGTAACTTAATGCATGAATAAACATTGTATACTAAAAATACATTATCGATACTACTAAGGGTAGTTAAATGTCGAGAAGCGCAAGTCTAAAATGAAAATGATACATAAAATTTTCTTACGTAAAATATCGAAATATCGGTACTCCAGTACAAAAACGAAGTAATTAAAAATGTATGAATGCATGGATAAATTTTATTGTCAATGCATTATATGCATTATATTATACTCCTAAGGGTAGTTAAATGTCGAGAAGCGCAAGTCTAAAATGAAAATGATACATAAAATTTTCTTACGTAAAATATCGAAATATCGGTACTCCAGTATAAAAACGAAGTAATTAAAAATGTATGAATGTATGGATAAATTTTATTGTCCATGCCATTATATGCATTATATTATACTCCTATGGGTATAGTTAAATGTCAAGAAGCGCAATTCTAAAATGAAAGTGAACGCGTATAACAAATGAATCTAGCGATACTCCAATATAAAATCTTCGTAACTTGTTGTATCTATATGCGTGCAAGACATTATCGAAATTCCTAAGGGTAGTTAAGACTGAAAATTGGATATTTATATTATATATCAGGGGTGGCCAGACTTTATCCGACAGGAGCCTAAATTTCAAAAATCAGAATTGTCGAGAGCCGCAATTAGAAATTGATTAAATATGTAAACTGTCTTTATTGTCATTTTCATTTATCTTTATTTTCATTCATAATTTATTTAATAAAATACAATTATATACATTAAAAATACTTATAGAAAATTTTTATATGCTGTTGTTTTATGTGTTTGTATCTTGACCGCGAATCGTTGAAAATCTGCCTCATAACTTGTTAGTGCCGTACGAATAAACTCAGTTAAATGTTCATTTGTTAGCTGGGAACGGTGCTTCGATTTAATAAATTTCATTGTTGAATTCAAAGATCACAGCAGTATGGTGTACCAAATATCGAAATCAATTTATAAAAAATAAACGTGAGAACTTTTCTTACGCGGTTAAAATAAATCGGAAAATATTGCAATTCGCATGCATGTTTATTTATAATGAAAAATCATATGACAACGAATACATTACATAAGAAAACGGTTTTTTTTAAATTGTATTTGTATTTTTAACAATATTTTTTCGAACGTGGCTAGAGCCGCAGTGAAGAAGAACGAGAGCCGCATGCGGCTCGCGAGCCGCAGTTTGGCCAAGTATGTTATATATGGTATGTAGTCATGTAGTATGCAATTGTTAGTTATTCACATTTACATTTAAGTGCAATCTAATACGGATTCCAATTTAAAAATCTAAATTTAAGAAATTCGCAAAATATCAATATCTATATCTTCTATACACATCATATAATTTCAATGTAAAACATTATATTAAAATTTTTCTGTCTACTTTCTAAAATGTCTTTTTATGCCTGAATTAAAATTAATATTAAACCATTTTATTATAAAATTTTCTAACATAAGATGATTTTATGCTAAATATCTTTTAATTCTCAGATAAATTCATAAATTTAACATGCTGAAAGGGCAAAACAATTTATAGCTTATACTGTTGTTTAATTATTATCTTCTACAACAACAAAACAGCAACAACAAAAAAAAAACAGAATTCACAAAATTGATTTGAAATTTATATTATGTTGAACATTCATAAAATATGTATAAAATGTAGATTTTGTTGGCTGGCATCATTCTAGGAGGGGTGATGAAGAAATAAATAAGAAAAAATATTATATTATGTGTACATAATTTTTTTATTTTTTTTTTATGCTGAAGATGAAAAAAAAAAATTGAGAGTAAATTCAATATTTTAAAAGTAGAGGAAAAAATATTTCATTTTTGAATGAATTCTTGTATTTTGTGTTTCATAAAGATTTCCGTACTGTTTATACTACACACTTAGAATACGTACATTTTGTATACAGATTACGGTGTATATTGCATATAGCATTTGGTAGTAATTAATATTTGGTAGGACTAATACTTGGAAACTATATATCAGATATGAACTTTTAATAAAATTATTGAAATTGGTTTTAAGTAGCGAAATTGTTTTGTAAAGCTGAGAATGGGTTAAGAGTTTAAATCATACAAATTATATTTCACTTATGAAGTGATTGAAAAATATGCACATTCAGTCAATTTGACATAATAATGTTGAATGTATATATTATTAAAAAATGTTTACATTAAATGTACATATTTTTTTTAGGATTGATAAAATGAAAATTATATTTGAATAAATAATATTCTTCTTAAAATATTTTGAATTAAAAAAATTTAGCTGAAGTCCTGCTGGAATACTAGAAATATTCGTTTCAGAACAACATGAAAAAATATTTCCTTATATATAAAAATTTTATTGATTTTCTTTCTTTTTTTTTTGTAATTTCCCTAACTTTAACTGTAACATTAAATATTACTTTAACTGTAACATTAAATATTATGTTATACCGTGAACTAAGTCTAACTAGTTATATCGTTTTAACTAGTTATATATGGTTTTGAAAGAATAAAACAAGTAACAAATATACAAAAAAATCAATAAAATCATGTTAGAATAAATGAGAACCACAGTGAAAATTGATTAGGATTTGTTATTTCGGATTTGATGGTTTAAATATGTTTTATGTTATTTTGTGTATTTTTTTATTTTGAGTAGCAATTTTTTATTTATTTTTTTTTTTTTTCCATTTATTAAATATTTTTTGTTTATATAATGTTGTTGGTGTGATTCTCGGTGGGTATTTGAAAGTGATTAGCAAAAGTATAAAATTTTTTTTTTATTATTTTGTTTATTTTTTTTTTCTCTTGAAGCATAAAAATTTATGCTATATGGTATAGGAGGTAGCATAAAAAATTTTTTGTTATTGTATTATTTGTGAAAAAAAAATAAATAAAAAATAAAAAATGTTTATGGCAAAATAAAATATCAACAAGAATTTAATATTTGAAATTGATTTTAAGACTTATATTGCTAACTTAAGGGTGACCGCCAATTAAGTGCGATGAGCGTTGCGACGAGAGATGTTTAGAGAGATACTCTATTATTGAATAAATCATTAATGCAATATTCTGATGTATTCGTTTAGTATGGTCTAACTTTGTTCAACAGAGAAAGACATTTACAAAATGTAGCAGAAAAATTATAACTAAAACTGCGTTATTTTCTGGCTCCAAATCTTGCATTCATTATTAAACACAATAATTACTCGTCCAAAAATGTATAGGAAATGACTTGTAGCAAAAGTGGCTCCATCAAAATTATAGTTACCATTATTTTTTTCAAGCGAAGAAATAATAAGAAAATATAATATTAATAAAAAAAATATAGGAAATGTGTTTCAGATATATTATATGTCAAATATTAATCATTGAACAGAGATATATCTTAAAAAGTATGTAAAAAATAGGTGTAGGTGAAGATTCGTTCTAAAATATAACATCACATTGAAGTCTTAAATATTCAAATTCTTTAGTATTCAGATTATCAATTCCGACAATATAAGTTCAACTGAAACAAATACAAAATTTGTTATTAATTTTTAATTAATTTCAAGATTTTCATTTATAAAACATAAAAGTTAAGTGAGAATTATGTGAGTATAACCATTTATGAGCACAAAGTAATAATATGTATGTTATATATATATTTCAATTTTTTTTTAATATCAAAAACTTTATGGTAAAAAAATAAAAAAAAAATGAAAACCATAATCTTTTTAATTTTAAAATAAATATGAATTTATTATTTGCGCGCTTTTTCCTTTCAGAAAAAGAAAAAAACATAATATTTTTGAATAGAACAATTTAAAAGCATAAAACAAAAATTATATATACATATGAAGTATAATATTTTTTTTAACCACAGAACTGCGGAAACGCCTTCGGTGAAACAGAAAAAAAAATTAAAAAAAAAAAAACAAAAATTCATAAAGTTTACTGAATGATGACTTTAATAATAATTGAGTGCAAAACAATTTTTGATGAATAAACAAAATAAAATTATATTTGTTTTTTTTTTTTTTCTCTTTTATATATAATTAGTTTTTTTTTGTTTTTGTTTTTAGTTAATAAGTTTTTTCCCTATCAATTAAATTGTTTATTTTTATTTGGCTTTGACTTTTAATGGAATATATTATAAAAAAAAAATATAGAACAGTAGTGTAGTACCTCATAAATGAAACTCCTTTTTTTATATATATATTCCTACAACCACTCTAATTGTTTGATTGACATCCATTTTCAGCCCTCCCTTGATTTTAATGGCATTATTGGAATAAATATAAACTTCCATGGATCCCGGCGAACATTGTTTCGTTCCAGTTATTTATTATTTTAATAATTTCTCGCGGTTTATCGTGAGGTTTGCTGTTAACTCGCAATTCGAACTGTTTGGGAGTCTAGAAATCATCAAACAATCAGATACATTCAATTTAAAAGATAAAGTTCATTAACGAAAAAATTTACATGCTCTTTAGCCCTTTATTGTACTTACTTTAAGATATATATATATATATTAAATATTCATTTTCTGTCGAGTCTTGAAGTTACTGCAGAGATACTCAGTAACTATTTTCAATAATGAAAGCATCGAAAAAACCAAAGTGACCAAAAGTGTATAATTAATGAGTTTTATAATGCTGCTTATGCTCTAGTCATTGTCGATGTAGGATTCAAGTGATGGAAAATTTCTTACAATTAAGTGTGCTTATTATGTTTTCACAATATTTTAATTATATATCTGTATTGTACATTATATAATAATAAGGGAAAAAGTATTTCAGATTTTCTTAGAATTTTTATCATTTTAATTACATGCGATGGAAATTTTTCTCCAATCAATATAACCAATATCTTTTGCGATGGCAATATTTACAACAAAAATGTTTGTAAAACATTTTGTTAACAAAAAAAAAACAAAAAAAAATATTAATGTAATTTTGATCAAAATATTTGCTTTTTGTACATCATTTTATTTTATTTTTATTTTTAGAAGAAATAAAATTAAAAAAAAAAAAAAACACAGTATTATTCCGATCTAAATTTAGACTTAAAGAAATTTAATTAATAGCAAATTATTTTCTAAATAGAAATTATCTCAAGGTCGTTATTTAAGAATTTAATAATAATATTAAAAAAATTAACGAATAAAACAAAAAAAAAAATTAGAAATAAAAATAACAAATATTTTTGAGTATGTTATTAAATATAAATACATATTATATTAAAATTATGTTAAATTTCAATGCTATTAAAAAAAATTTATTTTATTTTGTAATTTTTAAACTTTATTTAAAATAAGAGAAAATAATAAACCATATTCGGTTTAGTCGTACTAACTGTTTTTATCCCGCGAGATATGACCAAGGTATGTTGAAAATAAATATATCTTAAAAATCGAAAAGTTGAAAATGTGACTCGTTCTTCATTTATGAAATATACAATTCCGTATTTTTAAATCCTTTATATTAATTTGGTATCGTTGACGGCAAAACCTCATCTCGATCCGGGAAGTAAGAGAAGAAATCTGTGAGAGGCTCCCATGTAAAGGTTTTATATAATAAAAACTGTGTTGTGTTTCACAATTTAATAATTTTTTCTATAAACCCCCAAAGAGTAAAAATAAATCATAAATTACTAATTCATTTTTTTTGTTGAAGTTTATACTTCTTTAGGCGCGGTGTATGATATAAATGAGTAATTCTGTAGGGGGTAAAAATTTTTTTACTCATTCGAATTTGAGTTAAAAAAAAAAACGACATGCTGTACCGTTTGAATACTCAAAAAAAATGAGTCAACTCAATAATCATTTGTTATTTATAAAAACAAAATAATTTGGCGCGAAAAATTTAAATTCAAATTATTTTTAAAAATCTATCGTTTACAAATTTTTTAAAATTTAAATTTTTTTTCAAATTAGGTAGTTCAATAAACCATTTGTCATTTATAAAAACAAAATAATTTGGCGCGGAAAATTTAAATTCAAATTATTTTTTAAAAATCTTTCGTTTACAAATTATTTAACAACTAAAATTTATTTTTCAAAATAGGTAGGTCCGGTGAAATAAAGATTATCTGCCGAAAATTTTTTGGGCAGGGACCTACGGTTAGGTTGTGCCGGCTCAAAATATGTTAAAAAAAAATTTTTCCTCCGGTCAAATAATTAGATTACCTGACCAAAAATTTTGGATACGGAGCTACAGTTAGAGTCTTCCCGCCTCAAAATATACCAAAATAATTTTTTTTTTCAGAAGTGAGGGCGGAAGTGAGGGCAGAAGTGAGGGCGGAAGTGAGGACGGAAGTGAGGACGGAAGTGAGGACGGAAGTGAGGGCGGAAGTGAGGTTGGAAGTGAGGGCGGAAGTGAGGGCGGAAGTGAGGGCGGAAGTGAGTGCGGAAGTGAGGGCGGAAGTGAGGGCGGAAGTGAGGGCGGAAGTGAGGGCGGAAGTGAGGGCGGAAGTGAGGGCGGAAGTGAGGGCGGAAGTGAGGGCGGAAGTGAGGGCGGCAGTGAGGGCGGAAGTGAGGGAGGAAGTGAGGGCGGAAGTGAGTGCGGAAGTGACGGCGGAAGCGAGGGTGGTAGTGAGGGCGGAAATCAGGGTGGAAATCAGGACGGAAGTGAGGGCGCAAGAGAGGTTGGTAGTTAGGGCAGAAGTGAGGGAGGAAGTGAGGGCGGAAGTGAGGGCGGAAGTGAGGACGGAAGTGAGGACGGAAGTGAGGACGGAAGTGAGGGCGGAAGTGAGGTTGGAAGTGAGGGCGGAAGTGAGGGCGGAAGTGAGGGCGGAAGTGAGTGCGGAAGTGAGGGCGGAAGTGAGGGCGGAAGTGAAGGCGGAAGTGAGTGCGGAAGTGAGGGCGGAAGTGAGGGCGGAAGTGAGGGCGGAAGTGAGGGCGGAAGTGAGGGCGGAAGTGAGGGAGGAAGTGAGGGCGGAAGTGAGTGCGGAAGTGACGGCGGAAGCGAGGGTGGTAGTGAGGGCGGAAATCAGGGTGGAAATCAGGACGGAAGTGAGGGCGCAAGAGAGGTTGGTAGTTAGGGCAGAAGTGAGGGCGGAAGTGAGGGCAGAAGTGAGGGCGGAAGTGAGGACGGAAGTGAGGACGGAAGTGAGGGCGGAAGTGAGGGCGGAAGTGAGGACGGAAGTGAGTGCGGAAGTGAGGGCGGAAGTGAGGGCGGAAATGAAGGCGGAAGTGAGGGCGGAAGTGAGGGCGGAAGTGAGGGCGGAAGTGAGGGCGGAAGTGAGGGCGGAAGTGAGGGCGGAAGTGAGGGCGGAAGTGAGGGCGGAAGTGAGGGCGGAAGTGAGGGAGGAAGTGAGGGCGGAAGTGAGTGCGGAAGTGACGGCGGAAGCGAGGGTGGTAGTGAGGGCGGAAATCAGGTTGGAAATCAGGACGGAAGTGAGGGCGCAAGAGAGGTTGGTAGTTAGGGCAGAAGTGAGGGAGGAAGTGAGGGCGGAAGTGAGGGCGGAAGTGAGGACGGAAGTGAGGACGGAAGTGAGGGCGGAAGTGAGGTTGGAAGTGAGGGCGGAAGTGAGGGCGGAAGTGAGGGCGGAAGTGAGTGCGGAAGTGAGGGCGGAAGTGAGGGCGGAAGTGAGGGCGGAAGTGAGGGCGGAAGTGAGGGCGGAAGTGAGGGCGGAAGTGAGGGCGGAAATGAGGGCGGAAATGAGGGCGGAAGTGAGGTTGGAAGTGAGGGCGGAAGTGAGGGCGGAAGTGAGGGCGGAAGTGAGGACGGAAGTGAGGACGGAAGTGAGGACGGAAGTGAGGACGGAAGTGAGGGCGGAAGTGAGGTTGGAAGTGAGGGCGGAAGTGAGGGCGGAAGCGAGGGCGGAAGTGAGGGCGGAAGTGAGGGCGGTAGTGAGGGCGGAAGTGAGGGCGGAAGTGAGGGCGGAAGTGAGGGCGGAAGTGAGGGCGGAAGTGAGGGCGGAAGTGAGGGCGGAAGTGAGGGCGGAAGTGAGGGCGGAAGTGAGGGCGGAAGTGAGGGCGGAAGTGAGGGCGGAAGTGAGGGCGGAAGTGAGGGCGGAAGTGAGGGCGGAAGTGAGGGCGGAAGTGAGGGCGGAAGTGAGTGAGGAAGTGAGGGCGGAAGTGAGTGCGGAAGTTACGGCGGAAGCGAGGGTGGTAGTGAGGGCGGAAATCAGGGTGGAAATCAGGACGGAAGTGAGGGCGCAAGAGAGGTTGGTAGTTAGGGCAGAAGTGAGGGAGGAAGTGAGGGCGGAAGTGAGGGCGGAAGTGAGGACGGAAGTGAGGACGGAAGTGAGGGCGGAAGTGAGGTTGGAAGTGAGGGCGGAAGTGAGGGCGGAAGTGAGGGCGGAAGTGAGTGCGGAAGTGAGGGCGGAAGTGAGGGCGGAAGTGAGGGCGGAAGTGAGGGCGGAAGTGAGGGCGGAAGTGAGGGCGGAAGTGAGGGCGGAAGTGAGGGCGGAAGTGCGGGCGGAAGTGAGGGCGGAAGTGAGGGCGGAAGTGAGGGCGGAACTGAGGGCGGAAGTGAGGGCGGAAGTGAGGGAGGAAGTGAGGGCGGAAGTGAGTGCGGAAGTGACGGCTTAAGCGAGGGTGGTAGTGAGGGCGGAAATCAGGGTGGAAATCAGGACGGAAGTGAGGGCGCAAGAGAGGTTGGTAGTTAGGGCAGAAGTGAGGGCGGAAGTGAGGGCAGAAGTGAGGGCGGAAGAGAGGTTGGTAGTTCGGGCAGAAGTGAGGGCGGAAGTGAGGTTGGAAGTGAGGGCGGAAGTGAGGGCGGAAGTGAGAGCGGAAGTGATGGCGGAAGTGAGGGCGGAAGTGACGGCGGTAGTGAGGGCGGAAGTGAGGGCGGAAGTGAGGGCGGAAGTGAGGGCGGAAGTGAGGGCGGAAGTGAGGACGGAAGTGAGGGCGGAAGTGAGGGCGGAAGTGCGGGCGGAAGTGAAGGCGGAAGTGAAGGCGGAAGTGAGGGCGGAAGTGAGGGCGGAAGTGAGGGCGGAAGTGAGGGCGGAAGTGAGGGCGGAAGTGAGGGCGGAAGTGAGGGCGGAAGTGAGGGCGGAAGTGAGGGCGGAAGTGAGGGCGGAAGTGAGGGCGGAAGTGAGGGCGGAAGTGAGGGCGGAAGTGAGGGCGGAAGTGAGGGCGGAAGTGAGGGCGGAAGTGAGGGCGGAAGTGAGGGCGGAAGTGAGGGAGGAAGTGAGGGCGGAAGTGAGTGCGGAAGTGACGGCGGAAGCGAGGGTGGTAGTGAGGGCGGAAATCAGGGTGGAAATCAGGACGGAAGTGAGGGCGCAAGAGAGGTTGGTAGTTAGGGCAGAAGTGAGGGCGGAAGTGAAGGCAGAAGTGAGGGCGGAAGTGAGGGCAGAAGTGAGGGCGGAAGTGAGGGTGGAATTACCTAACCAAAAATTTTGGAGAGCGAGCTATGGTTAGGGTCTTCTCTGCTTAAAATATGCAAAAAAAAAAAAGTTTTTTAAATAGGTAGCGCCGGTGAAATAAAGATTACCTGCCCAAAAGTTTTGGGTAGCTAGCTACTTTTAGAGTCGTCCTGGCTCAAAATATAAAAAAAAACACACGAAGCAGTCATAGGAACTGCCGAAAGAAGTTTATACTTAAAGCTCTAAACTATGAAATAACAGTGGCTATAAATGATGGGCTGCTCAGTACAAAATGTAAATTAAAATAAAAATCAGTCCAGCAGTCCAAAATCAGTCCATTATTTGTAGTCATTGTTATTTCATAGTTTAAAGCTTTAAGTATAAACTTCTTTCGGCAGTTCCTATGACTGCTTCGTGTGTTTTTGACTTTCTTTTTGATAATCAAAGGTTTGAAAATCAATAGGAAATGCTACATTTGTGATTCATATAGTTATATAATTAGGCTTCAACCCCATAAAATCATATTTGGTTTAAAACAGTTTTGTAAAATAAATTCTTTAAAAACAAAATTAATTCAAATTGAATTAATTTTGAAGTAATAAAATGCCAATTAAGCTTTCTCTTATCTTTTTCAATGTAATAAGTTCTGTGTGAACTAAAACAAAGAAAAATAGATAAAACTAGAAGATCTTATTTCGAAACTAAAAAATGTAAAACTGTACTTAAAATTAAAATCTGGAATAAAAATAAAGTTAGTTCTGAAGAGGAATTCAAATAAAATAGTTGTTTTATTTTTGGCGCAGTCGGTGAAGATTTTTTTTTAAAATTTTTTTTAAGTTATAAAAAAAAAAAAAAAAAAAAATAGTATTTTAAATTTTTTATTAAAATTATTGAAAAAATAATTGGAAAAAATTAATTTTTATTGAAAAAATAAAAAATTTTTTAATCGTAAGAAATAATATAATTTTTATTGAAAAAATAAAAATTTTAAGTTAGAAGATAGAGATTTGGTAATTATTGAAAAAATAAATTCAATCTCTATAAAAAGTTTAACAATAAGTAAATTAATTAAAATTTAAATTTTGCTACAAATATTAATAAATAAATAAAAATAAGTAAAATTATTGAAAAAAATAATTTTTATCTCTGAAGAAAAAATTCATAATAACGAATAACGAAAAAAAGTAACAAATTTTTATTGAGTATTTAATTGAAAAGATTGAGAATAAATAATAAATTATTGAGAATTTTATTGAGAATTTAAAGTATTTAACTGGAAAAATTGAGAATAAATAAGAAATTATTGAGAAAGTATTTAAACAATTAAAGTATTTAATTGAAAAATTTTGAAAAAATTAAGAATAAATAAGATATTATTGAGAATTTAATTGAAAAGAAAAAGTGACAATAAAAAAGAAATTAATATTAAATTAAATAAATAATTATTAAAATCTAAAACCATTAAAATTTGAGAAAACTATTTGAAAAAAAAAAAAAAATTTCATTGTAAAGTAAATTCCTATAAATTAAAATAAAATTAAAATTTTTGAAAAAAAATTTAAAATAAAAATTCCGATAAAACTTACCATAAAATCTAAATTTTTATAATTAAACAAATCTATAAATAAGAAATTAAATTTAAAATCATTGAAGCAGAAATCTCATCAAGCAACAAATCCACGCATTCAAGAAGACCACAAACACATCGAAAATTTAAACAGGCGAAAATTTTTAAGTTAAGTTACGTAAGTTTAGTTATTTTTATTTTAGCAATTTGGATTCAAAATTTTACTTTGTTTATCACTATTTTTTGTAATAATCATATTTTTTTTATTATTCGATTAAAAAGTAATTATTTTGTTATTGATAATTATCTAAGAATAAGTTTGTACCAAAAATTTCGGAAATGGAAGGACAAGAACTTTTAAATAATTTGGCAAAACAAATTAGTTATATATCTCCGTATTCTGGTGATAAATATAGCCTAACTCTTTTTATTGGAAGAATAGAAGCCTTACAAGCCTTAATAAATGCAATCCCAGAAGCATCTAGAAACGTTGCTAAAGGATACATCCTAGATAAAATAATAGGGCCCGCTAGGGAAACCATTATAAAAGCAGGTTCTGACCTTACTTGGAATGACATTAAGACGGCTTTAGTTACAAATCACGGTGAACAAACTTCTATGACAAAATTACTTGACGAATTACGCATGATGCGCTGTAACGGAAACATTGAAACTTTCTATTCAGACATTAACTTATTATTATGTAGACTCAATAATTCTCTTTATTTGTCGGAAAACGCAACTCCTGACAATTTAGCAACCAACAGAAGACTCGCGTTACAACATTTTACATCGAATTTGCCACCATTGGCGAAGAACATTGTGGAATGTAGAAATCCTGCAACATTGAATGACGCCTACAAATTGCTCAACGACCTAGGGTACTGTCAGAATACACAAAACGCAAGCCCGAGAAATTTTATGAACACAAATCGAAAAATCAATGAAACTCGGAATACAGAGAATAAATTAAATTTTAACGGAAATACTAACCAATACAATACCAACCAATACAATACTAATAGAAACGGTTTTAGCCATAATAATACTTATTATCGGAATATGAACGGAAATAATTACAGACCTAACGAAAATAATAGTAACAATAATTTTAATCAACGTTTTCATTCTAACTCTAATTATCAACAAAATTTTAATAGAAACAATCTCGTTCAAAATAATTCCAACATTAACCATAGTTTCAGTAATAATCGTAACAATATTTCGAACCAACCAAGCAATAGTAATAATTTTCAACAGAATCGATTCAACACACCTAATAATAATAATTATCCTTTTTTCCACGGAAACCAATATTTTCCCAATCAACAACTTAATAATATTAATCGGTTTAATACAAATACGAACAACAACAATAACAGGAACCTGAATATGAGAGACAGAGTCGAACCAATGGACATTACAGTAAACGAAAATTCTAAAACTTTTGACGAACAACTGAATACTTTTGAACAACCCAATACTTTTAAACAACCCAATACTTTTGAACAACCCAATACTTTCGAACAACAAAATTTTTACGAAGGCCTACAAAATAATTTCGAAGAACCCATCTCCGACTTTCAATCAAATTTCCAATCAAATTTTCAAGACCAGGCCTCAAACGACTACCATATATAGTACTAAAATCCCCAAAAGGAGATATGAAATTTATAATCGATAGTGGTGCAGAAAGTAGTATAATAAACCCAAACCTCTGTAACCCAAAATGGAGACTTAATGTTAACAACATACCTTTGAAAGTTTTAAATAGAAACATTGAGACTACCGCTATCTATAAAATACCAATGTTTAAAGAATTTAATGAAAACAAAGATCATTTCGTAACTTTCCTAGAATATAAATTTCATACAAACTTCGATGGATTAATAGGAAACAATATTTTAGTTGACTTAGAAGCAGTTATTGACTATAAAAATAGACTATTACACACTCGACATGCGACTCTCCCTTTTTTCCTTAATTTAGATGAAGAATGTTACCATCAAAAATTCTCTAATTCTGACTCTTCCAATATATTCAGTAATGAAACTTATAATGGAACCATCCCTATAAACATTTTCCCAAAACACCAAAACGAAAGTGACACAATGAAATTGAAAACCGTTTTAAGCAATTATCAAGATTTATTTTTTTCTGAAGGAAATAGGTTGACATTTACCAACGAAATTAAACACCACATTAAGACCAAAATTGATACCCCCATTTTTTCCAAATTATACCGATATCCCGAAATACATAGAGAAGAAGTAGACAGACAGATTAAAGAAATGCTTGAGCAAAAAATTATAGTTTCTAGCGATAGTCCTTATAACGCCCCAATATGGGTTGTACCTAAAAAACCTGACAATTCAGGAAAACAAAAATTTAGAATAGTAATTGACTATCGAAAACTCAACGAACAGACTATAGATGATAGATTCCCACTTCCCAACATTGACGAAATATTTGACAAACTCGGTAAATGCACTTATTTTTCGAAAATCGATTTAGCTAAAGGTTTTCACCAACTGGAAGTTGCTCCAGAAGATCGAGCAAAAACGGCTTTTTCCACTGCAACCGGGCACTACGAATTCGTACGCATGCCTTTCGGGTTGAAAAATGCTCCTTCAACTTTCCAACGGTTAATGAATAGAATTCTCGAAGATTACATTAACAAAATTTGTGTAGTTTATCTTGACGACATTTTAATTTTTTCGACCAGTTTTGAAGAACATTTACTATCACTCAAAAAAATTTTACAGAGATTAAGAGAAACAAATTTAAAAATACAAATCGACAAATGCAGTTTTGCTGACGAGACTACTGACTATCTAGGACACATTATTTCTGACGAAGGTATAAAACCTGATTATAGAAAATTTGAAAGTATTAAAAATTTAAAACTACCAACGACTATTAAAGAAATACAACAATTCCTTGGTATAACCGGCTATTACAGAAAATTTATAAAAGACTATGCACGGGTAGCTTATCCCATCATTAAATACTTGAAAAAGGATCTCAAAATTAATGTATGTGATCCTGAGTACATAGCTTCTTTCAACAAACTCAAGCTGTTATTAATTAGTGAGCCAGTTCTCAAAAGCCCTGATTTTCAAAAACCTTTTTTATTAACGACTGATGCGTCGAATTATGCTATTGGAGCTGTTTTAAGTCAAAATAGCCACCCAGTATGCTACGCGTCCCGCACATTGAACGATCATGAAAAAAGATATTCGGTCATCGAAAAAGAGCTTCTCGCCATTGTTTGGGCAGTTAAATATTTTAGGGTATACTTGTTCGGGAGAAAGTTTACAATTTGTACCGATCATAAACCACTTATTTGGCTTCATAATCTTAAGGAACCAAATATGAAATTACAGAGATGGAAAATAAAGCTCAATGAATATGATTTTAATATCAACTATGTAAGAGGAAAAGAAAATCGAGTAGCAGACGGACTTAGTCGCTATACCAAACCAGACGAAAACCCGGAAATTATTAATCAGGAACTTTATAATAGCGAAAATCTTTCAACTTCTTTGATTGAGAATAATTTAAAAGACAGAATTAAATCAACCCACAAGCCCATCAACTTTTACAAAAATCAGATTTATTTAAATTTCGGCGAAAAATCCAAAAATACCATTAAAATTATACATAAGAAGATTCAAAATTTTATACTTATTAAAGAAACATCAGATTTGCTCGGTTATATGGAAAAAATACTCATAGAAAAAGTTACGATGTGCGTTTATTCTGAAAACAAAGAGTTATTTACCGAATTCGAAAATCTATTTTTTAAATATTTTCCTAACCATCATAACTTTAGACTAGTTAGATCTGACCTAAAACTAACGGACGTAACTGACGAAGACAAATTATTAACTATTATTAAAGATGAACACTTACGTAACAACCATAGAGGTATAACCGAAGTATTCAATGAGTTAAAAGAAAAATTTTATTTCCCAGACTTATTACACTTTATTACTAAATTGATAAACAATTGTGAAATTTGTATTTTGGCTAAACATGATCGCCACCCAAATAAAATCCCATTTAGATTAACTGAAAATGCTAATTGTATCAACGACATCGTTCACATTGACATTTGGTTTCCTTACAGAAATGTAATGTATTTGACTACTATTGATAAATTTTCAAAATTTGCTACTATTCATAAATTAAACGACAGGACTTGGGTTTCAATTTTAAAAGCTTTAAAAGAAAGAATTCAATTTTTGGGAAAAATGAGGAAATTGGTACACGATAACGAGACATGTATACTACATAACGCAATAGACCTTTACCTAAAAGACAATAACATTGAAATACACGTCACTACGGCCGGGAAAAAGACGGGAAATTCAGACGTAGAAAGACTGCACGGCACCTTGAATGAACATTTACGCATAATGGAGGCAGAAAAAACCAACATAGGGGAACTTGACGAACGAATTCACAAAGCCATACTTTTTTATAACAATACTATTCACTCAACCACCAAAATTCGCCCTTTTGATTTCATTATTAAAAACTTTGATAAAAATGACATTACAAATTTAGCTACAAAATTCAATCAAGAAAAATTAGATCGTACACAAAATTTAAATAAAAATCGGGACTTTAATTATGAAATAAACGATAACGTAGTAAGAAATAGAATTGTAATAAAAAACAAACCCAAATACAAAAAACTACATAAATATCAAAAATTTGGAGATTACACAGTAGACAACAGTAATAACAGACGAACAAAATACCACGAAACACAACTTAAACGTAGATTCAAATACCAGGACTAATTTTCTTTCCTCTTTCTCTCTTTCGCAGAATGTATTTTAACATAATAATTACACGTTATAAATTTAGAAGACTTTTCGGACATATTGCAGACAATTGAAACCAACATATTATTTTTAAACATTTCTAGATTTTCTAATAATTACAAACTTCTAGTAAGAGAATTAAAAACCGCTAAACAAAACCTACAGACATTACTACCACAAAACTTACAAAAAAGATTTAAACGAGGTTTCATTAACATGGTCGGTTCTGCTTTAAAATACTCTTTCGGTACAATGGATAATGACGACGCCGACGAAATTTACAAACATTTACAAAATCTGGACATTAACGCTAAACAAATAACAGAACAAATTAACAAACAAGTTTTCATTAACAATAATCTTATCAAAAATCTCAATAAAATCACAGAACATGTTAACACGGGACAAAAACAAATTGAAGAAACTTTTAACAAAATTACAAACGAATCACTAAGAGCTTTAACTACTGCCAAAGAAATCGAATTTACTTTCCAAATTTACGCTGACATTTCTACTATAAATAAACAAATTGAAAAAATTTCCGACATTATACTTTTAAGTAAATTAGACGTACTAGCACACGACATTTTGACAGACGAAGAAATTACTAAATACAACATAACATCGAAGAATCTTGCTTTTATAAAAAATTACGTTTTAATTAAAGACAAAATTGTCATATTTGCATTAGGCATTCCAAAATTCTCACCCGAAACTTTTTACAACGGCTTAATAATTCCATTTCCGAACGAAAAATTTGAAGAATTAGATTATAAAATCGAAAAAATTATTATAAATAAAAATAGTATCTATCAATATTCCAATGATGTAAAAAAGAAGAATTTAAAATTCCATACTAATAGTTGTATAAGGAAAATTTTTTATAAGAACAATACATGTAACATTCGAATTAATAAAAACCCTTCTGTTGAAGAAGTTTTCGACGATTTGTTAATAATTAAAAATTTTCCGTTAACGGAAATCGAACAAAATTGTATGGATCAAAATATTGTAATAAAAGGAAATAGCATACTTAAGTTTATAAATTGCAAAATTCAAATACACGAACTAATATTCCAAAATACACTGCAAAACATGACAAACAAAATTATACTACATTTAACAGACTTTAATTACACAAAACGAATTCAAAATCTCACACTAGAAACACTACATACAAAACACATTGAAAATAGAGAAATAATAAATTATGTTAAATTCGAACAAAGATTAGTTTACAGTTCTTATACTTTTATTTTCATTGTAATTGTCACTATAATAATAATTTTTTATGTAAAATTTTATAGAAAAAATACAGCAAATGTACAAATAATTCAGAAAACAAATGAGGAAGATAAAAGAAAAATTGAGCCGTTTGCAGAGACGCAAACTAATTTTCGGGGTGGAGTAGTTATATAATTAGGCTTCAACCCCATAAAATCATATTTGGTTTAAAACAGTTTTGTAAAATAAATTCTTTAAAAACAAAATTAATTCAAATTGAATTAATTTTGAAGTAATAAAATGCCAATTAAGCTTTCTCTTATCTTTTTCAATGTAATAAGTTCTGTGTGAACTAAAACAAAGAAAAATAGATAAAACTAGAAGATCTTATTTCGAAACTAAAAAATGTAAAACTGTACTTAAAATTAAAATCTGGAATAAAAATAAAGTTAGTTCTGAAGAGGAATTCAAATAAAATAGTTGTTTTATTTTTATATCAATGTATTGACAAATAAAAAAAAGTGACCAACCTTGTGTATGGAAAAGGCCTTTTTCTTAATTTAAATGTTTGAGTTATATAATTTGAAATGTTCATTGTATCGATAGTAGAGATTCATAAGCAACTTATATATAACTTTAAGTGTATGTTTAATGAGTTAAGACAAAAAGTATGGAAATAAAATTACATCATTAACGTCATACCTACTATTTCTATACATTTTGTATATTATTCTTAAAAACCTTTAAATAAAAAATATAATATAGAAAATATTTTCAATTTATTTTTTTTTTTATAAATGAATTATTTTTATGATTCATCAATTCAATTGACTTCAAATATTTCAATCTGACTAATTTTTCATTTTATGTTTTCTTTTTGCTCATTATCTGTTAAAAAAAAACAAGAAAAAAACTTTTATTTTTGAACTGAAATTGGTGTGACTAAAAAATTGTTTTTCTTTTTATATTATTTCATTAAAGAACAAAAATAAGAAAAAACAAAAAAAAATGTATTTATTTGTTGAGGTAACAAGAGAAATTGGAATCTTATCAAAGGAAAAATAAAATAAAATAATTTTTTCTTCCATTTTTTGCTGTATAGTTATGCTTATTGTTTACATATTGTATATTTTTAATTATATACAGATAAAAAAAAGAGAAATGAAATAATTCTTATCTAAAATTTTAAGATTTTTATTATACACTTGGAATCAGAATATGTAGTTAGACCGATTGCATACAAGGTGTTTTGAATTCATCATAATAATAAATTTTACAGATCATTGAAAATTATGAATAATGATGAACGATGGGACAAAAAATATGATGACAATTTTAAAAAAAAAAAACAAAATTAAATTTTTATCGACATTCTTCAAATATACAATTTACTGATTTAATTGATTCAGCTAACTTTTTGAATTTGGATTACGACAAGTTGGTTATAGTAGACTTTAATTGTCAAATCTATACTCTTGTTAGTTTATATGATTTGAATTGATTTAAACGCATAGTTTCTCAACTCTATTTGGAATATAAGTGAAAGGAATTCGAGAATTTGTTTTATATGGCAAATACACTAGTTTGAATATTATGTGGCTTAAGTCAAACAGAAATTATGGAAAGAAATTAAACTAAAAAACTTATATTTTTATCAAAACTTTTTTTTTTATTAAACTTTTTAAAGAAAATTAATATTACTATATTATAAAAATGACACTTCTTTATTTTCAAAAAAAAAAAAAATATTTCAGTAATAATCTAAATTATTTAGAGCTAGATTTTTAGAATAAATTTTTAAAACTTAAAATAGAAATTAAAGATCAAATCCACAACAATCTTCCTCATATTTTACCCTTACACAGAGTATTGAAAAGCCGATGTATTTTATTTATCAACAACAAAAGTCATTTTCGCGACTATATATTTATAAATTTTAACGTAAAAGATTTTATCACTTATGACAAATTGATGACACATCGAATTATAAATAACAAAAATATGCTTTTTAAATAATTAGCAATGTGTATCTTTTAATTCATTTAATTCAGAATTTGATGGTTGATTTTGAGTTGGTTCAGATTTTCCCGATTTTATTGATCCATGGAGTTGGACATAATTCTGCTTCGGAGCTGAAGACAGTGAATTTGTGAGTATATCTAAATTAGTTGGTTTTTGATTTACTTGTTGTTCATATTTATTTGCTATTATTGTTTGAGTAATTTGTTGAGTTTTTTGCAGCATTTGTGCATAAAACAAGTCGTGGACATTTCCATTGGCTGCTCCAAAAAAGTTAACATGTTGTTGTTGAATTATCGAAGTATTAACATATGTTTCATTGAAATATTGAAATGGTGATGAATATGGAAGTAATACTGGATGTGTTGGTTGAAAAACACCTGCATAATTTGCAACCAAATTTGGTTGACCCGATAAATATGATTGCATTAGTATTTGTTGAGGAGTTGAAATATTCAAAAATTTTGGCCAAAGATTTTGATTTGGTACTTGAATTTGAGTTGATGCATATGCTGGAATACCCCAAAATGTTGGATGAAATTGATTTAAATTAGCCGAACTTGTTGGAACTGGAGGTGGTTGAGAATTTGATTTTAAAAGCTGTGGTTCCTGAATAGGTTTACCCTTTTCTGTTTTATTTTCTAATTGAACATATTTACTGGAATTCGGTCGAATTTCAGGCTCATTATTATCAAATTGAAATATTTTATCTAAAGAATCTTGAAAACCAGATAATGCAAAATGTTCTGCAGCTTTGCTGTAGGTTTTCGAGTTAACATAACATTTATAATTGAAATTTCCATAAATTGCTAGATTAACCAACATTAAATATGGATCTTTGTTTCTGCAAAGTGTTTCTGCTGCTCTTGCTGAATTATCGTTAAAATTTCTTACATTATTATCGGCTTTATTTATATCAAAAGGGCCAGGAAGGCTTTTCAATAATTGAACCTCTTTGATTGGATTTAGAAATTTTGCTTCATTAATGAAATAACTTCTCGATAATTCAGCTAATTGGTCTGAAATGTTAAATTAGAGTATTTAAAAAAAAATATTATGGTGCGGTAGTAACTTTATTTATTAAAATATTTATGTTCTAATTATGTATAAATGTGGTTAATTTATCATCATAGTGTAATAAATTCAATTCATATTTCTGGGAGTGCCAATAGTGTACTACTGTAGTTGATAATATTTTTGTTCTACCGTCTCCTCCTGATTACAATAATAATGTTTTATATTGCAAAAATTTTGCATATTAAAACTTACTAAAATTTAATTTCACCATTAGAGCAACTAATTTAACAAATTTCACACTCCAATCGTCAATTAAATAATCTTTGGAATTGTTTTCACTTATCTTTACAATTATCTCTATTTGGCTGTCATTTAAACCAGATTCTTGACAAATAATTTTTAATGGAATTTTTTTTATTTCTTGAATTAATGGATTGGTTGACAATAATGTTATTGATGAAATATTTTGACAAATAAAACAATCTTTTAATTTGCATTGGCCTGAAGAGACAAGAGTATTATAATTAATATTTTTAAATTTTAGTTCCTCTTACCTAATCCTTTTTCAATTCTGAGATTTTTAAAATTTTCTTGGTTCATTTTTATAATTTCAAAAAATTATAATTTATTTTTTTTTGAAAATACATTATTAAAAATTTTATATATTTTTTTTTACTTCAACGCATTGATGTTTTTAATATTTACAGAATACTAGGATTCGTAGAAACGAATGACATCAAACTGAAATACATATATATGAAAATATATAGAATTTCAATAAATATGTAAACATTTTGTTATCTCAACATTATTATTAAAATATTTAGCATTGAAATTTAATTTCACGGTATAGTGGTATAGTTGTTGACGTGAGATAATGATGAAAATTGTAGATATTATACATTCTATAAAATTTGAAATTCGGTGGTATATGAACTTGATTCTACCTTCGGTTGAAAATTTCTGTAACTAATCCATTGTTCATTTTAACAAAACAAATTGTTGGCACCTTGAATCTTATTTTCAGGGCTATAAATGACATTGCGACGAGATAAATATAGAGACTAATTACTATGAAGGCTTACTAGAATCCGCAATAAGTAGGTGATCTATTAAAATATATTCCTATTAAAAGTCTTTTGTGTGCCGAGGGTCAAGAATAAATTTTAGAGAATTAAAACGAAAAATTATGTTTTACAAAAAGTAGAAAATTTTCAAAAATATATTTTGCCACATAATATACAGTGTTTTACAGATTATGGTAATACAAATATTTAATTAATGTCTAATTAGTTCAAAATTTCTGCTTTTCTATAGCAAAATATCTGTGTGTATTTGTATATTTTATATATTGTTAATTTATATAAGAATGACAAAATTTAAATTTTTTACAATTCCACCAACATTTCAAATCTACACACCAACATATTTAATGGTAAATGAAATTTGGCTTGATTGCAAAATCAATGTTATAACTACATACATTATATTTGTATATGAAAATTTTAATGAAAATGCTTTATTTGAAATTAATTTATATACCTTCATCAAATTTTATTTTGAATTTGAAAATTACGAGGAAAACAAAAAATGTCATAATTTAATGATTTCACCCAGTAATAATATATATAAAATATAAACAAACAGGGTTATAAATTATGTATAAAGGAAGTTTTTTTTATTTAATTTATACTCTTATTCTCGCAGGTACATATCACAAATAAATTTCTATTGTTAAATTTTTAATTTTTAATGAAAATAAAAATGAAGTTATACACAAAAAATCTAACAACTTAATAATAAATTAAATATTTTGTTTAATAACTTCATTTTCACATAACAAAAAAATATAAGACACATGTCGGAGCAATAATTTTTTTATTTTTTAATATAAAATTCGACATTTTTATTCCGAAATTTAAAATTTATAAAACTTCAGAAGTTTAACTCCACAATTTAAAAAAAATTTGAAAATTTCATATTTCAACGTAAAAATAAATTATTTAATAATTGAAATTATGAAAATTATGTGAAGCATAATATTTTTATCAAGCTTTAAATTTCTACAAAAAAAATAATAATAATAAATTTAATAATACGATAAGTTTCTTATACGTACGTAAATATATATTCAACAACAACATTATTATAGTTATACAGATAATCAGTGTTTTTGTTAATGAGTAACTCATTTTTCATTACATTTAAATAATGAATTAACTAAAAAGTTCTTCTCGTAATATTTATAAACACATAAATATAAGTATATAATAATATATACACATTAAAAGTATTATATGCATAATTTCCATTTCTATACATCCAGCAGACTTGTTGTATATGAAAAGAATAATAATATAGGAGTGTGATATATACATATACCTAAATTTTCTTAAGGGAAACATTTTATTTTATGTTATAACTAAGTATGTGCATTGTTAAGTATATATCATATATATGTACTGTACATAAATATTAACATCTGTACATAATTTTATTTTATTATATTGTAGATACACATCATGCAATTTTTGCAATATAACTATATATTAAAATACCTATATATAATACTTTTAAAGTTTAAATATTGGATAAAATAATATTCAGAATTACATATACTTATTATCATTATTATTATTATTATTCAGAATTTTCTTAGTTCTAATAAAAACAATATTTTGAAATTATATAATTTCTCAATTTTACTATTTTCTTACGATAGCAAAAAGCTGTTCTCTAGTGAAATAAGTTTCTGACAGAAATTTGGAAAATTATCGATTTTTGATTAATCTTAATAATATAATGTTTTTAGAAGTTTATTAAAGTAAACTTTTAGTTTATACAAAAAAAAACCAAGAAAATAGATGACGGAGTCTATTAAAAAAAATTATTATAATAATACTGATATTTTAAATTATTTAAATTTAATGAACTCTGTACTTGTCAAGCTAGGGTCTATTTTAATCTTATTTCTTTAGTTTCGTTAAAAATAATTCATTGAAAAAAAATGTTTTAAATTTAACTCAAATGAGCTTTGAATCCAATAAATAGTAACTACAGAAATCCTTAAAAAGATGCCATATAAAAGAAGTCCTTAAAAATGTACAACTGAAATAAAAAAAAAAATAAAAAAAAAATTTCAAGTATAAAATTTTAGGGTAAATATTTTCAATTCCTTTCTTTTAAATTCGCTCCCCTTAAAATTTTTCATAATTTAAAAAATTTTTATTAGTACATACGTATGAAGATAAGTTTATGTAGATATATACAGAGGATACTGCAAACACAGGGAATAATAATATAATGAAAAAACAAAAAATAAAATAAAACATTTAGGTTGTGGTTTATAAGTTCAACTGGCTTAAAAGATTTAAGTTTTATATTTTTATAATTCAGGTGGAAATTGAAAGTTGTATTCAGGAATTATAAGAAATTTTCGTATGAATTTTTTTTTTGTTTGACTTACCACAACAAATTTGTATGTATGTATTAGAGTGAGTTTTCGTGATTTTCTTAATAATATTTTCTTATTAATATCGCATATATATAATTAATACATTTATGACCATTATTAGATAATCATTATTAATAGATTTCTATAATGAGACAATATTTCTTGAATAAGAACAAAAAAAAAAAAATATGGGTGTTTAATATAAGTTTATATTATTCTTTTTCAATATAATAATATTATTTCTTAAACATAAAATATATGTATTACGAATGGATTCGTGGAAGTAAAATTATATGTATTTAAAAAGTTTTAAACAGACTGAAATTGATTTGAATTTTATATATAATTATAAAATAATGTGAAGTAGTGATAATTTTACATTTCTCCCACCATTATCCAAAATTACAGATGTATAGTATAAGATATAAATATTTAATAAATATTTTTAATTTTATTGGCTCCCATATATATTTCTGACAACTACTAAACTTACATTATTGAAATAAGTTTAAATTATAACTTTATTATTATTAAAAATCTCTAAAACACACTATTAAAACTAATGAAAATATTGTAATTAGGTATAGAAACTAAAATAATAATTACAATAAATAAAAAATCTAAATAAAATTTAACTTCCTTATGATGATTCATTTTCAAGAAAATATTGAATCAGAATTTATTTTGTTATTGGTAATAATATATTTTTTTTTTATCTACTTCAAATAAAAATTAAAAATAAATTTTATATTATATTTATTTTTATTTTTTTTTCTTCTATATATTGTTCCAACAGCAGTTAAATTGATATTTTGCCAACTTCCTACCTGTATTTTTATAAGTTAAAAATAATACTATACCTATATAATAACAATTGATAATAAAAATAAAATAATAATAATAATAATAATAATACCAATCTATAATAAAATGAAAATGACGTAAAATTATATTTATAACGTATAACTATGAACGTGATTTAACGTCACATTTTAAATATATATATATATATATATATATGTATAAACAAAATACATCTGGTATAGAAAAGCAAGAAAAAGAGTGTATCTGAAATTTACGTAGTAACATCGTACGTACTTTATTTTTATGCTGAAGTAAAAATAAAAATTATTATTTTTTTTTTTTAATAGCAAAACGAAATCATCACATTTTTATGAGAATTATATAGGTATTATAATATATATATATATTTTTTCTTTTAATATTATTTTGAAAGTACACATTTTCACATTTTCAAAGAGAATATTATTTCAAAAAGCAAAATAATAATATGGAAACAAAAAAAAAATGAATAAAATTATATTAACCAAGAGAGTTATAATGAAAAAAAAAATGTTTGAAAATAACATGAAAAAAAAAAAAAAAAAAATTCATTCATAAATAACATAAATATATTATGTAGTAAATATATTATATATACAAACAAAAAATTTCACAAGCACAATAAAGCCTTATTAGACTCTCAATTAATTGGATGTGATGTACATTATATTCATTTTGGCGAGCAAATCAAATTTATATAAATTAAAAATGTATAGATATAAGAGAAATTTTTATTTAGAAAATTAAAAAATTATTGTTTCTATTCCCCCTTCCCATTTATTTTTATCAAAAAAAAAAAAAATTCGAAAGCTCATTAATTAAATCTTAACTAACTATGTAAATTGGTAGTTATTATGAAAATTTTTTTTTCTTAATTAATTTTAATTGTAGATACAATAATTATGTTTCAAGATTGTTGTTACAAATTATTCTATTCTAGTTTAATTTTTTTTTTTTTGTAACCAGAAATAAAGGAACCTTCAATTAAATTTTCCATTTATTATAGATACGGAATTTAAACTATAATCTTAATGTGAAAATTAGACCATGTTTGAATTAGAGGAAATAATGAATATTGATTATATAGTAAGAAGATTTTCTAAAAAAAAAATTTTCATATACCACATTTGGTATCTGATTAACATTGTAAGCATTATATTTTGTAGATAACTAAAAAACAAAAATTTGTTTTTGTTATTTTCATTAGATTATCATAATTCAAATAAAACTCATAATAATAAAATTTTCATAATATGAATTTTCATTGTAAATTTGTTCTAACATTATTGTACACTATAATAGTAGTGAAGTTACTATTCGCTTTAAAAAATAAAAATAAACTTATATGGAATATAGTATGTATTATACAGGAAAATTTTTTATTTTATTTTTTTTTTCAACTCTAATATCCTTTGCAAACATAATATACTTTTCAAAAATACAAGAAAAGAAAGAAAACTTATTTAAATAGAAAATAATCCCCCTTGCATTTCCACTTTTGATTTTTTGTTTATTATTCATATCATAAAAGCTTCTACATTTTGTATCCTTTTTACAAAAAAAAAAAAATATTTTCAATGACTTCTATGTAGGATATAACTGAGCATAATTATGTGCAATGTATGCACAATGCATACATATGTATTATACATTTATGATATCTCATTGAATATGGTTGTTATTATTATTATTATTTTTTTTATATATTTTCCAATCCATTATATCATTTGGGCAACTGAAAATGTAAAGAAAAAGAAACGAATTAAATTACACATATATAGTCGTTTGTGTGGTATTGTAAATAATGTTGTATTAGATAAAGTTCTGACTTAAGCATAACGTATAATTATTGTTATTGTTTGATTGGGGGGCTATTTTTTGATTTATTTTTTTTTAATCTGAATTTGACGGATATGGAGGTTTTTTTTATTCAAAATTTGGGGGTTTTGCTAATAAAAGCGTTTTAAACGTTAATTAAGTTTGAGACTATTTAAAATGCCTATATTTTATCAAAATCATTTGTGGGTTTAACATTATCTATGTATATATTTCATTTCCTTATTCCATCTCTAACAATTTTAAACTCAAAGCTTACTGAAGCTTCAAAAAAAATTAAAGTTAATAATAAAATTAAGAAAATTTATAGAAAAATAAAATTAAAACACAAAAATTACAAAAAAAAATTTAAAGTTTACGTAAAAAAATAAAAAAAATTTAAAAAATAAAATCATTCGCTCTTAAATTACTTCCTACATACAAGACTAAATTTTAACGAAAAATTTCTCATGTGTTCTGGAATGAACAAAATGTTTCAAAATATTACATTGCTAAATTTTCACATATAAAAATGTAATAGGATTACATGGTGAACGGTAGGAAAAATATCCTTGATGTAATATAAACTCAGTACATAAATAAAATCACAACTGAATGGTGGAAACTATAGATCATTGTATATTATGTCGATTCATTTATATATTTTCATATATATCATTTATGTATATGCCTTATATTATGTACGTAGGAAAACCCTATGCTAAATTATAGAAAAAAAAGAAAATAAACCAAACATTTTATAAAATGAAGAAAAAGTTTTTTTTTTTTTTTTTTTCAAATAACCATGTTTTGTGAAAAAGATTGCATTCACAAAAAATATTTTTTTTTTTTTAGTTAGGAAAAAAGTTTTGGCAACAGAAATGATAATTTTTGATGAAACAATAACTTTGATTAAAAATTTTGGCAAAAAAAACAAATTTATAATAAGAATAATAATAATGGCTAATATGTTAGAAAATATTATGTATATAATACTATGTACAAGTACGACATAGTAATATGTTCATTTTTTTGAAATATTTTTGTAGGAAATAGAAGAAAATAGCAAGGCCATAAATTTTTTTTCCATTTTAACATTTTTTTTTTCTCCAATCATAATATATATTAGGACAAGGCTTCTTATTTCAATGACAATTTTCAATTCTTTATATTCAATCCTTAAATTTAGTACAAAACTTATTTTAAACAAACAACATGGATTAAATATAATTAAGGAATATTTTCAAAGGTTGTTGTCTTACAAGTTTTGGTTTAATTATTTTTATTCTTCATTTTCAGATTTTTGAACCACACACCTAAAATGTTAGTACAGGAACATAAAAAGTAAGAACAATATTTGACTCCTGGAATTGGTGACACAGATCAATAAACAATTTGTCGTTAAAAAAAGATGCGTAATAATTATTATACATTAAAAAAATTTATTTTATCAACCATATTTTGTTCCAATTAAACTTTATCTAAATTTTCTTGGATACACCAATATATACACTTATTATTTTCTTTGGTACCAGGAAATATTAAAATTGTTTAATTTTAGAAATTTTATTCAAAAATTCCTGGAAAATATTATTAAATAATGTTTCAATATAATATTAAATATTTTTAAATTCAATTTCTAAATAATTTTTTCATTTATATCATCTAACCTTATCAAGCATAAGAAAATCGAAATACATTTCACTAATTACGTTTTTTTTTTAATATATATATATGTAGGTAGGTATAGGTACATATCTCAAAACCAAAATATTTCACAAACAGAAAAATTTTAAATATAAAAAGAAAAAGAATCAAAAAAAAAATTATGTATTTTTGAGTTCATAACTTTATTTTAATATTTGTGTCATTTATTCATAAGTAAAAAACATAAACAAAAATGAAAACTGAAAGTAGTAAAATTGAAATAAAAATGAAATATGAAAAAAAAAAAAAAATAATAAAAAATAAAAAAATAAAACAAAAAATATATATAAGGATTTAAAAATATCTCTTATTGGATTGACATAAAAATGTATATTATTTTATTCATTTCAATGATAGTATGCTATTCGTCTAGCACTGAATATTGTTGAAAAATTTCCTTTTCATGTTACCATTTAATATCATAATATTTTTATTCATTTTTACTTCAGTTCAAATTTGTTACAAATACATTTCTGTATGGTGAAAGTGGAGAAACAAATTAGAAGATTCGATACATTTTGTTTAAAGTTTTCTACTATTCTTTTTAAATTTATTTATGACATAAAAAGGGAACATTTGCAAGAAAGCAACAATTAAACTTATGTTATTAATGAAGTTTCGAATTTCTAGTTGGTAAATATGTCTTTTCTATTGAGTCGAAAAACTGAAAAATTTAATATTCCTAAAATAAATTAATTCTTCTGGAAAAGGGTTAACTTCTAGAAAGTGTTACCTTGGCACTACAAAAGATATTGTTATAGCTGCTGGGTACAGTTTTTCGGACTTTTTATTATTCAATTTAACAAACTTTATCATTCTTTTTTTTTTTTTATTTTTTACCAAATAAAAATAATAGAAAAAGAACGAGAATGTCAACTCAAGGATTTGAAATTAATTTATGTAGTAATTTAGTTTTCCAAATACTGAATAGCTTTTATGATAAAGACAAATCATTCGTGAAGAAAAAAAAGATATTCTGGTTTCCCGCTTCTTTTTACATCAATCTAATTTTTTTTCCCTTAGTCTTGTTGTGCATATTATATACAAGTATATGTTGTATACATATTTATACTTTTTATTCAAAAAGAACTTAAAATTATTATTATGAAATAAAAATATGTTGTTAGATGTCTAACCAATATATGTCATGTGAAGAATTTTTCCCTCTGTTTGTTTGTTTGCTATTTCTGCCATTTAGTACAGTGATGGAAAACAAAGAAAATTTCGTCTCTTTCGACTGCGTATACATAACTATACAGAAGAAATTATGTGTATTGTATATATTTTTATAATATAGATATCATTAACCCAGGAGGAATTGTGATGGAAAGAGAAATAGGAAAAAAAAAGGAAATAACGTTTTTCTACAATTTTATGTTTTTATGCGATTTTTATGTTATATTTAAAGGTATTTTTGATGTGAATTTTTTTTTTTAGAATTTCATACATATATGTTGGAATTATATGTGCATAAATATAAATGTATGTACACATATTTTGCTTTCTCAAACATTTGTTTAAAGATTGATTGTGTGTATTGATTTTGATTTACAATTATTTGATCTGATTTGATTCACGAAATTTCATTGAATCGAAATATTAAATTGAATTTTTATTTATATGAAATCAGATATTTTTAAAGGCAAAAGTTAAATGTGAAATGACAGGCAAAAAAAAAATAAAATTGAATTTTTTCTTTCGCTTCCAGGTCTTCAAAAACATTAAATTTTATTTTACCTTTTAAAGAAATTTTTTTTTTATTTTTTCAATAAAATAATAAAAAAAATCGTCTGCTTAGAATTTTATTTATTTCTCAACAAGGACATTATACTACAGGGCTAATAAATCCAGAAAATTTGGAGTTATAAATTGTAAAGGTAACTAAAATTTAAGGAATTTGGGACCAAATTATGAAATTTGGTATTTTTAAGACGAACTTCTTTCAGCGATTATACTCATTAAGTTGGATAAAGCGTTGAAAATGATTATTAATGAAACAATAATTCGGTTAAAAATATGTAAAACATAAAATATAAAGGAAGTTGTAAAGTGCAAAGGATGTAAATGTATGAAAAACGTGATTAAAACCTAAATATGTCGGTTAAAATTTATTAAAAAGTTCAGTTTTTAACCATTTTCCGTTTCTGTATTCGCTTAGTCTTTGTCTAGAGTTCAAACATTTTTAAAAGAAATCACAAACATACAAAAAATTCTTATGCAACTATTAAGAATTATTTTTTTTGATAGTTAGAGAAATGATAAAAAATAAAAAAAATAAAATGCATGAAACTTTTAATGAAAAATTCAAGATGTTTTATTCTATTAAATATTTTCTTCTATTTTATGAGAATATAATAATTTTTTATTTCTAAATATTATTTTTTACCTTCTAAGGAAATAAAATTTGGAAGAATAAAGCCAATTTATTTCGAATTGTGAAGGGTAAGTTACATATAAAATAAATTTTAATTGAAATAGGTATATAATTGAAATGGAATCATTTAGGTAACTAGTGTGTTTTTTTTAAGTAAGGCCTTAACTTTTTCGGTCGTAGGTATAGGTATAAATTATTCAAAATATGGCATATCACATATGACAATTAAACCACATTGCAGCCTAGACAAAAAAAATTGTACCATGTCGGCAACTTTAAATTAATTGAAGAATAATTTGAATGCTATTTACTCATCATTTTCTAGCTGATGGATAAACAAATTTAAAAAATCTGTTCATTGCAATATAAAGCCAACTATATTTTGTGGTAGTCTCCTCAAAATTTTTCGATTTTCCATAACTAAAATTTCTGTATACACATGTAATTCTATAATTAAAATATTCCTTTTTAATTGAATTCTCTTAAAAACTTTTCTATATTAATTGACTTTTTGGGTTGGAACATAAAATTACTTTTCGGTTCTGTTTCCTCCTCCCAAGCAGTTTAAAATAAATAATTTTTGAAGTAATTTAACAATATTATTTAAATACCTTCTATACCTACATGTTTGTTGTATAAGTATATTTCGTTTATTTTTTTTTTTCTTTTTATTTCTAACAACAATTCAATGAAACCTTACAACAATTATACAAAAAAAAAAACATGATTACAATTTACACAGCATAACTGTTTTTTATGCTTCTTTATCTGCTTACCTTCTTCATATTTTTTTTTTTTCTTTTTGTAAATTTTCATCCAACAAAAAAAAAGAAATATATTTTACCATTTAAAAACTATATTCATATATAGGAAAAAAAAACCAAAGTACATTTTCGTGTGGTATATTTTTAACATTTTAGCAGAAATTCCAGATTCTAAAAAATTTGTTTTTCGTTTACATAAAAATATATATATATAAAAGGGAATAAAAGAGAATAAAACATATAAATGAAAAATCTATGAAATTTGGAGATGAGATTTATTTGTCCGCAGCATGCCAGTTGCATATGACTTATATTTGATTTTTAGTTCAATGTCAGATAAATTATTATTACATTTTGTTTTGTTTTCATTTTTTTTTATATAAGCCATATCTACATGATTGGCAGTAACGTAAATTTTTACATATCTGTCCATCATTCCGGTACCAACAAACTCATATTTTACCATATTATCTTCTCTAAGAAAAAAGATTTGGTTGACTGGCTATCATTTTTAAAAAATCCAAAATTATAAGAATTTCGTTAAACGTTATGATCGCAATGCATTCCATCTTCAATTGTTAAACTCAAAATTAAATATGAAACCAAACACATACAAAAAAAAAAAAAGTTTAAATAGTATGAAATTTGACATAAATTATTCCATTGATATCACGTTTGTACAGAACGGCAGAAGTATTTCAATTGTTTTAGTTAAAATCAAACCTCTTGAATTCACCCATAAATTTATTAAAAATTTTCCTATCGAAACCAACTGGGAAATTCAGATGTTTCTTCTTAAGACACTTTCAAATAATAAATTTTCAAATATCTGGAAAGCGTTAAATGAAGTTAATTAGAAACTAATAAATTGTGGATTTTGTAACAAAACTTGTATAATACAGTGTTAAAAACCAAAGCAAATAGTACAAGCTTTAAAAAAAAAAAAAACACGATATAAAAACTTCTAGTTTATACCATACAATATATTAAAAAATTTTAATATGAAAATCTTTTTATCTATTTTTTTTTTATTTTTTATATTTCAGAAAAAATAATAAAAATTCAATTCTACATGGTGGAATTGCGGTAGTGTGATGGACGATGGGTGCCAACTTATGATATTAAATGGATATCATTTTTATATATTTTCTTATATTTTTTATCTTGTTGTATGGACAAGAAGTAGTAGTATAGTAGGTATATGTACTGTACATATAAAAAAAAGTGATAAAATGTGCATGAAAATAAAGGAGAGAATATGTGCAATTTTTATTATGTTTAGTATAAATTTTGTTTAATTTTTGTTTTTTTATTTTTTCTGTAACAACGAACTTTGAAAAGAACGTGAACTGATGACGACAAGGAATTAATGAATAAAAGGGAGGTTGTCAGTAAATTTTAAATATGTTAACTTTTTGCCGTCTTGTATAAGAAGAATTTAAGGAAAATAATAAAAATAAAAATATATTATTATATATGTTTATCAACAAATTTCTTTATAAACCTCATAATATAGTTAGTTATACACAGAAAATTACTTATATACAAAATATTATGTTATTCAAATCTTAAGTAAAATAATATGACCATTAAGGCTCAACTTCAGTAAAAGGTCATCAGTTAGAAATAAAACAGAAGGAAATGAAAAACTCAACAACGTGTTAAAATTCAATCATGTAAGGTTCATATTCAAGTTAAATTAACTTTGCTATGACATCAAACAAAGATTTGTGTAACAATTTTCGATCACAAATAGGAAATTGTTCAAAAAAATTATTTTTAGGAATGTTTATTAAAAATTTTTTTTTTGAGAATTCAAATCAGGGAAAATTTCTAACTCTTCAAAGAAAAATATTTAATTTTTTGTATCATTTGAAAACATAACAATAATAATACAAAAAAAATCTATTATTTTTTAAAGTCCCATTTTCTAATTTAAATATTATACTTGATTCTAAAATCAATTGCAGAATATTATAAAAATAAAAAAGTTCAAAAAATCAATTTTCTTTTTATTTTGATTTAATTTTAATTTCTCTGTGAATATAAACAGAATATAGAAGAACATTTTATTATAAAAAAAAAAAAAAAAATTTCTTTTATTTGATAGATAAATATTATAAAGTTAAATATAGAAATATTATGTAGTATATTAAATGTATTTTATATATTTACTGTGTTGTATACATATATATAGATTTCCCATAAAATTGTACTTAGCTGGTATATCGTTATCTGAATTTTATACTTGATATTATTATTGCTTTTGTTAGTTCATTTTATTCTGTTGATTTCTTCTTTCTTTGCTTCTCAGATTCACACAAAATAAAAAGTATAAATTGTTTATATTAAAATTATTTAACATAACAATTAAACATCATTATTATTTGTTCTGACTTTAAGGATGTTAACTGATGGAAATAAAATAAGCTTCAACTGAAATGATATTTCTAAACAGTTTTATTTTCGTGTCTGGAATTGAAGAAGTTCGAAAATATGAATCTCGAAGAATTTATAGTTATATTTTATAATGTATACTAAAGCGATCTTAAATTCTAAATAATATAAAATTACAATTTAATATTATAACAATTAGATGTATTCCTCTGATTACTATATACATATATTGAATAAGAATATAATGTTGAGTTTTTGGTAATATTTATACATACTTTGTATATTCTCAGAGTTTTAGAATATTATATTCTCTTTATAATGTGCGCCTTTTTTATTTTTTTTTCTGTATAGAAGAACTAACAAAGCAAAAGTGAAGTTTTTCTTTTGAGATATTTTTTTAAATGTACAATATTTTTACATATGTACAAAAGATACAAAATAAAGTTAATTTTTATTCATTTTTTTTTATATTTTAATACTTAATTATGTTATATTTTTTTAAGGTATATATACATTGTATGTGTTAGACATTTTTATGATAAATTTTTATTAGGTTCTTAGTGCCTTTTTGTTCAAATTAATTGTTGTAAGTTTGTTATTTTTTTTTCTTTTTCATATAAATTTTTGTATTAAAGTTTCTCTAATGAAAACATACAGTATATATTATGAAGTATATTATTTATGTATAATATAATAATATGAAAATTGTTTTAATTATTTCATTAAATAGTTTTAAATGAGATTTATATGTAAAAGATAAATATATAATTTTTGTACAGTTTTTGAATTAAAATAAAAAAAAATTAGATTTCTGTCAAGAGCAAACAAAGTATGTACGAAATGTATATATTTTCGAGAACCTATAAACAGTATATAAGAAAATTTTTCTAAAATTTTGAAATTATATAATGTTATGAATTAAATTAGGATTTGTTTGAATTGAGGATAACAAATTTCTAGCACCACGTTGGGCGCCATTTGTTATGAATTAAATTATTGTTGAAAACGGGGGTTGTATATAAGCACAAAAATTCTGAGTTCAAGATGAACTCTGAGAAATTTATCATAAAATTTTGATAAAAATAAAAAGGGAAAGTGGTGAAAGTAGAGGCAAAAGAAGGTGCTCTACTTTCAAAATTTTAAGCTGGTGCCGAGTCCACTGTCTAGGACATCCTGTTCTCAGGCCGGGTCTAAGCTCGTCGTTGGGTGGGTACGCGACAGTGAACACCAGAGGGTTCATAACAATATTTATAGGATGTCTTTTTAAGATAGAAGGTAAAAGGAGGTATAAAAAAAAATATATTTCAAAAACCCCAACCAATTCAAAATAAAAAAAACTTAAATCTAAATGACTAAGGAGTCATTCTTCAGCTCGCAGCTATGGCCACCTATAGCTGGATCTTACGCTTGCATTTCTTTTACCTAGGACCTATGAAAATAATAAATTAAGTCAAAGACATTTCATGTTAAAATTAAAATTTTATTGACAAAAAAAAAAGAAACTTAAATATACCTACGACAATTTTATTCTAAACTAAACTACATTAATTTGGCTGCTTATGCCGCATGAAACAATAATTTGATATCATTTTTTTTTTTTTTATATAGGTATAAAATTTTAATATTTTAATAACGTCTCAAAATTTTCTTTTGCTTTATTTCATCGCTTTTATTTTACAACAATATTTAATCAGTACATATTTTGTTTTATGATTAATTCAAAGCAATATTTTATTTACTGTCTTAATTCAATTTTTTTTTTTTTGTATGTATATTATTTGTAGATTTTTGTTTTTATTAAACATAATTATTTCTTACATATATACAATACATATTGCATATTTAAATTATGTGCAGATTTCGTTCAATAAAAAAATGTGCAGGTTGTTGTTTTGATATGATTGTGGCTTAAAGTGGAGGTGCTGTTGTAAGCTGAGTTTGTTTTTTTTGTTGCATAAAAAAAAAAGGTATGCATCACACAGTATGAAATTTTTATGGTTTATTTATATCAACTTCATAATTTTGTTTGGCCTTTTTTTTGTAAGACAATAAAATTGGTATCCAAAATAAAAATAGAAAATTTTAATTAGAAAAAAATTATTTTATTTTAAAGAAAATATTAGAAATATAAAAATGTAGCTTAGCTATACAAAATACAAGTCAATTTCCTTGTCAGAAAATTCTATCTGTATTAAGTTATAGGCAAAAATTATTTTCAAAAAAATTTATTATTGGGCATAACATTTTAAAAAAAAATTAACTATACTTTTTTATTTAGTATTAAGATTAATTAATTTCTTTTTTATTATAAAAAAAACTATTGAATATAGGTAAAAAATTTACATAGGGTGAAATTGTTTTTCATTAAAACAGTGATTCATAACCGGTGTTCCGCGAAAAAAATATACACATAATTTTGTTCCGCGTCTTTGAAAACGTTAAGAACCACTGCATTAAAGTTAATTAGGAAAAGAAAAATAAAATCTTATTTAATTTTATTAAATTTGTTTCCAATTTTATTTCGAATTTAATTTTTTTTCTTGAAGAAAATTTGGCTTCGAATCTTTTAAAAAAAAAATTTTTTAAGGTAGTACTAAAGGGTATGAAGATTTATGTTTATAAATTTATCGAAATATATTATAACTTGAAAAAAAATCTTACGTTATGTCGTATGAAAATCAAAAACTTTTTTTTTGTTGTTGAAGCTATAGCTTCACTTACGTAAGGGGGTTTAGTGAACTTAAAAAATTTTATTATGGTTGGTCAGTTTTTTTTTTTTTTTCATTTACATATAATTTTAATTGTAATTATACAAGGTGAAAAGTTTTTACTTCACCAAAACTTTAAAGAAGAAGGGTAAAAAAATTATTTTATAATTTCTTCTTTTTCTTTATTATTTATTGATTAAAATTTATTTTTCTTTATAATAAAAAAAAGGTATTTGAAAAAAATTTTATTATTTCTTGACAAAAAATAAGGGTCTCTATGCTATGACTTGTATTCCGTAGGCTAACTTTGTTAGTATTGGAAATTGAAAGTTAAGGAAATTGAAGTGCAGAAGATGTCAAGTGACATCTTCTGACCGATCGGCTGGAGCTTCATTGGTCAGTTTTACTCGAAGCCTATCCCAACCGGGTACCGCACGTTTTGGTTGGGATAAGGAACGACCAATGAGTCCGTCCACTTATGACTGTGTTCCTCTGTCACCATCAATGGACACAAGATCATGATTGCTCAGTGATCCTGAATTCATCGATAGTGGCAGTGGAACCAGTCATAATACCACAACGTAGTATGGGTACTCCCGTAGGAGTATCCATGTGGTGACCGGTATTGTCTTAGTTTTGGATTCTTGGATAGACCCAAGAATCCTCCACCAAGATCGGGGGGTTTTGGGTTGAAAATTAGAACTGGCGTTACAACGCTCCATTCTAATATCAACCATGGCTGGAGTTATCATCCTAGGCCAAGTGGATAAAATCTACTTGGCTTCGGATAAGAACTCCAGCACCTAAAGAGAAAAAAATTTTAAGGGCATATTATTAATTACCTTTTTTTTGTAAGACAATAAAATTGGTATGAAATTATTTTTGAAAATGCACCTCTTTTATATGATTAATTTGATTGCATTTCCAACAACAATTTCACACAAAACAAAAAAAAAAGGTAATTTGTATTTAAAATTTAGAATTGCTAACTAGGCATATTTTATCATATAAAAATAATATTATATGCACTGTTGAGAATTAAAATTAAAAACAAGTTTTAAACTTCACGGTAACAAATTAGGTTCAATCACACGCACAAAAGGTGGTGGATTGAAGCTAGAAAGTAAGGGAAGGTTTAAACAGAAATAAAAGATTAAGAAAGAACAGAGGTGGGGCTCGAAGCCGACCTTGAGATAAAGAGTCTCATGTTCTACCGACTGAGTTAGCCGGGCAAAATTTTTTTCTTAAAAAAACAGATTTAACTTTGTTTTTGTGTATGTATGTGTATGGATGTGTATGGATGTGTATGGATGTATATGTAACTGTGTTTTAACTTTAATTTTATTACAAATATATATATTTTTTTTTTTATAATTTGAACTTAAAACTATATAATTTTTATATATCTTATAAACTTGAAATATATATATCTTACTTTTTTTGTAATTTATTTTTTTGTGTCATACATACATATATTTTTTTTTGTATTTATTTTTTTTTTATTTTTTTATTTTTATTTTTTTTATATATTTTTATTATTTATTTATTTATTTTTTTTCCATTTTATTCTTTTTTTTTTTTTTTTTTTTTTTTTTTTTTTTTTTTTTTTTACAAACTTAGAACTATTTAAGATTTTCATTTTTTTTTTATTTATTTAAAATATTTCTTATTTATTTATTTTATATTTTCTATATTATATAAGTACATATTATATATATATATATTTTATTTATAATTGATTTTTTTATATAGATTTATATATATTATATATTATGTTTATATATTATTATTATATATTCATAAAATTCTGTTATTTAAAAATTTGTAATTATAAATTAATTTTAAGATTTATCACCTAAATTTATAAAACTAGTTCTCATATCATAAATTTTTAGGTCTTAATGTCCTTCGCATGATAACGACCTATAAGATTTCTACCTGTAAGATCTTTTAGTTCGTAAATACTATTTCCTATAATTCTAAGTACAGTACAGGGTATAAATTTCTTTCCTAACTTCGCATTGAAGTGTTTGCTAAAGTCACTCTGTGCAAAATTTCTTCTATATACTGTCTGACCTATTTTATATTTGATATTTTTACATTTCCTATCATACAATCTTCTTCCTTTTTCCTTAGATTTTTCTAAATTACGTTTTACTATATCCTTTATAATTTGAAAGGATCCTGGTGGGGGTAATATGTCTATATCTTCTCCCTCCAACATGTGTAATTTCCTAAGTAATTTAAAGGAGCTACCATGGGTTATCATATGCTGTCCAAACAGGATATAATAAGGAGACATACCGGTCGCTTCATGTACGCTAGCGCGAAGAGCTGTGCTTATGCTATCGAGATCGCCATCCCAGTTATACTGTTCGTCATCGATGTAAGCTCTTATGGCATTGAGAATTGAGCCATTAACCCTTTCGCTCGCGTTGGCTTGTGGGGAATAGAAAGCTGTTAGTTTATGTTCTATACCATAATTTTTCAAATAGGAATTGAATTCTTTTGAAATAAGTTGTGTCCCATTATCGCTTAAGATACATTCTGGACAGCCAAACAGACTGAAGGCTTCATCTAACACTTTAATAGCATTAGCTGAAGTAGCTTTACGTAATGGTCGAATTATTACGTATTTAGAAAATGAATCTAAGATTATAAAGATGCACGTATTTCCTGATTTTGATCTTGGATATGGGCCTAAAAAATCAATATATAAATTTTGGAAGGGTCTTTCCGGTATGGGTTTATTTCCCATAGGAGGTCTTAAAATCTGATTAGAAGGTTTGGTCTCTTTGCAAATTGTACAGTTAGAAATATATTGTTTTACGTCGGTAAACATTCTTGGCCAAAAGTACTTTGTTCTTAATTTATGGAGGGTTTTTCCTATTCCGCCGTGGGCTGAATGGGGAGGATCGTGGTTATTCTTTATCACGTCATTTATTAGTTCGTTCGGAACCCAAAGTCTCCACAGGTTGAATTCTGGTACTTCCTGCTCTTTTCTGTACTCTACCCTTTTAAATACTTTGTTGCCCACAACCTTGAGATCTGGAAGCTTATCACTATTGTCTTCAATAGCTTCTCTAATTTCTCTGTAAGTTTCTGATTCAAATTCTTTAGAATCAAGGTCTAAATCTGGAGAACGAGCTGAGATTTCCTCTATCCCAAATGAACGAGAGAGTGTGTCGGCCACAACATTCTTTTTGCCGGATCTATGTTGTACGTCAAACTCGAAAGCTTGAAGTTTTAGGGACCATCTAAAAAGTTTTCCGTGATGGTCTTTACACTTCATTAACCACTGAAGGGAAGCGCAATCAGTCAATACGGTAAATTTTACTCCTTCTACGTACATCCTGAATTTTTTTATAGCTTCAACTACCGCATAACACTCTTGTTCTGTAGCTGCCCACCGGTTTTGAGTGTCATTAAACTTTTTTGACATATAAGCTACAGGGTGTTCATTATTTTCGGAGTCATATTGGAAAAGAACGGCTCCAATTCCGGATTGGCTTGCGTCAGTTTGTATGAAAAAGGGTTTTCCGTAATCAGGGGGGGCTAAAACAGGTTCAGAGATTAGAATTTCTTTAATTTTTATGAAAGCTTTTCTAGCTTCATTTGTAAAATTGAATTTATGATTATTTGAATTTTTTGTTTTAAGGCAATCTGTAATGGGTGAGACAATGGTAGAGTAGTTTCGAATTAAACGCTGAAACCATCCAGTCATTCCTAGAAAACGTCTGGTTTGTTTAAGGGTTTTGGGCTCAGGGAAATTGCGGTTATTTTCCCTGGGTCTGGTTTCGTCCCGTTCGCGCCAATTAAATATCCTAAGTATTTTATCTCTTTCATGAAAAATTTAGATTTTTCAACATTAATGGTGAGATTTGCTTTTCTCAAGGCTATTGCAACTTCTTTTAGAAGTTGAAAGTGGCGTTCTTTACTTTCGGTGGCGACCATTAAGTCGTCCAGGTAAACTTTTACTTCTTCTTTCAGATGTTGGGGAATTACCTTGTCCATAAGCCGACACATACGCTGAGCTGCGTTACAGAGTCCAAACGGCATTCGTGTAAAGTGATAAAGGGGTCTACCGGGGATTGCAAACGTAGTTTTTTCCCGCGAATCTTTTTCTAAGGGAATCTGCCAGAAAGCGTCTTTTAAATCTATACTGCTAATGTATTTGGTTTTGTCTATTCTCGCAAGCAGTCCTTGAATGTTGGGTAAAGGATACGCGTCTTTCTTTGTCAAATCGTTCACTTTTCGCGAATCTAAACATAAACGGTTCTTTCCTGGTTTTCTAACGAGTACTACTGGCGAAGTCCAAGCACTATTGCTTTCTTCTATTACGCCCATCTCCAGCATTCTATCTACCTCGGCGTACATTAGGGTTTGTATGGCAGGGGAAATTGGATAATGTTTTTGTTTAATTGGTTCATTGTCCCCTGTGTCTATAACATGTTGTTCTAAATGAGTACACCCTAACCCTTCAATAGCATATGATGGAAACATTTTCTTTATAGAATCTAATTCTAATTTTTCTTTGACATTTAAAGGATGTAAATTTGGATCCGTTTCAGAAATTTCTGCGATTGGATTAAAAATTTGGGGGGCCAAGTTAAATTCTGTCCAAAAATTTACGCCAAGATAAAGTTGTTGTGATAATTTAGGGACTACGTGGATTTTTAAAATTTTCGATATATTATTAAAAGAAATAGGTACTAATATGTATCCTATTATATCGGTTTTATTACCGGCTGCGGTTATTACCGATTCTGAAATTTTGTGTAATTTAAAATTTGTATTTTCAGCGAGCCATTTTTTGTCTTTTCCTAAACAAGAAATAGAGGCTCCTGAGTCTAATAAACCCTCAAGAGTTACTTTTCCAACTTGAATTTTCACATAGGGTCGGTTATCGTGTGGAATTTTTATGATTGATGATAGAATGTTAGACTTATCGATTTTCACATTTTTGTAAAAATTTTCTTTGCGTACAGAATTCTTTTTTTTCTTTATTGATCGAGGAGTTCTATTTATGTTAAATCTTAATTCACTACTATTTTTATATGTTACTAATTCTGCGCATTTTCTATCATATCTCTGTTTTCTGAAAGAATATGGAGGCCAGTGTTTCTTTGGCTTATACTCCATTTCTTGAATTTCAGGTCTTTCTAAAATTTTAATTTTTTTCTTCTGAGAATTTTCGCTATTCTCAAAATTATCATTATAATTATTTTTTAACTCATTATCTATGGAGTCAGAGAAAATTATATTTTGGCCTACGTCATTATCTTTACTCGTTTTATTGCAATTTTTGCAAGTAGGAGAAACTTCATTAGTCATTCCGCATTTGTAGCAGAATACTCGTCTGAAATTGGCTGCGCAGTCCATGAACGCATGGCCTGGCATTTCACAGTTCCAACAACGTATATTAATTTCAGGAGTTGTTGATCTTGGAATTTGATTTATTTTTGGTTTAGTAGGTTCCTTAAACCTTTCTTGAAATTTGGTCGTATTAAGGTAGGGCTGTTTATTGGTATTTTGTAATGCCATTTTTTCGTAGCAATTGTCGTTATAAGTTTCGTTATAACAGAAATCGTCTTGTACGCGATACCTGTTTCGATCGTTTGAAGGTTTGGTATAACAAGGTTCATTTTGGTAAATTGTATAAACCGGTCTGGATTCTTGACAGGAGTCTATCATTCTTAGTTTAGTTCTAAGTGTATTAAGATCTGATATTTCAACTGCCTGCAAGGGTTCTAGATATTCGCGCCTCGCATTCAACTTTATTCGGTTGCATAACCTTGGTTCACTCAATGGAGATTCTAACCTCTGATTGAGAGATATCATGGTTAGAATAAATTCTCTCCATGTTTCCCCTAACTTTTGTTTCCGCGTAACCAGTTCCGTGATTTTCAAATCTTCATCAAGAGCATCAGCGTACTCGTCTACGAGGGCTGAACTAAAAGTTCTCCAGGTAGTATTTTGTTTATTGTGTGTTCTAAAATAAAGAAAATACCACTTTTTTACTGAGGGGTCGAGTAATTGGTGGAAATTATTAATTAATACTCGATCTGAGATATTGTGGTCAATTCTTTGATTGTCCACATCTTTTACAAAGTTTTCAACCTCATCCCCGTTGAAAAATAAACCGAACCGTTTTTTGAGATCTAATTCTGTGTCATATCGCGGTACTTGCCTATTATAATATGGTTCTTCAGAATTTCTTAGTCTGTTCGATCTTGGGCCTCGATTTCTTGGGGCGTTAGATCTGGGGTATTCCGTAGTTTCTCTTCTAATCGGAGAGTTTGAATACTTTGTTTGGTGACTAATTGAAGATTGGGAACCAAGTGTGCCATATTTAGAGGGGTAGTCTGGGTATATTCTACTGAATTCTGGTGAAGTTGGTTGTGTAGCCAAATGCTCTGTTATGTTAATTTGTCTACTCAAAGTTTCTACTAGACTTTTTATTCTACTTATTTTGTCAGACATTTAATAAAAATTTGATTATTATTATTTTTATTTTTACTTTTTGTTACTAAATTATATAAGTTCCTTCAAGGATTTTTTTTTTTTTATATTATAGTATATAAATCATATATAATTTAAAAAAAAATTGTCTTCTTTACATTCCTTTAGAAATTTTCAATTATTATATATATATATGTTTTTATAGGTCCTTTAGATAATAGAAATGCTTAGCGTTTAAGTATAGTAAAGAAAAATTTTAGAAAAAGAAGGAAAATTTTGGTAATTAGCTCTATTAAGTTAGAAAAAGGTTGGATAGTTAATAAATAGAAATGTTCCAATTAGACTGATCTCCCCAGCATGTACCAGTGTGGACTGTGCCCACATTTTAGACTGCACTCACACTGTAAGGAGAAAAGTCGGCATGGAACTTGTACTTGCTTTTTTTTTTTTATAGCATGTACAATGTGAAATTCAAAATCGCAGCATGTACCAGTGTAGACTGTGCCTACATTTCAACTGCACTCACACTGTACGATGTTGAATTTCGTTTTGAAGAAAAAAAAGAGCTTTACATTTCTCCTGAAACTTTTCCCCAGCATGTACCAGTGTAGACTGTGCCTACTTTTTTAAACTGCACTCACGCTGCAGGGAAAAGTAAAAGGAGATTTGTGTAGTGTTAGAATAAGAAATAAAGAACAGTTTCTAGAAGAAAGATAATAAATATTTTTCTGAAAATTTTTCACCTCAGCATGTACCAGTGTAGGCTCTGCCTACATTTCAACTGCACTCACACTGTAAGGTGAAAATTAACTCCAAATATTATAAATAAATATTTTATAGAGCCAAATTTTTGAATTGGGGTTTCTAAAATATGTAGGAAAAAAAAATTACTAAACTCAAAATACTATTTTTTTTATAAAAACTTTATGTTAGTCATATAAAAAATTATGGTCGTGTAAGGGGTTATGCCTTACAATTTTTTTCAAAGAGTAGAGACTCTTAAAGCCTTCCACCTCTTTGAGTAGGGTAGGACTCATAGTCTTACCACGTTGGGCAGGTAGGACTCATGCTCTTACCACGTTGGGCGCCATTTGTTATGAATTAAATTAGGATTTGTTTGAATTGAGGATAACAAATTTCTAGCACCACGTTGGGCGCCATTTGTTATGAATTAAATTATTGTTGAAAACGGGGGTTGTATATAAGCACAAAAATTCTGAGTTCAAGATGAACTCTGAGAAATTTATCATAAAATTTTGATAAAAATAAAAAGGGAAAGTGGTGAAAGTAGAGGCAAAAGAAGGTGCTCTACTTTCAAAATTTTAAGCTGGTGCCGAGTCCACTGTCTAGGACATCCTGTTCTCAGGCCGGGTCTAAGCTCGTCGTTGGGTGGGTACGCGACAGTGAACACCAGAGGGTTCATAACAATATTTATAGGATGTCTTTTTAAGATAGAAGGTAAAAGGAGGTATAAAAAAAAATATATTTCAAAAACCCCAACCAATTCAAAATAAAAAAAACTTAAATCTAAATGACTAAGGAGTCATTCTTCAGCTCGCAGCTATGGCCACCTATAGCTGGATCTTACGCTTGCATTTCTTTTACCTAGGACCTATGAAAATAATAAATTAAGTCAAAGACATTTCATGTTAAAATTAAAATTTTATTGACAAAAAAAAAAGAAACTTAAATATACCTACGACAATTTTATTCTAAACTAAACTACATTAATTTGGCTGCTTATGCCGCATGAAACAATAATTTGATATCATTTTTTTTTTTTTTATATAGGTATAAAATTTTAATATTTTAATAACGTCTCAAAATTTTCTTTTGCTTTATTTCATCGCTTTTATTTTACAACAATATTTAATCAGTACATATTTTGTTTTATGATTAATTCAAAGCAATATTTTATTTACTGTCTTAATTCAATTTTTTTTTTTTTGTATGTATATTATTTGTAGATTTTTGTTTTTATTAAACATAATTATTTCTTACATATATACAATACATATTGCATATTTAAATTATGTGCAGATTTCGTTCAATAAAAAAATGTGCAGGTTGTTGTTTTGATATGATTGTGGCTTAAAGTGGAGGTGCTGTTGTAAGCTGAGTTTGTTTTTTTTGTTGCATAAAAAAAAAAGGTATGCATCACACAGTATGAAATTTTTATGGTTTATTTATATCAACTTCATAATTTTGTTTGGCCTTTTTTTTGTAAGACAATAAAATTGGTATCCAAAATAAAAATAGAAAATTTTAATTAGAAAAAAATTATTTTATTTTAAAGAAAATATTAGAAATATAAAAATGTAGCTTAGCTATACAAAATACAAGTCAATTTCCTTGTCAGAAAATTCTATCTGTATTAAGTTATAGGCAAAAATTATTTTCAAAAAAATTTATTATTGGGCATAACATTTTAAAAAAAAATTAACTATACTTTTTTATTTAGTATTAAGATTAATTAATTTCTTTTTTATTATAAAAAAAACTATTGAATATAGGTAAAAAATTTACATAGGGTGAAATTGTTTTTCATTAAAACAGTGATTCATAACCGGTGTTCCGCGAAAAAAATATACACATAATTTTGTTCCGCGTCTTTGAAAACGTTAAGAACCACTGCATTAAAGTTAATTAGGAAAAGAAAAATAAAATCTTATTTAATTTTATTAAATTTGTTTCCAATTTTATTTCGAATTTAATTTTTTTTCTTGAAGAAAATTTGGCTTCGAATCTTTTAAAAAAAAATTTTTTTAAGGTAGTACTAAAGGGTATGAAGATTTATGTTTATAAATTTATCGAAATATATTATAACTTGAAAAAAAATCTTACGTTATGTCGTATGAAAATCAAAAACTTTTTTTTTGTTGTTGAAGCTATAGCTTCACTTACGTAAGGGGGTTTAGTGAACTTAAAAAATTTTATTATGGTTGGTCAGTTTTTTTTTTTTTTTCATTTACATATAATTTTAATTGTAATTATACAAGGTGAAAAGTTTTTACTTCACCAAAACTTTAAAGAAGAAGGGTAAAAAAATTATTTTATAATTTCTTCTTTTTCTTTATTATTTATTGATTAAAATTTATTTTTCTTTATAATAAAAAAAAGGTATTTGAAAAAAATTTTATTATTTCTTGACAAAAAATAAGGGTCTCTATGCTATGACTTGTATTCCGTAGGCTAACTTTGTTAGTATTGGAAATTGAAAGTTAAGGAAATTGAAGTGCAGAAGATGTCAAGTGACATCTTCTGACCGATCGGCTGGAGCTTCATTGGTCAGTTTTACTCGAAGCCTATCCCAACCGGGTACCGCACGTTTTGGTTGGGATAAGGAACGACCAATGAGTCCGTCCACTTATGACTGTGTTCCTCTGTCACCATCAATGGACACAAGATCATGATTGCTCAGTGATCCTGAATTCATCGATAGTGGCAGTGGAACCAGTCATAATACCACAACGTAGTATGGGTACTCCCGTAGGAGTATCCATGTGGTGACCGGTATTGTCTTAGTTTTGGATTCTTGGATAGACCCAAGAATCCTCCACCAAGATCGGGGGGTTTTGGGTTGAAAATTAGAACTGGCGTTACAACGCTCCATTCTAATATCAACCATGGCTGGAGTTATCATCCTAGGCCAAGTGGATAAAATCTACTTGGCTTCGGATAAGAACTCCAGCACCTAAAGAGAAAAAAATTTTAAGGGCATATTATTAATTACCTTTTTTTTGTAAGACAATAAAATTGGTATGAAATTATTTTTGAAAATGCACCTCTTTTATATGATTAATTTGATTGCATTTCCAACAACAATTTCACACAAAACAAAAAAAAAAGGTAATTTGTATTTAAAATTTAGAATTGCTAACTAGGCATATTTTATCATATAAAAATAATATTATATGCACTGTTGAGAATTAAAATTAAAAACAAGTTTTAAACTTCACGGTAACAATAATTCAAGAAGAGTAAGATAATGTTGCTTGATCAAGGGTAATAATAATAATACCAATACACAAGATCAAGGAAAATAAGAATTAATGACTTGCACTGCCACTTCATATAGCTTGAGCTTACAATTTGTTTTGCGCAATATTCGTCATTTATTTTCAGCATAACTAATCATGAGATTGTGATAATTTAGTGTAAATTACAGAAATATATACAGAAAATAAAATCAGTACATATATTTACAAAATTACAAGAAATTACATAATCGATTTTAGTTAAATTATTGTAAATTAAATTGCATGACCAATGCCATGGTCTGTATTAACATAAAATACAATAAGTAAGTATATATATATATATATATATATATATATATATATATATATATATATATATATATAATATTTTGTTTATTTTTTTTGTTCACGACATAAATATAATGCTTTTTATTTTCATATTTTTAATTTTTTTTTTTTTTTTAAGTATTAAAAGCTTTGGAGAAGTGATGTCACCATAATATTTCACGCAAAGAATTTGAACAATTTAACGAAAACAAAATTATATTTTTATATTTTTAATATTTGCTTTGAATAAAAAAAAAATACTGCGGGTTTAATCATCATATTATTACAATAACAATAAAAAAAAAATTGAGGACAAAGTAAATAGTAAAGAAATTACATTCATTTTATTAAGAAATTCTTTAATTGCATTGTTTTTTTTTTTTTCAAGTAAGTAGATTAAAAAGAAAAATCAATAGAAGGAAATAAAAAATATTTACTTGTCATATTGTCCAACACAAATACATATATGAATAAATGTAGTTAAGTTTGATTGGGATACTCAAACAGATTTAACTATACTGGGTTGAGTTACATAGATCACTACGGGAAAGCGAAAAAACGTTCAGGATTTGATCAATTCATACCTAATATTTTAACACAGTCGGCGCGAGCAATATGGTTAATAACATCAACTCCATCAACTCCAGTAGACTCTTCCACACTAGCAGCATTTAGTTGTGATCATTGGCAATTGACAGTATCCAATAAACAAATATAGTTATTGAGGGAGTGGATAATTATTCACATCAATATAATATGTCGTTTGAGATTTTTTCTGATTGATAGTTAATTACTAAAGTTTTGTCTACTGAACTCGATATTTTAAAATTGTCCTTATTAATGTACTGTAGGTTCGATTCTCACCATAGAAAAACATTAAATTGCACATATTTTATTTTGTATAGATGAGCTTTGAACAAGCTCGTGATGTTCGGTAATTTCTGTGTAACAATATTTTATAACAACTAGAACTTTGAATATTTTGTGATAATATCTTTATTACTTCGTAGTAATCCATAAATTTTATTACCGTCCATAGTTTAACAAGACTTGATTTTTGAAACTTTATTGATGTTACTTTCTGTTGGGTGAGGTGTTAAATAACTTTCTTGCCTAATCTGTCCAGAACCGGAATAATAACTTTTTGTGTATTTTAGCAAATTTATAAAGTTATTATTCATATAGATATACAAACCTTTGAATTAATTAGTAAAACGAATGCATAACATCCCAATTTATTTTATATTTATTTTGTCGGTAAAAGGTTTAAATTTTATATAATTTAATTAAGAATTTAAAAATTTATTGCCGTTTTTTTTTTTAAGTTATAATTAATTCTAAGTTATTACATTTTTATACAAGTAATTTATAGTGTTTGTTGCCGGTGCGGCGTAATTTTTTTTATTTCCGACTATATGTTTATTTTTTATTTTTTTATTTAAGAATAATGTATAAGCTTATTTATATTGGTTCTGTAATAATACTTATTAAAATTTATTTAAAAAAATAATAATAAACGAAATTATGTAATGTGATGCAGATTGAGTAACAATATTTAATAAAGTTGAAAATCAGCTTTTTAAAATTTTTAGAATAAAATAAGTTTGCAACATTGTTTTATAATTTAATTTTAAAATATACACAAATTTGTTTTATAAGAATAAGAATTCTAAAAACGCATGTTTTAAACTTGCTGCTGAAAGAACAATTGCAGGTTCGAAAGAATAATTGCGGCTAAATAAACGTATTTTAGTTATACATATATTTATAATTGATGACTTAGCTAAATTATTGTATAAATAATTAATCTAATAAATAAAAAAGGAAATAAATTCAATGTTCAGATAATTTCTGACAGAAAACTTCAAAGCAAAGCACCATGGTATATTCTGTCTCAAAGATTAATAACTTTGTATGAGTATAATCTGTTTATCGTCTTCTAAATTATGTGTATACAAATTACATGTAACTCAATTTTCATGGCTAATAATTATGAAAGTTTTTTTCAGAAAAAGTATTGATTCAATTTCAATATTATTTCAACAATATCATGTCTTCAAAGTATTTAATTAAAAATTAATCTAAAAATATATTATTAATGTTTATTTATTTTTTTTTTTCTTTTATTTTTATTTTTAAAATGTACAAAAATAAAATACATTCTTAAAATAACAAAAAATTATTATTAAAATAGCACCAATTTATCGAAAGCTTTTTTCTTTGTCAGAAAAATGCTGACTCTTGAAAATAAAACAAAAAAAAAAAATGGGTATATTTTTATGCGTACATTTTGTATAATTTCATAAATATATATGTATATAATTCTAGTAATGAGATTATATTCCTGTTCTTGGTCTCGACATTTATGTACATTTATAATTTTAATCATATATTTTTCATAAGTAAACAAAATTTTTTATATGTATATGTTTAATATTATCTTAAATTAGGACGTGTTTCATTTTAATATTTAATTCGAGCGATTAATATAATTATGGAATGAATGCATATCAGAGATATTAGATAAAAATTTCAAGGCTTGAAAAAAGTCTTCAATTTTATTATAAGACTGACCATTGTCTAAATTAGGTTGGCGTTCTAAATGAAACCATTTTTTTTTAAATTATTACATTCTTGTTTCTTATACTCAGCTATATCTTCTTAAAGCTAACGTCTCGATATTAAGCTCCAGCAAATTATTTAGTACTAAATTATTATAACGTAAACTACCTTTAATATGTATTTAGTACCTAGTATCTTTTGAGAAACGTCACTAAAAACGTAAAATTGATTAAATTTTTAATTTAGAAAATGTATAATCTATTGTTTTATAAATATACATAAATGTAAGTTTATAAATATAATTTTCAATTTCGATTACATAAAATACGTATACATTTATGTATATAAATATTCTATCAGAATATTATAAAAATAGATTTTTATTAAATGTTTACAATAAAATAGCTACATTTTGGTACATAAATTAAGAGTCATAAAACTATTATTGAATTTTTAATAAATATTTATTACGTTTTTAGTTTATTTTTTGTTGATCACTATATCAAAAAGATTTTGGCTGCATCGAAAATTATATATTAAAAAAAAAATATTTACAAATTATTTAATTTCTGTCGCATGCCAAAAATTATTGTGATTTATAAATAATTTCAATTTCAATTAATAATATTTATTATTTAAAAAAAACGACGGAATTGTCTATTGAGATTGCAATGGGAATAAAAAATTAGAATGAAAACTTAAGGATTGACGAAGGATGCATTTTTCGAGGGAATCTTTGAAAATTGTTTCATTCCTCAATTCGATAGAAAAAAAAACTTTAATTCAGATGGATTTCTGTGCAACTTAACCTGCAATTTGAAATATTTTAAATTGCAATTTTTAACATTAGGTATTTATACAAAAGAATAAATATATCAAATAAGTTGTGTGGAAATAAATTATGTACACATTTACATTATAAAAATAAATATCACAATATATGCATTGTGATAAAAATATTTTTGTTTTTACATAATAATGGTAATTTAGTAATTAAAAGAAAAGCTTCCTTTTTAACCAGGATAATTTAATATTGATATGGGCTTTAATTAAATTTCTATAAATAATAAAATATATATGATTTCAGGTACAAGTTATATGTTTTAAGAATTTTTGATGTTTTTAATTAGATAATTTAGTAAAAACCAAAAGCTACAAAAATTGAAATACATACTATGAAAAACTTCAAGATTTCAGCGTTGATTTATTTCTTAAAGCTTTTAAATATTTACATATATAGTATGAGAAGCTTTTAAATTTCAGCTTTCATTCAGAGCTTACCTATATTTAAAAATTAAAGTCAATGATAAGCTTTAACAAGGTTTTGAATGATATTTTTCAAAACATTTCTTAAAATTCTATTTTAATCAAATATAATTTTACTATTCAAGACAATAATGTTTTATTTTTTAACAAGAAAGCTATCTAATTTAATTTTGTGTGATCAATTTTCTATTATTATTATTATTATACTATTTTAAATTCAGCATAAAACATTTTAATTATTTAACTTTTTGTTTTATCAATTTCCGGTCTATTAAATGTTAGTAGCTGATAATAATTCAATATAAAAATAAAATTAATTCATTTATACAAAATTTATGTTAAAAAAAAATTTTTATATTACCTGAAAATTTAAATTTTATCGAGTCTCTGTTATTTATTTTCATAATATGTTTTTTATTCAATTTTTCAATGTGTTTTTTTATTTAGTCTTCTAGTACTTTATTGTAATTATTGTTTTTATGTAAAAAATTTAAAATTTCATAAAAGTTTCTATGTTAAACAATAATACATATATCGAAAGAATATGTTTATAGGGTAACTGTGTATATCGATGGCAAAAGTGTCTATCTACATTTTTCTTAATTTGTCAGGAATCAAATATTGGGAATTTTTCATTTCTAAAAATTTAAAACAAACTAAAGCACGTGACACAACTAACTTACTTTAGAAGTCAATGTCCGATCGAATGATCTAGATTTTTGGAGGCTTATACCTTATAGAATGTACTAACTCAAGTGAAAAATAAATTAAGATGAAATTTGAAAAAGAATGTAGTTAGACATCGATGTGTATGTAAATAGTAAAAGAAAACAACAGGGGTTACAGTTTTATTATAATGGGAATTCTGTAAAGCTATAAATCTAGTTTTAAGTGCTTATATACGTATTCCGTAATTTAGCTAATTTACTTACAAAGTTTCGACAAAGTTTACATCATTTAATGTATGTATTACATTTAGACTAAGAAAATAGTTTTAACTATTCTAAACCTAAACTAAAAAATATAGCATAAGATATAGTTTAAAGAAAAAAGACAGGATGTTTAAATACTTCATATTCGAATCATTTTAAATTTACAGCATTATCATTCATTATCTAAAATTTCAGTATTATTGCGAGAGATAACTGATCTGTATTTAAAAATCTGTTAATTTGTTGATTAATTTTTATTCGCCGTAAATAATGTTTTGACCAGTCGTCATGTCAAAGATTGATTATTTAAAACAATTTTTATCATTAATTTAATTTTTTTCTCTTTTAATATCAATGTACATATAAATGTATTAAACATTTTTAAAGAATCCACATTCAAAAACAAAAAAAATTATATTTCTTGGTATTATACGCGCATATAAAAATAATATATACATATATATATGATTCCAATTGATCAGCTTGGCGCTAAATTGATCGCTAAACAGTTTATTATGCCTTCAATAATAAAATTATATTTGGCGGTCAAAAATACAAAAAAAAAAAAAAAAGGTCTATACACCTTTTTATTTAATTTTTTTTTTATATGAAAATTTAAACAAAATATTTAAATAAAAAAAAATAAAAAAAGGGTTAACGACATTCAATTTTTTTCTTTTTTTTGTTAATTTTTGTTCTGTAGTCAGATTTTTCTCTAAATTATTAACGTTAATGTTATAAAATGAATCAGAATATCACACACAAATTTTTCCAGTTAAATACATAAATCATAATATATATACATATACTTCATTATAAGTAGTATTATATCTATATATGTATTATTATTATGCTGCATATATTAGTAACATACATAATATATGTAATAAAATGTTGAAGAAAGGTACCCCCGAAAATATATAATATCCCATAATCCTTTGTTGTCTGAGCTAAATATTTTTGTATTTTTAATATTATTTACTTATTTTCTTTTTTGCAGTGTCATGTAAAGTATACGTTATATTAGGCTCGTGAGAAAAAATATGGTATAATTACTGATTTTATTAATATATTACATACATAAACATAATGTGTATAATATTTATAACAGTATGATGATTTAGAACTGTATAAATAAGCATCCTCCACATTATAATGATATGGCTAAATAATTTTTACTTATACAACATAAGTTCTGAATTAAAATTTTTATTACAAATCAATCTTTATCCTGTTTTTAATATATGTAACTGGAAAGAGATGAAGATTCTACACTTATTAAATAGACAGATACACCGCAAAGAAAATACTTTATATGTATGTTATTGTCATTAAGACTGTTGTCGCCATTTCCTTTACAAAATTAATAATATTCAGATTTTAAGTTAATAAGGTTAACCTGAAATTGTATTCCTATTGTATTGAGCTAATTATTCCATCGATTAACTCCATTCCAACAAACTCTGTTTCAATAACAATAGTACAATTTATTGTGCCCTTTTTGATTCATTTTAACAAGTTCAGAAATTTTTGTCGACTGATACGTTTTTGCCTGTCACGTAACTAGATCAGAACAGATATCAGAACAGAATATAATAAGTGAATAAATTTAGCAAAGTTCTTTTTACTTAAGATACATAACTACATACTATAAAATATGAAATGTGAAATTTTTAATAAAAAAAAAACAATTTTATATAATTGCTGAAAGTGTAGGGAAAGAAAAAAAAAATTAATTCTGCCGAAAAAAGGTTATTTTTTTCGTTGTTAAATTTTTCAATCCAGACAAATCAGTGAATTTCTTGGGTGGTCTTTTAAAATTTTACTCTCTCTTTCTATCTAAAAAAAAAAAACTCATACTTATTATTTTATATTTTTGTTATGTTATTTTTATTATTTTATGATTATTGTTATAATTTTTTTAATTTTTTTTTCTTAATTCACGGGGATATACCAAAGATAACAGTGAACCTTTTAAGGTTTAAAATTATAAAAAAAGATATATATATCTTTCAAAAATTAAAATTTTAACATAATAATAATAAAATCATTTTGTTTATTTTTCCACAATTTAAAAACCTATTACGCTTCAGTTACTTTATCTTATCGTACAAAATTTTTTTTTCGAATGTTTATAAAAATAAAAAACAAAAAAAAAGATTGAAAAATAAAAACAAAAATATAAATCCAACTATATATTATATATTTTATCATTTAAAAAATTTCAATGTACTTTCAATATTGTATAATGAAATAATCGATGGAAATTATATTTAAGGTAGTAAAAAATAGCCGAATGGTTTCCCTTTCTTTCAATCAACAAAAAAAACTCTTTAAAATTAGTAAAATTATACAAGCAATAATAAGATTAAAGTTACTATTTGATTTTTCGGTAAATTTTAATTTCAATTCGTAATTTTGTTGGATGAGTATATAAAACAACTTGTCAAGTTTTACATATATGCAAAAGTACTGCATAATTGTATTTAAAAATTTGATTTTTATCTAATAAAATAAAGTCGGCTAGACAACTATCTAATTTAATATCAAATATTAAAACTTATGGATTTTTAAGGTAGTATTCATAAATGTTAATCTCTTTCATATTATTTTCTATCCAAAATTAAAAAAAAAGGGACTATAAGTTTTCATTAAATATGTGTTAATATGATATTGAATTTTTTGAACCCTACATGACAATGGCAGGGCTGGACTGGGAATGAATTTAGGACCGGGAAATTCAATATTTTATTTATAGATAAATTTTCTCCTGGTTTAAAAAAAGATGAACAGAAAACATAACAATTTTAGACAACGAATTTTGACACGGCCCACCGACAAACTGCCGCTAGCTTGGAGGCCAATCCAGTTCTGTACACTGGGAAAACTCGTCATTTTACTTTCAATTATTATTAAAGCATTAATAACTTATATAATTTCATTCTGTAACTGTCTAGCTCAAGAACTATTTATTATATTATTTGTTTCACAAAAAATTTTCAAGAAGCCCTTTTGAACTTTTAATCTAATCCAAAAAATTTAAATAAAAAAGAACTATTAAATAATTAAAAAAAAAACTTCTCAAAATTTATTGAAAATTATATTCTTTGACAACATAACTGATTTAAAATCTCGTTAACCTTGCTGCGTACATAACTTTATCATTTATTGTTTATCAACGGATTACAGAGAAAGAGTTTTTTTTTTGTAAAATTTCGGGTCTAAATATGTTTTAACAAAAAAAGAAACAGAAAAAAGAATATATGTTCAAATTTGCTTTGGTTTTGTTTTTCCTGAGAAAGAACAAAATATTTTATAAATTAAAACCAAGAATCAATGAATGACTCATACTGTAAGCTATTTAGAAGATAATAAAAAAATAACATTTTTGTGTTCTTGTAATAATGTTGTTATATGCACTTTGTGCATAAATTACAAGATTTTTGTTTGATTTTGTTTCAAAAAGAAGAAGAAAAATGAGAAGAACTTATAATTTATGAAATATTTTTTTTTTGTAAGTATTAGTTACATTCTAGGTCAGCGTTTCTCAACCTTTTTGCTATAGCGACCTATAAAATATGAGTACAAAATAACGCGACCCTCAATATGAAAATGGTATGCATTGACAAGTAGAAGAAATGAAAGACAACTTTAAAATGTTTTATTTATTTTTATTTTAATGGCTTATTTGTTGTTGACAATTATTTGATAATTTATTAGGTCTGGCTCAAAGGATTTACTCAATTATCAATGTTAAAACAGCAATCTTTTGAAAAATAAGGTATAGGTTAATTCTTCTTACGTAATCAAAATATTTTATTATTTTTGAAAAAATATATGTAGCATTTGTATTAGAATTTTTCCATTAAAACGACCCATTGAAAATCTTTCGCGACCCAAATTCGGGTCGCGACCCTAAGGTTGAGAAACGCTGTTCTAGGTTATTTAAAATGATAAAAATTTTAACAATTTCATAAAACTGAAGAGTTTCTTAAAATGCCCAAGGAGGACAGAATAGAAACGATATCCACCTATACATAGCTCACAAAAGGATAATAAAAATACTATATAGTCTTTTCCGTAATGGAATCTAGCAAAATTTTCGATGGTGATGTCCGGCCGTCACTTTAACCTTAACTTTGATTACCTTTGATTGAACAATTTAATTTTCAATCCTTTCAGTTCCACTGTTGACTATACCTACACCACAAAAACCATTCGAAGTCTGTAACCTAAAACTTTAAACCTAAAATTTTCTGATTTAATATTAATATTCGAATTAAGAAGTTAAAATTAATTTCTTTTTTCCAAATTTTTCTATTAATTTTCCTATAATATATATTATTATATATACTTATTCTGTGGAATGACGGCAATCCAATTATTTCTTTAGGAAATTAAAATAATTAAAAAAAAAAACTCAAACCACATTAACACATCCGATAAGAATAAATAATAAAATAAATTATATCTAGAATTATTTTTATTTTCATTTCTTTATAAGTGTATGTATAATGTGTCTCTGTGTATATATTATACATAAAAGAAAAAGAAGAACAGATATTTCAACCTCAAAATAAAAAATAAAAAAATGACCAAAAACGAGAACATTAATTTCAATTTATAATGTGGTTCTTTTTCATATCAAAATCTGGAAATTTTATTTTTTTATTTTTTTATTTTTGTTTTTTTTTTTACTTTTTAATGTACACATGCTTTATAGATTTAAATCTAATATTTATTATATTTATTTTTCTTTTTTTTTTCTTGTATACATATTATTATTCTTAAGCAGTAATTGAATTTTTTTCTTTGTATATTATAATGTATATATTTAATTATTACATGGGTATTGTAAAATATTATTTGTAAATACTGTTTGGCTTTTAGGTTATTTTTGAATTTAGGAGTTTCTTATACTCAAAGATAGTACCTGTGATGGCTAATAAAAAAATGTTTAAGCTTAATTTGATTTAAGAAGTTTTAATCTTGATTACACGGCTAACTTAATAGATAAAAAAATAAAGTTAACTATGTTGAAACCATGTCCTGTCAGAAAATCTGAAAACTAATAGTATTATGAACTGAACTAATAATTCATCTTGACTGAAATCTATTATTTATTCCAGAAACCACATTTCTAAAACCGTATAAAATTAATGCTAGAACTTACTATTATCATAATGAAAGTTCTATAAAACTTATTCACACTTTGAATTCACTAACATATTATATGCGTTCGATTAGAAAATATTCAGATCCTTTTAAATAAATTTTTCTATTATAGACAGCGTATCATTCCGTCAATGTTGACGGAATAATTTAATTACAACATGAATTTATCATTATCGTTACAGTCAATAAATTATTTAAAAAAACCAACAATACCGTAATAATTTGCTGTCGTCTGCTTTTTAATTTTTTTTTTTCATTTTCTTTATACATAAATAAAATCATCTATAAATTTTCATAATGTCACGATCAACAAATATGTTGTATATTGATCGTGTCGATCACTTTTACGTTTATTTCATAGCACTTGCTACATTTCAATATTGACTTTTTAGTTTCATATATTTTTTGAATTCTTTTTTTGCTGCTTCTTTTTTTATTCACTTACGTGATGAGAAAATAAAAATTTTCTTCTTTATCAAGTTTTTTTTTTTTAAATATAAAAAAATGTAAAAAGAAATTCCCTGCAAATTGCACTGTTCGAAAATTTATTATCATGTCATTCATAAATTACGTTTTCTGTCTTATTGCATTAAAATAGTAATATGATTTTGATTTGTGACTTAGTAAAATGTTTTGGTTAAACATGAGCTACAAATTTTTATAACCTGATAAGAATTTTAATCCTTGATGTCTTAACAATGTTATACTAACTTTGTCTTAAAACAAAAAACTGTAATAAAGTACATATATTATACACTAACTAAAAATAAAAAAAAAAAAAGTAATCAACTTAATTTTCGGAATGTATAGTTTTATATAAATATACATAAATGAAGGTGAAATTAAAATAAAAAAATTAAAATAAAAATAATAACTAAATGTAAAATGAAATAAAATTCTGGTATCATTGTGAATAATTTTTCGATCTATAAACTATAACACTATGATCCTTGCTGCAATAATATTACTATCAAGATCTTAGTAATTATTTATGCTATAATATATTTATTTATCTATCTATCTATCTATGTATCTATTTCTTATACAAATAAAAATTTAAATGTCTGTTTGTTCAGATCTAAGATCTTCGAAATTTCTTCACCGATTGATTACTAAGAAATTTTGGCACAACGTTGCATTCGAATACACACGTGTTTGTATACATCTGTGACATATAGGTAAAAACATGATTGAAAGCCGATATGATTTACAAGATTGTTTTCAAACTATTTCTTACTTGATCCCTGAATAATTACCTAAATGGATACATTTATCAGCTTTCCTTCTACCTTAATTGTAAGCTGAGAAAAAAAAAATCAAAAATAATATATCTAAATTCTTTAATACATAAAAATTATTCTTTAAAATGTAATTATAGGTATATCATTTTTTTTTTACACAATAACATTTTAATGATTCATAATATTATATGAAAAAATAAAATCTAAAAAAAAAATAAATAAATAAACATTGTTAACACCATGTTTCTGTTATCATTAAACACAAATTAAAAAGAATTTTCCAGTGAAAAATTATTAAAAAAAAAATTATAATCTGGACAAATTTTTCTATTATACTTGTGACAACAAGATATTCTTTGAATATTTGAGATCATAAGTATCTAAGATTTAATTCAATGTTCATTTACTATATAGTTGAACACCTATAAAATTAACTGAATAAATGTATAACATAAACTGCTTACAGGTAAAATTTACTACCTGTATAATTTATTAATTTTTTTTTTTTTTTTCAAAATTGTTTGTCATTTTAATTTTATTTTTACGAACAAGCAGCTCAGTAAAAAGAATAAATTTTTCAATTTTTTTTTTTGTTCTGTTAAACGAGTGTGAAAAATATTATAAATTATGATAAAGGGAGGGAAAAATATTTATGTTTTATGTATATTTAAATAACAAAAAAAAAAATATAAGTATATTTTTTTTTTCTTTTATCGCATAAAATAAATCGAGAGAAAGAATATCTCTGGTTAACTTGGTTCCATATTAATTGACATTTAAAAGATTATGACGTGATTAAAATTACTGATTAAAAAAAAATAGAATTTTTTTTGTTTAATTAATGTTTAGAAAATTATTGTCATTATTGTTGTGTAAAATATGTTTTTTTTTTCTTAATCGGTGCATTTGTTGTGCTTTTTTTTTATTTTATTTTATGTGAAATTTAATCAATATAGAAAAAAAATACATTTTTAATGATCCATAATTAATTATGAAGTAATTAAATTATAAATTATGCGTTTCTTGAATATTAACAAAAATTATAAAGAGAAAAATAAGAATTCTAAAAAAAAAAAAAAACATAAATTCCAGGCACATAATAGCATTCGCATATTTATGCTCTTTAGAGGCAAATTATGGGATTCTTCATAGTAGAGTCATAAATATTTTAATTTCACTGATACATGGGGGAAATTGTAATTTTTATTTTTATTTTATAAGAAAAATATATTCAGAATTTAATCCGTATTCGTACAAGACTTTCAAATGAAAAGAATATCCATCTTTCAATGCTCAAGGAAGACTCACAAAAATTATTATAAACTAAATTAACTTTCTGTTTTCAATAATAATATATTTTGTATAATTTATGAAAATAGGCAGTCCCGTCAGAAATCAACCAGTGACTATACAATCAGTGTGTAATCGTCAAAGTTTTGAAAAAAATTGATTCTATGAGTAAACTGATGAAGTAATATAACTAATTATACAATTACTAATATAACAAACTTATGGTTAATTCAATATTTCTTCAATTTATAAAAGAATTATGAATGATGAATATAATAAAAAAAGAATTATTCTATCATTCTTTTGAACTATTAATTTTTTTTTTTTTTTAGTTGGATAAAAATATATTTATGTATAATATATCTTTTTAGAACAACATAATTTTTGCTTGTATGACTTTGCGGATAATAAAAAGCAATGTAAATAAAAAAAAATAAATATACTTTTGATCTGCGGGCGGGGTAAATGGCAACGGTAATCATTATAATACAAATTATAAGCTTTTTATTATTGTTCCACGACTCAATGGTGCGTAATTCATGCAAAAAAAAAAATTAAAAAAAAAAAAAAGAAAACATGAAAATATGGTTAGTAGGTCATTAGATTATAATTTTGTTAATAAAAAATATTTTTTTTTTTTTATTAAGCAATTGTATTTGTTTTACTGTACATACCTAAAATGTAAATTCTAAGTTTTATATATATTAAGTGAAAAAGAATTCATTTACATCAAATTTAATTTATAAGAAATTTTATTTCTTTTAAATACTTTCAGTTCTTGTAAATACGTATGTTATCCCTATACATAAATAGGTTTATGGGTATGTATCGTTAAAATTTAATTCTGACCAGGATAAAGTACTATGTATTTTTGGACTTTTGAAAAGTAATTATCAATTAAAAAAAGTATTAGTTTAGTTTATTATTTCAAAGGGTCTTATGAAGGAAAAACCGAGGACTATGGTAATGTCAATGAAACAAAAAATTGATCAAATTATGGCAAATCCTGGAAAATGATTCATTTATTCTTATTTGGTGCGAAAAATTCAGTTGAAAAGCAAAAATGTTCATGCATTTTTGAGGGTTTTACCGAATTCCAGAAGTTGATAAGAGTTATGTGAACGCAAAGAGTAAATGTAAAACATAATTATTTTAATTAAAAAAAATAACTTAAAGAAAAACCTTTCAAACAATCGGAACCCCTATAAGACTATTAGACTTTACTATGGATAAATGTTTTTTTTTACTATCTATTTTTATAATAGGCAATTCAAAATAAATAAATTACATAATTGGAAAATCAAAATAAATAAATATGTAATAAATTTAAAAATAATTTACAGGAACTAATTTTGAATCTATTTGAGGCTAATTTCTTTTCTAGTCATATTAATACGCACATATATTTTATTTTAATTAATTTATTTAATGCAAAATAAAAATAAATTTTAAATTACTTTTTATTTTCCATTTCTCCCCCCCCAACTATATTGTACATAACAAAATTGAAAATGTTACAGTTCTGCATTATAAAATATTATTTTTCCAATAAATTTTCCTCAATTTTATAAATATACACGGTTGATATTGGGTATTCAGTTTTCCAAATTTTCATTTCAACATTATCGTGTTTATTTATATGAAAAATACTTGTATGATTTTTAAATGGCATCAAATTTCCGAAAAAAAAATAAATAAAATATACGTATTTAGGGTTCATGTTGTATTATTATCTGACTTTTTCAATATTTTTTATTGAAATTTTGGAAAACAACAAAAAAAAAAATTAATATATATAAAATGAAAATTTTTTGTTATACATACTTAATACATATTGAATACATCACACTTACAGTTTGTAGTATGGGGTAATTTTCCGATATTTGTATTATTAGTTTAAAAGGTAAAAAAAAATTCCGGGAATGTAATAATGAAAAATAGGCAACTCTCAATCTTCCTTCTCCTTTATAAAGATATCTTAATTTGTGGAAACCTCTAAAAAAAACACTGAAGTCCTTGTAAACTAATGAATAACTTCTTTATTACCAAAACTTTTATTGATAAAATACTTGTTGGAAGCTATTTTTCTCATCTACTTAAACACATAATCTTCTTAACTACCATAACTTTTTCCTAACTCTATAATAATATCCAAACAATTTTTTCTTGTAATATTTGTCTATTTATGTTCACATTTTTTTAAAAGACCATTAATTGTCGTTTGTTTTACATAAAAATTATTTGTTTTGGGTAATTTTAAAGATAAATTGAAAATAAAATAAAATAAATACCATGTGTACAAGTTAAATAAACATGCTTCCACATATTTATTTATATAGGGAATTGAATAATTTAAAAATGAAGAAAAATTATTTTTTATTAGCCTATTTTCCCAAAAAAAAAAAATCATAAAATAAAATATCATTTTAAATGAAAATAAAAACGAGAAAAAAGCAACTCATTTATGAAATAAGTGGAAAAATTAATGAAAATGTTTTAAAAAAAAAAAATCATTGATTGGAACATAATGCTTTAGAGAGTATTTTATTTCAAATAATATGGTCCCAATTGACTGTTAATTCGATTTTAACAAGTTTGTAAAGGTTCTTTGAGCTTCACTTTGGACAACTTTAATTTCAAATATTCTTTTTCGTCCTATAACCTATAGCAGTTATTTTATTTTTATATAAAGAAACTTTGACAAAAGGACTATATATTACTTTTATTACTATATAATTTGTGATAATTGGTAGAACGTACAATAAATAGAAGTGCAAATGAATTATAATGCAAATTAACACTGAAGTCCAAGTCTAAGTCCTTATGCTTCATTCAACAATGTAAAAAGGATTTATAAAAACTATACGAATATGACAACTTCATCCTTATAGATTAAATATTGTGTGTATGTCTTATTATAAGCTCTTTATTCATAACTTTTAATTTTATATAGATATACATAAAGTATATATATACATAATTTTTAACATAATTTTTATCTCCACCTCTATCTAATTTACGAATTATAATTGCATTTCTGTAATTAAGTTAACTAAACAGATTTTATAATATTACACGTGTAAAATTTTGATAAGCACTTCAAAAGGGGTTGATATAAATTATCTGCACATTAAATCACCAAAGTATAATATTTGTAAACATAAATTTGCAATTTTTATTAACATCTTGTCCTTAAAAAGCATGATATGGCATTTTATAACATTTTATGTTAACAAGCATATCTATATTAAATGTATACATAAATATTATATATTTATATTTTATATCGCTTCTTTCTTTATTAACAGAATAAAAACATAATATATACCCGTGGCACAATAAAGCTGTTATTTTTTTTATTTTTTTTTGGTTAAAGAAAAATATAAAATCAGAATTTCTATAATGCAATACAACATGTCAAAGATAAAAAACATAAAAAAAAAATTTGCATGTATGTATATTGTTATAATCATATATAAAAAAATATATATTTTTATGAAATGTTTTCCTCTCTCTGTCTTCGTATACAATATTATAATTCTGAATAACTACGCGGGTGTTCAATAATTATATTCGATAAAATATTTAAATATATAATATTTCATTGCATAATTATATTATTTTCTTGCTATGATATTATTGTAGTACTTGTAAACAATAAGACAGAATTTTGCATTTTATAATGTTAACATGCATTATACAGCTCAAAATATAGATACAATTAGTATAGAATTTAAATAGTTAATTACCATTGATTATCAAGATTAATTCAATGTCGATATTTTTTGAAATAAATAGTACAAAATTATCCTTAAAAAAATCTTGAGTCAGTTCAATAAAATATGAAAAGTGGATTTATGTGAAGGGCCATTAAGAAATCGTCGGAATATTTTGTAGAATGTCATTTCACATTTTTTGGCAATAATATGGCAATAATATGACAAAGGAATCGATAAATTTTTTAATCTACCTAATCTAATTATTAGAATTTTGTTTATGGAACAATTACCCAACAACTTTTATTAGAATTTTATTAAAATTGAATTTTATTTTTTTACAGAAAATAAAAAAAAACCGTCTGTATTAAAAAACAAATGAAGTTAAAAATGTATTTATATTTTCATGACAGAATTTTTATTTTTATTTTATATTTTTTCAAACGCATAAATTCATATTTCAACATCATAGATATTCTCCATATTGAAAATTTAATTTCAATAAATTTTGCCATATTAACCACATCAGAAAAATTTGGAATTATTGGATTGAATATTAGTATCTTTATAGATTTCAATGGACTTCTGTACTAAAATTATGTTTTAATGAAGAAACTTCGTAACACTGTAATACTGTTTATATATAGGTACAGGTCGATCGATCGACTAAACAAATTTTAAGTAAAACTATATCTTCACATATTGTACATGGGCTAAAATTATTATTAAAACGCAAAAAACAAAATAATATTTTTATTAAACTTTGATATTTTCAATTTGTCAAAAATAAATTCTTCTCTTCACAACCAAAAGATGTTCCGAGTTCATGTAAACCGTAAAAATTATTTTTGCAATAAATGCATGAATAAGTATTAAAATGTTTATTCAACATTTTTTTTTTTTTTTGCAGTTTCTGATATTTATGTATGTTTATGTAAATAAAAAAAAAAATTATTATTTTTTTATCAGTTTAGTAAATTTTTGTTGGGAAAAAAAAATAAAAAAATAAACATAACAATAATATTCATATGGTGAAGAATGGAGAAACTTCAATACGTTTTATGATTTTATGTTTTATTTTTGGTTTTTTTGAACATTTGATTTTTATCATCTTTGTCAAAAAAAAAAAAAAAAAAACAAAATAATAATAATAATTTTTTATTTTATATATGTACATATTTAATTTCTGTTACAAATTAATTTTCTGATTTTATTCTTTTTTCCAATGATAGCAAGTTGTTGAAAATATCTGCTTCGTTGTTAATAATAATAATAATAATAATAATAATGTATTTTTAAATGTAAACAAAAACTAAAACAAAATTAAGATAAGCATACGATTGAAATTTTATAAAAATAAATATCAAATATATATTTTTTTATAACTTTGTATGAAAAAGTTTTCTGGGTGTTCGAATAAACTTTTTGGAATTTATAAGATTAAATATAAATTGATAATATACAATTTAAGATATATTTTTTGATAGTCTAATTATTTCTTTATTTAGTTATATCTAGTTTTACAATACTCAAATAGTTTTGAATTTCATGTAATGTAGGGTACGTCGTTTTTATGATTCGATTTGTACCGCGAAACTCATATTGTACAAAAAAATTATATTTTTTTTTATTTATTTTTCGCAAGAAAAAATAAAAATTAAAATTTTCAAGCACCAAATTTTGCATAATTCATTTGCTATTATATACGAGTTAGTACGCATTCATAATACATGCAATGTTTTGACCTCATACTATCACAAAATATTGCAGTTTTAGTTATAAGTTTATAGCTGGTTCCATAGCTGATTCTCCAACTAGTTTTTTTTTTCAGTATAACATATTGGTTTTGAATATCTTCACGAAATTGTGTATCTATTTATTTAAAAGAATTTAATTTGTTATAAGATATTAATATCTATACAATACTATCATCAATGGGTCCATGCTAAAGTTTTTTTTTTATCAATTTAATAATACTTACTTATTGTTAAGTATTCAAAATGGTATTTTTAATTTTTCAAAATTTTAACAAAATATCTTATGCGATATCGTTTTTTTTCTGTACACACAAAAAAACCGTCAGTCTCAGTGGAAATCGCAAGTATAAAATATAACAGAAAAATTATAAGTAAAATGTTTTTTTTTTTTCTAGAGAAGAATTAATTGCAAAAAATTATTTTTTTATAGAAAATGAGATCCTGACATGTAGAATATTGCTATAATCATATGAACAGATATATTAAAAAGTAAAAGTTTGAACTATTTTTAGTTGCTTTGACTACTTCGACCTGACCTATACATACAAAAATTATAGCTCCGACATCTATCTTTGTTTTTTCAGTGTATTAAATTTATATTAAGAAACTAGTTTTTTTTTTTAATTTTAATACAGTAGTTTGAAGGACAATTAATATTAATTTTACTAAATATGCGACAAAAACAAAATTAATTTACATACAATATATTGTATATATATATTCTTTAATTTATAATAATAGCAAGATTACTATAATTTTATAATAAAATATTTTACCGCAATTATAATTTTCTGTGGTCAAAAATCTAGATAATAACAATCAGTGAATAAAAAGTAAAAGAATTCTTTTTTTTTTATGTCAAATTAACAGCAGAAACCATCATCAAAAAATAAATAAAAGAAAAAAAAGAATAAAAAAATGTACAGAAAAAAAAAATCTCCATATATCGATATGATATCAAGAAGCAACAACAACAAAAAATCATAAAAAGAATCTTATATATTTTCCTATATTATATACCCATATATATATCTGTAATATGTACATGGAAAACAATATAATTTAATATCATAAAATATTAAAAACCAGCAAGAAATTTTTCCAAAAAAAAAAAATTAAACAGAGAACTTGTTTTTTTTTTTTTAGCTATTTTTATACTAATCACTATAAATGTGTTTAATAAAGTGGCAAGGACACACATATCCTTTTTTCCAATTTATTTATTTATTTTTTTTCGTATTTTCTTTATTTTGAGTTTTTTTTGTCAAAATATACACAAAAATTGTTATAAACTCCCATCAACTGGTTTAGTTAGGAAGAGAAAAAAAAAAATATGGAAAAAAGAGGATAATGTGTAATATTTCCTTCTACATGTTTTATACTACTTTACTTACAGTGTAATTTTGATGTATATAGAAGAGAATATTTTGGGATAAAAAAAAAAAGAATTTTAAATTTGACATATTTATTTATAGTTTGAAAATTGCAGAAGTTTGTACTTTGATTTAACATAAAGAGTTTCTGAAAAGAGATATGAAAAGAAAATGTTTAATTGAAAATAAAGATAAAAAATTATTAAGATGAAAAATTCGTCGGATGAAGCACCATCATGGAACCACTGAAAATTGTGATATTTGGGAAAATTTTAAATTTATTTCTTATTTCAGACACAGAGGATGGGAAAAAACTGAACTATACTTTACTATCAAAAAACAAGGGTGAACTTCAAGACTATCATTGAGCGATTGAGTATACGATTTCTTCGTAAGTCCGGAATTTGGAAATTTAATGATGCCATACAGAAATTTTGTTGAATGTTTTTTTTTTTAATTTTTAAATTCTAAGTATACGAAGAACCTGTAAAAACGATCCCCTCTATATAATATTGTTAATATAATAAGTGTATAAATGATAATGTGTCACGCTATATTCCCATTCTAATCAAAACAAAAAAAAAACATAATTTTTTTATACTTGATTGCAAATTTTATCTATTTTTCTCAGAAGTTTTGGTATATGTTCTACATACAAAATATACAAAATAATATTCAACACTATTTTAGGTTATAATTTTTTTTATTTCATTTTATTTTTTTACAAGTGGTTAACAAAAATAAGGTTAACTTATTGTGTCCGCTTTTAATAGACTTACAAACATACAATAAACAAATTAAAACCATTTTTCTATAATATAAAATCGAAAAATAAACATTTTTATTCATATAAACTTATAAACATGAAAATATATATTCAATGTACATATATATGTGTTGTGTTATATCTATATGGGTATGTATTTGATTTTATATGAATTTTATGTATGTAATATACACAAAATATATCTTTCATTTGATTGTATATGACATTTTCATATAAATTTATATTATTTCATTTTATTTTATTTTATTTTTTTCTTACTTTTATATCTAAAGGTAATATTCCTGGTATCATTTTTTTTTACTTTTTTTTTTTGTTTTTTCTTTTTGTTATAATAAAATTTTTCGTATATATATTTTATTGAAATGATTTTTCCTTTGTTTCCTTTTTAATAAAATATGTATTATACGTTCAAGGATATTAATTTATTATAATTTTGAATGTTTGTTTATATATATTTATTTTAGTTCATTGGGGAGAAATTAAATTGTTGAATAATAGATATATGTTGGTATGTAATATAGTAGTTATACATATACAATGTATATACTTTCGTACAGTATAAAGTATATTTTCTTTTTCTTTATACACATATTTATACACATAATTATTATTATTATTATTATTATTATTATTATTATTATTATTATTATTATTATAAGTAGGTAAATAATGTATTAAATTCTTCTTGTTACAAAATAGTAATTAAAAGAACACTTTTTTAATTTATTAATTATTATATGTGATTAATATATAGATATACTACTCATAATTATATTCTATACACATTGTAATAATAATAATATAAAGTTTTAATGAATTAATTTTTAATTATGATATTTACAAATTAATAAATTAATAATTAATAAGCCAGTACAACTGTAAATTTATAACATATCGGAAAATAACCAATTTTTATTAATGTAAACGCATGCATTTTGCGTTAACAACATAATATTGATTTTTATTAACTTGTTTTTAATAGCATAGTGTTGATGTTTTTTTTTTTGTTAAACCCAAAGAGTGATAATTAGTTTTAAACCTTATTAGAAGAAGACATGTTATGTATTAACAACTGTATTAAGACGCCTTTTAAAAAATTGTCGAAGAAATGTAAAAAAATTTGTTTGATGATATTGATAGTAGAAATTTCTTATTCTCTTGATTGATCCAGATAAGAATATTATTTCCTATTACAAAACAACAATTTATATATAACTCTTAAATTTTTTTTCCCCTTCATTAAGATTAAACACAGATTTAGCCTCTAATAATAATTTCAATTTATTTGAATATTTTCCAATATCCTTTTAAAAAAAAAAAAAAAACAATAATAAAAATAATCAATTTTTAAGTTCTTGTATCCTTGACTTCAATAACATAATAAAAATAATTTAATTCCAAATATTAGTTTCTTTTATTTTTCACACTGACTATATACGGTGTTTTTATATGTTTTTTTTTTTTTTTTTTTTTTTGAATTTTTCGTTTCCTTTTTGCCAGCATAGAATTTTCCACCCTGCTTTCAATTTTTTGTGTGTGTTTTTTTTTGTGTTCAAGTTTTAACAACACCACCCCAATATAAGACCTTTCAATTCATAATTTAGGAAAAAGAAAAAAATGTTTTTTTTTTTATTTATTATCCTAAAAAATAATATTCTGAACCTTTTTTTTTTTTTTTTTTCTATATTTTAAATAACAAAACAAGAAGAGACTCTCAAAATAATGATGAGTAATGAAAGATTTTTGAAGAATTAAAAAGTGATAAAATTAATGATTTAAGGCATTTAAATAATGTTAATTACACACAGAAAAAATAAATAATATTATGTTGTTGTTGTTGTTGCTGTAAAAAAGGAAAAATATCATTTTATTTTTATATACTCATCTTATGCATATATATTTATTTTACAGATTTTTTTTTTGGAATTTTTGTATTATTTTTAAATCAGATACTAATATGAATTCAAATTTTATTGATTTGTTTGATAACCAAAAAAAAATTTTAAATGAATATAAATTATTTTTCGAAATATTATTCAATTCAGAAACAAATTATTAAAAATGTTAAGATAACAAATTGTTCTATTGACGTCAATATATAAAGTAAACCTGATATTTTGTGCAGATAAATTATTTGGTAGGATGTTTTACAAATTGACGCCAAAGTGATTCAATTGATTAAATATATTAAGATTGTGTCACTTAAATCAAACTTTTCTTACTTATAGTTCTTACTTAGCATCACAAAGAGGTTTCATAGCGACGACAAATTCAAGGTGAATAGTCGTTGGCTAAACATTTTTAAAGGTTCCTTCAATCAAAATTTTTTCATTACTAATTTACATAGAATCCTAGGAGAAAGTTTTTTGGACCCCTACATTTCAACATTATACTATCGAAATCCAATTAAAAATTTAAAAAAATTCCGACTCTTAGCAAGTTAAGAGCTTCTAAGTAACCAGAATCAAGAATCCTAGAAACACATCCTTCAGCTTGCATTCAGCTTGCGGCTTGCAAGAATATTACGCATATTTTGGGATTAATTAGTTTGATATTGGCCGAACAGACAGAAAATGAAAACATATGTGTATAGTAAACGGGTTTAAAACTACAGATTTACTATTTCCATCTAGTTAGTTAACCACCCAAATTTAAAGTCAGAATTCAAATACAAAATCATAAAAACTTAAAATCAACATATAATTAAATTTATATAAAAAAATGTTAAAGTTGTAATTCTAGTTTTAGTAAAAAAAAAAATTTGTCTTTCCGAGCAAAATAAAACAACAATTTTTTTTTTTTACGACCATTGTGTAAAAATTAAGAAATTTATTGAAGAAATAAGGAAGGAAAAGCTTTAAATAAAAAAAAAATACAAACTTTTTTATAATTCCCCACATCAATATTATTTTGTTATAAAATCCATAAAAAAAAAGTGATAATGTTACAAATTTTTCATACTACCAAAAAAAATAAAAATAAAATGAAGCTAAAATAAAATTTATCAAAATGTAATTGTGTGGTAAAATTTATTCTACCAATTCAAATTTTGAGGGAACAGCAAAATGGATTCTTATTTAATTTTTTTTAATGCTAACAATAAGGAAAATAATTTTAACAAATGAATAGGGTGGCTGTTGCTATTATTAATGGTTTTCTTTCAAATTGTATAGAGATCCCTTTTTTTTCAAAGCAAAAAATATAAAAAATAAAAGATTGAAAATTTATTTTTACACACTTTTTATTTATTTTTATTTTCCTGACAGTTTTCTTTTTGCTATTCATTGTATATATTATATATAATGTGTATATGAATCTATTTATGGTTGTAGGGTTTTCATTTTTAAGCTGTGAATTATCATTTTACCGCTTAAATTAGAATCTCCTTTTTTAGCAATTCATAATAAGTAGTGTGAAAGGAAAAATTCTATATGCTAATGCTGAAGATAAAAAATGTGGTTTAAAGATTCTAAAGCTTTTTTAGATATTACAGCCGAGGAAAATCTTTAAAAGACTCGATTTATAATAATAGTTCTAGGTTTTAATGGTTTTCAAACCTGTTAAACCAGAGGCTAAATTCTATAACAATGTCTCTTAAAAAAATGTCTTTCGAAAGACAGAATTTGGCTACGGGGTTCTTTAAAAAATTTTATTCATGATTTTCATTTTCATATTACTGAAAAATTTCATTCTTAAACTTTTAAACTAAGCATAATTCCCAATACCTTTAAGAACTATAAGAGTAATCTATGCATTTTGGTTTCCACAAATTGTAAAGACATTTAAAGTCTTTTTTTTTAACTATCTAATAACATTATTATTGTTACAAAAGTTCAAAAATAATTTTACCAAAGATAAACTTCATTTTTATATATATACTATATTCGAAGCTCTTTAAACTCATCCTTTAAAAAAAAAAAAGCATAAAAAATTCAGGCGCCAACTAAAGAAAACCAAAAATAAGAAATTCTTAAACAAAGTGCTTGAAATTTATTTTATTTTTCTAAAAAAAAAAAATATGAACAAGAAAAAAATTTATAACAAAATTGCCTAAAATTTTAATAACTCCCTAGAATAGCAAAAATTTTTTGCCATGTAAGAAAAATGAACAAAAATCTTGAAAAAAAAAAATCATTTTCAATTTTTTTTTTTAATTTTTTTTTTTAATTTTTTTTTCAGCCTTTGGAATATATTTTCTCTTATCTTTTCGCCTCCTTCAATATTTGTTCTTTTGGCATTAACCAACATTCACTAGAAAAATATTATTTTCCTTTCTCTTTTTAAACATCCTCTTTTGAAAATCAAGCTTGTTTTTCACAAGGATATTGCATAAAATTTTTTTTTTATTTTATTTTATTTTTTTTTTTTGCCTCATAAAATATTATATATACGTATAATACAACAAACATATATTTATTTAAAGAGGATACATATTCTTCCTCCTCAATCTCTTTACCTTAAATCGTAATAATATTTTGTCGTATAGAGTTTTCTTCTTTTTTTTTTTTTAGGAACCCGGAAAAACTTTGTATTCATTTTCCTTTTGAAATATATTGTAGAAAAATCAATATATACACAAAAATATATATAATATAATATATGTTTAACTATGTATAAACGTTATAAAGTTCGCTGAAAATTTTATAGAGAAATTGTAAGTCTACAACATACTAAAAGTTAAAGCTACAATATAATATGTACATATTGTTCATATGTATGAATGTATATAAATTTATATATTATATAATATGTTTATACGTTTGGGTTTTTTTTTCTTTGTACCTTGAGGAAAATTTTCTAAATAAAGTGTTATAGCTTTAAATTTACATAAATATTTAAGTTATCTGGCGTATTAATTTTCATAAAAAATTTTGCAGTTTCATTTTAGATTTAAAAAAAAGTTCTTGTGATAATCAGATTTTTGTAATCATATTTAGTTATCGAATTTTATTAAAGGGATAACGCCTTTTTGAAAAGTTTTGGAATAATTGCATTTATTTATGATGAGAGATATAAAAACTAAAAACATTATATTTTTGTATCTAATATAAATTGTGAAATTTTTTTTTAAAATAATGAATCAATAGTTCGATGCTTAGCGAAGTACAATGAAGAAAATCCAGTTTAATTCAGAAAAAATGTATTATCCAAAATGTAAAAACAGTGTTTGTATCTTAAATAAAGTATCTTAGACAATAATGCCTTATTATTCTTAATAATGGTCAAAAATTATTTAAATTATTCATAATTATTGAGAAAAAATTAATAATATTATGACATGCTTTTAACTTCTCTGTCCCTATATTACACTTGACTTTTGATTTATATACAACTTACACCTATTTTCTAATATCATCTTCAATGACTTGAAAAATAACTTCATTAATCCATAAGTAAACAATATTCCACCTATAAGCTGAAAAAAAAAACAAAATATTACGAATGAAATTAAAAGAAATTATAGTTTTTGAGGAAGTAATTTACAAATTTTTATTTAGATATTGACATTAAGTGCGCTCTAAAATAATTTGAAAAAGTAAACAAACACACATGTTGTATATGCAGACAGCACATTATTCAGAAACACTTGAAATTCCAGAAATCTGGTTTAAATCTGGTATCAATTACAGTGTTGGCATTACACCTATGAACATTTGAACATTTGAACATAAGAAAGATAATTTTTTAACTTTAAGTTGATAATGAAACTATTTAAAAATTGTTTTTTTTTATTATAAAAAATATTATAATAATGTAGATTATTACATTCATATTTATCGTTGAAAAATATTTAAAATACATTTTTATTTGATTTTTGTTTGAGTTTTTTTTTTTAGCACTGTTGTCAAATATTTAGAAACAAACAAAACATTATGAGTAGTGTGAAGGATAGACTAATTTCAACATTTAATTTTTATTTGTATTTATATATATGTTGGTAGGATACTTTATTTTTAAAGATTAGTTAAGATATAGCCTATCTAAATATTTTGTGAATTCACTTACTCAATTTCTTTGACTTCTTAAGTTTGCTCTCTTGACGTCTTCTTGTTTGATAGATTCTTGGATTATAAAATTAGCTTGATTAACAAAAATTTATAAAATAAGTTTTGAACATTTTCTGATAACATCATCATAAAGCATAAAAATTTAATAAAATATTTACAAAATATTTTGACATATTTTAACCTTTAAACTTGTTAAAAAATCCCAAATTTTATGGTATTACCGAAATTGTAATATCAAATTTATGTTGTTTTTTTTTTCTTGTTTCCAAGAAATAAATAAATTGATAAGTCCTTAACATTCAAAGAAAGAAAAATATTGTATAATCAATTGAAATTGAATGTTTAAAACAGCATTAACAAAATATGTGGTGATTTTGTATTAAGAGTATATTTGTATACGTTTGTGTATAGTTATAATTAGAATTAGTATAAAGTAGAGACTGAGAAGAGGAATTATAAAGTAATATTACATTTATGCGTTGTTCGAAAGGGTACTTCTAAGAATTTAATAATTATAATAATTTTATAAACAAATTTTCATATCTCAGTTATAGCAATTTTTGAATGACATTTATTTATTTTTTAACTTTACAAACTAAATCTAAACTTTTTAATTCGAATAACAATCAAGGTTTGTTTTTTGTCATTGAATTGTTTTGGTTTAACATAAAGAAGCAAAAAAAAAAATAAGTTAAAGGTCTAGTTTAATAAGACTCCCGTCCATATACTAAAACTTAAATTAATTTAAAATCATTCTTGCATTTAAAATATGTTTTTCATTTTTATTTTTTAATCAAACTTCTGCAATATTTATTTAATTATAAATTAAAAGATATATTTATGATCTTGAAAATTGTAAAAATGATTTCATTCAATAATAATAAAAAAAAAAAAAAAATACAAAAAATACAAAAAAAAAAAATTAAAAACAACAGAAATAAAAGAATTAGCAAATAAAAACAAAACAAATTACTTCTTGGTTGAGTGATTTTCAAGCCAATAATTATTTATTGGCTACATAACAACTACACAAAACAAAAAAAAAATAAAGTTCATAAATATATAGCGAAGAGAAAAAAAAAATTATTTATTTAAAATCTGGAAAGATTAAGGCAGATTGTTAATAGCCATTTAAAATTAAAAAAAAAAAAAATTAATTAATTTATTATCTCTTTGTTTTACAACTTAAAAAAATTTTTTTGTATGTATAAAACAAAAAACATCATAATGATAAAATCGTGATTTTTTATTCTTATAGTGTGCCTATTTTGGACAAACGTTAAAAGCTCTAGGTTCTTTAAAATAAACTGTGAACCTAAAGTTTTTTTTTTTTCAAGAAAACAAAATACAAAGTAACGTCTAATTTTGTAGGTTCCAAGAAACTTTAAATATTTTTGCATCACTAATAATTTTAATATTAGTTCACAAAATTATTATGTTTTCATTTTATTTCTTCTTGTCTTCTGTCTTACGTCTGTCCGTAAGCTTGTTGCTTATATAGGTATTATACTATGCTTTGCCGATTTCAATCGTTCACTTTCAGCTAAGACGAAGCTTGAAATTTTCAGAGTTCGAGTATCGGAGTTATAAGCCCCCAAACTTCATTTACGAGATACTGTTATATATTTTTACATAAAAGTAACACAGCGATACAAAAAATTTCCCAAAAACAATTTTAACTTAACTTATTTCTATCAATAATATTTTTCTAATATCGGCTGAGAAAATTCCTTTGTAATCTAGCTAGAATTTGAAAAATATCAGGAAAACAATTTTTATTCTTTGTATATAATTTTTTAAATGATTAAAAAATATAGGTACATAATAATATACATTCCACAAATTCTTTAATTCACTTGTGTTGGACATGCTGCATGATATTCACTGGGTAATTTTATTGGTTTCGGTGGGATTATCTCTTTATCAGGATGAGGACTAGTTTTTTCCGGTGTTGTAGGTCTAGCTTCTGGTGGATTTTCGAATTGACAACGTTTTTTCATGGCTATATCACTGGCTGTCATTAGTCGATATTCCGATGGAAGTTCTTCGATATCACGCAATCTATCGGTAAAATAAACTCTTCGTATACGAACGTTTGCATGAATTCTAACTCGAACTGTTTCCAAATAATTGGTACCATAAGCTCGGCGCGTAAAATCGGCCAAATTAAATTGAATTTGATTCCAACCAGGTGACAATGCCAATGGAATTGATGTATTAAACATTGTTACTCGTGTAGCACTTTGATAATTTGACAGTCGAAATCGTCGTAATATATTTTTATCATCAATTATCTGAAATTATATTATATACACAATAATTATCATAGCTTTGTATATATTTTGTATGTTGTTGTACTATGCGTTAGAAAACAACTATCTACTTTTATAAACCTATAAAACTTAACACTTTAACACTAAGTTAGATAATTAGATTATTCTACCTGTACTTGAAAAGAAAAACATTTTTTCATATTTTTTAATAATAATACTAGAAATGGTAATTTAATTCCCAAACGCATTTTAGGATCAATTGGTGTTTCAATATAAGTTGTTTCAACATGTAAACCATATATTTCTAATGCCAATGATTTAACATCATTGTCATTCAATCGTTTTACATGACCATTTGTAACCTGAAATTAAAAAAAAGAAAAAAATCTTTGATTTCGTGATGACAAAAAAAATAATAATAGAAATAAAAATATAATTTTAGTTTTATTACGTGAGTTTTCCAAATTGTCAATGGATGGCTTCCTAGGCTATAAAATATGGTACAAAAGCCCCTTTGAAATGCAGTTCGAAACATTCTAGTTCCTCGTTATGTCCTACAGAAATCAATATTTGTATTTTTTTTTTTTATTTATTTATTTTGAATTTCTCAAAATTTTGAAATTTTTACTTTTTTTTTGTTTGATGATTTCATTCGACAACTTTGGAATAAAGTTCTCTAGAATTATATTTATTATTTCAAAATTTATCACTAAAATATTTTTTAATACCGAAATAACTCCATTGAGAAAATTTTTTCTTCTCAACTGATAAATTTAAGCTTGACAAAATTGATTGACCTAATCGCTAAACCTATACTGAAGTGAAGATTAAAGAATTCTCGTTACGATTATCTTACTATACACATAGTTCTTGTAAGAGCTGACTTTTAATATTTTATAATATACTCACAGAACTGTGATTTTTATTTTTATCTAAGACGTTACCCCCTCTTTTCATACGCAAAAAAAATTTTATTCAGTAAAATATCCCTTAACGATCATATTCCTTTATACATATATAACGAAAAGCAGCACACATAAAACCGAATTAGCAGCACAAAAAGCAACAACTTATAAGGTTTTCATTTTTTTGTGTTTATTTTTTAAACATAACAAAAATAAACACTGTATAAGATATTCAATAAATTAAAAAAAAAAAAAGAAAAGTATATTGGTTTAAATTGATTCTGGTAGTTGGAGTTTTATTTTTATTTTATTTGTAATCAATTTAAGAAGAAAATTTTTTTCAAAGAAAAACATTAATTGCCGTCGGAAAAGCGCACATCCCAAATTAAATTTACATTTTTTGTTTTCTAGCTGAAATAGTAAAATAATTCTATGAAAAAATAATTCTATGACTTTATAATTTGAACTTTTTGCACTCTACAGATTAAATTAAGGGTTTTTGGAATTTATGACTATTTTAATTTTTTTTTTTCTTGAAATATTGATGAAAATTGAATAAGTTTCCGTGTTTAGAAAAATTTTCTTTCGAAATGCGCTCAAAATTGAATTATTATTGTCCTAGTAAAATTTGCTTTTCTTGAATGATCTATTAATGAGGTAAGTGAGATTCCAGAGATCCAAATGACTTTAATTTTTATAGTACATCTAACATTTTATCGTATATGTAAACATTGGCTTAATCCTTATAATATATATATTTTTAATAATTATTTCAGTTTCAGTTCTTATCGTTAAGGTTTTTTTTTTCTTGGGAAAAATAGTTTTGGTTTAAGATATTTTTGTCATTATTTCTTATTGGCACTGAAAAAACAAATAAAAAATTCAGATGTCGTATAAGGGAAAACACATTTTATTCACATATTGTTTATTTGCCGTCAACCCCGTATTTTTAACATCAATTTTACAGATTTCAATGTAAAAATAATTTTGTGAAATAGAAGCGACACATTTTGTTGAGGTTTTTACTTTTTTTTTTGTTTTTTTTTGTTTAAGGCATTGAACTCTCAATAAAGGCAAGCAAAGTAACAACAAAAAAAAAATATAAAATTATAATAAAATTAAACTATAACTTCTTCACTTGATTTAAATTTTCATATAAAATATATACAAAAAAAAAAAAAAGAAACAAAAAAAAATAAAAAATAAAAAAAACAAAATAAAATAAAAATTGTTAATAATATCTACAAATGGAAACAAAAACGGAAAAAAAAATAAATTTTTTTTTTTTTTTTTATATACGGCATAAACATAATTTTTTTTTTCCCCATATCACATAAACATTAAATTTTATTTCGTAACATATTTTAAACTATGGGTGATATTAATCGATTTAAAAATCTTAAGTGACAGTAAAAATACTACAAACAAAAAGTACATAAACATTTTTTATTATTTTTTTGTTTTTATATTTTTGTATTTATTATTTTTTTTGATAAAAAGAATCTAAATAAGATAAACAGAACGTATACGTAAATATAATGAGATGATAATGGTAAGCGCTGTGTCAAAAAAGAAGTCCAAACAACTTTAAACTCGAGATCTTGCCAAATTTACTTAAATGTTGAATAGATATTTTTGTTTAAGAAAAATTGCGTATGGCCAAATCTTGTAATGCTTCTTAAAAGGCAAGATCTACTAACTGAAGAACTTATAACTAACTAATAGACAAAAATCAATTAAGTACCTTACCTGAGCCCTTTGTTTTGGAATTCAATGATAAAAATACAGCTTTTAGTGTTTATTATAGGCCTCTTGCGTAAACAGAAAACTTTCTTAACTAGTACTGGTAGCCGATGTAACCTATGTACCCAAACTTGGTTATTATGAGTCGATTTAAAAATACTTTCAAATGAAACTCCCAATGAACGTTGATAGAAATAAATTTTGAAAACAAAGGATTTTAATTATTTACGATCTAGCTAGTTCTTTGCAAAATCCAGTATTAGAATTTTAAAAATATTTTCCAAGAAAAATCAGCAGATGATTTTCTTATATAAATAATACAATTACTTCGCATAAGCTAAATGGGTTCGTATTAAATCAATATGAACCCATTTAATTTGGAATTAAAAGAAAAATTTATACGCAATTAATCAATTAGTAGAGAGCTGCTTTAATTAAAAAATTCAGAAATTTACAGTCTGCTAAATAGTTCTAAATAAAAACTTCGGTTTTTTTCTTCTGTTTTTTTTTTTTTGACAAAAATTTCGAAGTCGTCTTTTAAAACACTTATTTACATATTTATATTTATTTATTTTATTTATTTTTTGTTGAGGATTTAGTTTTTAGGAGATAAATAAACGCGCGTGAATGAAACAATAAAAAAACAAAAAAATTTGTTTTATTAAAAAAAAAAAAAATTTATGCTATCCATGCTATCCATGAAAACTCATCGCACACAATTTTCTCTAAAAATATATACAAGAAAATTATATTCAAAAAAGTGATTCTGCGTTCTCTTTTACAGTAAAAGAAAAAAAATATCGAAAAAAAAATAATTTTTTTTTTTTTTTTGAAAACAAGATGTTCTTCACTTCTTTTTTGCTTCATTTATAAAATTAAATTATATAAGAAAGTTTTTTAAGGTACACAGCATAAGATACTTTATATCGTTGTTTTTTTTTGGTTTTGTTTAAAGGAATTTAAAACTCGCCGCCAAATTAGATAGCAAATAACCACAAAAAAAATATAAAAAAGCATACACAACACAGCGGCTGCAAACAAACGGGGAGTTTTCCTCTAATTTTTTCGTTTATTTGATTTATAATAATTAAAATATTAGGATGTTCCAAATATATGGGGGCAATATTGCACTCCAATAATGGTGGATATATAAGTTTCAATATACAGGGTATTTTTAAAAATTATAATATAACAACCATTTTGGCGCTTTAAAATATTATGAACAACATACATGTATAAATATATTTCTTTTTTTTTCGGGAAAACATAATGTTAAGGAATGAGATCTTAGATGTGAAGTTAAAATTCAGTTTTTAGCTAAGTTATAAATTTAGCTTATTGATGGGAAATAGTGTTTTTTTTTTCGTTTATATCAAAATATATATACAACATATGCATATATATGTAAATATATACATGTAAATGATTGTAAATTCTAATCTAAATCTACAATATGAAAATTAATTTTTTCACTGAAACACTCTAAAAATACTTTAATAAAAATAATAAAACCTAGACGATTTATATACATATGCATTACATAAATAAAGTTTTTTTTTTTAGTTCACCCCTTAATAGTTTTTAAGATGTTATCTTCAAATATAAAGCAAGCACGCTTTCATAATTATTTTTTGGTGAATCTTTTTGAATAAAATGCGAAATACTCCAATTTTCCATTTTGTTCAATTTGATTGAAGATAAATTTTTATTTATAGGTATAGTTCTGCATATGTATATATAGTATATATATTACTGGCACCATTTTAATTGCAGCATCAACAGCAAATATTTCTCATACTTAATAAAGTTATTCACTTTGAAAATTGTTTTATAAAAATAAAATAATATACCATATGTATATGTATAAAATTGTATATGGTGTATGTAATATAATCCAAGATTTATTAAAAAAAAAAAAAAGAAGAAAAATTTTAAAAGTTTTTTTTTTCCTTAATTTCAATCAGTACTGGAAAAATAAATTAATTTTTAATGAAAAATGTGCACAGCAAAACAAATTGACAACATTAATTGTAGACTATTAGAAATTTTGTTTTAAAGAATTTGATTCGTTTTTTTTTTTTTTCCAATTTTAAATATGTCAATTACAAAATTCATACAAAAACTAAATGTTGTCAATTGTTATGGGCAAAGTTGTTGTTTAACTCATTTAAAGTTTTGAGAGTTGGCTTGTAGAAATAGTTCATAATTTTACCAAATATTGATATACCAATTATCCACTAACTTAAGTTCGTTAGTTGATATGTGCAAACTTATTAAGAACTCATATTTATAAAGTTTCGAGAGTTACATAGATAGAAAATGTTCAGAGTTCTAAAAATTAGTATCTCCAAGTAGGAAAACTTTAAGTTCTTAATTTTTTTATTCTAATAAGATTGTTTAATATTATTTATATGATAAGCTTATTAAATTCTCATATTACAAATTCTTATCTGTTTTCCTTCACACCTGATCTTTATGAAAGCTTTAATAATATTAATACTAAAAAAAAAAAAATTGCTTGACCTATAAAATTACTGCAATAACTTATACCTGTATAAATTGCCATGCTGTCATGACCTTTATATGTTGTCAAAAAAAAAAAACCTTAAAAGCTCTTGAAATAATATTTCTTTATTTCTTTTTTTTTTTGTGTGACACATGACCATAGAAGCTTCTGTTAAATTTTATTAAAATAAAAGAATGAAAATTTTCATAAGCTTAATAATCAAATAATTTTCGCGCCTTTTTTTTTATTTTATTTATTTTAGCGGCGTTACAAGTTTAATAATCTTTCTTTTTTTTTACATGATTTTTTTTCTTTATTTTATATTATTTAATCAAGATAAAAGAAGGAAAAAAAAAAAGAAAATTACCAACAATAAATATAAAAAAAAATAAATATACTATATATACACTGTACCTATATAAATGTAGAAATCCAAAAAAAAAAAAGTGAGTAAAATAAGTGTACATAAAACTTGGGACAAAAAGGTAAGTAATTTTTTTTTATATTTATATTTGGCTCATAACGATATTATGAACATACGTGACAGATGTTTCACAGACTTTATTATGTTTTTTTATTCATATCTAGGGATTTTTTTTTTTTTTATTCAGTGTGCTAACCTTTTCGAAAAAATTAAAAAAAATAAAACTTTATTCTACATTGAAATTATGCACCAGAATTTCTCAAAACCTCAGGTGATATAAATATGGGAATGAATTTTTATTTCTGTACGTATGTAAAATATAAAATGTAAATTATTTTAATTTAGAAATTAATATTATATTAATAATAAATTAAAAAAAAAGGGAAGAATAATTAATTAATTATATATGAAACTATCTAGAATTATCGAAAATTTGGACTCTATAAGAAATTTTTTTTTGGTCCCTGGAGGAAAGAATAATCATTTTTTAGTTGAATGTCTATGTTTCTAAATTTTCTAATCCGCATGTAGGAAATTTGTACTTTGGAGTAGTATAATATGTCAAATTGTAAATATTACAGTAGTACCTATAATATCTAATTGGCTAAAACTTTTTTAACTGAGGTTTAATTTTAAATGTATCTTAAATAATAGTTCCGTTTGTATAATTAATTATAGAAATAACTAATTTTATTTTTGAATAATTCTAGAGAAACAAAAAAAAAGAAATAAAAAAAGAAATAAACAACTTTATCGCTAATTCTTAGTTAAACGATGTATCCACATCATAATTTTTTTTTTTAATTTAATAATATTTAACTGCATACTATGGTCGTCTGCGATACTTGAGGGCACCTACCTTTCATATAATCGCTTCGTTTTTTTTTGATGGTGTTTTTTTATAATATATACTTTTTTTATTACATTTTTTCAATAAAATTTGTTGAAAAACAACAAAGAACTTGAAATAACAATATCTTCTAAATGATATTATAAAATTTAAAAAACAATTTATTACAATGTTAGATTTCATCGGTTTGGGGAAAACAGAATTTAGCGCCAGAATCTTTCATTAGAATTTTAACATAAATCGGAAGTACTCATTTTTACATTGTAAAATGTGTCACTTTATAGTCAAATCAAAATGTTTTTTTCATTTTAAAAAAACCTATAAAACCTATAATTAAAAAATACTTGTTCTTTAATTGTATTGGAAAGTAGATATATTTAAAATATTTTAACGTTCTCCCACCAGCATCAGAAGTGCAAGTCTGTCTGGCTTGTCTTGATTCTGACGCCTGCTGGCTATTTTCTGGGTCTAAATTCTGATTCTATACAAATAATTATATTAGTCTCAATTTGAAATAAAAAAAATAATTTAATAAATCCTGTAATTGTATGCAGATGTTATCAATTGATATTGAAGAATGATCCATCGCATTTAAAACATTCAAGTCATAAGTTGTAAAGATATTTCATTTTTTTTTTTAATAATCAGCAAAAAAAATTTTTTTTAAGAACTAACAAAACAACAAAGGCGACAACAAATTTTTCATCCCAGTAATTAATGGGTGGTAATTTTTATAATCAAAACGAAAATATAATAAAAATATTATACTTTACTTTACATACTACTTAAATAAAATGTATGTAAAAGCAAAAAAAAAAAATATTATTTTTTTTATTATTATCTGACTATGTGAGCGCATTATGCTTCGTTTTATTGTAGTTGTATGATGCACATATTATATTCAGTAAGTTCATTTTCAGGTATTTTACTAAAATGTTTTTATTAGTTTTTAATGAAATGCATGAAATTTTAAATTATTAGTTTTTTAATTTTTTGTTTTTGGAAGTATCTACTTTAACATTTTTGTGATGCATATTCAATATACAGTGTACATACTGTACAATTATATTATTTTTGTTTACATTGAAGAATAAAGATAATAATTGTAATAAAATAATATTTTCTCTAAAAAACAATAAAATCAGTAGCAAACGAAAAGAAGTTATCAGTTTTTTTTTTTTATTTTTTTTTTTAGAAAGATTTAGAGGTGGTGCCAGAAATATATTATTATTATTTTTTTTTTTTTTATTTTTATCTCATAACTTAAGTAATAAAGTAATTAAAAATTAAATAGCCTGTCCGCTTTTAACTATCTTATTTTATTTTATTTTTTCGCCTTTAAGCCTTGTAGAAATATGCGATTTTTATTTTTAATAATTTATGGTTCAAAAATGTTAAATTGTTTATATAAGAACTGTTAGATAAGATAAACGATACTCGTCATCGATATTAAATTATATAGTATTTATGCTTGTACATATTTTGTGGGTAGTTAAGTATAGTGTACTTCAACTGTTAAAAAAATCATAAAAAAATAGGATTAATAGTTTTTAATATCTGTGTTTTGTCTTTGACAAATTAATTATTTGATCTTAAATATCAATTTTTTTTAACTTTTTTGCAATCCTGAAATACGTTAATTGGGATTAGGAAATGTGGAAAATAAATGAATTTTTAAAAACTTTGGAGTCCAACTAAGTAGATTGTGAGATTAAGTAAGGTTAGTTATATTGTAAGTGCCAGTGCCCCTCAAAATAAATTTGTTATAACTACATAATATTCGAAAAAATTAAAACGATGAAAAAGAAAACAGATTTTCACAAAAATATATACATATTGTTTTTGCATCTCGAGGGCTTTAGTATATCAACAACGATATCAACAGCAACAACAAATTAATTCATTTCAAAGTGAAAAAAAGAAAATATTAAAAGTTTTATATATATTTTTTTTTTTGTACTAGATCCACTTGTAACGGCAATAAGTTGGGCTATTCATTAAAAAGTTTTCAAGTTTATTCTGATAGAAATTTTTCTGTATATTTTATTATTTTTTTCATTCTGGTATATGTTGCTGCTGCTGCTGCTGAGAAAAACTTTATGTCCACAAAAAAAGTATAAAAAAAAAATAATATTTTTTTTTTCAGTAGTATTTTTGATTTGGAAAAGAATCAAAAAAAAAAAAAAATAAAAAAGAAGAAGATCAAAATATATAAAAAAAAAATTCAAGAAGAATCAGAAAAAAAATAATAATAAATAAGTTAAGATAAATTTTCTCATGTTAAATTTCTCCATAAACACACATTTTACTGTAAAAAAAAAATAATTTTTTTTTTTTAAATGAAATCTGAGATTATTATTATATTTTTTTTTTTTTTATACCTCATGCAATATAAAATCGGAAGCTTTAAAAAAAAAGTAAAATAATAAACAATTTTGTACTTTAAGTTACATAAAATATCAAGGTATCAAGTGTATGTGTAATGTGTAGTACCTGTGTTACAATTTTTTATAAATATACAAAAAAAAATTTTTTTGCCAGGTTGAAATATTTTTTATTTCATACATATATACATATCTATACATAATTTTTTTTTGTTTACTTCTTTTCAGTATATTAAAAATTTATTTACTTGAAAACATCAATTGCCTTTATATTACTTCTTTCGTTATTTTTTTTTAATGCTATGTGTTGTTTTGTTAAACTGAGTATTTTATTTTTTATTTTTTTTTGTTAAAAAAAAATTCACTTCTGTTTTATTACACACTGAACATAAAACATTAAAAATACTTAGGCTTGCCGGTAGCTGCTTATTTCTTACTTTCTACTAAATAAAAGAAAAATAATAATTTAAAAAAAAAAGATTAAAATAACATATTTTGTTTTTTTTTCATTAATATTTTTTTTTTTTTAATTTGTAACATGGTAGATTTTAAATGTTTGACCTGTAAATATACAAAAAAAAAATAATTTTTTTTTAATAAAATTTAATTTGTTTCAAGTCATAAATCTATATTTGAAATAATAAATTTATTAAATATGGTAAATTTTAAAAGAATATGTTAAGCTCATACTCCTGGCAACTATAATCAAACACTATCTACTATTCTAGGTTCTGTAAACAATTTAATTCCATATAAAATAACCTTGTTTTTAAGAAGAGGCCAAAAACTAATATTCGTTCTTTTTATTATAACGATGAAATTATTCTTAAGAAGGCAGTCTTCCACAAATGCAACCACTGTACTATCAAAATAATATAATGCTACTTCTAGCGAATAAATTGCACAAATAACATCATTGCCTAAGCACCATAATTCTGTAAATAAATTAATGACAATATCTATGTAGCAAAAAGTGCAACTAAAAATACAGTTTGGTTCAAATTGCTTTCAGGAAATTTACTGCATTCATAATATTCTCAAAATGGAATTTCAAAAATATGAAATTTTAATTAAAAGATATTATAATTTTATTTACAACAAGATAACATTCATAGTATATAATTTCAGTGTGGTTAACATATGAAGATGATGTTATTTTTTAAATAAATATAAATTTTAATGTAAATCTAGATTAAAGTTAATATAATATTATAGGAATTCTATGTGTATATAACGTTTAGTCATATTATGAAAAAAAAAATTATATTTATGTTATTTAGTTTTTTTTTTTTAGTTGATTATAATAATTTTCTTTTATTTAATGAAATTATAAATTAGGTAGAAATTATAAACAAAAAAAAAAAAAGTCGGCAATTTTGCTACTTGTAAATTATCTCAGACATTGTTTAATTTAAAATAAAATATAATATTTTAGTGTTAAAAAACAAAACCTGTATAGTTAAACAATGATTTCTCTTCTAACAACATTAAATAAATTAATTGCTAAATGCTTTCTGAATAATGATATTAGTAATTTATTTTAAATTTTTTTAACAATTTTTAATGCATTTTAATGTATTTTTGTCACTGAATTTATAACTTGATTAACTATTATGTTAACTGATTGAAATAAGAATTATATCAAAAGTCTAAACTCCAATAACAATCTCGTTATATACTACACAACAACAAGTACAATGTAATATTAATTTAAAATCACATCATTTTAATAATCACATTTCTATATTAAATAAATTAAATTTATTTCAATCTTTATAAAATGGAGTTATATTTATAGAGACTATTATTTTTATGTGTGATCGTTAAAAAATAATTTAAAATTCAGATAGTTATTATTATATACGTTCAGGTGGGTAATAAAATAATAATATAAATTTCTAAAATAATAAAATTGTATTATTTATATATGTACATATATTTTTTAATAACTAAAGGTTCCCATCATATACTTTATTGAAATGAAATATTAACTGAGAAAAAAAACGATGAATATATAGTTAATGTTTTCAAATCTATAATATTTATTTTAACTTAAAGGCATTAGCTTGTAATAATTTTTAAATTATAATCTGACATTGTGATATATTTTTTATTAAACTTAAAAATTCACTTGCTAACTTAGAAATAGAGATAATGTTACTTAAATCCTGGCCTATATTCTATTAAGTTCAATAAATCTACCAGATATTTTCGGGACTCTGTATTATACTTCCTTTGCTCTTGCCATTTTGTTTATTTTTTTTTTTAATTTAATATTTTTAAAAACGAAATGAAAATTTTCGAAAATCACTCAATATTACAATTTAATTCTATTATTATTGAACTATATATATATATTTTTGTACAATAAGGTAATAAATTTAATGTGTATACATATAAGTATTCTTCAGCATGATTATGTTTTCAGCATAACACTTGTAATCATGCATCAAGTAAGAAAAACAAAAACTGCGGTAATCTTTTTATCTATCAAAAAGAGAATAAAATTTTAACCGCAAAATAATAAAATTAAAGAAAGGGTTTATATCTTTTCATGTTGATGGAAAATCTTATTTAAAATCATATCACATTACTTGTTGTTAATATCATAAAACTTTAGATTTCAGTTGTAATTTTTTGCTTATTTAACAAATTGTTGCAATAATATAATCAAGCTTTGGAATAAAATTTCAAAATGAAAAATTATTATATATATGTTTTATCTGTCTGCGAATTTTATTTAAATATTAAATATATGTAAATAAACTGAGTCGGTTAAACTAATTTAACCTCATGTAAGTATATGTACTTTTAAAAATAGCTGGTTATGTGAAAAAAAATGACAGATCAAACTAAATTATTTACGCAGGAGAATCAATGTGAGCTTACACAGGTATGAAATCACAGTCAAATATTAATTCAGATGAGTTTGTTTGTAAATTGATGATGAAATTTAAATCCAGATCTGTGGAGTCTTTTCACTAAAGAAGTAAATTGGGAATGGTTTACCTAAAACCTTTTTTTTTGTGGGTTGTACAAATAGAAAAATAATGGAATACGTATTTGATCCCAGGAAGTGTGAAACATACGATGATCTCTTTTACTAATTCCCAGTATTTTCTTATTTTTTTATTAAAAAAATTATAATAAATAATATAATAATTTTTGTTTCAAACAACATACATAAACGTTGCTTCTTTTTCAAATTTCTACAAATAATATATTTAAAATTTTTGTCTCGTATTATTAGTATACTATAGTGCATTATAATCTATGTACGTACATACAAATTCATGTACATAAAAATATAAAAGATACCGTAAATTTTAAATTAATGTGTAATAGGTTGGAGTTATGTGATATTGCCCTCCTAAAAGGTCCTTTTAAAATTTAAAAAAGGATATATAACGAACAATCTTATAATGAAGAAACGTATTATACACATATAGTTATATAAAAAATATAACTTTTATGTTGTAAAAAAATGTTTTTCACTAAATCGTAAATTGACCATAAAAGAGCGAGACATAAAAAATATCTTAACATAATAGAATTTTGTTCATTCATTTTAAGGGATAAACGTAAAATGTACATTCACATATTATGTATTATATGAATTTTTATGGTTCAATTTCATATATGAAATTTTTGTCTGGACTTCAATTATATATTATTTGTATGTTTATGGTGATCATATTTTTATGCTACACATACGTATATTAAAAAAAAAATAAAAAATAAAAAACATTAAATTAAGTAATAATATTGGGTGACAAATTTTTTCATTTTAAATTGCTTCAACATTTTTTTTTTTTAAAGAATATTTTTAAATATAAGTATATAAACATTATGTACGTACATTTTTTGAATTATGTTATGTATAAAAAAAGAGATAGCGTGGCCAATAAAATGTTAAAATTGTTGCCAGTTTGGTTATCGCCCTATAATGATATTTTGAAAAAAATATAAGAGAAAATTGTTCTTAATTTGATTGAATTTTAAAATTTTTAATTCGAAAATTAATTATTCCAGGTTTTTAAATATGTATACAAAATGAAGTACATAAAAATATAAACTTAATTACATTTAATTCGTTAAACATTGAAATTCAAATATAGGTAGAAAAGAGCTCTAACTGAACTGAACAATTTAAATAATAATAATTTGTCCTAGTTTTTCGTCAATCTGATTATCATTAATCATTATGATTATGGTTTATAATTTTTACCAAAATATCTTCCAAAAAATTTCGTCTAGAATAAAAATCAAAAAATTTGGCAAAATATCTTGTTCTTTTCTGTAACTTCTGAAATTAGTAAAATGCACGGTAAAAATATAAAAAATAGTTAGAGGTCACAAATCTATCCTTACTTAATTTAGTCATTCATAAAAAAATATTATATTATCATAAATATATATTTCTAAATAACCTGCTGTTTGGTATATTTTGTAAACTTGGTAAAATCTTAACACTCTTTTCTTTTTTTTTTTTATTTAAAACAAAAAGTATCTATATAATAAATTATTTAAGGACATTCAATTATCTCCACTGCATGAAATAAAAAAATAAAAAAAAATGAATATGATAAATATTTTTATGGTCCCACATAAAAAAAAGGGCAATATTTACCAAATATTATAAATTGTTCGTACAGAAATGAATTTGGTTAAATATAATTGAAACATTATTTTCAGGACTATTTTGGGCGTAAATAAAAAAATTTAATTTTTTTTTCAGATAAATGTAGAACAATCTCTATTTGCAGTCTATCAAGAATTAATTGAATAGCAAAAATTGGAAAGCAAAAAGGATTAAAAGTAAACAATATAAATGTAAAAATATTATTGAATCTTTAAGAAAATCCTTAAAAGACTTATATACTACAACATTATAACATAAAATTTATTTAAATAAATCTTAAAATATTAAAATGATATTTCAATTAAAGACATCACAGGTGTTATTCCCATGTTAATTTTTTTTTTAATTTTTCATTTATATATCTTTTATGTATATTACGTCTACAGAAATTTAATAGAAAATGACATCATAAGATCAATATTTAAAGGACATAGATATATAATTTTTATACCATAGTTATGTATATAAAACTAGAAATATAAATATTCTCCTTATTAAGAGACTCATATATTAGTTATGCAGGAAAAATAAACTTTATATGAAAAAGTTTATTTCTTATTCTATTTTTAGTTCATGTAATAATGTTTAATTTTCTAATTATGATTTTCCATTTTAAGTATATTGAAAAAAAAAGAACAATCCTTGCATTTGGGTTATAATCACTCAACTAAAAATATTATAACAGATATTTTCTTAGAAAAAATAAATTAAGTATTTCTTAAATTAGAAAAATAGTTTATTAGTATGTAGTTACAATTAAATCAACTTCATTCTTCTTTTTATAATTATCAATATTTATCTGAATTAAATTCTAAGACAAATTAGTCTTAATTTTGTTCTACGTTACTAATAAATTTAGTTTCTTTAAAATTAGTATAGAGTTCACTATCTTATTAAAGTATCTACAAACTTTTTATGTTTGTTTTTTTTTTTTTTATGTTAGTTATACGTTTTATTTCTAAATTACTTCCCCACCGACTATTTAATTGCCAAGTGAGGCAGAATAAACCTTTCTATTCCAAGTATCAATATATATTCAGTATGTGTACAATATATGCACACAGACTATCTCTTAAAAATAAAATAAATCAAAAAAAAAATTATTTTTAACAAAAGCAAATTAAAAATAAGGACATTTATCTTCCTACGATTTTTTTTTCTCAATTTAATATATATGTACATGTATATAATATATATGTAATGCACTATTATAGATTTTTGTGTCCTTGTTATTCTTTTTATATATTATGTATTATGTAGTTATGGTATAGATTTAGTCATGATGGTATTATGATAGTTAAAAAACATGGATATTTCAATATAATACATTCTACAAATATTTCACAAAAACATTTTCTTTGAATAATAAGAATATTTTTTTTCATATAACAAAGAAAATAAATTAAAATTACTCTAAATATTACTATCATCTTTGTATTATTAGAATCGGAATATTATAAGATGAACTATAAATTCATAAGGACTTCACTTCGGTGCTGATATGTTTTTTTGATTTAATGACTATGTCCAGAAATGTAAAAAAGAAAATTATCAGATTCTTTATTTCTGTAAACAGAATATGCAATGAAATTTTGTAAGAAACAAAAATTCACTTACATTATTTATATTCTATGTACTTGTATATATACAGATGTAAACATTTTTATTAAAAAAAAAAAAAAAAACAAAAAAACTTAAACAATTTAGAACAGAAGGTAGGTATTATGGATATGTTTTTTTTTTTTTTTTTTGAAATGAGAGCTGTTTTCAGAATTAAGGATTTTCACAAAATGATATAGAAATTTAATACATATTTTGTTCATATTACACTATGTACTTACAGTGTATACATTATACAGGTAATAATAATAATATATAAAACTTTTAGTAGCAGTTATTTTAAATACATTTAATTAAGTCATATGGTATCATGTTTGGAAAAATATAAGAATAAAATTAAAAATATTTTCCCATGCAATAAGAAAACTTTTAATTATTTATTTATTTATCTCAATATATCTTTGAATAAATAAAGGGAAAGTACGTGTAATACATTAATGAACCATATATGAAATGAATTTGGCGCTGACAAATTATGCATAAGAGATTATTTTAAGTTTTGTACTGTTTCAAAAATTATTTAGGTTTATCATAGTTTTAAAATATGTATTTTTTCGTATTTTCAAAAATTATTACGATGTAAAATATGAAAATTTTACTAATAAAAAAAATTCAAAACAAAAATAAAATTTGGAAAATTTCCAAAAAAAAAATTTGTTCACAATTTATATATTGAAAACGTTTAATATGAAAAATTTAAAGAAAATGAAGTTCATTTTTCACAACATTTTTTTTTTGCATAACTATGTTTATCAAATTAAAGACTATATATATAAGTGAAAAAAAATAAATAAAATAAAAAATCATGACATAATTAAATACAGGTAGTGGTAATTGGAATTCTTTTATTTTGTGTTCTTTTCTTTTCTATGAGAGAGTAAATTAAATTGCTTTACATATTAAAAAGGATATTCTGCTTTTATTTTATATGTACACAAATATATACATTATTTTTTGTTCCTTTTTTTTCAAAATAAAGTATTTAAATTTTATTTGGGTCATAATACTTTATACATTATTAACCTCATTTTTTGTTTTTTTTTTTTTTTTTTGTGTTCTTTTAAGGGATAATTAGATCAAGCATACAATTTGAAATTGATTACAGATACAAAGGAATATTAATTGAATATTTTGTAAAAAAAAAAAATTATATTTATTTTGTACCTCATTTAGATTTGGTATTTATAAATTATGCAAATATAATAGTGTGTTTGTATTTGTTTTTACATATTTATATAATTAATGTTCAAAAGGATCAAAAAATATTAATTAGAATCAAGGGATTAATAAAAGTTATATTTTTTTTATCAGGCCTTGTTTCCGCGGCAAACTTATAATTTAGTAAATCATGAAAAAGGGTTGTTTTTCGTTGGTACTAAAACTATAAATAGATATTATAGAGAGAAAGTTATAGAGAAGTTAGAAAGTTAGAAAATTATATGGAAATTTTCTTTTAATGAATTTTAACGATTTGAAGTTTCCGGAAGCAGTAACGTGCTCAAATGCTGTTGGGGAAATTGTAATTAAGTTTGTGTATTAGGGCCAGTCATTTTCAACAAGTTAACATTTATGTATTTATACCAAATAAGGAAAAAAAATTTAAATTTTCCAGAACACCATAAATTAATATTAAACTATATGTACAGTATGTAGGTAGGTACATACATATATGTTTATTTCTTTTAATATAATGTAACAATTGCAATTCCATAAATAAAAATAAAATTTAAATAAATTTATTTTTGATTCGATTAAAGCCTTGACTTAAAAATAGAATCCTTTACTAATAATTTGAAATAAAACAAGTCACCTACTTTATGTATGTATACATGGACATTATATAGTACATATATTTTTTTTTTTTTAAATTAGATTGAATTTTCTTTGAAAATATGTTAGTTATGTACATATATTTATAAATATGCATGAAAATAATTGTATATATACCATAAAGTGTATGTATATTTTTTATGGCAAAATTTATCAATGTTCGCAAAAAAAAAAACTGGTATACATTCCACCACTTACCACCACGTACCACCACTTACCGGATAAGGAAAATAACTTAGGTATACACAGGTACATTATGATAATGTAAAAATTATATAAACACCAGTTTTAAATTTTCTAAGAAGTTGTCTTAATAAAGTCCAAAAACTATAAATCCACTATATTAAGTTTCAATTAAATATAGATATTTAATATCCTTAACTCATTTCCCAAGTATGTTCAAAAATTAATTATGTAGTTTTAAATCAAGAAAAATAGATATTCTCAATACAAAAAGTTTATAACGACTCTATTTTGACCAGCACAGTATTAAGTGAAGATTTGGAAACATATAGGATTGTGGATTTAAATTGCATTTAAACTAGACAAATTTTTTAAAACCAATGTTTGTATAATAATATTTTCTGTTTTATTTAGTTTTTTCACTAAAAAAAAAGGAAGAAATAAATAAAATAAAGCAAAAAAGTTTTTCTTTTCTTTTTTTATTTCTTTCATTTCATCCAGCCATTAAACGTGCAACACTTCTCTTACACGTGTGGCTCCGTTTCACTATGTTTAATAAAATAAAAGTGTACCATATAAAAAGGAGTCAGTAGTATGAAAAAAACAAGAAAAATTTTCCTGAAATTTACTTTTTATATCCTTAGAAAATATTATTTTTATTATTTTTTCTTTTCCTTATACTTTTTTTTTTTTTCTAGTTATTTTTGAAAAGAAATTTTTTCCTTTTTTTTTTTTTGCTTTTAGTTTTTTATTATTATTATTTTATTTTTTAAGAAGTTAAAAGATTTTCTGAATCCTTTGTAACTTAAAAAGGATACGGCTGCATATTGATGTAACGTATTTAGAAGAAGTTTTATTTCTTAAAAAAAAAAGTAAAAAAAAATATATATAAAAAAATTGGTTCATTTCATTTAACCAAGAATTTTATTGTAATAAATATTAAATTATTTTTGAGAATATTTTAAATATCATTAACTTTTAAATTAAAGTTTTATTTAAAGTTGTGAAACACACACTTTTCTAATTAAATTATCAGTCTTCCCGACTTTTTGAACATATAAGAAATTATCTTCGCTTAAGACTGGGTGCTGTATTACTGTCAAGTCACATAGTATTAGCAAAATAGTGTCAATTTACATTTCCTTTCTAAATCTTATAGCAATCCCTACAATTTATTATATTACAGAATTCGATATTTGCTTTAAAGTCGACCTATCGAGTTAATAAAATAAGTACTAATATTATATTCAATTTTGATTAAGACTCTTAATTTTGATATTGGACTATTAAAATAAGATAAATAAATTTAACCTTTTTTTTAAATTTATACAGAAATAGTAAAAAACTTTGTACTTCAGGATATTGTCCAAATATTCAATATCTTCAAACATCAATAAGAGATCATTTACTTGAGCTCGCACACGTAATTGTATAAGAAGTATGTACATGCTTACCTACTCGAAAAAGTCATATTAGCACTATAACTATGAATAATTTTTTAACAAGCAAAAAGCAAACAAAATAACAAAGCAAAAAAAATAGGCAAATGATGCAATAGTTTCTATCTAGTTGAATTTTTTTTTCAACCATTTTTTTTAACCATTTATTTTTTTAAATTATAATATCGCAGTATGAAAATTACTAAAATGAGAAAAAAAATCTAAAAAAAAAAAAAATGATAAAATTAATCATAAAGAAGGAAATACATGAAAAATAACCTTTTAGCGTAACCTTGGAGGTTTTTTTTTTTCTCATTTTATTGCAGTTTGAATATACATACTATATTATATACATGTATATACATTTTTTTTTTTGGCTAAATATGAAATATGGTTATGTTTTGCAACATCATTTTATTTTATGTAAAAAAAAAAAATTTTTTTTTTTTTTTTAATGAAAAAGAAGCAAAAGCCTGACTTCTATACAATACAATCAATATTATTGGCGAAATAATTTATTTTTTGAATTGAATGCCTTCGTTTTTTTAGTTTTGCAAAGCTTATGTAATTTAAACATTATGCAGAAAAATAAAAATTAAGTAATATAATTTTTTATTTTGATTTTATGTACAGATATTGAGAAAAATATGATGAGTCTGGGTTGAATTGTGGTAATTGTTGTAGGTTAAATGATATAAATGTTTTTAGATTTTGCGTTTTACATAACTCTTATGCTATTATGCTCTTTTTTTCCATATATCCAAAGTCTCCCTTCAATTAAAACATCATACATATGATGTATAGAAGAAAAATGCATAAACTGTTTTTATTTTTAAACATGACACATATACTCAAAAATCCTTAACAATTCAGCGAAAAACTGTTCATCTGCAATCGCTTGAACGAAACTCAAATTAACATAAAATAACTTCAAAATTCTCTCTTAACGTTAATATAACAAATTCTATCTAATAAGAACCTAAATCTGTAATAATGTCTGAATTTTTAAGAAAAAGCCTCTTCAAATTCAAGAGAGAACATAATTGAGCTACTTCGATGACCATTGGGAATGCCTACATTAAATTTGAATAAATATGTACAACAGCATTCATAATAAATTTTTATATTATATATTATTAATATTTCTTTAATTCAAAAGATATTTCTAACTACACAAATTATATTAAATTAAAAATCATTATAAATTTACATATCTACATACATTTTAATAGACAACGCATAAATATACATTTAAAAATCTATAGATATTTATCTAATTAGCATAATAATATTCTATTTATTTTAGCTTAAAATATTATTTAATAATATTATTCCTCAAAATTAATATATTATATATCTATGTAATTCTACAATTCTTTGATTTGGAAATTAAAATAAAATTAGGTTACTATGTCGATCATCCAACTATAAATTCAAAAATAAAACTATAATGTAGGTATATAAATAATAAATATGTATAATAAATTATAAGGTATACATTTAAGCATTATAATATTTATAGAAAAAACGAAAAAAAATATGAAGTGCAGATAAAGATAAAACCAACGAGAAAAATATATAAATTGCGCCAAACCAACTAGCAAAATTTTAATTTCAGATGCATACAGTATAATAAGAAAATATATCAAAATTAAATTTACATTATAATAAACATTAAGAGTTTGTATAACTTTTGGATAGACTATATGTTTTTTTTGTCTTTTAAATCTGATAGATTGAAGTAATGTTTTTATCTAATGGCTATGATAATATTCTGACTTATTGAAATTAAGAAAAAACGGTGCATAATATACAAACTAATGATAATTTTATAATTAATCACTTAAACTTGAATATTAATAACTTCGTATAGAATTGAAATAATCCTTAGCTATTATAAAGCTTAAAAAAAAATTAGATTTTTTTGTTTTTCATAAGTTATAGATAATTATTTTACTAATTAACAGAAAATTCTAAAATTCTAGAAAAAAAAAACAATTTGTAAAGTATATGTACATTCTGTCAAATAAAACTTAAACAAATTTTTTTTTATACATTATGTTCATTACATTGAATGCATAAAGAAAAAAAAAAACTATGAATTCACAACCTACATCCACTAAAACTCTCCTATAGGTTCATATATATTTATAATGTAGTTTGAAATCTTTTATTTTAACCATAGCTTTTCAGTTTTCTATATATTCTTTAACATCATATTTCTTGAAAAATCATTATAATTCAATGCTATAATTTTGTAATATTTACTATTTTGTTATTTTATTTTTTTGTCTACAAAACTATTCTGCCCGAACTTCTATTTTTACTTCAATAATGGAAGAAAAGTAAGCGTTGAATTTATCCATAAGTAGGCATGCAGAAAAGTTGAATCAACTGGGCTTTCTGGATACCTTACATTCCTTAACTAAACTTATATAGATATATGATTATAAGAAAAAATGTCAATTGCTAGTATATTGAAATCATTAAAAAATTGGGGTTACAACAAGTCGATATTAAGTAAACTATATTGCAAATGAATAACTATGATGATGGGTGGTTTTTATAGCCGAGAAAATGAGCAAAAAAAAAAATTTTTTTTTTTTAAGGAAATAATAATAGAAAAACAAAATAAAAAAATGCACGACCAAAATAGGGCGCTCACTGTACATCTTGTCAAAATATAGAAGGAGTAAGGAGTAGAAATTTTTTTTTTTAATGTATGGTACAAAAAAAAAATGGTAGTCTACATTGTGTGACAATGATGATGACAAAAATGAGAAAAAATATTTTTTTTATAAATACTATTTTATTTTTTTTTGCTTTCTTTCATTTTCAGTACTGTACTGTATTTTTTTTTTAAATCTTTTTTCCTGAAAAATATGGTGCAACTCCAGAAAAAAAAGTTAGCTAAAAGAAATAAAAAAAAAAATGTATAGGGGATATGGGTCTTTTATTCAGTTTTTTCTTTTTTTTCTTATTATTTATTTTTCAGGCGAAAAATGTGCTCTAAATTGCACTTCATTTCTACAAATTTATTTTTTTTTTTTATTATTATTTGTATTATTAAGAGACGGGAAGAACATCTCAAGTTGAAAAATTAGATGTCAAGATATTTGGTCATTAAAAAAAAAATGTATATATATTATATATAGAAATAAAAAATAAATATTACAAAATTCTTGTCTAAAATAAATGCCTAGGTATTTTTCTGGAATTAGAAGATTTATGTTGTTACTTGATTTAATCATATTAAAATCGTATACATATAGCCACTCATTATAATTGCAACTAATTCCCTTAATATGAAGTATAATATAGTGTAGTAGAGTGTAGTATATAGTATATTATAGTATTGTATAGTTTAGTATACAAAAGTTGTATTATATAAGAATTTTTATTTTGCCAGAAAAAAAAGAATACTTCAATAATTGAGATTCAGAAATTTTTTAAGGTAAAACTATTATTATCATTTTAAAAAATATTCATTACATTTTGTAGAAAATCCCCTCGCCTTTCAAATTAGCGGATTATCAAAAACTATCTGAATTTTAATTAAGAAAGACTCGAAAAAAAGTTACATCTAACTTTGATTTGATAATTCGACAGTAAAATGTTGACTAAGCCTTTAATAGGACGAATTTCCCGATCAAATTGATCAATGTCAACCTAATTTTCGATGGTTGGATGACATCGATTAGGTCTATCATCAATGAAATTGAGAAACTGCTGAACATTGACATATATAACCGGCTTCTAGCGCCGGTGATTTAGATTAAGGTCTTCTTTTTAAAATACGCGTCAATCATGTTTCTTTATTTCAAAAGAACATCAAACAAAATTGTGAAAAATAAGATATTTTATATACATTTTAGTATAAAACTTTAAAACATAATTAAATAAATGAAAATATTTAATAAAATCTTAAAATTAAACAACGTGTAATACAGAAGTTTAATAAATCGTTAAATACACACAAAAAAAAAACTGAAGAAAAATCTTCAAAAAGGAAAATATATATTAGTTGACGTTAATTATAGAGAAGAGATTATCTTCATTAAAATGTTATGTTTTGAAAATTGAAAAAGTTAAAATCATGTATATACATAACATAATGTACTGAATAGTGCTGTATAATAATGTATCTCTACTTATTATGATGATGTTGATGATGTTTTATGATGTCAGTAATCTGCGGATAACTGAATAAGTACATTATAAATCTACTATTCTTAAAATATTAAGAATTTAAGATTAAATAATTTGTTTCTATATTTTTCTGATTTTTAAAAGCAAAAGAACTATTTAGAAGAGGAATAAATGTGGCACTTATACATAGATAAATATTAAAATGTTTAACACACGAAAAGTTGCCCATATTTATATTATTTTCTTTATATATGTGCATAAAGAAATGAGATTATGATATATACAAAGAAATCTGAGTTCCATATAAATTATAAAGAGTGTCATTTTTGTTCAAACTTTTATAACTTTGTCTTCAATCACATTAAATTTATTTTTAAACTTTTCTGAAATTTTGACATTATAATTATGTAAGTTATCAAATGATTTTAAATATCATATTTTTGAATTAATTATGAGATACAGATAAAATTTTTGAATGTTGAATTTTATTTTAGTCTTTGAAAACCTCAAGTTATTATTGCTATTCGTTGTTTAAGCGACGAGTTCATCCTTACGCCCGTCTTTAGTTAAATTTATCATCCCATATAAATATCGAATTTTTTCCGATTTTGTTACTTTAACCTTTTTATGTTAATACGAAATTATTAAATTGATTATATAAAAGCAATGTTGGGATATTTAAATTTTATATACATTTATGCATGCTGAACTTCACATATTTCTTGTGGGGTAGTTATATATTTTATAATGATAAGATATTTTGTATCTTGCTTGCTGCACATATTTACAAAACAATTACATTTTGTTAACATCCCAACACTCGAAAAAATTAAACAAAAAAAAAAAATCAAGAGCTCATCATCAAATGTATATTTACAAGACTTTACAAAAAAAAAAACAAATTATTAATATTCTGTTAAAATAATTTTTTTTTCCTTCATTACCTCAAATCAACTTCGGGCAAATTCACACGCAGTTCATGTTTTGTTTTTTCTTTTTTGTTTTTTTTTCTTCCTTTCATAATTTGTAAATTATATATTCGTCTTCCAACTTACACCCGGTCAATCGTCAAAAGTTGATAGAAAACATAAAATAAAACATTCTTATTTTCCAATTCGTTGCTTTAAATTCGTGCAGAGAACTATTGAATTGGAGAGCATATAATAAGAATATATAATTGTTAATTTAGACTGATTTATTGAAGAACTAAAATAAATGTTCGTTCAGACTAAGGTTAGGTTAGATTAAATCGAACGATTAATACTCAGATCCCATGCACATTCTCCTATTGGTCATTTTGATGGGCCTTTTATTTCACATCGAGCTATCTTATTCTCTTTATAATGATTTTGTTGGTGGTTTGATACTTTGAAAAGTTACCATCTATGTTGCTATTAAGGAACTACTACACGTACCACTATCATAGGCATACTGCTGCACAAAAGTAGACCAGGGCGAAATACCGAATCCGAAAATTTTTTTATAATTTAAATCATTCACGATTCGCTTAAACCAATGCGTCACCCAGCTCTTTTAGCCAACAATCACTCTGAATTTTGGGCTAAAGAGTAGATTCTAATTCTAAATTCAAGCCTAAGTTTCCTGTACACTTAAATTTTGATTGAATTAAAAATGTATCTAGTTATCTTATTATCATAATTATATCTTATTCATATAAAACTTAAAAAACAAAGATATACTTGAACAAAATATATGTAAACTATTTTATTGAAATCTGAAATTTATTTTTTATTTTTTTTTAATTTTTTCTAAATCCTTATGCACACTTTTATCGTGCCGCATATAAATTGTTTTAGAAGTTTATCTTTTTCTTCAGGTATATAAACTACACATACACTCATATAAGTACGGCAGCAGTAGATTGTTCAACCGAAATACTGTGCACATGCACTTTGGAACCAAAGTGTTTGAAAAAAAAAAAAAAATACGATTGTCCATTCAGTGTTTTTATTTTTTTTTCAGTAACCTTTTTTTTTTTTTTGTTATTATTTTTTATTACAGAATGAAAAATTGAATTTGAGGTAGCGAAGAGAGGTTTAAAGTGTATCTTTAAGGTATTTAACCATATATGAATAATGTTGAAATTCATAGTGCTTGCTATACATGTTTATGATTATATTTAAAAAAAAAGAAAAACGAATAAATGACGGAAGAATTATATAAAACATATGCTATGTGTATAGTGTATTACTAGTTTGTTTTTTTCTTTTTGACATTTGTGTGTACATTATTGAAGTAAATACCCTCTATAAAGTAGATACATTAATATATATAGATGTAATATAGAAACAGGAAAGTTAAAAATGTGAATCATTTTTTGATTTTCCTATGTGTAGTGACATGTACGCAAACAAAGAAATATATATATATATATGTATATATAGGTTTAAAGGTGTATATTATAATTCCATATATATGAGATAAAACTGAAAGAATTTCATTACATATTTATCAGAGGTTTAACAAAAAAAAAAAAAATTGCTTCGAAAAAAAAATTATAACAAGAAAGGATATCACCTGTTACAATAAGGATATTAAATGAATATGGAATAAATTCGAGAATTTTTAAACAGTGTGTATATAATGTGGTATATACATTTATGTTTTGCTAATGTGTGTAAATGATAATGATTTTATAAAAAAAAATTACCAAGCAAATCGACAAAAGTTTTCGAGCAACACGTTCATAATTATAGTGAAATAAAAGAAATATTTAAAATAAAAAAAATTTTTTTTTACTATTACAATTGAAAAGTAAAACTTGACAGACAAAAGCTTTTTTTTCAGCGCTAGAGGACTTTATACTTACCCTGAAATTTATTTAAATTATGTACTGATTGATGATTTTATACTTACCCTGAAATTTCTTTGAATTAGATACTGAGTTAGGTAAAAAAAATATATGTATCTAAGCTAGTGATATCAAAAATATAAATAATTACGATATAAGAATATATGTATTACGATATAAGAATATATGTACCTACATAGTTATCTTTTAATTTTCAAAATAAATCATAATTATATCTTAACCATAAAACATAAAACAGAACGAAGGGGTATGGAAAAACATAATTTTATTATGATAATTTATTATTAAGTATTTGATGGAAACGACCAATATCACAGACATAGACGTTAAAACAAAGATTTATTATGTTATTAGAATACAATCAGGGATTAAATTGCTTTATAATAACTTTGAATTTATGTATCTAATCGAAACAAAAGCATAGGAAAGATTTTATAATCCATAACCAGGATTAAAAAAAATTCATTGAGATTTGACATTTTTCTACATGTATAGTACACACCTAGTGTAACACTGTATCACTATAAAATATGGAAATTATTTTTCTTTTTTAATTTTAAATACTTGCAATTTTGAAATAAAAATAAACCCATATTATGTTAAAAATAAAACGTAACATATATGTAAGCACAGTAGAAAACAAAAATTATTCTAAAATTTTATCTTGATTTTAACTTTTTTTTTTTTTTTTAGCTTAGAATAATAAATTTATCTGGCGGATAGTATATATAGCTCTAGCATCATAAAATAATTTTTTTTTCCTCCCAACAGAAGATTATTATGTAAAAAAATAAATAAAAAATAATAAAAAAAAAAACAAAATCTGGTTGTAATTCAATCAAATAAATTGCCCATATAAAATGTTCTTAGATATATAGGCTTAAAAAAAAATAATAACTATTTGATATATTTCGACCTTGTGGCATGAATAAATCTTTTTTTTATTTTTTTTTATTTTAGTTAATGATTTTATAAATTTTTATATTATTCTTATTCCATTGAGTTTTTTATTTTATTTTACAAAAAAAAATTATTATTCTCTGTTCACTGTACAGTGTACATACTGTGTACACATATTGTCATACATTTATACTGCAGTTAATAATTGTAGAAAATGTTAAACACTATAGGTATATTTACTATATTATATTTTAAGTTTGAATAAATAAGAAAAAAACAAAATGTAGTTTCTGTCAGGATTTAATTTTATATTGAATTTTGAAAATGATTTACACGAAATGAACTTGAAGAAAATTTTAAGTATACCAGAATACCTTAATATTGATATTATTAAAGCGAAATGTCCACCCATCAGTCCAAGAAAACAGTAAAAGAAAAAAACATGATAGTTTCTATTGATTCATGTTTGTTTTTAAGCCAAAAAATGTTGGATTTTCAGAAACCTTAAAGATTATTTGACAAAAAAAGAACAGTCTTATAAAATTTTCCATTCCATTCTAGTAAATTGTTCTGTATATAGTAATTTTATACATAATTATTTTAGATCAACCATTTTCTCAATTTCTTCTTTGTATATACCTAAAAAGTAGTTACTTTGAATTAAATTTAACAATATTTATTTATTTATATTTAGGTACCTGAGCCTTTCATCTCAAAATTTAATTATTTAACTTGAACATTTTATTAAATTCTGTTAAAAATATATAATATTGTTATAAAGAAAAACTTTTTCCGACTCTTTCTTTTCAAGCTTTTAAAATCATTCAGAATTAAAATGTTTTAAATACCACCTATCGTTATTTTCATTTTTTTTTTCCTAAACTATTGACTTTTAAATTATTAAGTTTAGTTTAATTGCTAAGTTTAATTAAATTAACACAACATCTTTTTGAACACCTTTATATTTACTAGAGGGGAACCAACTAATTTCTACTTCCCGGCCTGGACAAAACTTCTAACAAACTTATAGTTTGAATATTACAATTTTAGAAAATGTTCACAAAATTTTATTACGGTTTTTTTTTTTAATTTGACTTTTATAATAAAATTGTACTGAGAAAATAAAAATTATTACAAAACAGAAAAATGAAAAAAAAAAACCTTAAATTTATACAACAAGAAAACCCTAACTTCCTGTCATTCCCAGACTTTACAAAATTGAAGTTAAAAACAGGAATTTTTATTATATTGTTAAAATATTTACAAAATTTCATTTTCATTTCATTTTCCCAGAAAAAAAGATATTTTAGGCAAACGTTTTTTTCTTTTCTATTTAGCTGCTGTACTTATTATATAAATTTTTCAACATAATAATTTTCCGAAACAAATTCACATAATTTATATATTCTTATTTTTTTTTTTCATAAATTTTAATTTTATTCTTGTTAAAATTATTTTCACTTCTGTTTTAGAATAAATTAAATTTTCTTAATTTTTTTATTTTTTTTATGATACTAAAATTGCATATTAATTCCATCACTTACTAAAAATAAGATTATTCTATTTCATATAGTAATAATTATTAATTTATTGTGCGTAATTTTGATTTCATTATATTCATATAGAACATAATATGTGTGATATACATACTTATATTAAAAAAATTTATTCAAGTCATGATGACATATAAACACTTAATTACATTAAAATTCTAATTTAATTATATAATTCAAAATTATTTGAATTTATAGTTGGAAAAAAAAAAAAAATTATTTTAATTTTTTCAGTGCATTTCACTGCTATAGAAAATTATGGCAATGTTATGTAAATTATTATGCACATAAATTTATTATTCATTTATTCAAAGATTTTAAATATTATTTTCTTTTGTTTTTTTTTTTTTTTTATCGAAATGATTGACAACTTAAAGAAATCAAATTTTTTAATATGATTGATTTATAAGACATAGCAGTAATATATAAAACAATATTTGCATACCTAGTTCTAGAAGTTCTTGAAGAATATATACGATTTATAGAAATGTTAAAAATGGAAAAACAATTTTTTTTTATCTACATTTTATCATAGTCTAGTATTAGTATATAATATGTTTAATATAAATTAACTATAATCTATGATTAAATTAGAAACTCAATGATCTATATTTTATGTACTATTTACTTTTATTTATTTTTTTTAATCTGTCTAGCCACTCGATCTCATCATTTTTTTGGTAAAGTACATAATATAAATATATAGGTTCATCGGGCCAGACATAAAATAATGTCATATTTGCTATTTGAATTCATGACCGTAAAAATGTTGAATTGAAATTGAATAAGTAGACAAAAAAAAAAGAAAAAAATATACAACAAGCTTTCAGCTTTCACAGACTGAAACAAAAAAAAAAAAAAAAAGATTTTTATTTTTTACATATAAATTATTTACATATTTTCATTTATTTTGAAAAAGTTTAACCTTGTGCTTTTGTTTTTCTTTTTTCCTTTTTTTTTTTGCCTGTAAAATTATAATAGTATCAAACAATATGTATAAATCTTTAAAAGCTTCTGATTATTACAAAAATATTAAAAAAAACAAAAATTTAATTTAATGATTTTTTTTTTTGTTAAAAATAACTATGATTATTTTTCTACATACACTCATACTTAGTTATATAATACTAAAATGTATATATTTATTTAATATACACAATGTACTAAATATTGGACATTTCCCAAAAGCTTGAAAAAATAAAAAACAAATTGATTTTTAAATAATATAAACATAAAAAACGTAATAAGGGTGGTGTATGATATAAAAGCTGAAAACAATAACACAATTTAAAATTAAATTTACCAAAACAAAACTAATAATTTGAATTATAATTATTACTATTATTTATTATTATTATTACTATACTGTTTTTGTTCATTAAAAAGCTTAAAAATCAGATTAAAAATATATTTTTTATATACATATATAAATGTATAGACTACAAGAAAACGAGTATTTAGTAAATATATGAGGCAATAGTAATTGAATGCGCCGTTTTACGCTTGATTTAAAATAAATTAATATAACGATGATATTATTATTATTATTATTTTTTTTTCATTCTCTGATTAAATATCTGTACATAAAAAATTTAGACATAAATTAATATCTCTCACGCAATATTTAACAACAAAAAGTGAAGTGAAAAAATATTATACCTCGATATTATACCCGCCCTCTCTATTCAACCCAATATACATTTTCTGTGTTTATTTATTTTTTATACACAAATATTAAATGTATATATTTTGGAAAATTCCCTTAGAGCATAATTGATTAGATATTCAACTAACTTAAGTAGAAATAAAAAAAAAATAAAAAAAATACCAATTCATTTTTATTGTAAGTATAGTTTTATGTTATTTTGAGAAAAAAGTGCTATATATTGTACATTTTAGTATTTGTTTCTTTTTTCTTCATGAAAAAAATTAATGGAAAATTACAAATGAATATAATATTCTTAAGTTATTCAAAAAATTATGAAATGAATGAATGAAAAATTATGAAATGAAGTATTTGCGAATGGTTATAAAGTTATAAAGGTCCTTATGTATTATTCTACAAAATGGTTCTTAACTTTGAATAATTTTGAGTAAACAATTTTCTTCTATGTAAAATATTGAAAAATTCTTACTAATTTAACAAATAAAAATTTTCCAAAATTATAATTATGTTTAATCTGGCAAAAATAGCTTTAAATTATATTAAAACATAGAAAATAAATTCAAATTGAGATGAAAATGTTCCAATAAAAAACATTGTCCTAGTTTTATAATATTCTTAAGTTATTAAATTTTTGGGGAAAATGTAAGATTTTTATATTAAGATTGGAAGAAAATGTATATGAATAAGACAATTTTCTATAATCTAAATAAATTTTCTAATTTCCTAGAATATCAAATTTTCCAAAACCTACACTCTGTATATTATATGGAAAATTTAGTTACGTTTATTTAAAAACAAAAAAAAAAGAAGCAAAAGCATTCTATTTCTTTAATATTTTTATATAAATAAATTTATTTTAATTAAACTAAATGAGCAAAATTAATTAATCTCTCAGTTTATTTATTTATTTGTTTTTGTTTTTTTTTTTTGAAAGCGACTTTTCTCTGTCATCACATAAACATAGAAGTACAAAAAAATAAAAAAAAAATAAGAGAAAATTTTCTACAGATATTAATGAAAAAGCTTGAAAATATTTAGTTGTGTGAGTTTTTTTTTGTATTTTAAAAATAAATATAACGAAGAAGAAGAAAAAAAAAGCTTTCTTTATTGTGCAACACATGAACCAAAAAGCTCTTAAAAAAGAAAAACCGGAATATATATATATGTTGTAAAACGAAAGCAAGTGTAACGGTGAGGTGACGGTGGTGGCAACAAGCGGTGGTAGCAATGTTGACTGAAATAACAACAAATAACAAAGAATCATCGACAAATCTCCATCTGTGACGATTTGTATATTTTGTGTTTTTTTTTACTTTTTTTATGTATAATGAATAGAAATAACGGATATGGGGATAAAGAGGAGAAATAAAGCACATGCCACAAATTTTAACATAATGATTTTTATTATTAAAAATGTGATATCAACCAGTGATAAGTTTATTTTGAAAAAAAAAAAATATAAAAAATATACTTTATTTTCAAAAAAAAGATACTTTATTTTTAAAAAAAGATACTTCATTTTCAAAAAAAAGATACTTTATTTTTTGAGAAAGATACTTTATTTTCAAACAAAAATAGAATAAAATACATAAAATGTATACAAATCTGACTGAATACTAATTAAAAATTCAATTTTGAACCACGATTTAATCTTTAGAACGTGCCTTGTCCTCAATTTCGAATATTAAGAGCCAATATACTTAATTTATTATTACATATATTACTGTTAATTTCAAAATTATGCTTTTTTTTTTGCCATCGCTTTAACTTTCACTACCGCACAAAATAATATTTTTTTTGCATATAACAGTTTACTCTTACAATGCATATGTAATAAAAATTATACTGTATACCTATATATACCTATATAGATACATATATATTTTTCAGATTTTCTTAGATAAATAAATAAATTAAAATTTTGTAATTTTATTGTAATGCAAAAGGTATACATACCTACATAATATTTTAATATGAATTTTTAAATGCGAATTAAAATTATCGGTTAAAATAATTTTTAGCTATGAAATTATGTTTTTAACATTATATTATAAACATATTATAGTTTCATTTAATCCTACAATATGAGCATTAAATTTTAACATTTTCATTACTTTTTTGGTTTTTTTTTTTATAATTGTTTTTGCAAATTTTATTGCATTAAATATTAAATTTGACTGACTTTCTTGCAAATATAATGAGAAGTTTTATATGACCTCCACATACATTTTCATTATTATTTCATATACCTACACTTTACTATACAAAAATATACTTGAAGCTTTCGATACCAACATGATATTATATATATTTTTTTATATAAAAAAAAAGACACAAAACTGGGTATTATAAGTGTTATGTGTGTTTTGTTTTTTTTTTTTTTTTGATTTTTCAAAGAAATTATATTCAGGAAATAATATTAAAATTTTATCTGCATTGGTTTTCTTTTAGCGCACAGTGATAATAGCACAGCTAAATATGTTCACCCATACAAATTTCATTATAATTGCCATTCAATTAATTCACGGTAACAAAAAAAAAATATAGATACTTTAAGATAGTTAAAAAGAAAAATATAAAATTATTTCTTTTATTTTTTGTTTTTCTAGGGAAATTTTATAGTTAAGAATAAATAGTGACATACATTATTTAAAGTTAAAAGTTGAAATTAACTCAAAATTAACCCGAAAAGATAAACACTAAAGACAAAAAATTTTAAAAAATAATCGGCTTTTATATCTCATTTTGTGTTCGTAACGACCTTTATGCTTTTACAGAAATTCAAGTTAAGCAGAAAAATATTATTCATTATCTTAAATCTAGCAAATAGTTTTTCATTAAAAATAATACATAAGTATATAAATCCATAATTTTTTTTTTTATGTTTACATGAATTAAAAAATTTATGTAAGTAGAAAAACCAACAGAAAAATAAAAAACAGATAATGCTAGTAAAAAATTAAATAAAATCAATCAATACAGCATAAATTACAATTATTATTTAATAAAAATTTTCTTTTGTTGTTCTTAAAGGTGCCTGTACACTTCGGCGTGAACGTAAACATAATTTAATTGCTAAAAAACACAAAATTTTTTTTTAAATGTAAAACTATCGTAAATTGTGAGAAAAAAAAAATATTAAATAATTATTTTTCTAAATTTACGAACTGGAATTCACCACAGTGTACAACAAGTGTAAACGCGTGGACAGAATTTCTAGTTCACGATGGCTATTCATGTTCGAATGACATTTGTCTGAAAAATTGTTCTCCGAGAACAGAACTTTTTCTGACGCAATATTTTTTTTTTTAAATAATAAAAAATAATAAATAATAATTGTAATAATAGTAAAAATAAAAAATGTCGAATCTTTTCACTATACAGCAAATTATATTTTTAGTATGCGATTGAGAACATGAAGTACCAATTTCAACCCAAAATTATATATTTCGAACAGTTATCCACCATGGATAAATAAAAAAAACCACTTTCACGTTCACGTCGAAGTGTGTAAGCAAGCACCTAAAGAAAAAAATATTGTCTTGAATTTTTTATTTTGCGCGCTTTCAATATTATTACTCTTAAAATAATAATAATAATAATAATATTTTAAGTTTATTATAATATCCATTAAAAAAAAAAAATATTATAATAAACAACAAAAAACTATCTTGATTTCATATTATTGTGATAATTACAGTGTTTTTTTTTTTTACGTATTTTTATTTTGTATTTTTTTTTTCATCAAAATAAATTTAAAATTAAAAAGATATATTTATATGATTTTATATATAGCATGTATATACATTCAAATATATGAACATAAACCTTGAATAAAAATAAAATAATGAAGTTCTACTCTCATATATATATAATACATATAACTACTATTATATTCAATGTAAATAAATATTAATATTTTCCTTATTTGCTGAAAAATATATTTTTTTTTTGTAAAAATGTATACGTACGCTTATAAATATATTTCTAGAGATAATTAACAATTTATTCTTATGAAATTTTCCATAAAATTTGCAAATTTTTTGGGTTCATAAGTTTAATGTTGCCTCTAAAATAAAAATTATATTTGTTCAAAATTTTAGGACATTAATATTAATATATATACAGAGGAGCAAAGTATGATAAAGCTTAACCAATTTATTTCATAAGTTGTAAATTTTCCATTTATAAAAGTCAACCTTGCTTTTGTTAATTTTGGTGCGCATTTTATTCTTATTCCAAGGTTGTAATGAAAGTCGAAATAAATTCAGGATAACGATAATACTAATATAAAGAATATAAAGAATGTACTATCATGGCTGCTGATTAGTAGTAGAGATTTGAAAAGTTACACAATTTTATTAACTAATATTTGTGGTCGAAAAATTATATAAAATTTCGAATTTCATAAGATTTAAAAAAAAATAAATAAATTAAAAATAAGTAATTATTTTTATTTCAACTTTTATAAGAAACCATTTTTTTGTGACCTCAATTTATTTTGAATAATGTTTTTCAATTTCATTTAAAAAAAAAAATTAAAAATGTATAGTTTAGCTTTACACATATTTTTTTTTATACTCCCTTGACTTTAAAAAATAAAAAAAAAAAACTATCTGAAAGAAGAAATAATTAAGTAAATAAAACATAAATATATTTTTATTAACCAAAAAAGCCCAAAATATGGTATTTGTCGCTTCGCTCACAAGCGTTAAACAGTTGAATAATAAAACTTAAAAAAATTAAAATAAAAAATGTCATAAATATTTTTTTATTTTTATTTTTTCTGTGGGTAAACAAATAACAAAAAATCATATGTCATTGAAGAATAATCACGTTTTGAAAATTTTTTGTTTTTGAATATTAAATAGGTGACAAAATTGACGAAAAAAAAAATTATAATAAACGTAGCTTATAGTAAAAAAAAAAAAAATTACAATCAACAACCTTTTCAATAAAAATTTATCCGCGAAAACGCATAATTTTACATGTACGCAAAAAAAAACATTTCAGATACACACTCATACTTTACTATGGAATTATTTTATTTTTTTTTTGATAATTCTGTCAAAATATTTGATTAACCTGTATTTTTTTTTGGTTAACAAAAAAAAAGAGTTAAAATAATGTTAAAGCACAGGTTTATCTTGAAATCTCTTCTTGTAGTTAATTCAATCACGAATCAAATATAGGATTCATGTCCCAATAATATATATAACATATTTTTCTACTTGCACGAAAAAAATAGTGGAACAAGTTGTTAGAATTTAACTCCAAAAATATATATTAAAAATTATTATTTTTTTTTTTTTTAAATATAGGTGAATTTTTATTTACCTAGAGTATATACTGTCAACAAGGTCTAAATTTGGCATTCGATGAGTTTATTATATTTGTTTTAAAAAGTCTTTAAATTTTCGGGGAAATTCCTTCACAAAGTTTATTAACTTTTTTTTGATATATACCTTCAAGTCAAAAATATAATAATATACATATATGTATACGTTTATTATTTCGTAAAAAAAATTTTACAATTAAATTTTTACTACACTCAAGAAATTTAAAATAAACGTAAAGTCATAAACAACTAAACTGAATAGAAAATATATTTTTTAAAATTATAAGAATTGAAATTGAAAACTTGAAATGTTTGTAATAAAAATTATAATAAAAATAATAAGTAATTAAGTAAAATTAGAAAGTATAGGGTTTAGAAAATAAACATCACTTTAATTGAATTTTTCATTTAGTACACAGGTAAATCTCCTGTAAATTGCAGAATTCACGGTAATAAGTAATTTTATATTCAACAATACACAGTTAAAAATATTTAAAAATCCATCCTATTGACCGCGGTATAGAAATAATATAAGTAAATATGGGTTTTAAGGTTGTAAAATATATATAAAGATTCTAAAATATTTATGTCTACAAACATAATGCAGCTATAATTATTAAGATTAAGGTTAAGTCAAATACAGGGATTTTCATAAATTTTGGTTCAGATGTTATGTAATCAAAAAATTATATTGTGGTTATTCTCAAATATATATAATGTCCCTATTTCATAAATTTCAATGTAAGCAATTAATTATAAAACCTTTAATGTAAGTATATTATAGTGTAAACAAATAAATTTGAATTTATAATTTTTATTTTTATTTTTTCAACTCTAAAAGACTGGCTTAAGCGCCATTCCGGTTTTATAATATTATTACTTAAAAACATGATTTAAAAAACTAAAAAAAAAAAAAACATATTGTAGGTTTATAAATTTTAACTTTAAACAGCACTAAAATTAAATAGTCATTTGGTAAAAAGATGAGTAAAATATATAAGTAAATTTCATATTGCAAAATCAAAAAATGTATAATGCATTTTTTTTTTATTTTCTTGAATAACATAAAAGAAAATTAAATACCATACCTACACCATACCTTCAAAAGTATAAAAGAAAACATAAATCAAAACATTATATACATATATATGTATATACTAACGAAAAACACATAAGTCGTACTTATTTGCAGCATAGACAGTATTAAAGAAAAAAAAACAAATTTAATTGAAAAAAGAATTTTGACCTCAATTCACATTTCAATATATATAATTATATATTTCTCTCTGTACAGATTAAAAAACGAAAAAATAAAAAATTAAAACTTTTTACAGATACACTCTTTTTTTTTTTTATTTCAGATTTTTTAACTAGAAAAGATACTTTTATATTTTTATATCAAAGTATAATTCTTCTCTTCTCTTTTTTTGTTTTTTTTTCATATTATTTGGATTAAGAAATTTCAAACAATAATTTTTGTTTGTATTGTAAACACTACAATGATAAAAATATCTTTAAATGGATTTGAATTTTCTCTTAAATTGCTTCAGAGATTGATAGATACATGTATATTTTTTGATTAAATTTTAAAATTTATTTAATGTTCGTTTCTTACAATTCCCTAAATATTTCTCAGTTTATCAGGTTTTTTTCTCTGTAAATTTAAACCGATCGATATTCTTTCCGTAGTATAAATTTTTTTCCTATATTTTTCTCTCAATTTTGAGAATAACATAAAACAGCTGGTCGTATATTATTCTTCACACAACTTGTTTGTATTTCTTGAAATAAAAATTTTCTTTTTATTTAATTTTTTCTTATACATATATTTATACATACATACATATAATTTATTTAACTTTTTTTTTCTTGATTTTTTTCAAATTACAAAATATACTTTAAATACTTAAAAAATTTTTGTTAAATCCGTACATACAATAAATTCAAATGTTCATTTATTTTTTATTTTTTTTTTACTTTCCCTTTTCCCTTCTCACATTACCTAAAAAAAAATATTGTGTATGTAGTACCATCTTATCAACATAATTCATGCTCATCTGCAACTATTGTTTTGATTAGTTTGCTTGTTGATCAGGTCGGTCATATTCATAAAAGAAAAAAATAAATAAATATGTAGTTATGTTTTTTTTTATTACATATTTAATAATGCTTTTGATTTTTTCAAATAATATAAAACTAAACTGGTTTATGATAATTTTTTTTTTAGTGTAGAAGAGTGTTGAAAGAGAGTATTAAGCGATTAGGAAGTAAATATATATTTATATATACATCTGGTTTTTTTTTTTAATATTATTACTTAAAAACTGAGAGAGAAATAATTATCGCATTAACTTATTATTATTTTTTATGGTTTTTTTTTTCATTTAATAATTTTTTTTTTTTTATTGTTTCTTAAGTTATATTTACTTAAAATTTCAAGTACTTAAATGATGATGAGAGGATTTTATGGTGATTTGAAAGCATATTTTTGTTTTGTCGCACGCGCAAGATCACTTAGCGTGTAGGCTACTTTTTTTTTTGTACAAAAAAATAAAAAAACAAAATAGCCACATAATTTCAGATATATGTATGAGAATAAGCGCTTATGAGCGCTTATGTATATATAATGTTCAATTTAAAAAATATATTTAATGTTGTTTTGAAATTTTGTTTTATTTTTTTAAGCATACTTTTCTAATAAAATTTACCCATATGAATTATGAAATAGGAAGAAAATTTATGACATATAAAAACCACTTCTCCTATTGGATTTGCAAACTAAATTCAATGTTCTTAATTTTAAAAACTTTATTGCTGTCATAAAAAAAAAACGGGCGACGGGATTATAACATGGCTTACGAAATAGTCAGAAAACGAATTTCTTGATGTCTACTGTTGGTTGGTTGTATATAAGAAACTCTCTATACGGCTGCCCCTTTTAACTATTGAATTATAATTTTTATCACATAAAGTTTTATTTTCTTGATAACAATAAATCATTGAAATGTTTTTTATTTTCATTTTATATTACTGACAATTCCTGTCATGCATTATAATAAGAAAGCACATCGAATGAGATTGTTATTAGCATTGAATATTATCACATCCAACTTATTAAATTGATGTTATGACTTTAACATAAAAAAACTCAAACAATCTGAACCTTAGTGAAGAAATTTTTAAATACTGATGTTTAAATTTACTGTGTGCAAAACTATCAGCAGTTAGGTTTAGATTGGGCTTATACGGCCCCATGTTTTCAGAGAGATGATTCCCATTTAAACCAAATTAATTAAGTTTAGAAAAATATTTAAAAACTATACTTATAGGTAAATGTTTTTTTTTTAATTTTTCTTAATTCAAAAAATGTATGTTATCGTCAAGTGAAGTATAATTTATTTAATTTGGTAAAATTAAAAATTTATATATATGTAAAATTGTGTTTTTATTTTGTTTTACTTTTCGCTTTTTTTTTAGCATATAGCATAAAGCATAAGATTTTCCGTTATGCTCAGCTCACTATTAATCATAAAAATAGCGTAATAAAAAAAAATAAAAAATTTATTAGAAGAATAAGAAAAAAAAAAACATATATTTAATTTCTACATTTTTCTCCTTTCTACATAACAATTTTATTTTTTCGAAATTTCATAAGTTGAAAATTTCATAATGAAATCCGTTAAAGGTGTTTGCTCTAATTTTTTCTGGCATATAACGTGTATTAATTCAACTAACTATGTGGTTGATATCACTTTTATCTTTTTTTTTTGTTGTAGTTAAATTTGAGGTTTTTTTTATGACCCAAGCTTTATGAAAACAACATATAATATGCAGAGAAAAACTGTAGTTTTTTTTTTATATACCTATATGTGAGACAAAAAAAAGTAATGTACTTTAAAATTTATGTATGTAACACGTTTAATGTTATGAATGCTGGATGTTCGTTTTATGTGTTTTCGTTTTTTTTTTTTTGTTTTCAATAGAGGAATAAGATACAAATATCTTTTTTTTATTTTTTCAAACTATATAGATTTATTGTGTTAGATCATTTCATTATACAAAATGTTCCTGCTGCAGATGGAAAAATTTAATTAAAATAACTATACATTTTTAGAAAATAAAATAATAATAAAAAAAAAATAAAAAAAAATGTTTCTATCAAAACTTTATAAGATTATCAATTTATACAAATATGAAATACAATTTATACAAATATGAAATACAATAGTTTTAAATCATATCATTTATGCATCAGGAAAGAAAGTAATACATTTTTTTTTTTGTTAAAATTAATTTCAGTTTTTTTCTTTTTACATAAATATTTCTGAAATGTTGTCAGAAGTGGTTTTACATTTAGATAACAGATTTAAGCATGTAGGAAATTTGTATTAGAATAATGAGCAACGATTGAGATAAGTCTGGAAATGAGAATTCGAAAAGTTTTGATAAACTTTATCTAACAAATCTAACAAACGTAACGCAGATGAAGAAATTTGAATTTTCATTTATCTAGGATTTTCACAAATCAACGATTCGTTAGCTAAACTCGAATCTAGATTATTTCAAGCTCATTGTATACTAAATAGTATTATATAGTATATGTGATTGATGTTGCTGACTGTTACCAAATATTTTGCTCGATTTTTTTTTTTTTTTTTTTTATTAAACTTTTTGTAAGAGAAGTGAAAGCATATTTACCAAGGTTGACAAATTAATCATAATAATAAAAAAAAAAAATTAATGGGTAAATATGTGTTTTGTACAAACATTGTACGTTTAATGCATAGCATAAAATAAAATAAAATAAAATAAAAAAAAACTACATAAAGCGCATAAAGAATTTATATTCAATAAAATGTTCAGTATTATACATATTACAAATATATTGTACATAATATTTAATTTTAATGCCTCCTATACATACAATTTCTGTACATTATGTTCTACCAATAAGTTCAATTTATTTATTTCACAACAGAGTTGAACTGTCCGAAAAAGTTCTGACCCCACTGTAGGATAAGTTTAGGCTTAATGTTGGCTCATAATTAAAAAAAATTAAAGAAAGAAGTAATTATATAGAAATTAAAGAAATTAAAGAAAAGAAAGTAATTATATAGACTATAGAGTAAGGAACCTAGTACGTAAAGTATTTAGAAAACTTAACACTTCCTATTCTCTGAATTTTATTTTTGGTTAGACCCAATACCAACTCTGTACACAAAAAATAATGATTTATATTGCCATTATGCTGATGAAAAAAAAAAATGTATAGGTAAAGTATATTATGTAAATGATTACATTTACATCAAAATTTACTCATTACTTCCAACCGAATATGTATATAAGTTAATTTAAAATTATAAAAACAATCAGATGTTTCAGTTTTTTTTTGTTTTTGTCCAAAATTTATCACATGAGAAATTTATTTAATTAAATTAATGATGAATTTTCTAAAGAAGGATGTGGAACCAGTACCAAATAATCGAATTACCTGTATTTTTAATAAAAATAATATGTAAAATGCATGTCCTACTTAGATAATCAAGTAAAATTTGTAACAATTATTATAAATATAACTAATTCTAAATTTTCTACACAACTGTTTCAGAAGAGACAGTGTTACAGACAGGTTTAGTGTTATAGAAAGTGTTATAATATTATATATGAATACATTTTTTTTACATATTTCTTAGTTGCAAATTCCCATTCCAAGAAGACCACATATATGTAAAAATTAACTTTTACATAGATTAGGGAATTATTATTATCTCAATAAATTTTATATAAAAATGTAAACCGTATAATTTTTACTTTTTTCATTATTATTTCATTTTCCATATACATACTATAAATAAATTATGTTGTAAAAAAGAAAACAAATTTTTTTTTACTACGCCATTCATAAGAAATTATGTTTCGCAATAAATTTTTATTTTTTATTTTTTTTTCTTAATCATTCATAACATTTTTTAACTGTTTTTAATGTGATTAATAATTGTCTCTCATCATCAGTCATCAATCAATTTTATTGTTTTTTATTCTGTTTTTAGGTGAAGAAAAGCGGAAAAAAAAAATTATTATTAAAAAAAAAAAAGAGTAGCAAATTATTATTTTCATATAATTTTTTTTTTTAGCACACAGATTGTTGTCAGATTTTATATGTACACATTTTTGTTTCTTTTTCCAAAACCATTATTTTCGGTTTGATAAATTTATGACTTGAATTATTGAAAATCTGATTAAAAGAAAACATATATATTTATGTATAAATATATACTTTCTATAATAAATTTAATTTCTTTAATAATTTAATATTTTTAATAATTTAATTTAATAGTTTGAGTGGAAATTTTTAATTGTAATATCTAATCTAAATGCCAGACGTTCGTTTCGTTTCATTCATTCAAATGTTAAAATAAAGGCTTCGGAAAAGTTCAATTTAAATATAAAAATGAATTTTTCTTGAAAACTATTTCAATCTTAAAAAAAATAAATAAATTGAAAATCAAATATGCCTAAAAAATAATGAGTTTTTACACATCCAAGATAATATAAGTTTTATATGTAATATATACATAAAGTTAAGACATAATATTCATAAATGTCATTATTTTAGAGATAATCCAATTTAAGATATATAGGCGTGATAGGTACCCTTTTGTAGGCGCGATAAGGTACCTTTTACAGGCGTTATAAGATACCCTTTACAGGCGTGATTAGGTTTCCCTTTAATTGATTAAAAATTATTCTTTATTTTAGAAGAAACTACAAATTTTATTTATAAATAGAAAATATTTGGGAAAGACATTTTGCAATGTCTACACACAGTATAATAATACTCAAACACAACAAATATTTTGCCAATAAAAAAAGTAAGAGGATTTTATGAAATTTTTCTATAAATTGAATACTGAATGCTTTATGTTTTATAAATTTCAAAATATTATATCTAATTGAAATATTTTTTTATTTTTTTATTTTTAATTTCAATTTTACCGGGAAGTCAATTAAATTAGTTTTCATTGATAAATGGGTTTATCATATAAAGTTTTGTTACAATTAGAAAAACAATCTAATCGAAAACATCATTCAATATTTCAATAGTATGTACATAATTTAGATTAGATCACAGCAGAGTGGCCAAAGTTGATGTTTTCTTTAGTCTACTGAATCAAATGGAAAAATTGTATATAAAGAACAAAAATATTTTCAATATTTGTAATTTAATTTTTTTTGTTTATGACATTTTGGTAAAAAAGTTTTAGGTTTTATTCTTTATGTCACTTTTGTTTCTTTTTTTTTTTGCTGACTTTAGATTTGATGAATTGATCCCATGTACATATTACGTATGATATTTTTTGAAAATTTGTACGCTGCTAATGAAAATTGATGGAAATTTTGAAAAAAAAAGAAAAGAAAACACATTTTTTTTTTAACTTTATGAATCTGAAACCAATTTTTTGGTTTTTTTTCGTTTGTAATTTTTTTTAATACAAATAATGTATTATGTTTGTGGAATATTTAAGTACATTAGTTTTTTTTTTTTTGTTTTTAAATTTATTTTCTATATGAAATAAAAGTGATATTTTTTCTTTGTACAATATAACATTTAATTTTTATGGGTCTAACTAAGGTACCATAGTAAACTGTATTGGTTAATTTATTTATTAATAAGTTTCAAAGAAGTATAAAAAGCTTTTTGGAACTTCAGTAAAAATTAACACACTTTACCTTAATTTCTTTTTTATAGAAAAATTAGATAAAAATATAAAATTAGAATTTAATACGTTTACTTAGATAAAATTATATTTTTCATACATTAATAAAAGGATTTATACTTTTTAATGCCCTGTTTTTGCTTTACTCTATAAATTACTATTTTATTTTAACTTCAAAAGCAGCATATTGAGTATCTTAATTGAAAGTTATTCAACTTTAACATGCCCCAAAAATCAAAAGTAATCAAAACTACTGTCAGGACTACATTCATAATAATTTTTTTTTTTTTTTTTTATTATTCTTTAACTAATATGAAAATTTTGTTTTCCTGTAAAAGAAAAAAAACAACATCACATATATCAGAAGTTATATCATTATGCAAAATAAAGAAAAAAAAAACTTCGCAAAAAAGAAAAAAAAAAGAAGAAAATACTACAGCAACAACACGATGAACAAAATTAATGTCTCCTTTAAATCTTAAAGATAAAGAGACAACATACACTTTTGTGTGCCAAAGTATTAAGAAAATATGTGCAAAGAATATTTGATTTTTTTAAAGAAAAATCATAATATCTCTATATATAAAAGGAAAAACTTTCTTATGAAAAAAAAAAATAAAATAATAAAAAAACATTTTTTTTTTTATTATTTTCTTTGCTTTTCTTCTAACTGTGTATTTTATTAAGAATCTCTAATAAAGAAAATGCTCTAAAAAGCGAAATATTCTAACGTTTTTTCATAGTTATATTTATATATATGGTATATACTATATTTATATATATACCTACATTTATATATATATATATTACATTATGTATAAATTTTATTTATCTACATTATATACTAAATATATAATATATATTTGCGATTTAGACTTGTTGACTATATATATGTACAATATACAACTATACGATAAAATAAAAAAGTCTAATATACACACTGAATAATAATACAAATTATATACATATTATACTACATTATATATATATATACGTATCATGTGAATATATATAACACAAAAAATATATATAAAAACAAGGATATCATATTGTTGCGGGAATTATCAAATAAAATTATATTGTATGTGAAAATTTAATTTGCATTTAAATTAAGAAAATGTTATTATTTTATTATTATTATTATATTTGAATATTATTATTATAATTTTTTTTTTTTATTTCGCGATATAATCTTCAGTATTTTTCTTTTTTCCTTTGTGCCAAAAGAAAAGTTTCTTATTTTTAAATTTTTTTTTTTTTCATTTTGATTAATATACCAAAAACATAGACATTGATTACAGAAGAATATTGTTAAAAAGAAAAAAAAAATTATGTTTTAAATAAAAATTATATTGATCAATACATAGATTTTTTTTAGAATATTGTTTGTTTTCGTTACGCACATATGAAAGTAAATAGAATTTAAGCTTATAAAAAGTTTTATAATATATACATAGTGAAAAATTCAATGGAACTGTTTAATATCTTTTATACTACAAAAATCAACTATAAAATAAAAAAGAAATATTATATCTAATTTGCATTTTTTTCTGGACAGTATGTATACTCAAAATCTTGCATTTAAATATAATATATAATTAATTACGCATAAAAAAATGTATAGCAAAAGAAATGTAAAAAGAGTAATAGTTATTAAAGGTTTTTCTACCTAAAAATAAATTACAAAAAATATTGTTATAATCATATGAACAGATTATATTAAAAACTAAAAGTACTTAGAAACTGTTTTTTATTGCTGTGACGAAAAGCTAAAGGTACTTTAATAAATAATTTAATTTTAAGCTAATGTGTTGTGGTGAAAGTTGTACCAACAAAATATTCAGAACAACACGGCATATTGGCTTAATCAAACATCGTATGTAAATTCCTAAATCTATATACTTATATCGTAAAACATAAAAGAATCTAACTAAACAAAATAAATAAATCATAATTTAAATATCTTAACTATTAAAATATAATATGTACAGAATACATTGAATTTATGTATATTTTTTTTTTATTACGAAATATTTATATAATTTTTCTAGTCTGAAAATGATAAATAATATATGCATATATAGTAACAAGTAATAGGGGGGAGAGAGAAAAAAAATGAAGCGTATACCTAATAACACTTATGTAATTTTATAAGATTGCATAAATTTTCATATGCTTAACTTTTTAGAATATTAAAATACGTGACAGAATAGTGACTGCGAATTTCAATAAAAGAGTTCATTTTATTATTATTTATAATGTTCATGTTCGTATAAATTATTATGTTGAAAAATTATGTTTGTATAAGTTTTATTTTTAAATCTATTTATATTATAAATATTCAAGTCTTAAATATACATAAATAAATTGAAAAATATGTTTTTATGTCCTACTCGTACAAAAATATATATATACATATCTATTTTTTTTTATCTTGCTCCTTTCGTTCTTAAATCTGAGACAACAACTTGGAAGTTATTGGATCAAAGGATAATTTCGACCAATCGTTAAGTAAATAAAACAGTAAGTAGGTCTGATAGAATGAAAAAACAATAAAAATGATGAAACTGAACAAAAGTCAAGTAATCTAAACATTATGAAAATTGTAGATACGTTAAATAAGAACTGGAAGAATTATGAAATAAAAATTTAATTTAACAGAGAAAATAAAATTTTAAATTAATGAAATTTTTAATTAAATCAATTTATTTTTATTATAAAAATATCAATAATGAGCTTGTTGCGGCCGACCGATAAACAGTTTGTCAGCAAATAAATAAAATTAACATTTTTCATGAAGTTGAATGTATAAAAAAAAAATGTTTTAACAAAAAATTATAATAAAAATAAAAATAAAAAACAAATTTTTTATTTTCGAAACATGATTAGTTAAAAATTTGAAATTTTATTCTCAATGTGTATTATCGTTTTTGTTGTTGTTTTGTAATTTTTATTTATTTTTTTTTTGTATTTTTTTATTATGATTACTATTAGTCTGGTATAAAATTTTATGACCCCCTGCTAAGTGCAAGTCTGACAACAAAAAACAACACAAAAATATATATAATTCAATACACCACTGTGTACTACACACATCTTTCTTTGAAGTTTTATATTTTTTTTTATTTTTATTTATAACATTTATTTATTTTTTTTTTATTCTCTTCAGGATTATTTTTTCCTTCAAAGAAATTCTTTTTATTTTTGTGATATATATACAAACAAGGTTACAATGTACTACTCATATGTTTTGGATGAGCCTCCAATGATTGAATGATATAATTACCGTGATTGAATCTAGAATGCAGAATTTTTGAATTCGAATTAAGTATATTTTGGCTAACTATTGAAAGTTAATTTGGTCTCGGCTATTGTAGAAAATATCTATATATAATAAAATATTTTCCAAAAGTTTTTGTTACCAATAGTTAATAGAATTAATATTTTTTATTCAAATATCTCATAAGGATTTTAAATTCCAATAATAATAACAATAATAAATCATTATATTGACAGCTAGCTAAACTTATTATAAATGTCAAATTTTGCTTCTTTTTTATTCCCCCAATGTACATTGAAAAAACAGATAGTTGCCACAGGTACAATTTCTGTACATCCCTTGTTATATATATATATAGGACAAGGGATACTTGAGGGTTACTTTAGGCAACTTATCTATTTATCACAGCGAGGAAAAAAAGCTCTTACCTTACTTTTTTAATATATTTGAAAAAGTAAAAGTAAAACATATTTTTCCTCGCCTGAAAAAAAAGAATAAATTAACATAAAATATTAATTTAATTCAAATAAAAATGTTTAAAATCACAGAAAGCAATGAAAATGTAATTTACAACATAATGAATCTTATGAATGCGGTATATGATATGAAATGATAAAAATGAAGGAAGAAATTGGAAATATGTATTTTTTTTTGTAAATTAATATTTAAGAGAAAGGTTAACAATGTAATAAGAAGAAAAATAGATTTTTTTTTAATCTTGTGGGGAGGAAAAATTACATTTATGTTGTAGTTTTTTTTTTTGTTTTTTTTTTCAATTTTCAATTAAATCTTTACAGAAATAATGAAAGGGACTTGGTTTGTTCTTTGTTGTATACGCTCAAACCTTTATTTTTTAGGGTCAATATACTTAAAATTATGACAAGATTGACATTAGATTATTTTGATATGAAATAGGAAATTTTTTTTTTGTTTTGAGATATTTTTATGATATTTAGATTATTTTGATTAACAAAAAATTTTAATTAAGTATGTGGTTTATTTATTTTATTTTTTAATGTAAGATTTTTTTTTTAATAATTTTTTTTATGTATAATAAAATCATAATCAAAATATAAGATTCTTAATGAGCTCGTTTCAAATGTGTGAAACTTGAAATTAGAATGTTCTGAAATTTTTTTTAGCATTAGAAGTTAACTATATATTTGGAAGTAAACAAAGAAAAAATGGATCACGGCGAGCTGTGCTTCGCGAAAGCCTAGATAGTCTTCATTGAATATATATATATACAAACAATTTAAATGACGTTTAATGCTATTGGTATTTCCCACTGTATTAAAGCAATTATGCTTGCACTAAAGAAAAGATAACTGCCGCAGCTATATTTTTTATGCCTTGCTATGCAGTTCAAATCGAAATTGTGTATGACTTTAGTATAACACCTTTCGCTACTATTCTTTTGCTATACATTTTAGACGAATTTTTATTGTATTTAATAATAAATGTAAGATTTTTAGCAGATACTGCCAGAAAATAACGCAGTTATAATCATCTTTCGGCTACATTTTATAGCTTATTCTCTAATTAGTTTGTTTTTTCAGTATTCGAATTTATTGTCATAAAATTAAATTAACATTGTGTGCATGATCTACTATTTAATTCTAATTTAATATTGATATATACAATAATTATTATTATTATTTTCGTGTAAGAAGAAGAAGTGAAAAAAATAAAAATAAATAAATACTTAAATGAACAAAATTAATAATAATAATTAATTAGAAAATATTTTATATTTTTAATTTTTACTCTTCAACAAACCATTAAACTTAATTAAAAAACTTTTTATAAAATCACCGAATTTTTCTCATAAAGATTTTACCACTAAAGGATCTATTTTTTTTTTTTGTTTTTTTCCTCTTTTCATTTTAATTCAGCAAAAATCATAAATAATTTTGTAATAATTTCCCTCTTTATATAATTTTCCGAACACAAAAAAAAAAAACCATCATCCGCTAATGCTCTTTCTTCTTGACAGCACTTCATTTTTTTTTTTTATTATTATTTTTAAATGTGAAAATATTTTCATTTTACGTGTACCACCATCATCATTTCAACAATCTTTTTTTTTTTTTGGAAAATAATAATATAATAATAAAAAAGTACACTAAGCACTGAAATTAACACCAAAATCAATATTTTCCATTTCAGTGTAATGAGAAAAAAAAATGTTTATATATTTTTTCGCATTTTATGTACATTTTTTCAATGTAAATAGAGAATAAATGAGATATTCGTGATTTTGGGAAAACGATTGTGAAATTAAAAGTTTAGGATGAAACTTTTGAATCCTGAAGTTAATAAGTTTCGTCCCATTGAGTCTGGATATGAACAACTGATAGGTTCCAAGAGTAAAAATTAAAGGATTAACGTAGCACAGTATATATAATTTGTTCTATAGTAGATAATTTCTAGAATAAAATTTATATTGGTATTGTGACTTGAACTTAATTAATTGCTAATAATTCAATAATCAATTTTCACTTCGTAGTTGTAAAAAATTTATTTCGTATATGTAAATCAATTTTCACTTCGTAGTTGTAAAAAAATTTAGAGCTCTGAGCTTAACTAAACAATAAAAGTTCATAGAAAAAATATTAAATATTTCAAAAAATTTAAACATGTGCCTAGTTACATATTTTCGCAACACATTTACTGAACTCTAAGCTTCATTAGATCGTTAAAGTTATAATTAACGAATAATTATTACTATTATTTTTCTCAAAAATAAATCAAACTATTTATAGTTAAGGAACATAATATTAAGTATAATATTCCTCAACTTTTGAAATGCAAAGCGTGAATAAATTAATTTATGTTAAAACAAATTTATAAAACGCATCTAAAGGTAAACTACAATAATAAATCTAAAATTTTTTAATTTTAATACGCTGTTAATAAAAAAAAAGTATATAGACCATAAAATACTATAATTTTCATTAAAATCTATTTAAAGTTTTATAGAAATTTAAAACTAGAATTCAGAGAATCTCATCTCTTTGACTTAAATGAAAGTGATCAAGAAAACTCATATTTTGGAAATTTGGTAATTTTAAACATTTTAAAGTGTAACAAACAGACAGACGGACATATATGTATAGAAAGCATATAGTCCAACATATAAATTTTGAATGTTCTCTCAACTGAAGAGATTATACACAGAAAACCAACATCAATTTATTTGACCCTTCCCTTTATTATATTCACATATTTTTGTTTATTGCCACACTTGTAATAACCAATCTGAGAAAACAAAAATGAAATTACAATGGAAAAGTTTTTGTAACTTAAAATATTGGAATTTGATTTTCGTCACAAAATTACATTTCATTGATTAACGTAGTCTGGTACAATAAAAAAAGGACCCTCGGCAATTTTATATATTGTCTTCTTCTTTTTTTTTTTTTTGTACTTATTAAAGACTTTAACTTTCGAAACATTCTCTTTTCTTGATATAAAAGAAAAATACACAAAACAACAACAATAAAGAAAATCCTCTTTTCCTTATTTGCTTGTAAGCATTATGCGATGAGTGAAAAATGTCAAAAAATATAATAATAATAAAATATATATGTATATAATATTAAAATATATGGTTCTATACATTATTATATATATATATTTGTATATTTATATCCCCCTATTTAATATTACAAATAATGTAATTTTTTGATTTTCTTATGGTATGAAGATTAAAATTTTTTGCATAAAATTGTTGTATTCACAAAACAAGTTAAAAAAAAAAAAAAGTTTTATGGTGCAATTCTTTTATGTCGAATTTCAACATGAATTGAATGAATATTGTGTCTGGTCTAGCTTTTTAATTTATATGTACGCCGTACAATAATAATAATGGGCTTTATAATTTTCTAAACTTTTGTATTATGTACAAAAATGTTCTTATAACAAAATTACTGATTTAACTTTTTGAAGTTTTTGAGAAGCATTTTGGAGTGTTGTGAATATCATGAATGAAAGTAGGTTTGAAAATTCATAAAAATATAGCTTATAATAATTTTAAATCGAATCTAAATTATTATTCTGTATTTTTTATATTTTAAATTTAAGGTATTACACGAATATCGATAAAATTTAAGATTATCCAAAGAATTTTATTGACGCAGTTCACAACTACTTCACCTTATACAAAATAAAATAAAAATTATTTCGAAAATGTACCACTGACAACATTACATTGCTTTCTTTTTCAATTTTCTATATTTAATACATACAATAAAATAATTTAAATTAAATTTATCGCCTAAATACGCTCTACAACAGACACCGATTCGTCTGTTCTTATTAAAAAAAAAAAAATCTGTGAAACTCATTTAAATCTGAATAATAAAATAAACATAAAATATATGTTTTTTTTTTTCTAAATACTTTTATGTTTATAACCTTTTGTCAAATTGAATCCTTTAAAATTTATTTACTCCCAAAAGGTGTACTCGACGGATAATAAAGTGATATCTATATGGTGTACCTATATACATACCGTGTAAAGGAAGAAAAATAAGAAAATTGCAAATTGCAATAATTTTGTTTATAAAAGTTTTAAAGATGAAAAAATGGTTGGAAAATATAAATTTATTTAAATAAAATGTTATAGAAAAGAAAAAAGAATTTTTAATACATTAAAGAAAATTAAAATATTTAATTAATTTTTTTTTTAAGTAGTTCATAATATTTTAAAACTTCTTCATTATTAAACATAAATAGTAGTAAAATATTGACCATACAATTACATTTAAAATATTAAAAGTTATCTTATGAATCAATTTAGCGCAATTTTGTGGAAAATTTCATGATAGTATTATAATGTAGCCATTGTAGGGTATACATATCTCAAAAAAACTTAACTACATATATGTTTTTGCTATGAAAAATGTTAAACAAATGTTAAATAAGAAGATTTTTTAAGATCCGAAATTTTGAGAAATAGAATTTTTAGATCCGATATTTTGCAATCTGAATTTTAACGACATTCCAAAATTTTGATAAATAATTTTTGAATCCGAAATTTAAAGATGTCATTGCTTTGGAAATATTTCTAATATTAATATTAGTAAATAAAAACCTTTTAAATATATTTATTTTAAGATATAATAATAAAATTATTTTACATATAATTTTTTTCATATATTTTTTTTTAACATTTTAATCATTTTATAACTCCCCCATCAATAAAGCAAACCAGATCATAGAAAAAAAAATATTATGATTTTATGCAAAATTTGTTTCAACTACTTTAACTTCCACTTAATTTCAAATAATCATGATAACTTTCAGTCGGTGACATATCTTTTATTCTCTGAGAAACTAATTTTTTTTTTGTTTTTTTTTATGTTGAAAGAAAAATACAGAAACTCTAACAGTCGAACATAAAAATTATTTTTTTTTTATATTGTACACAAAATGTGAAAAAAAAAGAAGAAAATCATAAAATTATACAAATAATATTATTCTACAATAATTTATTTTCATATTTTTTTTTATTATTTTTTATTTTATTTATTTTTTTTCTGCTTCTTATAATATTAAAAACGTTTTATTTTCTTTCGATGTCATCTTTTTTATGGAGCATAATAATTTTTTTTTTTTGTGAAAAAAAAACAAACTCAACACAGGGTCTTTAAAAAGCTGAAAAATAAATATCTTGTTTACGAATTATAGAAAAATAATTTACTTTATGGAAATACGGTTAATTATTTTACATATACTACATTATGTTTTATGATGGATATATGTATTCCAAAAGAAAAACATATTTCATAATAGGGTATCCAAGTTTTGGTACATAAAAAAAAAAATTTGACACTTAGATTATTTCTATACTACCTATTATAGTGAAGCGCTCAAGTCCTTCCTAATTTTCATTTTAAATATTTAATAAAAATCTCAAACAATTACAACTAAAATAAAATAATCATAATCCTAATATTATTTTATGTTTTAATTTAAGCAGATGAGTTCCGATATAAAAAACTTTTTACATTATTTTTTACAACTTTTTAAATCGAATTATTTATTAATTTTATTAACATTAGATTCATTTAGTCTAAATTGAAATAATAAATAAGTGTAAAATTGTTAATTTACTTCCGAAAAATTTCAATTATTCTTTGAATAGCCATTTCCTTCACTTCACAATAATACATTTAGTAAGATATATTCAGTAAGATACATGCATCACTAAATTTTATGCAAATATAGTTTACATAAAATTAATTTAATTTTATTTTTAGTTTTTTGAGCCTAAACCATACAAATTTTTTTTGATAATTATTAAGTATTTATATTTTTAAATCTTAATTCCAAGACAATAAGTCAAATATTGTACGCCTTACCTTAAAACAATTTTTTTTTTTAATAGTTAAGCAATAATTTAAATTTTTAAAGCAATATGTTCAACACATATATATATGAAGGGTAATTTATAAAATAATAATATGAAAAATATAAATGATTTTTTTTGTTATTGCTTTTTTTTTTTTTTTATTTATGTATATTATTTTAAATGCTGTATGCTTTTCAGTGTTAAATTTATATTATCACATATATTTTTTTTTAATGCTGAAAATCATAATAATAAAAAATATAAAAAAAATATATATACATGAACTGTACGAATAGTACGAATACATATGTGTATGAACATAGATATTTAACGTACGTATTTAAATATATATAATTTTTTTTTTATTTAATAATTTTTATGATTTTCACTCTTTCACAGTTGATTTTTTCTTCATTCTTGTTTTCCCGTAAAGTGTAATGAATTTTTGAGCGTTTTTTATTTTTCAACATTTTTATATGAAATAAAAAAAAAAAAAAATCTTTTGAATTATGATTTTGCTTTGTTTATTAATTTTTACTTGTAAGTTGAAAATAATAATAAAATCGATATAAAAATGCAATGCAATTGCGACCCAAACATAATTTGGAATGCACATTATAGAGGGCATTGGCAGCATCATAATAAAACCTTATCGATGACCTTTGATGAGTTATGTTATAGGTTGTGCAGACCATAGATTGATGTAATTAACCCAAAACTTCAATATGGGAGTTGAAATAGAATTCTGACGGTAAGCTTTTTATAAACCATTATCCTTTGAGATTCACGAAAAAATCTAATAAATTGAATACAAATTTTAACTGTAATATTATTAAATTGATATGCTAGTTCAAATGGATTTAATTAGAATAAGTATTTCGACAAATAGGTCTTGCTTATTTTCCTTAACGTATATTATAATTATTACATGACTGAAGAAAGGTCATCTCAATTCAATGTTTCAATGTCCTAGTAATAGCCCCTGGCAAATAAGTAGAAATTAAAGAAAACCATCCGTTATTAACATTACACAGTTGATCTATAGATTCAGTAGAGTCTCATCGTTACATAATAAAAATATCAAAATTTCTCATTTTCAATGCAAAAATGAAAATCTTAAATAACATATAAAAAGCGTAGCAAATTATTATTATTTTATTTTCTCAAACAAAAATTAAAGCAAATTTGTTGTTTTTTATAATGCTAATAAAATCTATAAATTAAGGAAAAAAAAACATAATATTATACTAGAAGGGAGAGTCTTACGAGAATATCATATGTAGGTACATAAATTTTTATTAATTTTTTTTTTGGTTTCCTTTTCTTTTTTTCAATCAAAAAGGACAATGAATTTGTCTGAAAGGTGAGCAGAAGGACATTTTGTAGACACCATAGAGAGTTTTTCTTCTTATTTTTTTTTTTTTCGGAGAATAAAAAAAGAGAAAAATTTTCTATACTCAATATTAATTTGTATCAAAATATAATAGAGAGAAAATTCATGCGCAAAAATTTCGGTAAAATGAAAATCAGACAAACTGTTAAAAAATAAAAATAAAAAATTAAACAAACAAACAGAAAGGAAGAAGAGTTTAAATTTTTTAACAAACATTTTTTTTTTTTTTACTTATACGACTTCTTTATAATATGATCCCGCTTTTATGTACAAATTTATATCATTTTCAAATTTAAAATTTTGTATATTTTTGCGTGCGTATAACCAAAGAACCAAAGGTTAGGGATTTTCGTTTTTATTTATTTTTTTTTCGTTATAGAGTAGGTATGTCCTCTGATTTCTTATAATATTATAAGAAGAGGGCAAAAAAGTTATGGTTAAAGAAAATTATTTGCTTAGATATAGGTATACATAGATTTATCATTATTCGTTATACAGTATTTATTTTTATGTAGGTATGTATTTATTTAAATATGTTTATTGAAAATAAAGGGACTTGATTTTTATTTTCTATAACAAAATGAGAAATTAAAAGTATAATTGATGCTTAATTTTGCTATAATAGATATTTTGAAATGAAAAAAAAAAATATTTCGACAATAATTATAATCGAAGATTAATTTATTATGTATTTAAAAGCTGTTTTAAGTTCGAAGATGGACTTCGTAATGGATAATTGACAGGTTCATTCAACTGAATATATCTATATATGTTGGGAAAATTGTATCGATGTTACAGACAAGATTCTTGTCTTTAGAAGCATAATTATTAAGCATAGTTTGGTACGTGTAAGTATTAAAAAATCTATCCCAAAATTTTCTCATAAACTTCTTCTTTTAAAAATTTGAATAATATTCAATATTATGTAAACAATTATTATTCATTTTTCTAGAATTTTTTTTATTCAATATATTTTCCTATACCATAATTCTAGTTCTTACATTTTTTAAATGTAAATAAAAATTCGTATATAAATAAAAATGAATTACGTAAATTTCGGCGGGAAATATTAAGTAAATCAATGAATATTAACGTAAATATTAACGCGGGTATATTATACCTATTATAGTGATGAAATAACACAATATCAAATTTCTTTCTTTCTCTTTTTTGGATTTTTTAATTTTTTTTTTTACTATTTCGCGTAAAAAATTCATTAATATTTATGTTTTCTATTTTTTTTTTTTTATTTTCAGTGTAATATTCTTTTGTTAAAAAAAAAAGAACAAGATACTATCTACAATTGTTTTTCGTACATATATATTAATTTTATTGACTCTCAATAAAAACTGATGAAAATGTATAGTGTAGGTTGAATACATATTCAATATTAATTGGAAGCAGAATCCATATATAAGAAAGTGTAACTTATATATTATTTTATTTGTGAAGTTAAATAAATGAAAATAAATTATGCACCCACTTTATTATTAAAACATGGAAATCTTCAATTATATTATTATACCAAACTATCCAATTTCTTAGTTCTTTGTATACATATATAAATCTTTATTTATGAATAAGATTACAATTTTCTTTAAATTATATAAATTAGAGTAACATTTGGAAAATATTAAGTCCTATTATTTTTATTTTGTATATATATTATGTAAACATTTTATTATCCTTTTGAATGTTAATAAAATAACTTAAATATATAAATAAATTGAAAACAAAAAAAAGTAAAAATGTTTTATAAGCAATTAAAACAAAATAAGAAAAATTGCAAGATTTGTTTTTTTTTTTACGTAATCCATTTGATTTTATTATTTTTTACTATATTATTATAAACAGTTTTGAAAATAAACTTTTTGTGCAGAAAAATTACATAAAATAAGTTTTTATTCAGATTTTCATCAATAGAAAATTAATTAAAATCCGGATAAAGGAAACATGAATCAATAAAAAGAACAAGTGCAAAAGCATTCGAAATTCTTATAATCTTTTTACAAAAATAAAAAGTTAGATTGAAAACGTTTCTGAAAATCTAAAAAAATATCTTTTGGATTTGAAAAAAACAAAATTGACAAAAATTTAATCTTGAGTAATTTTCCAGTAATCGAAAATAATTATTTCAACCAAAATTTCATTAAATCAATTGAAATTCAAAATTTTATGCATTATAATCAATTATTTATTAGCCCTTCAATTCACAATTCACTTACAATATTATAAAGTTAATATAGTTAGTATAAAAACATTAATAGGACAATAATGAATATATACTTTTCGTTTGCTTTTCATCAATTCATTGTATAACTCTTCATATATATATTTAATAATAGAAAATAAAGTTTGAAAGTTATTTCATTAAATTTTTCCCTTTTGTTTACTTAATAACTCTAAATGTGAACAAAATTTATCCTTTACCCTTTTTTACACAAAGATCATAAAATTCACACACCCTATCCATTGCATCCGTTTTTTCAACCTACAATAATGTGTACATAGAATATAAAATTCAACCACCCACAAATATTTTTCTCTTTCCTAAAAGTAAAATAAAATATTATATGTAAAGTGGAAAATTTTTTTTTGTTATATAATATCAAATAATTACAAACTCCATTTAATGTTTTTTTCTAATATTTTTCAGTAACATAATGCTAAACCGATTTTCGTTTAAATTGTATACCTTCGATTAATTTATTTTTGATTAATTTTGATGAAAATTTCAACCTGTTCAAATTGATTTTTGAACCTTTTAAACTTTCATCTCAAAGAATATGATTGATATATGAATATGATTCATTAAATTTTTAACAAGGCCCTCTTAATAAGAAACCGTATTATTTTTTACGTTCTAGAAACCTAATACCAAGGCCGCCTCCTTAATAACAGAACGTATTATTTTTAACGTTATGCCCGACAACTAGAAATTTTTGTCATAGAAACAAATTATTTTATTTACTAACAAACTAAATTACTATAGTTACTGTCATTTAAGTAAAAAAACATAAATATAAATAAATAATTTTTTTTTTTAAATATGAAATATTTTTAATTAAACTAAAATTATTTTTAGCAATATTTTCTTGATAATTTTTCATTCAAAATTTTATTCAAAAGGTAATTTTTTTAATTTTTTTTGAAATAATAATTTATTTTTATTAATTTATTTATCTCGTAACCATGTGAACTTCATACTTCTAAAATCACAGTAAAGTAAAAGTCTGAGAATAATTATATTCCGAGGGTAGAAAGTATCCAGAGAAACTTCTTACGATATGTGATCTATGCAGGTTAAATAGACACGATGCCTTTAATTTGCCACATTTTAAATAAAGTTTGAACTTGTCGCTATACATAAATTAAATAAAAAATCGAAATGATAACAATAATATTGTATTAAAATCTAATTTATAAATCTTTGATTGTTACATATGTTATATACATTATATACAATATAAATTATACATAATATTTGAATCTTGAACTTATCTAATTTGATTAAAATGATTCTCATCACGATTAAAAGTACATATTATTCCAAATTCCTTTTCCATCTTTAATTTAAAATAATTGAGTTATGATTACGTAAATACGTAATTTTCTTGAAATAAATAGAAGCCACACACAATGATGCTTTAAAAAACTATCTATATACGTTAAATACAAATGTAGAAAGCTGTTTATCGAACATTTATAATCATAAAATTTAATTTTTCTTACAATGATAATATTTCTCTGAAAATTAGTTCAGGATTAATTCACCACACTTTACACATAACTTAAATACTTATACTTATCATAGTGTCAAGATCAATTTAATGCTTTAAATTTTTGACAAATAAAAATTCTAGGAATATCCTATCCCATTGTCTATATGATTGCAATTTTCCAGAAAACAAATTTCTAGGAATTCTTGTTTCAAGTATAATAAGTCTATGGCTGTAATTTTTCAGAAAATTAAACAGTTCCAGGAATTCAATTTTCTGAAAACTTTACAAATTATTTTTAATTGAATTATTTTTTCGAAAATGTATATTTCCATTGAATTTTCCTCAGTTTACAATTCGAATCAAATGTTCTAATATTTATTTAAAAATCTCATTCATTTTGTCCTTTTTACAAAGTTTCTTACGACAAAAAAAACCATTCCAATGTGCTTAGAATAAACATTAGGTAAATAAAATAAGAATCATTTAATAATTACTACAAAACTATATGAAAACATTTTAATAAATTTTATTAATAATCAGCTTCTGTTACTTTCTGAACTTCTTCTCCTTCTTCAAAAATAAAAAATAAAAAATATATCTACAAGTAAAAATTTTTATCATCTCTGCACAATAAAATCTAATGTCTTTAAAATAGAAATCCATAATTTTAGCAACAGCAGAAGAAAAACAGCAACAAAAATAGTAAAACAAGATGGGAAAATATGAAGCAAAGAAATAAATAAATTTTTGGTCCATCTATTTAATAATTGGATTTTTTAACCCTCTTCTCTTTTTCTGTGAAAATATTTTATTATTCTGTCTGTATATTTAGGTGGTAGATATAAATACATATAAAATATATGTACATATATAAAAATGAAAAATCTATTTAGACCAATTTCACTTTATTTTAAGGATTTTTGGGTATTTCAAGCAAAAAAAAAAAAATAAATAAAAAATCACTATATCACTATCTTTTTATATGATTGTAACTTGTACATTTTTACGCCTGTTAGTAGATACTTATTTTATATATATATGAACAAATATTATACACATTGGTAAAATTCGAATTTATTGAATATAATATTTTTTGTATGGAAAAGAGGCAAAATATAAGGATTTTTTTTTTTTATTTTGTTATTCTATATAATTTTCAGAAACCCAACAAGTTTTTATGCTAAAATTTTACTGTTTATATTTTTACAAGTTGTTTCGGATAGTTACTGCCTATTTCTCATGTAAACTGGACTTGAATTAATGACTGAGAAAATCATTTGATTATCGACTTGTTATCGACGAAATGCATAATTTTGAATCTTATCTTCAAACATTGTATCTTGTATCTTAATTCTAGTAAAATGATAAAAAAGTACAATTTTAAATAAAAAAAAAACAAAAAAAAAAACAGAAAACTTAATATTGTTTTCCAAATAACACTCTGTATTTTATTTCTATATAGAAAGTTTTAGATTAGAAAAGATAGAAAGGATCTATTAAACATAAAAATGTCATATTTTCTATTATTGTTATTATTTTCGATAATTTTATTTATACAAAATTTTTTTTTTAGTTTTTTCTTTTTGTGGTTTTAGTTCTTCTGTAAAATTCTGTATTCCTGATAGTTTATAAAAACATCTTAAAAAATTTTTAAATAAAATAAATATGTATCCTCTCTCTACAAAACGTAAATTTTTGTGTTTTTTTTGTTCTTATTTTGTTTGAAAATATTATATCTCTGTCTTTAATGTTTATTTTTTTTTTGTGTTCAAAAGGATAAAATTTATATGGGTTTCCTGTTGTTATAATAATAAATATATATATAAATATATAAATATCAATATTACACAAAGACCATAAATAGACAAAGTAAGTTTTCATTTTGGTTTTTATATTATAGAACTTCGGAGTATATCAATTATTCATAAGTGTATGTCGCAGATGTCAAACAAAAAAGGGACTCATAATGGTTTTTCATTTCTATTTTTGATTTCTCTAAAGCTGTGAAATTTGGTTATATTTTGTAAATATTTTAACAAAATTAAAATAAGTCAAAGTATAAATAATATATTTGTTTAATAGGGTTGGATTTGAAATATTGTATTGTAAAATTCTGTATTTGGAAAAATTCTTTATGGCAAAAGTCTGTATTGCTAAATTCTGCATTATCGATAATACTGTATTGAAAAACACTGTATTGAACAATTCTGTTTTTAAAATTAAAAAGAAATTCTCAATACAGAATGTTACACATTCAGAATTTTGCAATACATAATTTTATTTCCGTACAAATTTTTTGTTTGCCGTAAATGTAATTAAAATTTTTTATTCAAAATTGTACTGATTTTAAGGACATCGAAGATACGACGACATCTATAGCCTAAATAATTTAATTATTTTATAAAATTTGCTAAAATTATTTTAATTACATTTGACAAGTATGCTCGCATTTTATACCTAAACTGAGTGAATCATAATATGTTTCTTATTTGAACCCCAAACATGAGCTAAGTTTTATAAACGAAATTTTTTTTTTAGCTTACCTCTTGAATTATAAATTAATAGCAAATAAAATAAAATTATATAATAATCGAATTTAATATTGAATTTTATTAATTTTTCTCTAAGGATATGTTATTAAAATATTTACTCATTTAATTTACGATTTTGTAAAAAAAAAAAAAATTCCTACTACACATTTTCTATATATTATATTAATATGAATGTAGGTACACAAATTTAACATAATATACAAAAAGACTGAAAGATTCTACACACTGTATTTTCATGTATATATCCTTTACATATTTTCTTTTATATAATTCAACCAACAACCCTTTTTGATCGCTCATTCTTTTTTCACTGTATATTCGCCTTGTAAGAATTATTTTTTCCTTTTTGGAAAATATTATAAAGTTAAAGAAGAAAAAAGTGGAAAAAAAAGAAAAAATATAAACATTATGATTAATAGTTTCTGGTGTAAACGTTTATGTATGCAATCTGTCTACTAATCCTGTTGAGTATTGTATAAGGCAAAAAAAAAAGTATATTATAAATATGTTTGTATGTATATAAAACATCTATACAATCTGACAATGTCTCTACATATATATACAAACATATATACATTAGACAGAATTTTATTATTAAAAATAATTTTCCCTTCATATTCCCATGTAATGATTTTCTTTTTTAACGTTTTCTTCATGTTAAAAAAAATAAAAATAAAAATTTTGTAATTTTCTTTCCTTCAATTTTTATAAATTTGTATGCGAAAAAAAAATGTATAATGTTGAATCCTTTAAGTCAAAAAGTATCTCCTAGATAGAATTTGATTCTCATTAAATTAATACTTTTTATGCAAATAATGGATTTAAATAAGATTCTACAAATTTTTAATAAATAAATTAAATTTATTCCTGATGGCATATTACATAGGTTAGACTGACCCAGGTTTTTTCGATAAACATAATATCAATTTTTATTTGTCAGTAGGGATTAGGATTCAAAATAATAACCCTTTGCTTAACATTATTCTTAACTCTACAACAAAATTTTCTGATTATCGATAGAAGATAATATCCAAAAACGATAAAGTACTCAAATCTGAATCAAAATTAAATAATTGGATTTTATATTAAATTATTTCCAAAAATGACATCTACTGTATTACAACGAACAATATCATCAATTTTTAGTATAGTACTACACTATATTATAAAACGAACAAAATAATCAAAAAATTATATATATTTTTTGAAAGGGGAACAAAACAAAATGATGATTTTACTTAGAATAAAAATATAATTTGGCGTTATAATTATCCTGAAAACTGTTAAGTACTGTTTGATGCCATCAAGTAATATTTATATGTTGTATTCGCTCTATACCAAACTTATGTAACTCATATTTTTTTTTATTTTTTTTTTAACTTTTATAATACACATAATATGCATAAAATAAGGGATTTCCATAATTTTTATAGACTACACATTACACATACAAATGTGTTATACATATATCTATAGATATAATTTTCTTCATTTTCATTTTTCTTGCATATATAGAACCCACAGTGGTAAAGGAAATAAAGAGTGACACACGTGTTCACGTTATTTTTGTTAATTTGAGTGGTATTTTTTTTTTATTTTTATGAAATATGAAAAATTCATAAATAAATAACAACAAAAAAAAAAAACATATAATAATAAAGGATATTGTTTTTGATATTTTATTTATTTATTTACTTATGTTCAGGGTTTTGAATTCATAAATTGTTGTTTTAATTTAAATATATTGTGTTAAATATTTAAATAAAAAAAAAAGGGATAATTTTTTTTTTATTATTTATTTGAATTTTTAAAGTTTAAGTAAGCAATATACAATATTTTAGTTACCTAATTAATAATGATAATAACTATATGCTTTAATACATTAAAAAATATGTATTATTATCATAATTTATATTTAAATTGTGGGGTGTTTAACAATTTTTTTTTTTTTTGTAAATTTTTTATTTTAAACACTTTAAAATAATATTTCGTATTATTTTTCGATATTATTAAACCCTAATTTAAATTTAAATTTGCAAGATATTTCACTTTTCATGTGAAAAGGATAATAAAAATTCTGTCATAATTTTAATGGCTAATCTATGTATAAATTCCCATTACACGTTTATGCTCTGGATCGAATGGACTCTTCAGGTGGCAACGAGCATTATACATTTTTCCAAGTATCTCGATTTCATAATTTCCTGATGTTATAAACTCTGAATCTATTGGTTTTCCATCTTTTCGCTCAATATATACTTGTCCAAAAGATTTACCCAAAGTGTATGCGTATTCACCTCGTCGCAAAAAACCACAAGCTTTACCATCACGATATACACCCTCCAATCCCCATATAGGAATGTCATCATCTACTGTTAAATATACTAATCGTTTTTGTATTCCATTCTTTCTTTGTTCATCCACAATAGGTTTCCCCTTAAAATTTCCATTTTTTCTACAAGTAAATCCTAAATTAGCTTCAATTGGTGTATCATTGGAACGCAAATCGAAACCCCATAAATGGTAGCCCTTTTCACTACTTAATGAATACAAAGCCCGATATCCAGCATTAATTAAATCATTTGATTTACCAACTTCCATAATTTGTTTATATACATCAGAACAATGTTGTTTGGATACATATAGTTCGAAACCCAACTCTCCGACAAAACTAACACGCAATATTCGTACATTAATTTTCTTACCATTTTTTAATACTATGTTAATTAAATTCGTACTGTTGAATGGTAAAAGTTCATCAGACAGTTCAGAATCAACTGTTTTTTGCAAAATCTCTCTTGATTTTGGACCCTGAATAGAAATTACTCCCATATCTTCTGTTACATCTACCAATTTAGCTTTAAATTTTTTTTGTCTAATTTCTGATAACAAGTTATTATATGTGTAGTATGCTGAGGCTCCTCCGGCCACGATGTAATAAGCAAAACCATTGTCAAATTTAGGGTTATGGATGTCCCCATTACCAGATTGTATTCTTGAAACTGTAACATCAGCTTCAACACCACCTATGTTATTAAGCGAGCATGTATAAACAGTTCTAAAAAAAAATTAAAATTTTTTTTTGAATAATAATTAATCAACAATAAAAATATATGATTGGGACAATAAAAATATATAATTTCCACATTATTTAATACTTACTTATTAAAATCCCGATTTGTGTTAGCAGTAAATAACCAATCAGCGGCATTTTGAGCATCAGGACCACTAAGGTACATTTTTGAAAAGTAACTCATATTAAATACAACTGCATTATTTCTACAAGCATTAGCTTCAGTTCCAATCTGTTAAGAATAATTAATAAAATTTAGCTTTTTTCCAAACAATTATCAACACAAATACGATTCAAGCTGAAGACTGGAATAGTTCATTACTCTTAGGGCCTTTACTTTTGCACAGTTAATGTTATGATATTGAAAATAGTAAGCATACCACAATTTGGCTTAAATACCTAGTTTTGGACAATGACCAACTATGTACGTATCAATTCTTACCAGTTTATGATGATCGGAAAATACGTATTTTAGGTCGCCTTCCAAATATTTTTCATATTGTGAATTTAAATTTCGTTTATGATCATAGCTTCCATACCAATCATATGGAAGAACTGATAGCTTTTCCTTTTCGTTTTGAACAAAAAATCCAGGTCTTTCCCATCCTTGCCTCTCTTCCATAAAAGCATTGTAACTCATCATATCGTCATGCAATGGATCTTGAATGAAATTTCGGCAAGCAAGAGGCTGATCATGCGGAAACACCATACTGTAATTTCTAACATAACTTTCATGACTTCTTTCTTCAATCCACTTCGTATTTTTACATTGATTAGCTGTAAAACGAAGAATGTCAAATTGGAACATAGGCAAATCTGGTTGCCCATTTATCACCCACAAAGCTGTTTGTTCCGCACATCCTCCCCCAAACATCATTCCAGCTGAATTAAATCCACAATTGTGATAAATTCCACGAACATTTGGATCAGGTCCCATAAGAGGTTTATGATCTGGTGTAAAAGATTCAGGACCACAAACAGTACTTTTTATGCCATGTGTTCCGAAACTTGGACATATCTTAACAGCACCTTGTATATGAGTATCAAAAACAGACCAATCTAGATCATATAATCCGAAATTGAAATCTTTAGGAACTTTATCTAAAAGAATAGGATTCGGTTCATATCCGCCCATACAAATTGATTCCCCTTGAATTCTAAAATATATAGAATAATCGTGATCTCTAATATTTGGCATACCTCGAACACCTTTAATTGATTCTGAAACAACATATGCATGTTTCATTGGAAGAAGTGGAAGAAAAGTACCATGTTTTTCAATTAAATCTCTGCCCCATACCCCGGTAGCATTAACCACCGTATCAGTTTTAATAGTTCCGTGAGCTGTTTTTACTCCTACAACTTGTTTACCAAACAGCCCATCATCAACGAGTATTTCTTCTACTGCGCAATTTTGTATAAATTTCCCACCATTTTTTGTCGCCGCTTTCGTTAATGCTGCGCATAACATTGCAGGATCAACAACTCCATCACCTGGTGAATATAGGGCTCCTACAAATGATTTAGGATCCAGGAGTGGAAATATTTTTTGAGTTTCCTCTGGATCCAATATGCGATTTTCAATTCCAAGCGCATTTCCGATTGAAGCCAATCTTCTATATTCATCTAAACGAATATCAGAATGAGCTATAAAAATTCCACCATTATTTATCCAACCAGGATCTAGATCAGTCTCATTCTCTAAATTATTTAACATTTTACGTGAACTAATCAAAAGTTGTGTATCAACATCATTTGGTCTTAAACTCCAAATTAAACCAGCTGTATGCCATGTTGTGCCAGCAGTTAGCTTAGCCCTTTCCAATAAAACAGCCTTAACACCACGTTTAGCTAAATGGTATAGAGTATGACATCCAGCTGAGCCGCCACCAATAACAACAACATCAGCCGAAGAAGGAATAGTTAAATTCCTTTTGAATCTAAAATTAAAATTATTTATTTTATTTTGTAAAATTTTGTTCAAAACTCTGTTCATATTTTTTTTTTAATATTCTTCTATTGATCTTTAAAGATTTTTGGTTACTAATTAAATATTATTTAAGAATTAAGTGTTTTTAAATTAAATATAATCTTAAATTCATTTTTACAGTTCAATTAAGATTAGCAACACAGCACACATAGAAAAAATCGTAGTGACCGCACAGAATGAAAATTAAACAAGATTATCAACTCACGATTTTGATTGAATTAAAAAAAAAATATGCGAATTATTATTAACATAATATTCATCCTTAAAAAAAATAAATTCCATTATCAAGCATAATAATGCCCATTCGAAAATTTCTTCAATCTTATATATTTTGGATCTTATAATTTTTCAATAAATAAAGATATTTTAGTTTATGACACCAAAAAATATTACAATATTACAGGTTATTTGATTCATTTCTATAATTGCAGTGAAGTTTAAAAATTTTTCTTCATATTTGCAATTTTTAAAGAAATCCATTAATTGCATAAATGCATTTCAAAACTTATACTGTGCGCTTTTATTACTGAATTTTGAATATATTTATTCTTCTATACGGTTCAGCAATATTATTTACACACTAATATATGTATAATATTAATAAATCATTACTGATAATAAATTTAATGACATCAATGTTATAATAATAATATTATGAATTGATAACTTTTTTTACAAGATTTATGAAAAATAATCAGCTCAGCGAGCGGCAACTTAATTATAATATTAATTGGAATAAACTTAATGTTATATAGTTATATATAATGAGACTTCAACGCCACAGTTTTATGCAGTAAATAAATTTATATGTAAATAATTTTTATCAAAACTTTAATATTTATTAGTTTTGAAATATAATATTTTGGCATTTGAGATATAATGTATCTTTTTTATATTCTATTTTATCTTGAAAATATCTCGAGTAGTCTTATGTAGAGTTAAAAATTAAATCAAATTATATTTTAAAGTTTCATACATATGCCCTTTAATAAAATCGCGATATAAAAGATTTAATTTTATATTGATTTCAATAATATCCTTAATCTTTAAAGCATATTTAAGATACAATGTTCTACACAAAATATACATAAAATATGTAACATAAAATTTATTTAAAAAAAAAAAGAAAAAAATGTTTTATTTTTTTCTTTGAATTCTATGTACTCATCTAGTGTAGGAAGAACAAAGAATCGACATGCGCGACATCTATTTTAATATCATTCATTTCTCCCCCATATCTTATATCCCCTGAAAAGAATATCAAAAGCTATATTTATTGTATCTTTATCTTATTTTAAATGTTATGTCCACCCTTAACGTATTTCCAGATACAAAACTTAAATATTTAACTTTTATGTTTTCTATGAAATTAATTCTTTTTTATTTTTCAACGTTATTAAAACAACAAGTTTCATATTAAAGGAAAAAAAAAATATTTTAGATAGAGATATATAATATCTTATTTTTTGTCATCTAATTACTATGTACTTCAGTAAGGAAAAAATCACTTGTATTTAATTAAATAGCCAAGATTTTTTTCATATACCTTATATATCAATTTTACATAATTTTTAACATATTTTGTATTTAACTTAAAATTGATATTATAAAGGAATTTTATATTTAATGGAGAAAATATTTAATTTCTCATTACCAATATATATGTATAAGTATCTTTTTTTTTTTTGTTCGAAAAAATATAAATATTATGATTAAAAAAACAAATAAACTACATAATTTACCCAAGTTATTATTGTAATTAAGTGGTAGTTCAAATAGAACAACAAATTAAAATTTATTTTTCGAAGCACTAATAAAATGGAAAAAATAATATTTGGCGGGAACTTTTTATTTCATTAATAACACGTTGTACATATACACACATAATAATTTTATAGTCTTGATGAACAAAAACATAAAATTTAAATATTTCATAAAAATAATATAATTTTAAAGTTTTATGTACAAAATAGCGATTTTCGTAGTTCAATTGTTTAATAATGTATGAGATTGCCTGTTAACATGTATAGGTTGTTTGAAGGAATTTTTTTTTTAAATACTATATCTTACATGTTTACAAATAATTTCGTAAATTATATAAAATTATGTTGAATACTACTAGCAATTACAATTACATATTGTTCATACAATATTCAAGTTTGGGTCTTAATTAGTATTAAAATGCAACAACTATAAAATTTCAATTGAAAAAAGGGTAATCATATTAAAAATTTAAACTACGAGAAATGTATCTTTTAAATAAAACATCAAATCGTATAATTTTTTCTCTCAAAAAATATTAACTCATAACTCTGTACACATAAATATGTTTAATTAATAAAATTAATAATTCTATAATTAATAAAATTAATAATAGAAGCAGTTTAATATAACTCTCATGAACTGTAGTGTCGCCGGGAAGAATATTCCTTCCAAACTACTTACTTTAATCACTTTTTTTAAATTATTTGATGCTTTTCCGAGATCACGCAATACATTGGATAGTTAGATTATTATAAATTATTTTCCTCTGTAATAATTTTTCAATATAATGTAATATGCAATAATAAGTATTGTGATGCGATGTTTATGTAATTCCCGCGTAAATCGAAAATAACATGAATTACACTTTTTTTACACCCTGTGGAATTTTATGCCGTTTTCATCACCACCTAAAATGAAATAACCGGCCCTGATGAACTATTTATCTAGAAAAAAATTATTTTAGCATTTTAATTAATTAAAAAATGACAAATTATAAAATGTATACATAATGTATTATAGTATGGATTCTCTTTTTATTATAATAATGAATATATGTATTTATATAAACATATGAAAATAATTTATTCTACATACATTATGTATAATATAATAATATGTACATTATACATCGTACATTGTATATCATGCAAATTTTAAATACACCGCACACACCCATATATCCACTTGTCATACAAATTTTATGATTCTTTTTTATAATTTCCAGCAAGCAATGAACATGAAGAATTTTTTTTTTATTTTTATTTTTTTCTGGTTTAATTCTAACTAAACCAAATAAATGGGAAAAAATTTATTACGAGTATATATTATACATTTTGCATATGCATATACACAGAGAAATATAGTATACCCAGAGGGATAATTTCATACAACTTTTTTAGTATGAAAAATAACAGTTGTGGTTCTTCAGCTCCATTTGATAGGATTTGTAAAAATGTGTAAATGGAGCTAATACTTAAAAAAATTGTACGAAATTATTGCTCTGTGTATACTATATTTCTCTGTGGTATAGGTATCTAAACTTTTTTTTGTAATAAAAATTATTATTTTTTAAAGAATAATATTAACTCTGGTTAGGAATAGTATAATTTCCAAACGAAGCTGACGGTATATAGAAAATATAATAAATAAATTTTAACTTATTATCTTTTATAAATAATTGAACATTAAGATACAAAGTCAGTAGATATTTTATTTATGTTAAAGTTTATTCATATTCATAAGTACATTTTGTAATCTGTAAATCAATTTATAATATGCTTAAGAAAACATACTATCATCATATTATGATAGTCAAGAATATAGAATTCATTGCAAATTATATAAAATTTGATTCGGTATATTTAAGTCATAATAATTCATTTTCAGAATCATGATTTCATATTCACTTTTCGCTTTTGAAAAATTAATTAATTTTTTTTTTTAATTTTATTAATTAATCGAAATTTTTTGTTTCCAAATTTATGAAATGCTATTGAAATTAATTTTATAAACAAACAATTGAAAAAAAACATTATTACATTCTCAAATCGAAATCTATAAATAAAAGTTTTATTTCAAATATATTTTTGAATAAATATCTCTAAAATAAAATAATCGAGATTGTTATTTAGAAATAATAAGTTAAATTAATTAAGTTTAGAAATGACTTTGTATTGCAATATAAGTAGTTTTCTGTACTATTGAAATAGATTTACTAATTATTATAATTATTATTTTAGTTAGAGTCTTTGCCAGACTAAAGCGTCAAATAGGAATCAATTTAAACACGTGTCCCAAACTAAACTTTTTAGACTTGGTAGATGGTGCTAAACAAAGTTTGTTAGATCAAATAGTAATATTATATAAAAACTGTTTATTTTGTGCTCTTCAACATTGGTATAAAATAAATAAATAATTTCAAAAAAATTAAAAATATTAAAATGAATAAACACGAATTAAAATTTAATTTTTACTAAACAAGTAAGTGATTGCGAATTTTTATGATAATTTTTATTTTAATGCAAAAATAAAAAGAGAGATAAAAGCTAAATGACAACAGTCCGTATTGAAAGAAATGTTTGAAATTTTGTTCTACAAAATATTTTAAATGCAAATCTCTTTGTTAAATAAAACATTTGTGTAAATCATGATTAATATTATTTTCCTTAACAAATTATTCTGAAAGTAGAAAATCAAAATTTTCTATTAGGTACAATTCTAAATTGTTCAACATACTTTGGATTGAAACTAAGTGTAATTTTATGGTTTCTGGCAAATGAAATTTAAAGTCTTAAAAACGGAGAACTGACATAACCGCGAATGTCATAACCGCGAAAAATTTTTGTCATAACCGCGAAACTAGAATTTGTATGAGTTTCGCGGTTATAACAAAAATTTTTGTTATAACCGCGAAACGAAATTTTTTCAATTTTTTGTCATATTTTCTCGCGGTTATGACAAAAAAATATATAAGACATTTTTCGCGGTTATGATAATTTTATTTTTTATTTCGCGGTTATGACAAAAAAGTTTCGCGGTTATGACATTCGCGGTTATGTCATGTAGCCTTAAAAACACTTGAACTTTGGTACTATAGTAGACATTTTCGTTGATTGGCTTTTAAACCATATGCATTCTTATAAGTTTAGGGATTTTGATAAATAAAAGAATTAATCGAAATTATAAGAAAAATATAATAATACCGAAAAACTCAATTTTGATTCGCTCGACAATGAAAATTTCCCTCTTTGACGAAAATAAAAAAAAAAAAACTTTATGAACTGAACACATCACAAATATGTTATCAAGGCTGAAAATTTATAATTTTTTATAATTTTATAACAAAATATAAATATAATTACTAAAGACTCTAATTTGTGAAGGATTAAGTATCAAAGGCAGCTTTCTCCATTTTTTTTTACAATGTCACTAGTATTCCAGTATCATAAATAGACTATTGGCATTTAAAGTTTTTGTGACAAAAATGGAGAAAGCTGTATTTGAAATTATACGTCTCTAATATACACATATATATATTATATCACACAATATTTATAATATCAATTGTATTATTATTCAGTATAAAGAAAAACGAAAGTGATTGTGGTGCACGGAAGTATTTTTTTTAATAAAAAAGTTAAATGAAATAAAATGCGTAAGAACGTAAAAAAGAATCTAAAAAATTAAAAATGTTAATTTAGAATTTTCTCATTTCCTTCTTGTTTTATTTTTTGTAAAATAACAATTTACGCAAATTCTCGAAAAAATCCAATAAATTCGCAAGGTATAAAAAAATTCAATTTATTCACTGAAAATTTCCGATAAAATATGAAAGCTAGAACTTCTTACAGTGATGTAGTTCAAAATATAAAACTATTCAAGGGCTTTACAACAAATCTAAAAAAACAGTATAAAATATAATTATAAAAATAAAGAGGGTTATGATAAAGTTTATGGGAACTTTTGTAAAGCCTTAAAAAACACAAGCTTTAAAATATACATATATATTTTATTGACTTAAATTTATTCTATATAAATAAATGAAGATTAAAAAATCAAGTTGTAATTTTTTTTTATTTTTTTTATTAAAGTTACCAAATCGCTAGGTGGGATACCTTTTATACTATAAGAAGTATGGATTTGGTAGTGAGGACAGGAAGTTTAGACGGGATTAAACAGTGGGACAGTTAGTAGGTAATCATTTACGCTTTTCTTAAAGCGGCGCAAGTCGTAAATCAAGCGTCCTCCAGCTGTCGGAAACAACTTTAAAGGGAGAGCATTCCACATTCGCGAGGCGCGAATTGAAAACGAATCTCCGAAGCTCGTTCTATCACATCTGGGAATTTTTACGAAATATGGGTGTGACGTTGAAGCGGTACGTGTTTGGCGTGAAAATATTTGAAGTTGAGGAAGTAGGGACTTTACTTCCAAGGAACACGTATCCTTTCCAACAAGGTATTTATAAAAAATGGAAAGTGAACCTACATTACGACGGTGGTTGAGTGAAGTAAATGAGCTGGTGGTTTGGTCATTGTTTATCAATCTAATAGCCCTTCTCTGAACTTTGTCCAGGTATTCAAGATGGGTTTTGGGAGCACCAGCCCATATATGTGAATTGTATTCTAATTTTGGTCGTATGTAGGATTTGTAAATATTTAAGAGATCTGAGGGGGAAAAGTATTGTTTACATCTTTTTAGAAAACCAAGACATTTCGCTGCGTTTTTTGCAGTTTCGAAAATATGAACTTTCCAACTTAGATCGGAAGTTATTTTCGAGCCTAAAATGTCAAGGCTGTCAGATTTGCCAATACTTTCGCCTTGAAAAGAAAATTGAGGATCAAAAGTTGACAGCTTTCTAGGCAGCATTGAGTTTTGGATGCGTTAAACTCAACTCTGTTGAGAAGACCCCATTGTGAAATTTTGGAAAGGTCGTGATTTATGCTACTTTGCAAAAAATTACGTTTAGTAGTAACAGCATTTGAAAATGCTGATTTCCTATTAATAAAATCGTAGCATGCTACCAAGTTACTGTCATCGGCGAAGCTGTGGATGGGGTTTAGAGTTGATTAATATTTCGTCGTTAGATGGATTAAAATATTGTCTCAACTATATTGAAATTTTTTTTCCAATAAACGTTGTAAAATATCATAAATAAATATTATTATCATCCAAATAGTCAATTTATTAGTCAAATATGAATAAAATACTTTAAAAAACTTTTCCCAAATACATTTTGGACCATCAGCATTGTAAAATTAAATTAGTTTTTAGTTGGCATTCTAAATCAGTACTTGTGATGCAACCTGTGAATAAAATGTTCATCATGGTTTCTACTATAATAATAAAAAATCCAGGGCTCTATAAAAAAATTGATCTTGACTCCGACCACCATTATAGCCATTTCTATAGAAATTTGAACCAGTCTAATATATATTTAAGATTACATTGAATCGAAATTCCAATTGTTAGTGAGAGGAAAATTTTGTTTTTTTTAACACGTTGACGGACAGTTGCGTCTATAGCCGTCAAGTTCAAGTTCACTATGTGACATGACGGCAATAGCCGTCCAATACGAAACGGTCGTTTTTAGACACTGCGGCTGTAGCAGCACAAATGTGCATTTACCAGCGTACAAGTAGAAGCCTAGTGTCATGTTTTCGAAAAAAAATTTAGTATGCAAGGTTAACACATTGAGTATGCACATTGAGTATGTCATTTACGTTTTTAAATTTTTGCTGTTATAGCCGCCATCGTCCCATTACATAGTGTCTAGAGTCCGCTGGCGCCATGACGGTTGTAGCCGCAACCTAATTAAAGGTGCTGAATTAATCAAAATTAAGTGTATTTAAGCAGAAAGAGTAAAACTATACTTCTAATATTCTAAAAATTACAAAAACATATAGTGTCAATTTTCGAATTTCACTTGTTTCTACTGTCCGTCAACGTGTTAACATTCGTTCTTATAATAAAGAAAAATTAAATTTAATTTATCTCATTTTCAAAAGTAAGAGAAAAAAGAGAAAGTCAATATATTTTTTTTTTTATTTCGATTAATAATTATTTTATACTTTATTATTTTACTTATTGTACGTATAAATTTAACACATTTTAAATCATTATCATTTGAAAAAAAGAAAAAAAAAATGTTATAATTCGAGACCTCAGAGCAACAAGGTTCTAACTGACAAAATAACAAAAAATGAGAAATATATGTATTTATAGGTTTTTAACCATGATATTTTCAGTTTTGTATTCAGATTTTGTCTAGTTCTATCGGTTTTGAAAATGTGGTTTAATTTTGTTCTAAAAAAAAGTTCTATCTGCAATGTCGTCTCGTACAATAAGTAAACAATAAGTAAACAATACAATAAGTAAATAAAAAGTTAGAACCTTGTTGTTCTAAGGTCTCGAATTGTTTGTTGTTTAATCATTTTTAAATGTATAGAAATTTATTGTATCTCTTTTTCTCTTTGAATTTTTCTTTTTTTTTTTCTTTTTATGAGTATCTTTCTCAATAAGAAATGGCTTTTTTCTTTAGTAGCAATCAGAATTTTACTTGGTTGGTAAGTTCATTATTTGTTGTTTTTTTTTTTGTACCTAACCTACACTTTCTATTTATATGAAAAAAATAAAATAAATAAAAAATCAGCTGCGATAAGAATTTTACGTCATCATATAGAAATATTAATTTGGTTTTTTTTTTTCTACATTCTTTCTTTTATCTAAATAGAATTAATATTTATTTATTTTTTATTATTAAATTTACAAAATAATCTAATAAATGATTAAATAAAAATAAAATAATTGTTTACATACAAAAAATAAAACAAGATTATTTACATTTCCGGATTTTTTTTATTCTTCATTATTTCAAATGTATTTATCTTTAGCGAACTCTTAGAATTGGAGAGGACTTGTGGTTGCTACGGTGAACTGTATTAATGAAATGGTCCGATTCCTACAACTTCCGAAATGTGGCTCGTACCCTTATGATAATTATAATAGTGTAATAATGCAAAAAAATATTGAAAATTAAAATTTGAGTCTAAATGAATTGTGTGGAATATTCGAAACTTTTTTTTAATTTTTTTTAATTTTGATTCTGCCATTCGAATTATTAAACCGCCTTTATGAAAAATAATTATACAATTTAAAAAATTTCCGTAATTAAAAAAAAAAAACTTTAAAAATTATAAATAAAATTATACATTAAAATTTTGATTAACATATTTTTTCTATTAAATTTTCAAAAAGGCGCAAGTTTTATACCTTTTAATACTTTTCAAAAAAATTATCAAACTTTAAACAAAAAATAATTCACTCTAAATTTATTTTTATAACTTTACTATATTACACTCAATTATTATTTAATCTAATGATTCTTTAGTTAATTTATTCGAATAAAATAATAAAAAAAAATTATCATTTATGCAAATAATTATTTATATTTATTTTTATTTTTTCAGGTAAATTAAATATTTATTTTAGAGATAATTATGAAACCAGTCTATTATAATTATTATTGGTTAGTTTCACTTCTAGTTTTAGCTACTCAAGTTATAACAGAAGAATTTTGTAGAAATTCTGATAAATTGTGTACAATGAAATTGAGGCAAGATGATAAGCAGGCACGTTATGACAATTATCGAGTTTATCGTGTTGATGTTGATACCGAAATTCATGTAAAATTATTTCAAGATATTGAAATGAAAAGTGACAGCTACACATTTTATGGACACTCAAGGCATACTGGCCAGAAATTAACTATAATGGTAGCTGCTCATAAAATAGCCGAATTTACTGACTTATTAGAAGTGTATAAAGTAAATCACAAAATTACGGTATGTTTTATTTTTTATTAATATTATTTTAATTATATTCTTGAAGGTGAAATTTTGTAATTTTGAATTAAATTAAAAAAAATAAATTCATAATTTTATTTCAGTCATATAATTTTCAAGAAAAAATTGACAAACAAAATCTTGATGTACAACCAAAAACAATATCACCGGATAGTTTTAACTGGGATAACTACTTTCATATTGAAACAATTTATAGTTGGTTGGAAAAACAAGTAGAGAAACATAGTAATTATCTAAGTTTAGTAAACATAGGTGATTCACATGAAGGTTATCCAATAAAAGGTGTAAAATTAGCTAAAAATCCAGCGAACCCTACAATTTTTATTGAAAGTGGAATTCATGCTAGAGAATGGATAGCGCCAGCAACAGCAACATATATCTTAAATCAATTATTAAATTCGCAAGATCATAGAGTAATTAAATTTACGAATTCATTAAATTGGATAATTTTTCCTTCGGTTAATCCAGACGGTTATAAATACACTTTTGAAAAAGATCGTATGTGGCGCAAGAATAGACAATTATTTAATATTTGTTATGGAGTAGATCTTAATCGAAACTATCCATTCCATTGGAACGAAACTGGTGCTTCACCTGATCCTTGTGCATACGATTTTGCTGGGCCGAATGTTGCTTCAGAGGACGAAACAAAAAGAGTTATTGATTACGTTAAAGATATACATCAAAAAGAAAATATTAAAACTTATTTAGCTTTACATTCGTTTTCACAATTAATAATGTTCCCTTACGGAACATCCGAAAAAGTCGACAACTATAATGATTTGAAAGAATTTGGTGAGAAAGCAGCTGAAAGTATTAAAAGTATTTCTGGACGAGAATATTTAACGGGTAACATCTATGAAACAATTTATCCATCAAGTGGAGGATCTACTGATTGGGCCAAATCTATTGGTATACCAATTACATATACAATTGAACTTAGAGGACCGCCAGAATCAGCAGATCTTTTTATTTTACCCGCAAATGAAATTAAAGAGACAGGTGAAGAAATCTTCGCAGCAATTATGACGATAATAGAAGAAGCGGATAAAAAAGGATATTACAATAATTAAAATTTTACTAATACAGAACCTATCAATAAAAATATATTTTTTAAAGTACAATACTTTTCTTTTTTTAATTTTTAATAGTTGGAAATTTTTTTTTTATTAATCATTTAAGGATTAGACATCGCGATATTGTAGATTTGACAAACTGTTCTTAATCTTTAATATGGTATATTCAATAATAACTCGACCAATTCATAGTTTTTATTTAAATGTTCCCATTTAAATGTTCTTCTTCAAAGTTAAAATTTATAAATTACTAAATCTAAAACATAAGTATTATAATTTCATAAAATTATTTGATAAGGGTTTCGTGATATTAATAAAAAAATAGGCTCACTTGATTATTATTAGCATCAGCATAATATTTTCTTATTTTTGCTGTTAAAATCATCTTATTTAAAATTCTATTAATTTTTATTACTTTCAATCATATAAAATTTTCTATTAGTTATTTAAAAATTTCATTATTAATATACATATATATTACAATATAATTAACTATATGTATAACTAAAAATGAACATAAAATAATAAGAAAAACGTTAATGAATCTCCTTGGATGTATATTAAAAAATATAATATATATTTTAGTACATATATATGTTGTGTATATACAACGTTTACACATATTTGAGTATTATACATTTATCTTTAAATAACTTGAACTCAAATAATAAACTTTAATTTAATTTTATCACGATATTATGTGTATACCTCAATGTATATAATATTTATATATAACATATATAGTACATGTTGTACATCATAGTGATATAGATAGTAGAAAGAAAAGATTATTCTTTTTATAGTTTAGAATATAACTAAACCAAACTATTATTTATATTAAATTTTCAAAACATAAATGAACATTTATTATTATTATATACTACATATAAACGTATTACGGTCATTCATCTCTTAGTTCAATAAAATTTTGAGGAAACAATTTTCAATTTATTTTTCAGCATTTCTTTTAGTGCTTAAAGTTTAAAATTAAAAAATTCGGTTTCAGGAGTAAAATAATAAATTTCTAAATTTAGTTTTGTAAAATTACACAATTTTCTCTACTTAATTATATTTGCAATCAATAAGTAATCTATCAAAATAATATTTATATGGCTAAAACATAAATTCTTTCTTTGTGCATTTCGTTGGATTCCGCAAGATAAATTTATCTTGAGTAGATCTCTAAAGCGAAATAATAATAAAAAAAGGAAAATCCAATATGCCTCCAAGTATTAGTTTTTCTTTATTCAGGTTTTTTTTTAGCGTGATCAAATGTGAAATATTATTTAAAATCGAACTAATGTGCAGCGTTTTTTTTTTAAATGGACATTGACTTAGTTTTGCATAGGTATCTACAATATTTTAATTTATAAACCTTTTTTTTTTTTACTGAAATAACCTATACCTAAAAGGTATATAATTTTATAAAAAAAAAGAATAACAAGAAAACAGTTAAATTTAACAACAGTAACGTTATGAAATTAATACCTTATTTTTTATTCTCAAAAATTTCTGATTATAAAAGAAACAACATTTTTTTTTTTATATATTTTTTGTAATTGAATTTTATAATTTATTTTTTTTTGTTAATTCTTTATGTAACCCTGCTATTCTCCCATGGGAGTCATCTGTGGTGAAAATTAAAAAAAAATTGATTACGAACCCTTGATCAATATCAGGCCATCCGCTTCAAAAGACATAGTTTTTTATTATAATTTAGTATGTAAGGTAGTAAATAATACAGTATATCAAAGATTAATAAAATCTACCCCAGAATTTAAAAGGAGGGCAGAAGAGAAACGAGATATTAAAATTGGTTTAACAGTTTATTAGTTATAACATAAGCCTTTTACTGGAACACGAACGAACGAACATTAATGAAAATATAGTCCTTTTCTTTATATTTGATGGAAAGTGGTCTAAAAATAAAATAATATTTCGTCTAATTTATATGAATTTGAATAAATAAGTGTATAAAATTGGAACACACTTTACAAAACAACAAAATTAGATTATTAAGAAATATATACAGAACTTCAGATATTTTTGCTTTTCATAGATAGATATTCTAAAATTTCAATATTTTTCAATTCGAATTAGTAGTGCTAAATTATCTAGGTACCTATATATATTTTACCAAACAATAAAGTTAGATATTTTTCTTTCTATGGATAGATATTCTAAAGTTCCATTATTTTCCAACATGGAATATCTTTTAAAGCAACATTAAAATTTATTCGATGATTAAAACATAATATAAGTTTTTTTTTTCTTTTTTCTTTTTTTTTTCCATCTAATGAGAACAATTCCCAAGAATTAGAATTCTTGAATTGTTATATTAAATCCATTTAAATATTGCGGATTTAAAAAAAAAAGAAACAAAAATTTTGCACAATTTTCTTATACATATATATATATTTATATATATATATTTTTTTAATTTAAGATTTATAACCTACCTGCACAAATATAATATGTTTAAATAAAAAAAAAATTTTTTTTATACCCGATTTTTCAGTTCTACTTATAACAGTAAAAATTTATACACATATTATAATATGATATGCATGTATTTTATAAAGGTATGCCGATCCACAACAAAAAAAAAGGTTAAAATGAAGCATCAAGTGCTAATAACTTTTTTTTTTAAATAGTCGGTATATACGAAAAAAAAAAAAAGAGATATTAAATAAAATGAAATTATAAACATAAGTCTGACTTTATAAACTATGCATTCACATATAGTTAATGTTCATTACAATAAAAAAAAGTTAAGAAATTGTAGAAAATAGAACCATAATAAATAATTTTTATGTTAAATGAACTTTAAATTTAAATATTTCATTTATTGCCATAAATTTATCGTTAAGAAATAACCTTATAAGAAGGTATACATTTTTCGGTATATAATAAACTTCATTCCAAAATATATTCTATCTATAAAATTTGTGTTAACAATGCAGGTGTAAGAATTAAAACAATTATTTAATTTTAAAGACTTATCTTTATAAAAATTTACGAAGGATAAGAAAATTTTATATAATCAATAATTCATTCTTAGTTCGTTGTGCAAGTTCCATCACCAGATCAATTAGAATACTAGATGCTTCAGAAAAAACACTCCCCATTGAGATATGATTAATTTTCCATAAAAATGAATCTTCTTGTGGAGTTGGACGCAACATCAATTATTTTCAATTTTTTTATTTCGGATATTTGTTCAAATATTAATTCTAATTACTTACTGAATTCAGTTTGATATTTGAAAATTTTTAGCTGTAGTTATACGAGAATTACGATCATTTTCAATGTAAATTTTTTTTACAAAATTTTAGTGAAGTTTTTTCCTTTCCAAGGTTTTCGGGAAAAATAAATTAAATACATTTGTGCGAACAAGTTTTTATATAAGACCAAGAGACCAAGAGTACAGAATTTAGTCAACAACTTTTGAAAATATTTTTTTTTAACATGGACAGACATATCGAATCTAATAAAAATTTTTAATTATTTAATTAAAGTTTTTAATGACCACTACCACTGCTTTTTGAGGCCAGAGTACAATTTAGAGGCAATTACATAAATTAATACAATAATTTTCTATAAATAATTGAAGCAAATAAAAATTTCATTTTTTGATATGGATATAATTTCAATATCATCATAACACATACTTGAATAACACGAATTATTCGAACAGTTAATACCGTGTTAAATTATTCTATTTTGAAAAATAAAAAATAAAAAATTTTGTCCAAGTAACGCACGTTTTATGAGAATTAAATAGAGAAAATAAATAAATTTTATTAGAACTCCTAAAAACTTTTATTTAAAATATTTTTTTTTGTAAAGAATAAAGAAAAAAAACTTTTTTTATTTTTTTTTTTCAAATTAAGAAAACTTTTTCGACAAAAAAGTTTTTTTTTTTTACAGAAAAAAAAGTTTCTATCTTTATGTGAAGGGAGCTCATAATCAGAAACCGAACTTTTTTGCTTCTAAAATTATAATTTTAACCCCCTCAAACTAGCTTATATATCTAAATAAATAAACAAAATATTAATATCCAATATACACAATTAAATACGTATATGATATATACAATATATATATAGTTACTAGGTAGGTATATGTTGTAAGACGAAGCAAAACTTTTACTAAAGTTATTCTCATAAAAAAAAAACCAGTTATGAAGGAAAAAGTCGTATAAACTTGAAAATATTGGATGATAATTTTAATTGGCAAAGTATATTCAAAGTATGTTTCTGCTAAAAAAAAAATGGGTCTGAAACTTCCGCGTCTATGTTAAATAGCTTTCTGGGTATTCAAGTATAATACAATGTATGTAATAAACAGAAAATTAGTTTGACACTATTACGAATTTTTCTTCGAATTTCAAATTGTTTTTTCTTCCAAAGCATTTCTATTAAAAAAAACCAATTAAAACCATTACTTTCTATTAATATAGTTATTTTTAAATACATCATTTCGACATAATTTAGTCACTTTCTGTCTGATGTGTAAAAGAGGTACATATATACATAATGTTATTTATAAGCTTTTTAAATCATAAATTATGCAAGTATTATGCATTTTGTGTGGTTGAATGTTATATACACACAATATTCAAACAAAACAGTATAACATTTTGAATCTAAAACTACTATACACACATTAAATCGATATTTTGATATAGGTATCTATAAAATATCTGTATACATAATATATAACAGAGTGGTGATAGAAAATACACAGCATTTATTTTATTTTTTTGTTTAAAAACTTCCAAAATTCTGAAAATTCTAACAGAAGAAATATAAATTTTGTACATTATGCAATGTATGTAATAAAGGCTTAACTACTGATAAAAAATTTAAATATGCAAGTACATATAATCTTTGTAGTATTTAAAATATACATTTTTGTAATTTTGAATTCAATTATAAATGAAATAACTAACAAATTTTTAAATAAAATTATTTCTACCATTATTTCTTATTCAACGAAAAATAAATTAATATAGAAAACAATAATGTCTTCAACTTAAAAACCATTCAGTCCGGCCAGTGAGCTATTTATTAAGTAAATTTTTTTTTTAAATACAATTATCATCCAGGCTCGCACAAAGGCACAGATAATTTATTTTTTTTTTTTATTTAATGATTTATTTAATCCAATAAAATATTGTTTATAACTATTATAACTACTTAGTATTAAATTTGAATACACATGCAGATTGTGTGTTTAAAGAATATTATATGTTTAAATTTATGTATTCATAATAAAACTGATAATATCTGTATATTATCGTATATATTGTTGCTATGTGTAGGTTTTAATTTCCGATTTATTTTCACAGGGAATTATGAAATTATTGACGAATTAGCTTCATATCTAGATATAATAAAAAAAAAGAATTATTAACTTAAAAAAGCATTTCAACAACATTCAATATTATTAGGTACATATATAATACTTAAAATTTTCCAAAATATTAAATGCATAATAAAAACAATAGTTATTTTCGAAACTCAATACCCATATTGGTATAAAAATTAAAATATTTGATTAAGGTTAACAAATTTGCATTAGTATAGTTCATAAAATATTAACATTTTTATTAAACCAAAAAAATCTATAATAAATTCAAGGGAACTTATTAACATTATATTATATTCTTAGTTAATGTTGATATAATTTATTTTTTAATACTGAAAAATCTAAATATTTTTATTACAAAGAATATAATCCTAAATTTACGCAGCTTATGTTAAGTTTAAAAAAAAATATATATACGAAAGACCAATGTATGATTTTAATATCAACATAATTTACCGATGGGAAATAAAATTTATGGAGTAACGAAAGATATACAAATGAAATTAATAATACAATAAAAAAAAAATAACAAAATCATTTAACAGACTAAATCAATGTCTAGCCCCCAAAGGGTCATTGTCATAGGCGACAGAGAATTCAACTTTTTATGAAAATATTTTTTATTATCAATTTGTTTCAAGTTTCATTTGAAATTTTATACAAAAAAAATACAGATTTTTATCAGTTTAAATAAATCACTATTAAAATAAATTTAATAGATTCGTAAAGAAAAAGTTGTATATGATCACCTCTGGACTCCGAATAGATTTCAAGTCAGGAAAAGCAAAAAAAAAATATTAAAAAATGAATTGAATAAACACACAAAGATGATAATCAAGGCACGGAAAGCTCTAAGTTTTCAGTGAGTTTGTCAATTTTGGTGCTATAAATACTGATAAATATATGTACATATGTAAAATTATGGTTCAAATTTCATATAAAGAGCACTGATATTTAATTTCCAGAAGCAGGAAGTTGTTTAGAGGACCACTAATTATATGAAAATATAATTTGTACCGAAAATAATTAAATTTCAAAATATATTCATTTAATTTTATATTAAAATCATCGTACTTTGAAAATTACAACAATAAAAAATTCAGCATCAGTAAGATAAATTGTGATTTATAATAATTTAATACTGAAAAATGATATAAAAATTCAATGATCCTTATTCTCTGTATATTTATCAAAGATACATAATTTTCTTATGTAAAAAAAAAATCTAGATTTTTTTTCAAATGGAGGCCTGTCTCGACGTTTATACTTTTTTAGTTCAAACATTTCTTTCTTTTTTTTTCAATATTATTTTTTCAACACTGGCTGTGTGGATTAATTTATTTTTGTTTTTTTTCTTTTTTTTATTATTAATTTTGAGAGAAATTTTTACAAATAAGCTCCAATATAGTGATAGTAGTATCACAACATTTTTTTTATTATATGTATTCATATGTAAAGTTTTAATTCAATATTTATTTTTATATTAAATACATATTATGTGTATCTATGTGTTTAAAAATAGTCTACAGTTGAGGTAGACAGATTATGTTAAAAGGTATAGTTAGACAATATTATAGTCAAAAAAAGAAATGTACAGCAATTTCTGTGCTGCTGTAAAAACTGTGATTCCAATCTGGATGATGAAATCGGATGATGAAATCCATATGTGAGATAAATCATTTTAGTGTCAAAATAAGAATTCTGGGCAATAACCGGGTACACAATTTCAGAAAATTAAGAAAATTAAGCAAATCAAAAGGTTTTTTTTAACTATGTATTATGCTATAAGTGTATCTTTCTAATTTACCATTTAAAACAAATAAAGTTTGGTTACAGTGAAGGTATTCTTATCTTCGATAGCTAGTGATTTCTCAAACTTTCCTTGGTCGACAAAAAATGAGTACACAAATTAGTAAACAAATCATTCGCTTTGGCTCAAATTTAATAAACTTTATTGAGTTTTTTTTAGCATAGAAATATTTACAATAGAATAATCTGGTTGCATTAAAATTATTCAAAAATCAATATCTATGCTTTCGAACTAATTTAAAATTTTCTTCATTATTCCAAAACACAAACATAAACATATATCTATATAGCATATACATAATTATATATGTTCTTCTGAACATAAAACAATTTAGATATATATTTTTTTTAAATCTAAAATAATACAATATTAGAACACCCTCAAAATTTTATTTATGTAAATTGAACGTTTTGCGCTTCTTGTAAAATTGTTTTCTTTTTTTTTTACAAAAATATGAACACTGTTTGTACCAAAAAAAAAAAAAAAAACATAAAGAAAAGGACAAAGGAACAACACACTTTAAAAAAAGAAATATTTAACCTTAACATTACCTCATAAAAATTATGTGAAAAAATTCAATTCAGTTTACCGACTGTTCATATACATTTCATATATACCTATACAATTCATATTAAATTTTAATATAAATTCCATTTTGACAATTTTTGGGTAAAAAAACGAAATTTTTTTTATTTTGTAGAAAAGTGATATTATCAGGAATGGAAGAGGAAAATTTAATGAATAAGACAGATTTTATTGAAATTAAATTTATAGATAAATTCGATAGAAAAATTAAAGCTTATTGATTTAACGCTTAATGATAATGTCAATACAACAATACAAGTATATTTTGTGGATTTATATCTAAAGATTTCGAGCATACCTCAGTAAAATGTGTAATTCAGACTTTCAGTGGTTCTTTTCTGTACAAGGAGTGTGAATATCATATTTTATGATGGTTTTTATTATAAATTTAAATTCCAAAAATTATTAACAGACACCCTTTTTAAAATTTTTCTCAATTTTCTCTGCATAAAAATTTTTTTTAACCATTTTATGTACATTTTTCTTTCTACCATTTGAGAACAAAAAAAAATTCATATAATTTTTTCTTTGTTACAAAAATATTTGGTATAATATGGGTTTTTTTTTTCAGATATCTACAATTTATTTTACAAATAAGCAAAACCGAACGCCAAGGCGAAAAAGAAATTAAAGACGATGTTGTTAAAGTGAAAGACCTGAAAGACAAATGTGATAAGACAATAAATTATTATCTTAAATTATTATTTTAGAACCGAAAGTATCATAAAAAAAAAAAAAACAAGAAAAAATTATGGAAAAAAAAGTAAGTAAGTAAATAAAAATCGAATACAGGTATAAATAACGCACATTTCATTTATTTATTTTTATTTTTTTTTTTTGTATATATAGAATTATAAAAAGAATATGAAAACAATTCTTGGTAAACAGAAAACCATACTTACTCTAACTGACCACCTTAGATGATATTCTTGTTTTTCTATAAAATTATAAATCAATGCGAGTATATGGTAAAAAAGGAATAAATAAAAATAAATTTTTTAAAATTAAAAAATAAATAAAAATGTTCGCGAAAAAGTTTAAATTTCTTCATTAAAAAGATTGTAATCTTTGTTTTTTTTTTTTTTTTTGGATCAATGTTGTAAGGAATTAATATTAATTCATAATAATAAATTGATTTGGCGGTTGAAAAATCAATTTGAATTACATATATTTATAATGCATGTATGTGTCATATCTTTTGCAGAGTAGTTTTAATTTAAACGACAGTCCTTAATATATTTTAAATTATAACATTTAGAATATATTATTAATTTGAATATATACTTATATAATACATATTTACAAGGTTTTCAGTTATAATTAAAATAAACTTTATTTGATATGAAAATAAATTGGTTTACATGTTTAAAAAACAAATTTTTTTAACTTAATCCTTAAATTAATTTTCCTAAATTGATATCTACTTTCTTCATTTTGTCAACACAGAGAATAACGTTTATAAAAATTTCAATTGCCACATTCTTTGTCATAATCATCAACTATTAAATGCTCAATTGATGAATAGAATTTTTCTAATGAACACGGTGACTGACAGTTCGGTATTTTGATTTCTATTGGTGGTTTATTTTCCCAATTACGGAAATAAACTATCTGAAAAATATATGTAACATATATTTTATAGTCAATATTATAAAATTCAAAAGAATAGAAAGATTTTGTCAAACCTTAACTTCCTCATCATTTTTACTAGTAACATGTAATTCAATTGATAGTGCAGATGCAAATTCTGGTCTGAAAGTGGTTTGATTTGATATTTCCAATGAACTCATTATGTTCACTAAATTTCCGTCATGAGCAGCATAAAGGAAAATATTGCGATTTGGCATTAAGCTTTCATTTCGTTTTGCGAGCATATTATTTACGACCTCCGTAAAGAAAAATCCACCTGCGTGGAATTTCATAATTGAAAATTATTGTTGATGTTCTATAAAATGCAATTGATAACAATTTTACTTGCCTTTTATCCTCTTCATGTATAAAGTTTGTGTATAAATCTGGAATACTGTGTCAAGTATGGGTTCCATTTTTACGGGAAAAACATTGTCAGTCCATTTTGGAAGCTTCAAACCATAACTTTTTTCAACAGACAAAATGTCATATAATAAATAAACATCCATTACATTTGAAATATTCTACCAATTGAAAGAAATAAAATAAAATTATTATCGGGTTCATCTGTATTGATTTTTTGTTGTCTTACCATTCCTGTATTATTGGTTAAAAATTTATAAAGATCTGCATTTTCTTTATCGATTTGTTTAATATTTTCTGGCGGATTATTTTTTAAATCTTGCAACATTATATCATATATTCTGCATGGCTTTCTCTGAGCTACAAGCTAGTAAAATTGATTTTTTTTTTTTAATTTATCAAGAAAAACTATTGAAGGCGTTAAAAAAATTAACTTACATAATCTTGATTTTGAATTTCAACATTAATAGAAACTGGTTGCCAATTAATTGGTAAATTATTATTGTTTGGTGGCAATAATCCAGCCATTACACATTCTGCTGACATTAAACAACGTTCATTTTCGGAACTTCTTATCAACAGATTATCTTTTGTATACATTCCATCGTTCGGTAGTAACGATTTGTAATGTTTTCTTAAATTTTCACCTAAATTGTAGGCTTGAAGAGCACCTTTCTAAAATTTAAATTAAAAAAAAAAAAAAAACACAAAAATTAAATAAATGCAATACCTGGGATAGGGCTCCTAAGCCTCCAGGCCATTCGTAATTTTTATGAGGATCCGTTGGATAACTTTTTGCTGGACTTCGATCTGCATGCCTAAAAAACTGGGAATTTAAGATTATTTTTAAATTATATTATATTGAATTTGCATAATAATGCATTTGAATATTGCATTATCAATATTACTACATACACTACAAACATAATTATAGATTGAAATAAAAAATAAGCTACATACAATTGAGACCATTTGCAAAGTTGAACTATCATCATTATTCAAAACTTTCGAAATTGTAAAATCAAAATTAATTGCGAACATTATTAATAATAAGATTGTATTCCTTATTGTTGATTTATTTGATGAATAATGTTCAAAAATCATGGCAATCTTCATTTTATTGAATATTTTTAATTTTATTATATTATCTGAAATTAAAACAATTTTTTTTTAAATATTAACTTGATACCGCCACTAATATCACTCTAAGGTTAATGACTATTCGGATGATAATGATATTCGAGGAACTCTCATTATATTACAAGCTCAATTTTTCTTCATAGCTTCAAAAACCACGATTGTAATATCTTTTTTAGATATATAATTATAATGATAACATTAATTTTGAATGAAATGATGAATCATTTATTACAAAGTATCTACGCATTTACTCAGAATTAATATAAATTTTCATTCAGTCCTTACAGAAAATAGAACAATGTAATATATTTTTGTTATTATTTTGATTTTATGTTTTTAACCATTGAATAACTTTTTAATATACTAAAATTATTTCCTTAATTTTTTTGTATTTATATGATTACTTTAAAAATATATTTGCCGACAATGTTTTGTTATCATCGTGAAAGAGATAATTTTTTTAATTTAAAGTGATAATTTTTGATTCGATGTTGATAATATTATGCGTGCATTATGTACTTAATAATAATAATAAAAATTATATTTATATATAGAATTGAGAAATCGACCTGAATTTCTATAAACAACACCTACTTAAAAAGATGTGAAATCATTCCGATAAATTAATTTTTATTTTCTTTTAAATGAAATTCATTTACAATTCCTGAAAATATTTGATAATAATGGATTACTGAAATTAGAATACTGAAGTATTGGGTGCAAAATAACTTAATGGTATTACTTAAATTAGAATCGATTATTATAAGTATATCTAATAAGTATCTTGACTATGATTAAAAAATTTAAAAAAAAATATTTTTTATATATATTTATATTTATTTATTTTCACAACTTTGATCATAATTCACCAATATTAATGGTTTAACAATTCTTGCAAATTCATTTAATAAACATGGTGTTCCACAATTTGGTATTTTTATATCTATTGGATGTTCATCATTACTGTTGCGATAATAATACACCTATAAATGCATAATTATATAAATTATTAATTATATATTTCAAATTATTTGCCATTCGTTTGAAAATATAATACCTTTAATACATAATTTTGTAATGATTTAGATTTGTAAAGTTCAAAACTTAATGCAGCATTATAATCTGGTTTTGAAGTAGTCTGATTAAGAAATTTTAGGGCATTGCTTACAGATACTACAGTCACATCGTGGCCACTATAAAGAAATATTTTTCGATCTGGATGCAATTTATTTTCTTGTTTGGCAATCATATTCTTAAGAATTTCAGTGATAAAGGGGCCACCTAAACATTTGCATTTATTATATTTAAGTTCAAAAAAATTATAATACTTTATTTTGAAAATTATATAAATTATTATACTTCAGGAACAAACCTTTTATCTTTTTCATATAATCATTTTCTGTATATATTTCAAGAAATTTGGAAGCTGACGGTAATATTTTATTTGGGAAAACATTATTTGTCCATTCAGGTAATTTTAAGCCTGCATTTTGTTCTACATATAAGGTATCAAAAATGAATGAAATGTCACGAATATTTGAAATGTTCTAAAATTATATATGATTTATTAAAACAAGAATGAATAAAAAGCTGGATTCTGGGGCCAGATTCTATAAGGAAAATGTACTAAAAAATGTGGTGTGGTTTCGTTATTTTGCTTTCTGTAACATTAAAATTGTTGTTCGAGCAACATTTTTTAAGCAACATTAAATTAGGTGTTGCTTAATAATTTTTTGTGGTTTTTTTTTGTATATTTTAAATTAAAAGCGCGAAAGGCCAAAAAAAAACTTTAAAAGTTTTTGAAAAAGTTTTAAAACTTCTCATTGCGAAAAAATTCTTTTCGTATATGTAACTAACTACCTATACTTACCTAACATATGAAAATTTTTCGGACCCGTATCATTGTAATGGGCTCAGTGAAAAAAAAACTTACATTTGGGTATCTGGGGACCGTCCCCAGTATATTATTATTATTTTTTCGCTTCGATGACACATGGCCTGGCTGACCGGCACTTCTCGTCATATGAGGATACAAAAACTGGCTCGATGTGTACATATCATCGAAAGACAAAGACTTTTTTCGCGACGGTATTCGAAAGCTACCAGATGGGAAAAAGTAGTCGCTAGCGATGCGCAATATTTTGAATAAATAATTTGTAACAGTTTTTTTTGGAATAAACACTCAAAATTTGAAAAAAAAAGTCTCATTATTAAGTTGTATAACCAAATAATAAAAAAATAATTTTTTTTTTATTTGAAAAAAAAAAAAATAATAATAAAATAAATAAATACAATTTTTATGTCAAAAATCCTTTAAAGCAGTGACGTCGAACATTTTAGTAGAATTTTTTTTATAGGGTTACCGGATATTAAATAGAAAATTTAGCCACATTTAGATTATGAACAACATTGCTTACAGAAAGATAATTTTTTTAAACCACACAAAACTGTGGTTCAAAATATCAAAAATGTGTTTTTCAAATAAAAAGTTACAGAATCTGGCCCCTGATTTTAATTAAATTTTGGAAATTTTGTCAAACCAAAATTATAAAAAAATATATTAAAGTTATGATACCTATATAAAGCAAAACAATTTTCTAATTTACAAAATAACTTATCCAGAAAGAAAAATCGAGGGAAAGCAATATATAGACATCAACTATATAATATTACCTGTCCAGTATGCTTCGTTAAGTAACGATATAATTCTTCATTTGCTTTATTAATTTTTTGTAAATCAGGTGGAGGATGCTTATATAAATTTCCATACATTTTATGAAATTTGGCACAAGGTTTATCCATAATTAAAATCTAAAAAAAAAAAAAAATTGTGTGAAGTATTTAAACATGATTTACAAAATGCTTTATCTTACAGGATCGTTATTTTTTTCAGATGAATAAATCGGTATTGGTTGCCACAAAATTGGAAGACGATTTAATATTTGGTTTGGTGGAAAAAAGCCAGCCAGTACACTTTCTGCCGTCATCAAGCATCGTTCACGATGTGAACTCAATACGTACATATTATGTTTGGTGTAAATGCCATTCTCTGGAAGTAGTGATTTATAAGATTTCCTTAAATTTTGACCTAAATTAAAGCTTTGCAGTGAACCTTTCTAAAATTATTAAAATATCACAAATTATTCCAAAGAAATAAATTTATACCAAATTAGAAATTATATAATACGGAATTTTTAATAAAAACCTTGGATAAGGATCCAAATCCATCAGCCCATTTGTAATTCTTGTAAGGATCATTTGGGTAACTTTTTAACGGAGAACGATCACCATGTCTGAAAAGCTAAAATGTTGTACATATAGATTAAAAAAATTAAACTCAAAACAATTTATTATCCCCATGCAGTTTCGGTAATTCTGTTTTATTTTATTAAATTTATTTTCGTTTTAAATTAACTTAAAATGTTGAGTCTTCTACTAGTATTAACTCACAACTGAAACCATCACTAAATCGTCAACATCTCTTGCTATAATAATATTATTACTAATCCATGTTAAGGTTAATAGATTCAATATTGAGTTGAATAACATTTTTAGAACGTGTGTACTTATGAACATAAACTTTACGAGTGAATATGTTAGAAAATGCTAATAGTTAAATACCTGTTTAATATGCAAAAAATATTATACTTTACAATGATGCTCACGCTTCAATAACGACAATTAAGTGCTGACGCTCTTAATTAATTCTAACTCGTTTTAAATTTTAATGTTACTACGCAGTGGCCATGAAATATATTATCATTTTGATTCATTCAATATTATAGATTTTGCGGAAAAAGAGTTAATAAAAAAATAACTAATACGGAAGTTAATCAATCGAAAATTCTGGTCTACAAAAATGTTGGTTGCAGTCTGTTCACAGCTCAGAGTATCCGAAATGGACTTTAATTTACCTACCACATTAAATCAAATTTTTATTAAATATTAAAAATAAAATTTTGTTTTCAATCATTTTTTTTAAGTTACCTATAAACATAGATTAAGAATACACCAAGATGGGAAGTTTCATACAACATTTTTTTAGTCTTTTTTGGTATTTTATTGTGAAGGTGTTAGTAAAACTAAATAAAATTCTTTTCATACATTGATAATTATCACGTATTTTATTTTGTTTTACTAACACATTGACTTAAAAATACCAAAAATAATGTTGTATGAAGCTTCCCATCTTGGTGTATTCTTAATCTATGCTATAAATGAGATCAAACTTCGAACTATATCGGTACATACGTACTCTGCATAAAACTTTTATAAAACTATATTTCATACTGTTCGAATGTAACTATTTGTAAATCATACTATACAAATACTATAAATCATACTATACAAATACAAATACGTTTAGGAATAAGTAAAGTGTACTTAAAAAACGCAATCTAGGGTCAACAGATATTTCATAATTTTATTTTTATTTTTTCAAGTACCAATATTATATTTTTAAATTAAATAATATTAATAACAATAATACAAAATATTTTAAAACTGCGCCGGTTTTATATGAAAAATAAAACTTTTAGGCGTTTTTATAAAATTTATCATAGAAGAAAACTTAACTTTGAATAGAGTTTAAAAAGTCGAGAATATTTTCGTGTAGAACACTCTATTTTTTTAAGTAACATGTTGATTTTAGTGTTGACACATTATGTAAAAGAAAATATTAAAATTTATATGCAAATTCCTAGTAAGTACTTTAATTTCATCGTCTACAGGCAGTGTCATCCTAACCAATGTGCTAACTGTGCTATAGCACATAGTCCCCAAAATATAAGGGGCGCAAAATTATAACAATAAAAACAAGAAAAAAACCAAAAAGAGGAATTTTCACTTGGAAATCTGTGCTGAAAATTAAGAGTCCGAAAATTTGCTTGTATGTTTTTTAACGTGTCGCGTCAATTCACCGAAAACACAATTCACCTAAAACACAATTCACCGAAAATATAATTCACCGAAAATTATAGACATGTTGAGTTTGGTTAAAAAATCGCCGAAACTAAAGTTTACCGAAAACACAATTCACGGAAAGCGAATTTCACCGAAAATTATAGACAGGTTGAGTTCGGTTAAAAAATCGCGGCGATTGAATTGACGGTAAATCGTTTTTTAATATTTTTATTTTTTTATTTATATGATATATAAGTTTTTAATTAATTTTTCTATGATATGAGGGCCAGGAAATTATTAACACATAGGTACGAAATACGTTAGGACGGCTCTGTCTACAGGTCTACTGGTTTTATTTGTATACCAAATACAGATCCTATATTTTAAGATGTGGTTTTATGTTATCAAAACCAAAAAGCATGTATATAAAGAGGAGTCCCATACAAAAAAAATAATTAAAATAGTGAAACAAAAAATCCATATCACAACCCCATGAGCTTTTTTTTTTGAAGACAATTTTTGCTGCAATAATATAAATTTCATTCCAAATTTTTTTTTAGAGCATTATTAATTATTTTTGTGATTTTGAAGTCAGTTGTATGAAGTATATATATGATCTTTTTACCAATATTCGTAGATATTTGATTACTACTAGTTAAAGAGGCCTAAACAATGCTTCATAAATTATAACCACTAAAAATCTAGATTTCATCGAAATTGGTGATTTTTGTAAAATATTTGTGAAAAATGCACGAAACTAACATCATCCAGAATTAACTTTCATTAATATTTCAGATTGGTCCTTTTGCCACGAAGTCGCCGAAGCGATAAAAAAAAAGTCTAAAAGTTTAACGGACGAATAATTTAAAAGCTTTAATTGCTTTCATCGTTACTCATTATATAATTTTAAATCATATTAAATTTTAACCAAAAACAGACTAGAGGATTGTTTTCGCATAACGATACTTCTTGGATAAAGAGTGATTATATTTTCATGCAAAATTTTTCTCAGATTAGAAACCGGATTAGCTTTTCTTCATTTAGTTGCTTGAATTAGCTAGTAGCGACTAAAAATTCTCTAAAGTTCCTAGAGTACGCTTTGAAAACAACAGCATCGTTATTAAGGTAAAATGAACTTTCGTTTTTGAAATGTCTAAATAAAAAAAAAATTGGAAAACATGTAAATAAAAAAATAAAAGCAATATATAATATTTGAAATTGTTTTTATTTATTATTGTTTTAATAATATTAGTTTCATTTTATATTAAAAAAATATATTATTTAACTTTCTCCTTTAAAAAAACAAATAAAACAATAAAAAAAAAATTAAATATTAAAAAACAACAAAATAATCCTCTATTGATCCCAGTCGTGTGTGAACGGTTGTTTCTTGTTCTATGATAATTGCCAAATTAGCCACTGATGTCTGTCCACGATTTAAGGTATTCGAGAATGTTTAACTTTTCACTGCAGGACATCAATAATCAAACAAATCTGTTAAAAGGTGTTTTTAAACTAAGAATTTAAAATTGTAAGTACGAAGATTAGGACCGAATTATTAACTAGGAGGAATTATATATCAAACAAATAAGAAAGAATAAACATTAATCCTAAATAATTTGATTTTATTTAATTAATAAATTATAAATATAACATGTTATATATGTGATTGAATCAAAAATAATTAAACATATTAGAGACACTAAAAATTGTTTCAAATATATTTGATTTCACAATTTCAATGTTATTTTCACAAATTTCATCATAATTATCAATAATTAAATGTTCAATAGCTTTTCTAAATTGATTTAACAAACATGGTTTTCTACAATTTGGTATATTGATTTCAACAGGATTTCTATTTTCTCCTCCAAAAAAATATTTTACCTAAAACAATAAATCCGCAATTTAATTTTATGAAAATATTGCGACTTCAAACTATCATTTCCTCATACACATAATAATGTTTAATGTATAAATTAGTGAAGTGGCTGCCTCGTTCCTTACAAACAGTTTTATAAATTATAAATATCCTACACATAATATCTTATATATAATAAATAAATTAATATATTACCTTAATTTCATAATCATTAATCAAATTATCGAAATATAATTCTAAAGCTAAAGCAGACGTATAGTCTGGCCAAGGAACTGTTTGGTTAGCTATTTCCATTGAATTCATGACATTGGCAAGTGTTGAATCATGTCCACTGTACAAAAAAATTTTGTGGCTTGACTTAGAACCATGATTTTGTGTTTCAATAATTTTTTCCAAAACATCAGTAATAAAAGGTCCTCCTGCAAAATCAATTTTATTTTAATTATTTTCATTTTTTCATTTATAATTTTAGATTTAAATATTTACCTCGTATTTTTTTCATATAATCATTCTCAGTAGCAATATTGAAGGTTTTATGAACTGATGATAACATCTTATCTGGAAATACTTTTTTAGTCCATAATGGTAATTTCAAGCCAGAATTTTCTTCTACATATAAAGTGTCAAATAAATAATACACATCCAAAATGTTTGAAATTTTCTAAAAAAATTTATTAGAAAGTGAGTTCATAGCAATTAGATGGCATGTAATAACGCCATATGTCATAAAGGCATAATGATTTCATGACTCTAACGAATGAGACTTAAAGCAATAGTTGCAAAACTTGGCAGTTACAAATAGTTTACATTTCAAACTATGTACTTTCTTCATCTTTGTATTTTGATATTTAAACATATTTATACAACGTTTATTATAAATTACATTTACCCAGGGCTTTTTTTGGAAAAAAATATTTACCGGAACGCTATATTATTTTTAATTCTATAGAAGGAAAACTGGTACAGAAACTGAATTTCTGTTGATTGTATTGTACATTAATATTAAGAGCCCTCGACGTGAAATTCTGTTTTCTATTTCTGTTTTCTATTTTTGCAGTTTTTTTTGTTTTATTTTACAGAAAATAAACGGCCGTGAAAATTGCGACAAAAAATGTACGAAAACACCTCTACGAGAAAATCACAAAACTATATTTGAATTTTATTTCTGTGCAGAAAAAAATTAAAAAAATCTTAGAAATAAATCAAACTAATTAAAAATTGTTTAGGAAATTTAAGAAATTCAAAATTCTCCGTAATATTTTAGCTTTATTTCTGCGTTTGAGATTTTTTATTATCTTTTTCCTTTACTGCATAATCTCAGCAAATATGTTCAAGTTTTTCTAGGGCTCATTTGGGCCAACAAAACTCAAAATTTAAAAAATCCGCCTCACATACTGTCTCATATCCGCTCCATATACTGTCTAACATATCAAAAAATCACTTCAGTCGAGATTGTATTAACTCTAGAATCAAAGCAAAACCAAGACCCATTTTCCGCAGTGAGGGCTCTTAATAGGCGGGTTAGGCGTTCGAACATTGCAAGAAACTTTCTATGCGTTACATATCTCGCCTCCTCTAAGTTTTTTTGGTAGGGTATTAAAATAACTATTTATTATGTTCATATTCTTGGGATATATTTAAAAACTATATTATAAGTGACACTTTGAAAAATAAATTTAAATTCTTAACTTCCTGAAATCTTCAAAGTAACGTAGAATAATTAGTAATCGCAGAATAGGTAACTAGACAAAAAATTTAGAAAAAAAATAGCAACCAAAAAATAGCAATCGCAAACCTAGTTATGGCAAATCTATATGATTTAAAATTTTTATTAGATAAAAATTATCGTTAATTACGAATTTTTCTCATGAGAAAAATAACGACAATTTTTTAAATCTAATAAGAATTGGTTTTTAATTTTTTATTTAATTTATATTTACCGGAGCTGTGCTCCGGTGAACTCCGGTACAAAAAAAGCCTTGCATTTACCTTTCCAGAATGCATTGTTAAATAATGGTAAAGCTTCGTATTGTCTTTATTAGTTCTCTTTAAAGTTGGAGAAGAATTCTCAAATAAACGTTGATACATTTTGTCATATTTTTTGCACGGTTTTTCTTGAGCGAGTATCTACAAAGTATCAAATTTTTTATATAGTTCTAGTAAATACATATCTACAAATAAATTTTTTGATCAAGCTTCTCACACCATCTTTATGTTTCTCAACTTCATTAATTGTTACTGGTTTCAAATTCTTTGCTAACAAATCGTAACTTTCATTTTGTTTCAAAACACTTCTTAGAAGATTTTCCGCAGTCATTCGGCATCGCTTATAATAAGAACTCATAACATGAATACTGGGACTTATTAAAGCTGTGTAACGTTGTTTTAAAATTTCACCTAAATTATAAGCTTGCATGGCTCCCTTCTAAAATTATTATATGTAGTTCCATTTTTGATTCAAACAAAATATTATTGATTTTGAATATTCTTACCGTTGAAAGAGCTCCAAATCCACCAGGCCAATCGTAATTAGCATAAGGGTCGTTTGGATAAGAAACTTGTGGTGAACGATCCCCATGTCTAAAAAGCTAACATAATTTTTTTTCTTTTTTATAACCTTTTTTATTTTTTTGAGTGTTTTAACGACTAAATAAATTACTAAGGCAAAATTTAATCGAAGACTGATATAAATTATACTCACTATAAAAACCTGTTCTAGACTGTCATTACTGTTTCGTGATTTTTTTTCAGCATTTGCAATGTCAGAAATTATGGAGAACACCAAAATAATACTAAAAATGCCGAAATTACGAATTTTGACCATTCTACTGGATTTCATATTAACAAATATATATTTTAACTACCGCTTTTTAGATAATTCCATTGAAAATAAATTTTTGAACTGCACTAAAATAAGTTTAAGTCTAGGAAGAAAAGTTTAATATACGCTTAAAAAAAATTACTCACTCAAACTATATGTTGTTGTTTACACCTTCCATTAATATAATTTTATTGAATGTAAATGATTCAATTATAAGATAGCTTTTAACTTAAAATTTATTGATTTAAATTTCTTGATAATGAATTAAATAAATATTGTATAGTGAAATACAAATAAGCAACAAAGTTCTACAGGTCTAGATATCATTCGAAAGATACTTTAAATAATTTCCTTTTACTGAAAAGGTTTTTATTTCTTATTAAATACATATTAAAACTTATAAAAAAAAGTGAATACCATTTCAATTAATAATTAAAATTTTTATTCAAGTGTTTACAAATATCTTGATTTAATCTGATATACAATTAGAATATTTTGAATATATAAATGTGGATTAATTTTTAAAATATGGGGTGGTAGTATAATTTTGTCCAATCCTCTATCCATGACCATTACTTGATTTGTATATCAATATCGAATTTTATTTTCACATTCTTCATCGAAATTTCTTATTAGCAAATGTTTGTAAGTATGTCTGAATAGACTTAATGGACATGGATCATAACAATTGGGTATCGCAATTTGTATTGGTTCCTTGGTTTCACTATTTGGATAATATACCATCTTAAGAAAATTTTAAATATTATTTATAGTCACAGATATTTCTTGCTATATAGTCGACTTACCTTTACTATATAATCCTCTGAATCCAATGAATTTGAATAAAGCTCAAAAGCAAGTGCTGAAGAGTAGTCTGGTTTTTGGGAAGTTTGATTTAATATGTCCATTGAATTCATTACATTTACCAGTGTTACATCATGTCCCGCATAAAGAAAAATTTTGCGATTTGGACTTAAATTGCCACTACGCTTAGTTCTCATATTATTGATAACCTCAGTTAGAAAACCTCCACCTATATACGTTTAATTAAAAATATAATAATAATCGAAGTTTACTTACTCTCCATCTTAGTAAATTTCAAACATTTATTATTAATATATTTACCTTTAATTTTTTTCATATATTCTGTTTCTGTGAAAAGTGCATAACTTTTATGAGTCAAAGGAAGCATTCTATCTGGGTAAATATTTTCTGTCCAATATGGTAATTCCAAACCAGCACTTTTTTCTATTTCCAATGTATTGTAGAGTAATTCTACATCTAAGACATTAGAAATATTCTACAAAAACATTAAATCATTTTTATTTATAAAATAAAGAGTTTAATTTCAATCATTTTTATGATGTGTTAGAAATTTTTACCTGGCCTGAATATTTAGTAAGCATTTGGTATAAATCTTTATTATCTTCATTTAATTTGGCTAGATCAGGCGGTGGATTTTCATATAAATTTTTCAAAATATAATCATATTTGGCACATGCTTTTGTTTGGGCAATTAACTGATAGAAAAAAAATGTATTATGCTATTTGTGTACACATAATAGAAGATATTTTTAATTTTTAATTTTACTTACTATATCGTCTTTTCGTTGTAATGGATTGACAGGCACTGGTTGCCAACTAATCGGAAGCATGTTATTATTAGATTTTGGAGGTAAAAAACCAGCTAACATACTTTGAGCAGACATTATACATCTTTCAGCATAAGAACTTAATACAATTATATCATTTTTTGAATATAATCCGTTTTCAGGTAGCAATGATATGTATCGTTCTCTCAACTGTTTCCCCAAATTATAAGATTGCAATGATCCTTTCTAAAAATTTTTAATATAAATAATTATAATATAAATTATAATATAAATAATTATTAATTTAAAGACCTTTGAAAGAGCTCCAAGACCACCAGGCCAATCATAAATTATATGGGGATCATTTGGATACAAGTCAGAAGGTGCTTTGTCTCCATGTCTGAAAAGCTAAAAAAGAACAAAGTATGTATTGTATGTGGAAAGCGTGGAAAGATAAGATAAATTGAAGAATCTTAATCTATATAATATATTCAAATCCTCGTACGGGTTCAGGATAGCAATATAGTTGTTCCAAGAATAAAGGCTAGTTTAAATGGTTGCCCTATATCCATAACATTAGAAAAATATTTAGATGTATATAACAATTCACTTTTTATCAATTTTACTCAACTTAAAGAGTAAAATTTATAGAATTCCAGGTGTTTACATAATAATGTACATAATGTTTAACTTAACTTTAAAAGCTTTATATAATTATTATTTAAATAGACATACAATTGAAATCATTTGCAATGTTGAATTTGTTTTGCCGTCATCATCATTTGATTGCACAAGAACCGCTAATAGCATTAATACCGCAATTATCATAACTAATATTTCTGTTCGCCCAGCTGTTGTTTTACATTTTATTACCTTCATTTTTAACCTTTTTATGTCCACCACATAAAAAAAAAAATTTTTTCTGTATTGAAAATAAATTTTACACTTTTTTAATGTAATAATTATAATTATAAAAAAAAATAAATCTCAATAATTTTTACCTAATATAAAAATTTTAAACAAATGATTGGCAAACAGCAAATTTTGTAAATATATGTATATTTATGATGAGTTTTAAAACTGAATATTTCTGTTCAACGATGTATATAATATTAAAGAAGTTTTTTTTTTCAAAGTTCTTCACAAACTTTTTGATATCAAAATGTATCTTAAGTGCCTAGATAAAAGATAAGTTAACGAATAGATAAATCAGAATTTAATTATAAAATTATGAGTTATCATTTAAATACGAAATCAATACATTATGATGTTGTCTTATCATACATATATAATATTTTTATATTAATTTAAGTTAGTATTTGAGATTATTTTTCAAATAATAAAACGTATAAAACGTATAACTTTAAATAAATACATAAAATAAATTTTCAGGTCAAAAATTTTTTTGCAATTTTATAAAATTCGTATACTTTTTTTTACATATTTAGCTTCAGGGTTTTTTTTAATAAAATATATTTAATATATTTAATATATTTTGATTTAGCAAAATTTACATAAATTTAAGACTTAAGTGAGCACACTTGTGCTATAGAATGAAATTGTAAAAAACATATTTTGGACACAGGATGAAAAATCCCGGGATCTCTGTATTGAAAATTTTCTGCAGAATTCAAAATTCTAGGCACAGACTTAACTAAAACAATGTGGTTGATGCTGATTCTGTAGCCTAAGTAGCTATATTGCAACACTGTGTAACTTTTGCGGAAGAAACGATTTTGTATAAATAAAAATACACAATATGCTCTCAAAAATCAAATACGGTGTTTAATACGTATAAATATTAAAATAAAAATTAAATGTTATTTAAATTACATTATTAAAATAGTTAAAAAAAAAAATTTTTTTTAATAAAAATATTTACATAGACTCACTTGTTAAAACAAAAACTTAATACTGTATAAAAGCAAAATTAAATATTAAAATATTAAAAAAAAAAAAATTAAATTTTATTGGCAACAGAAACTATAAAAGAGGAAAAAATTTTTTTTTTTTTATTTGATTTATGAATATTTTTAAACATCACATGCTGTTTCAATTTTATTTTTTTTTTACCATTATTAAATTTACATTTTTTACATAAATATATTTTGTTTTTTTTTCCCTATCAAAATCGAATAAAATAAGCTCATTATTTGACAAATTTACACTTTAAATTTATATAGAGTTTTTGTTGTTTTTTTTATTTTTTTTTACGAACGAATTAATTTTGACCATTTATGTAAAATTAGTAGGAATATAAGAATGTGATTATGGGTAAAAATTTATGTAATTTTTTTTTGTTTTGAAATATTGAAAATAAATACAAATAAATAAAATATTCAATATTTTTATTTCATTTTTTTTTTTTTTTAAGATAAATATGTACATTATAGTATTCACAATTTATTGATATAGATATTTTATTTTATTTATGTAAATAATAAACACACTGTGCTAGTAGACTATAATTTTTTTTATATAGTTTTTAATATTAAACTATATGATAATTATGATACATTAATTACTATTATTACATACGGCACTATGAACAGTAAACCTAAGTATAATGTTGGTTTGTAAAATTTTATTTATCACGGTTCCATACAGCTCGATTGTAATGTTAAATGCTAGCATATACTAACAATTATTATATTAAATGTAATTTATATGAATTTAACGTTTGAAAATTTTGAATAAAAAAAACTGTATACAGGTATATTATAAATTTGATTATATTAGTTTCTAATAATATTCTTTTTAATATTTCCTATAAATCTTCTTTTCATTATTTTATAAAAGTCTGATAATAAGTGATTTTTTTTTTGTTTTTGTTTTAATTCACTTGACATAAAATGAAACTTTTTTCATTCTCTTTTCAATTTTAATTAAATGATTGCTATTTAGTTCCTTTATATTTAAAAAAAAGAAAAAAAAAGGAAAAAATAATAATAATAATAATGTTGGATAAAGATAAAAAAAAAAAAAAAAACCAACATCTCATTGAACACATAAACAAAAAGAAAATCTAAAATGTTTTTGAAACCCTAAACGACCGGAAATAATATACCTTCGTGATTCTTTTGATTCAATTTTTTTTTTTGTTTCTGCTGAGGAGTAAGAGAGGAAGGAAATAAAACAAGTAAAAAAAAGGAAAAACATTGAAAAACTGACTTTGTTTTTAATACTATATGACGTACTATCTATAATGTACTATGTATGTTTACAATGTACACATAAAATAATATCTTATGGTATGTTTGTAAAAAATGCTTCGTTGATTTATTTTGTGTTTTTTTTTTCTTTTTTTTTTTTATTGGTGATGATGCGATATGATAAATATATAAGTTGTTGTCTTCTGAAGTATTATTTGATTATTGTACAGCACCTTTACTTCAGTTTCAGAGAGAGAAAATATAGGAACAGATAAAAACAAGAAAAAAAATGTATATTTATACATAAATATACATATATATATATGACTATATAAGATATGAATAAGGTACAAAAAGGGCGAACAAAATAATTGACATCTTTTATGTAGAAAATATTTTTTATTGCTTATAAAAAGAAAATCAATTTCAAAATAATTAAGTTACAATCACCATTCTTATTAATTACAAATCGTCCCCGGCCCGAACTTTGTTTCGCTCTAGTTTAGTCTTTTTTAATAATAATTTCAATAAAAAAGTAGACGTGAAAAACAGCTTTAAAACGTCTAGCTAAAACAAAATCTTTCCAGTGGTACCAGTTTATCCGTTCTTTAATCAAAAATCCCATCAACAATCAAAAATTGACAAAAAATCTAATTTTAAAACATAAAATTACAAGAACCAAATTGTCGATAATTTTACAAAATTTCCCTATTATCAATCGGTCGACAAAAAATACATAATCCCACACCTGAAAATACCAACATTAATAGAGATTTGAAGTCACTTACCCCACATTCACTTCACAATTTCTTCATAAAATATTTTATTCAAAACATATATTTTTCTTTACCAAAAAATAAAAATAAACAAGGAAAGAAAAGGTGTAATAGTTAAAATGTATAACATATTTTTTTTTTTTTATCTTTAATGGAAAAAAAAATGTTTTTGTTGGAAAGAGTAAAAATATTTTAATCTTTGCTGAGATTTATTTATCAGTTGTTCGTTCATATAAATATTTCTCGTTAGAATTATATATATGTATATATTTATATATATATATATGATGTATCATCATATTATAATATTGATTATAATATTTTGGATGATAAAATTTTCGTTATTAAAATAGATTTAGCAATGAATTTTGGAAAAAAAAACATTTTTTTTATGATTTTATTTTAAATTCTGAAAAGAGTTTACATTTTACTATAATATAGTATAGCAATGGTAGTTATTTTTGTTATCCTTTGATAAATGAACTATTGACAGAAAGTGAGCAAAATTTATTTATCTAGCCGTCTAAATTTATTATATTTTTCTAAATTTACATCTATACATCTACCTACAGTAATCTATTTTATATTACTTTGAGTGACAAACATTATAATACGTATTTAATAAAAGTTTCAGTATAACATAATATTTTGTAAGTATGTACTAGGGCTTCTCAAACGGGATCCCGGTTGTAAAATTGAATCCCGTAATCCCGGGATTTCAACCAAAAATCCCGGGATTTCCACTTAATTAAAAAATACAATAGTGATTGCACTAAATTTTAGGCTTAGGTTTATATCTAAGCTATACAGAATTAATTAAGTGATTGCTGAATGCGGCGTATACTGTTAGTATAGCGCTAAGTACAATATATAGATTATTTTCTATACAATTACGGGCGACTCCCTTCATTATTAGTGCTATGCTAACTTTTGATGTTTATATATCACATACTCGAAATTTCATTCACTGTTTCAGTATAAAGCTAAAATTAAAATATACAATTTTAGTATAGAAAAAACACAACCCATAAAAACAAAGTTTTTGATATAAATCCTTTATATGCGAGGCAATTGATATGAGGTTCATATAAAGGTGTGTGTGTGTGTTGATAAGTCTGTGATGCCAAAGTATATTGTTATCGACGACAAAGTGATGTGCAAAATTTTACCTCGATTGGATACCGAAAATTGGATCTATTTTGACTTACTAAGTTTGGAGACCAGGATGTGAAATTTATATAAAGGTGTGTAATGCTAAATTAAATTTAAGCTCGATTGGATACCGGGAAGTGGGTCAATTTTGATTTTCTAAGTTTGTGGAAACGAAGTGAAGTCAGTATAAAGAATTTAAAAAATAAATAAGTGCAGTTTAATATATATATAGAATTAAAATTTATTTAAAATAATCGAAGTTTGAGGATTAGAAAGCAAATTTCAAGTTGTTAACTAATTTTTTATAATGCAGTATTTTCCTTTTTTATTATGTAAAATATCAACTTAGGTAACCCCATCATGTCAAGTTGAAGTGGATCGAAAGCATGGCATTATTTTATGAGATAATTTTTTGTTTAATTTGGGCTTATAAAAAAATTCCGGGATCCCGGGAATATGAAAAATTTTGTCCCGGGATTTGAAAATTGCGGGAAATGAGAAGCCCTAGTATGTACATCATAATAACTATACACTATCAATATAATATTATCTACTTTGCTTCGAGTAAAACTTTAATTTTTTATTGAATTATTCATAATAAATTATTATAATCGTCGGTGTTATCTGCTGTGCTATCAAATTAACGAAGAAATATCATAATTAAAAATTTTGTGCTCCGCAGAAAAAGTTTTTGTTGAAAATATTTCATGAACATTTATGTGAAAATATGAACTATTTTTACATAAGCACAGTAATTGTTTTTTAGCCCATTTCCAATCAAAAATTAAAAATTGACTGTATATTCTAATTATAAGTCCGTCCGCCGACCACTAAACATGCGTTCACTTTTACCTCGACTAAAAATTGAGATGCTACCATTTCGGAGTCGGAGGTTCTCAACCAGCCAAGGGTCTAAATAATTTTCTTATAAAATTTTAAATTTTATGAAATTAATTATAATTTAAATAAGTATTTGGGTAGATAGATATCGATTAGAGGAAATCAGGAACTTAGAAAAATCGTTACAATCAAGGATTCGGTCAAGAATCAGGGTTTCGATGAAAATTTCAATTAATTCCGTTTCTGTGACACAATGCTGACGATATTTTATATTTACAATATGGTATATAGTTAAAATTATTTTATTTAAATGAAATTGTATAAAATTTAATTATTTATTATTATTATTATTAATTTTTTTTTATAATAATTAAAAAAAAATTATTATCATTTTATTTTTGGTTAAAAAAACATTTTATAATTTTATTATTTATACACATACACATTAATTTATATATTTACTCTTAATTTGTTTTATTGAGCCTTGAAATATGAAGTCTTTAATTATAGTTTACCCTTTTTTCTATATAGAAAATTAATTTGTTTCTTTTATTTCTTACTCCTTTTATTATATTTATATATAATATTTATTTATGTACATTTAATGAAAAATAAGGACATTTTCAATACATTTAGATTTTTTACCTATATATACAAAAAAGAGGTGGGATCCATTTAAATAAAATTAAAAAAGTTTTATAATTAAATCAATTTTATAATCAGAAAAATCATTTTTTGAGAAGATTTTAGACAAACTTTTTCATAATAATTATTTGCAGCAAATTAGTAAATTGAGTTGTAAAATTGTCAATGAGACTAACATTTCAGTATTTAACAATAATTTGCTCCTAAAATATTTTGAAAATTCAGTTTAGTATCTTGCAATTATACGAATTTATAACTTTTTCTGCTTTTTGGTCTTACACTATAGGTGTGTGGACTTATTTTAGCAATATCAAAAGTAATATTCACAATGGAGTTGGTGCAATAAGTTTCCAATAATTGTTTATCACTGTTGGAGTCTCTCGTGGTCACTTTAAAATTAGAACGCTCTATATTACCCATTATTTTCTTTTTCGCCCTCAATTTTAAATTTTTGCCACCAGCTATAAAGCGTTTGGCATCACAGAGCACAGAATATGAAAATTTTGTTAGGACCTTTTCCATCTTGCCTTTATTTTCAAGTCATAGGGTGCTCATTTCTTTAGCTCTTTAGTTCTAAAATTAAAATTATTCCTCTTCTTCTAATTACCAAATTAACTAAAAAGTTCTTAAAATTGTAATTATAATAAAAAATAGTTGAAAATCTTAATGTGACAACCTATATCCAAAACCCCAGATACTAGATACCATTCGTCCAGATAAAAATTTTATTGCCAACAATTTTTTTTTAAGTTCATTCAAGGTAAAACCGAAACCATGCTTAATATGGTTACCAATTTACACAAAAAAAAAAAATATAAAATAAAATAAAAAAATATATTATTTTATTACATAATATCATATTAAAAAAAAACAAAAAAAAAAAACAATATCAAACTTTGTTTTGACCTCAAAAGCAAATAATATTCAAAAAAAAAACAGATCAACTAGTTTATTATTTACCATAGCAAAATATATATATAGCATAAAATAAAATAAAAAAACCTTCCGTATCAAATTTTTTAATACCATAAAAACGTATGTATATCTCGATATATGTATATACAGAAAAAAAAACGAAAAAAGGAAATTGAGCTTTTGATATATTCCGACAAAAGCACAATGGGAAAAATGTAAAAAACTTTTCTTTTTTTTTTCATTACAAAAGATTAAATGGAATTTTTGTGTATACACTTTTTACGGAAGTAAACATTGCTTACTACATATACAACACTATTTTCACACAATTTAGATATTATATAATATAATATTATTACAAAATATGACACTTCCAGATTTAGCAAGAAAAAAAAAATAATATTTCTTTTTTCTTTTTATTTTGGCATTAAAAGAAATGTTTGTATAGAATCTCTTCTGTAAACTAAGTATTTCCATTGAAAAAATTATTATATTACCTATATTATTGTATTACCTATACATAGTATAATAAAAACACAGCCAGTCAGATTATAAAACAGATTGTAAAAAATTGCAGAATTAGCTAAAGGACGAACGAAACTAATTATATGCGAGTAGACATATAATATTAGTTATTGAAAAAAAAAAAAATTAAAAGTAAACTATATAAACTACAAATACATAATTCACACATTCTTTATCAACGTGATTGAAATTAAACAAAAGACGACGACGACATAAATGAAATAATAACATCAATTAAAGCTATTTTCTTTTACAATCAAAAAACATGTGTAGGTGCAATCAAAAGTTCTTCAGTGGGTATATATATAGAAAAAACAACAAAAAAAAAAAAGGATCATTAAGTTGTTTTTTCTTTTTCCTTATATTTATAAAAAAAAAAAAACACACAGTATAAAATATACGTTTTATTTTCTTGAAATAAGATTTTTTCTTTTTTTCCTATTTTTTTTTTTTGTAAGTATATTATTATTTATGTTATTTTTTTTAATAAAAATCATGTCAAAACAAAGAAAAAAAAAATAGAAAAAAAAGTTTATTTATAGAAACTAAAAAAGATTAACAAGTAGAATATTTTAATCCAATAATGGAAATGTAATTTTATAACGTTGTTTTTGTTACATTTCGGGATAAAATGAAAATTCTGTTTACTCCTTATTTTTCTTGTAATTTACATGTAAATTTTTTTTTTTTTTTTTTTTCTATTTTTTCGAAGGACCAATCACTAAAATATTCTATTTTTGTTGAATATTGTTGGTCGTGGAATATATATATTTTTTTTTTTTTGATAATTTGTGAGTATTTTTATAAATATTTTGTGAACGACAGTCCTTAATTTAAAAGATCTAGTCTAGGCTGTTTTCTATTTAAATATACTTGAACTATTTTAGAAGTCGGAAGTAAAAAATTCAAATAATAACTAAAGTGTAGATAGTATCAATGAAATATTGTTAGACCTTCTAACGAAATTTTATTTACAAACCTTATAAGACCACATAATTGAATGAGTCTATTTTCTCAATTTTTCCTGTAAAATAAAAACATTAAATTTTTTATTTAAAAATATTTAAGCCTAAAGACGCAATAACAAAATTTTGAACTATAAATATACGAATTTTGTATACGTATGTTTTATATACATATTTAAAAACATATATTTTTTGTACATTCTGTTGTAGGTGGAAAAAAAAAAAATAAATAAAAAGTTATAAAATAAGAATATTTCAACATGAAAAATATTCGAAGCTTCCTTCTTTTTATATTTTTTATTTTTTTCTATAATATAAATGAAAAGAAAAAATCAACTAATTTTAAAATAATTTTCAAATAAAAACCTTCTCTAATAATTCCCTTAACAATTTAACTCAGAAATAAAATAAGTTAAATAAAAAAAAAATGTTTCTTTTTTTTTTTTTGTTAAAGAGAATTATCCTTTTCTACTATAGGTAGATGTTTATACAAATATATACAAATATACAGAATATGGAAATTATTATCCTTTGCCTTTATGAGAATAAGAGTTGAACAAAAATTTATAATATAAATATAAATGTATATCTCTAAAGTTTATGGTTTATGTTTGCGTGCTACGGTTAAATTTTATACTCCTAAATACATAATTAATTATCATAAAGGGTCACAAAAAATAATAATAATAATAATAACATATTTATTTGTATATATATATAAACATAACATTTTGTATTACACTAAAAATGTTGAAGCATATAACTACAGAAAATGATGTACAAATTTTACCACCTAAAAATAATAATTCCATCAACAAAACCACCCACAAATAAGAACCTAATAACACTTAATATTTTCAAACAACATTTTAATTTATGTTTGTTAAGGAATAATGCCGTTTTGATGAAAAAGTTTATGATTTTATGTAATAAAATTTATGTATTTTTCAAATTTTTTTTTTAATTTTTACTTGCGTATAAATGAGAAAAAAAAAATAATATTTATTAGTACAATTATTAGTTTTACAACTTTGAATATTATGTTCCTTATTCGAGTTTTGTCAACGTTTAATTCATTATCACAAAATATAAATTCACTTTATCGAGTTATAATAACGTTAAAAAAAAATTTCTAAATTTTTGTTAAATGTCTTGAACATACAATAAATATTTTATGAACATTTATATACATACTTTAGGTAAATCTATTTTGAATAACGTGACATGGGTATACTTGATATTTTAAGCTTCCTCATATAATGGAGTTGTTGTTAGCAGCAACATACATCTATCTAACTTCTACATACATATATTTTAAACATAGTAAATATAATAATAATAATAATTCTGGAATTGAGATTGAATAACGTTAGTATAGAAGTGATAACTGTTTATTTGTTGTATTATATATATATTTAAGTATATATATACACATTTTCTACACACATAATATACATATATATTTTTGGAAATCGAGTTTAAAAAGGATACAAAATTTGTTATAACATTTATTTTACAAACTATAAAAGTTTGAAATTTATATTATTTATTCTATATATAGGTATATTTATATTGTATATAGTTTTATGTTTATGTTTAGAAAAGGAAATTTTAAAATGATTTTAAAATTTTAAAATAAATTGAATTTTAGGTTAATAATAATTCTGAATTCCTGATACATTATTTAAAATTTTGAAAAAAGGGGACCATTAAATAGAGTTTGCTAGAGAAAATTTTCTGGATAAAGTGGAAATAAATTTTTTATTCACAAAGTTTATTTGATTATACGCAATTGTTTGTAAAATTTTGGAAATTTCGAAAATTCTGTTTATATTGCCTAGAATTTAATATTTTGGATTCACTAGATGACTAGATGACTATATATTTATAAGAATATATATTGTGAAAAACTATTTCTAAAATTGTTGGTTTACATTATTACACTATATTCTTACAATTTTTTATTAAGGATTAGTTTATATATAAATTTGAAATTAATTTTATGCTAAAGACTTGCACTCATAACGCAAGTCTTATACATAGTTTGAACAGTTCTAAATTAAAAGCTAGTTTTAAAGAACGATTTGTGGAATGCTATCATATTTGGAAACACGTTCTTTTTGTTTGCAAACTAGCCTTTAACTCAAAGATTAGATACTTTTTTTTTAATTTTCTTTTATATTGAAAAATGTTAATTTAACGCGCAGCTAAAGTCTATTTCTTTTGAGAAACTGACTGTATTAAAATTTATCAGAAATTATAGTATTGTATGATCCATTACGCTATTTATGTAATTTGTGTAACAAAAATAAAAAAAAAACTTGAGGATTATTCCGAACATGATAGTGTGGGGCATCGGATTAGATCAACTACAATTCCATTTAGCATAAATGGTAGTCAACATGTATTGAAAATGGTTTTCAAGCTGACAAAGAATTTTAAATTCAGCCCAGCTAAATTCTTAAATAAGGCTGAGGTGCTTTCCTTATTAAAATATTTAAAATACATATGTATTTTTTATTCTATTTTGTAATATTACCTCATTTTTTTATTTTATTTTTTTTTTTTCAATTTTATTATTGTTATTGAAATTGATTTTATCAGGATACCCTTATTAATTTTTATTTACTAAAAATTTCCTTTTAAATCATAATTGCCTATTTTTATTTTTTTTTTTAACTTTTTTTTTTTTTTTTGTAAACATAAAATTTGATATTAGGACAGAAATTTATGTTTTTAATAAGAATTTATATTTTTTGTAAACAAAATAAATAAAATAAAATTGTTATCAGATAAAAAAATATGTATATAGCGCCAAAAAATTCAAAAAAGTTTCTAACTTTACTTGTTGAACAGAAAAATTTTTTTTTGAAATTATTATTATAAAATAAATTGAAATATTTTTCAAGTTAATCTGTCATTTTTTTTTATTTATTTTTATTTTTTTTTTAAAATTTATGACCCAACTAAGAAATTTTTATCATTTTTGTATACACGATTATGTACATAATATTTTCAATAAAACAGTATAAATATGTCAAAAATTTAAAAGTTATTGTTAAATTTTTTTTTTTTTTAATTAAATTATATTAGTTCTCCTAGAAAATATTTCTTCGATTTATATAAAGTTAAAAATATAAATACCTTGATATACCTAGTATTCAGATAATATGACGCCTTCAGTTGATCTATTTTTTCCAAACTTATTTCGATAAATATTAATGATTAAATTTTTATATTTTAGAGAAACTGATTCAATTAGACATTGCGTCGAATAAAACTGGATAAAGTGGCATTTAGGTATGACCATAGCAAATCACAGCTCTTAGAAGTATATGCACATACTTTGAGGATGAAAAGATAGAGACATATATTATTAATTAAACATTTGGTTTCAATTTACAATATTTGCAGTTAAATTTCTCTAGGACTTAATTGGTTCTTCTTATAAAAAACTGATTAAATTTTCTCTCACACTATACTATTGTAAACAAACGATTTTTACCGCCGACAAATTACCGCCGATGTAATGAGAAACTTAAAATTAAATCTCGCTACTTGCAATATTGTCGAAATAAAATCATAATGCCTCTGAATAAAAAATAAAACAATCAATGTTTATTTCAAATTTTAGCCTAGATTTTTTGTTATGAAAATTTTTAGTCCCTGCATTCGTTTTTATAGAAACAAAATTACCAATTAGTTTTTTTTTTTTGAAAAAATATAATTTTTCGTTATAATCAGTTTATTTTCAAAGTTAAAATACTGCAGAAGGTTGCGTTGCCATTACAACATGACGCCTCTGCTTTTTACATAATTTTATTCATCATTCATAATTTCATCATTCATATATAATCCACTCATAATTTCTATATCTACATTGCAGTGATAGTTATATATATTATATATCTCAAAAATTTTTCTTCTTCGAAATCTAAAGCTTCCAAAATAACTTTAAGATACAATTTTTTTATGTTGAAAAAATTAAAAAAAATAAAAATTAAAGTTCTTTCTTCAACACCGACGACGATGTTTCAGTAGTATTTATTATGACATTTTTTAAGCTCATCATAAACACTTTAAAAAAAGAAACAAAACTGTGAATATCATAAATTATTTGATATACGATTTATTTTTATTATCTAACGGATATATTATTTTAAGTATGTATATAAGACACATATAAGATAGATACATTTTCGTTTTGCACGCATATAAATAGTTTTTTTTTATATAAAATTGATAGCTTTGAATGTATTCCAGTGTAACAGGAATCTAAAATAATGTAACAAGTAAAAATTATGCTTTTGCTACACAGAAACTTTGTTTTTTCTTTTGGCTCTTATCAATTTCAAAAATATAATATTCTAACATTAATATAAATGTATGTATATGAACATAGCAATACATATGTACAGTATATTGTATATATATATATATCGTGTAACTTGTTCTTTTATTTTCACATAATACGTACATATTTACAAGTACATATAGTGTGTATGAACAAGTACATGTATAAATAGATTTATTTCCATATAAAAACAAATATATAGAAAATATTGTATATTTATAATATATAATTATATTTATTTAAACTACACACTGAAAAAACAGATTGCTGCAGCAGCAATAATTTTTGATATGTATATAGTTCAAATCGAACTAGTAAAGGATGTCATAGCAAGGAAAAATAGCTAATAGTTTTACTTTTTAATATATCTCTTCATATTTTTTTAGCAATGTTTGTCTGATTAAACTCATATTGTATAAAAAAAACAATAAAAATTATAATTTTCGAATAGCAATTTTTGCTACAATTAATCTGATATACACCCAACTCTTTTTTTACACGGTGGATACGTTCCAATGAAAACCGTGTAATTAAAAAACCGTGTAAAAAAAGACATGGTGAACATATTAAAATTGAGGATATGTTCCACAACTTTAAAAAACCGTGTCAGTTGAAAAACTGAGCTATATCTTGTCCTAAAAACCGTGTAAAAAAAAATATTAAAAACTGAAACAGAAAAAAAATATGAAAAACAGAAATTATATTGGTGAAGGCACAATGAACAAAAATAAACCGTTGAATAAATCTTTACGAATCACCAATATTGAAAATAGATGCAATGCTTGTACACTTAATGTAACTAAATCTTTTAAAAAGCAAAAAATTTTTTCTTCGAAAAAGCTCTCAGTTATGAATACAACTACTTCGTGTTAGAGGACTAAATTCGTGTTAGACGAAATAAATCGTGCAAAAAAAAATTGTTTGATCTTTTTTTGGACCGTGTTATTTCAAAATCGTGTAAAAAAAGACCGTGTAAAAAAAGAGTTGGGTGTATATTTTTGGCCGAGTTATGAATTATGTTATTATTAAAAATGCAATATTTTAGGCACTAGCAATCAGAAAATATTGGAGTTTAAATTATAGCTGATTCTTATACAGCTAATTTTCCAACAAGTTTTTTTTTTCGGTGTCTAAATATTGAACTCACTTCATTCAATTATGTATTTAGTGTTGTAGTACACACAATTTTATTAAAATAAATTATAAATATTTTTGTACTAAAACGAACACATATGGTTGGTTTAAATCGCAATAAAAACTTTAATAATACTATCACTAAAATTCCTGAGCAAAATCCCAAAAAAAAATTTTTTAAATTTTACTAAGCATTGCGTATATGGATGTGAGAAAATCTAAAAAAAAAAATTATTATTGTTACTGATGATTATAAACGATTTTATTATAAATTTTTTTTTTTTTCATTTAATTAAAATTATAGAGATATCTGAAATGTCAATAATTTGAAATGAATGTTTGTAATACATAAATTTTTTCTATTAACAACATTAATAGTATATTATCCAATTATGTTTACTAGTTGTTTGGTTACATATAATGTTGGAGCTTAGAATTAACAATTCGGTCACAATTTCGTTATGGTGTTTAATCGACAAAATTGAGTCCTTGATACTAAGTTATATGAATTGATAATTGATTATCATACCGAATCATTTTCATACAGAATCGCCCAAACATTATCAGAAAGAGTTTTCTTGATTTGAAATTTATGTTCAAGATTAATATTTTTGGAATCTTTATATGTATATTATAATATTTAAGAAAAGAAAAAAATATTTTCGATAAACTTTACTTATTCAGTGTAAAACATAATATCTAAAAATATTTACATTACACTATGTATATATTATATTATATACAAAAATACAAAAAAAATATTATCCTGCCTATACATTATTATTTTTTTTTTTAGTTTAATTTTCTAGCGTGTAATTCTATCATTTGTGGTCTTCTAGAGTTATATATTATATAATTGAGATATATTTTAATGGCTGAATTGTTGCACTGGGACTGTGTAATCTTATGTATTAACTCGATTTCATATGAAAAACAAAACTAGATCATTATTTATTAATAAGAAACAAATTTCTTGGTTATTATAGAATTTTTGATAACTAATTTCTATTAAATAAAAAAAAAATTCTGGTTACTTGGTATATTTTATTTTTACATTACCTATATTTGAGAGCTTCTTAATAAATACTAAAATGTTATAACTTTTTGGTTTATGGTTGTGCTTTTTTCACTATTATTACCATTATTTGAGTATAGTTTAGATTACAACTGAAACCGTAAAAGAAATTTATGTAATCAGGCGTTATAATATACTTTCATCTTGTCTATGAACAAACTTTAAGATAAAGAGATGATCGATCCTATCCTATCGCCATGTACTTTTATTTCCAACTTAGTCATGTATAATTGCGTATAGTTTATATATTTGACGTAATTATACCAAGCCGTTAGAAAAATTTGCTTTTTAGAATTTTTTTTTTGTGTACGTACATTAAACAAAAGTTATTTTTAAAATTATATGCCAGTACGTAAAGCGTATGCATTAGAAACATCATAAATATAGGAATTTAGGTATTTATTTATAAATTTTATGTACAGTATTGTCTATAAAACGTACAAAAAAAAAATAAATAAAAAATTACAAAATAATGTACAAAATCTCAAGGCAACCAACTTTTACTTTCCTCATTATCTTCAATGTTGCACAAAATATTGAAAGAATATAATTTTGTTGTTTAATGTTTTTTTTTGGTACAAAACAAAAAAAAAAAAAAAGATTCATTTTTTTTTAATTTTTGGACAATTACTTTGAATAAGCGATATTTTATGTACATATACATTTTTGATAATTACTAGAATTATTTTATTGGAGAATTAATATTATATTCATTCAAAAAATTTAATAAAATTATATTTAATATGATAAATAATTGGGTTATCGGGTTAAAAGCTTGAGCATGATATCATTTTGCATCTCAAACTCATTTGGGCTATAATTTCTTTCAGCACACAAAAACCAGATATTGAAGAAATTCATTGCATACAAAAGTTTGCATTATAAATGCATTAATGCAATAAATTCTAAAATAAATAAAAAAAACTCATATGCCTAAATAAAAAAAAATTTATTAAGTATATTCTGTAAAACCATGACATAAATCGTTTGTCTTAAACAAATCATATGTGTTCATTATCTTAATTGTAATATCTATTTTTTATTAATAATGTAAAAGAGATTATACTGTTGTTATGATGTGTTGTACATTTAGCATAAGCATGTGAAATTACTTTTATGATATAATTATAAATTGAAAAATTTTATATATTCAGTGCAATGGAGAGCTTTAAATTAATTATGCAAGAAGCTTTACATTATTATTATTATTATTATTATTATAAAATCTACAGAATTGCATTGTTTAAATATAGAAATTCTCTGAATTTGATATTGACATTGAAAGCTTTCTGAGAAAATGTTATTATTATTTAATATTGTATAAAATTCATTGCAATTAAAATAAAAGTATATAAATAAATATATATTACAGACGCGAGATGTTATTTTATTTATAATTTTCAAGAAAAAATATTGTTCAGATATAGACATCAGACATAAAGATATTAGATATATAGAAGAAAAATAAATTTGGCGCCTGACTTTCTTTGGTCGTCGATTAATAAAAAAAAATTCTTAAAAATTAAAATAATTAAAAATTTATTTGAAGTGTAGATTGATAAATTTTAGTTTGATTCTAAGAAGCTTACAATATAATTATTAGATTCTGGATAGAAAATAAAACAAAGTTAAAATTCTTTAAATGTCTTAAATTAGATGCTATCTTATATGAAATATACCTAAATATCTTAAAATTTGCGAAATACAACTATACAATAAATAACTACTATTTACTTATCTAGATTTTTAGAATTATTTAATTCTGGAACTTTATTTACGCGCCACTCGCCGCCGCTTAGTATTTTCCTAAAATTTAATAGTTTAATTATACAGAACATTGTTGCAGTTTTCACCTTTTGTTCTGTGCAGAGATTCATGGAAATTTTAAAATGAATATTCAAAATTTACAGTTAAACATAAAATGTTACAAAAAAAAAAGAAACACAATACATATAACTTGGAATATTTAAGCTATTATAGAAGTAAGAATCATCTTTACCTCTCTATCCGCATATTCATATATATATATATATTACCTACATTAGATGAATGTTGGACATTGAAAATAATAATAACATCGGATTTAAAACATTATGAAATTTGTGATGCATAACTATCTATAGTACAATTAAGTTTTATTTTAAATTTTAAAAATGCATCATCTTTTTAGAATTCTGAGACGACTCTGCCATAATATAATTTAAAATGAATATTTATTATAAAGACCATTTATGAAATTTCAAAATATACCATTTAATACTAATACAATGCTATAATATGTTTATTTCTGATAAAAGATCTTCTAAAGTCGCAAACAAAATTCAAATCAAAAATCAGGATATTTGAAAATATAGTCAAAAGTGAGAATAATTTATGAACTTAACTTCACTAACCTAGATTTTATTAAAGGTTAATAGCTTGATATTTATGTACTATTTTATACATATCATTAATGTAAGCATTATAGTACTATGTAGAATTGCATTGCATCGTTATTAGGTTACTAATATAATCTTCTATACTCACAAACCGATGCCAAAAAAAAAATTGAAATTTTAAGCTCTGTAAAGTATACTATCATGATGATTTCCGAATCAATATGGGATAAATTGACACAACGGGTTTAATAACAAATGTATATTACATTTCTAACCTCTATACATTATAGATTTACATATATTTACTTTATCCCGCTTTTACACTTTTTAATTTTTCATCGTAAAAAGAAAAATTCTCATACGATATTTTACAAAGTTTTTTTTTTTAATTTTTATTTGTAAATTTCATTACATTAAAATCAAAAAAAAAAAAAAAAAACGAGAATGCATATAAAAGAATATTATTTTCAGTAATATTCTCTTTGAAAACTGCATAAGATTTTTTATTTTTTTTTTTTGAAATCGAATAGATAAAAAACATCATAAATAAAACTATATATTTTGTGTACACATAAAAGATACTTTAGTAGTGGATTATTTTCCTATTTTATAATATATACAAAATAAAATATGAAACCTCCAATTATATATGTCGCTATATATATTTTATACTGTTTTGGAATTTTGCTTATTTCAGTTGCAATAATATGCATTTGACATGTGCATGTAATGCAAACTCTATATGCAGTGTAATTTTTTAATAATTTTTATTAACTCTATAAATGAATTTAGAAAAAAAAAAATTTAAATACAGCACAATACAATATTTATATATTTTTATTTGTTAATAACTGAATTTAATTTAAGGTCAACTATCAACATAAAAATGTTTTAAAGGATTGTCTGCTTCCGTTGAAGGTCACTTTATGGCGCACCCGCGACGGACATTTATAGAGTTTTTATTTCTAATTTTCAGTCCATCATTGCTTTTGCATCGCATTCCATTTAAACATTCTACTTTGAAGTCGTCTTTAGGATAAGGATTCAGTTGGGTTAGATAACATCCTCCATAAAATGGAGGATGTTATCTAACCCAAGCTTAATCAAACTTCAAACGGCAATTATAATATGATATTCAAATAAATTTATTAAATATCAAGAACTTTCAATAGTACGGAGGGAATGCAGTATGATTCAATTTTTTTTTTGTTTTTAATTTGAGAATTGAAATATATTAATTAAAAAATCCTTTTAAAAGTGAGTAGATAATTCTTTTAAATCATGGCAATTTGAGTGCTTACATCCTTTACCAATTCACAAAAAAAACCATTTTTCGAGAAATTAAATTTTGATATACTTAACAAAAAAACACACACACAACATCTATTTATTGATATTTGCTTTCTTTTGTGAAGTCCACAACCAAAAAATATTTATGTAAAAAAAAAATTTTTTTGCTGCCAGCATAATACACTGGAATTAACTCTGTAGATCACGTAAAATATTTTTTTTTTTTTGTTATTTTATGTTAGAAAAATGAAAACCATTTAAATAACACGCTCTTTTAATAATAAAAAAAAAAAAAAAGTTAAAACTAAAGGTATGAAAATGCATTTAGCTATATTAAATTTTTAACAGTAGAAAATGGAAAAATAATAAATGTTATGGTTACTTTTTTTTAACTTTTATTTTTTTTTTTTTTATTTTTTTTTTTTAGGGACATGAAAGAAGTTCGTTAGTTTTATTTTTTTTATTTTTTATTTTTTTTTCTCAACATAACAGAACTAACTATAAATGAGGAGAATGAACTCGCAAAAATATACATAACTTTTTTTATTTTATTGTTTTTCATTATTTAAGTTCATGTTATGTTTTTTTTTTGTTTTTCATTTATCTGACGATTCATATTATAATTATTATTTGTGTTTTTTTTTTTTTGTAAACATATAGATACTTAATACATGAATTAATGTTATAACTTGTTTTTTTTTTCTCCTTGGCTGTTGTAACAACGATCTGACATATTGCTTTAGGTTAATTACGAAGATATTCGACTTTGTCCTTCAACCAATTTTTTTTTTTTATTATTATTTTGATAATAAAAATTACTATTTTATATATTTTAGTTTAAAAAAGCATAGTTTATTTCAATGCAGAAAAAAAAGTAAGCAAAGTACTTTGAAGCTTTTAGTATTGGACTCCAAAGTTTAAAATACCAACTTCATAAATAAAGATGCATTCTAGAAATTCTTAATTCAATAATATTTTGATAACTACTTTAAATTGAAAAAAATATTAATTTCCTCAAAACATAACTTTACTTCCTATAATTTTCATTTTATATATATACATAAGAAATTTTTCTGTTGTCTTATCTTAAATGTTCTCGATACACAATATATAGAATATAGATATATAAATTCAATACATATAAAATAAATAAATTTCGGAAAATTACCATAATGATATAATGTAGCATAAAATCATAAATGAGAATTTTTTTTTTTTATATACATTTGAGAATTATAGAAGGAAATATAGCTTCAAGTCAATCTGAACAGAAAAAGCAAAAAAAAATAAGCTAAAAAAAAAAACTTCTACTTTTTTTTTCGGTTGTGGAAAATTATTTTCTATTTTCAATTCTTTGCAAATAATTTTCAATATAATACGATAAATAAATATTTTATGTATCGACTAAACATAAGTTATATGCTTCCACAAGGACTAGCATAAATCAAATATTAAAAAAAAAAATAAGAAATGAGAAAAAAAAAATTAAACAAAAAAACTTGAAGAAGATTTATATCTTTTCTTGTGGAATGCCTGGAAGGTTATTCTGTTGGTCCTTTCACGATGGTTATTCTTATTTTCTTTTATTTATTTTTTGTTCTTTTTTTTTTCTTCAAGACCATAGGTATTAAAATTTTCAGATCAAAGAAAATTTTAATGACTTTCAGAGTGTATATCTCTATTAGACGGATTAGGATCAATAAATCGATTGGTTTACTTACACTATGAACAGTTGCTAAAACTTAAGTGATTTGAAAAATATCGCTATATTGTCAATTGAAGATATTTAGAGAAAATAAATAAATAATTAAACAAACTAACAATGATTTAAAATTTAAACAGAAACATAGATATTCTTAGAAATAATTTAAATTTCACGAGATCTTGCTCGAACCATTAATACGAACTGTGAAAGAATATTTTCTACCTGTTTTAAGGACATTATAAGAAAATATAAAATTTTATCAAAAAAATCATTATGTTTTATGCTTACAGAGCATAATAAGGAATGTCAAAAAAAAAACAAAAAAATTTGTTCCCATCAAACTTTTGAAATTATCTACGTATTATTCGACAAATTATTTAAGTTCTTCTTTATAATTTTTTCAATATTTTTTTTTTTTTGCCGTACAAGTACAGTATATCAGTTAAAAAAAACCAGTAGTCAAAATCCTTGGGGAATTTTCTTTTTCTTTTGCTTATTTTTTTTTTTTTTTTTTATAAAAATAAGGTCAACATTTTTATAAATTCTATACTATGTGTACTCAACTTATATAAATATACATATATTTATTTTTATTTAGAAGATTATATGTTTTTATTTGTATGTACTATATTATATTGTGTACATACATTTATGTATATATTTTTAAGTTAAAAAAAAATAAAAAATTAAGAATATTTCATAATTTTCTTTAAAAAAAAAAAAAAATCTGCTTTTAAAAAATCATCATTTCTTATAATTAGAGAGCGGAATTTCGTGCAGTCAAAATCTGAAAACGTGCAATTTAAACCTCAAAACTTGCAAAAACGTGCAATAAAAAATTTGAAAACCTAAAATCCTGTAGGTAAATCGAAAACAAAAATATTTAGGAAATACAATTTAATAAAACGATTTTTTTTTTTGCAAAGTATAGCGGCTGTTTTGTTTTTATCATATACGGCGCTGCATCACTAATAAAAAGTAAAATTTTATCTTGAAACATAGAGTTCTTAAAATAAGCTCCAAAAAAAAATTTTTTTTTTGTTCAAATAACTTTATAGCAATAAAAGAAAAAAAAAAATAAATAAAAAAAAAAATTTAAAAACAACGTTTTTATAACGGAATAAAATAACTAAAAAGTAAAAAATATAATCAGATAATAATTGATAACATCATACCGATTTCCCTGAAAATTAATTCTCACGAAAAACGTGGGGCGCGTGTGATAAACGATATTGATAAAAATGTTAAATTTTAGGCTCCCCACGCTTTTCGTGAGAATTAATTTTCAGGGAAATCGGTATGAGGTTATCAATTATTATCTGATTATATTTTTTACTTTTTAGTTATTTTATTCCGTTATAAAAACGTTGTTTTAAAATTTTTTTTTTTATTTATTTATTTATTTTTTCTTTTTTAATCTTATTTGAATCGAATTAAGCCATAAATAAAAACATAAAATTTTTATATCTATTTTACATATGCTAAAGCTATGAAATCCTAAATTTCTAAATTTACTTTTTAGCCTCCTCCCCGGAGTCCTGGGACCACAGATGGGGGCCCTGCGATATCCAGTCTTTAATCCAGGTATTTCGATCCAACGCTATAACATTTTATCGGAATATACGAAAATTCAAAAACCGGCTTCTAAGATAGCCCCCCCATCGGGGCCTTGGATCAAAATTTCTAATATTCTATAACCATCTCGGATCCCAATTTTCAAGCCTTTATCTCATCTAGAAGTGCCTGAAAAATTGATTACAAAATTTGTACCGAACAACAAAGTGAATAAAAACGTTTTAATAAAAATTATTATTCAAACATACATACTTTACATATTTTTTTTTAAATTTTATTAATTTTATAAATAATTGTTTCCAAAAACTTTAAAACGTGCACTGTTTTGCAAAAAAATCTAAAACGTGCAGTTTCGTGCAATGTACCCCAAAACGTGCAATTTCGTGCAACAGAAAATGGGTCTCAAAAAATATCATTTTACAAGATTCGGATAGATCTTTTGGTTCTAACCCATTCTAAATGCCCAAAAAAAAGGTGCAATTGCACGGAATTCCGGTCTCTACTTATAATCCTTAGAATAATTTTTTCTTCTTCATCTTTTTCTTCTTTTTTTTTTACAAAATACTTTAGGGGAGCAAGTTTAATCCTTTCAAGTAGGATAACTCTTCACAATAAAAATTTTTTTCTGAATATTTAAAGTAAAAGTCAGTTGTAGGCTCTATATTGTTACATAATTAGTTTATGATATAAGCAACATAATTATGTTTTGTATTTTAGTTAGATTGGAAAGCATGTGCGTAAGAAATAGAGAATAGGCATAAGCGCAGGTCCTAAGAATGGAATTTCTATCCAATTTAGTTAAATAATGAGACAAACACTGTAATTTAGAATTTCTAGCTGTGTGTTACCGGGCCCGAAGTCATAAAGCTCGGGGCCACTGCATTTACTTATGATTGCGGCTTTAAGATACACCATAAAACAATTTTCTAATTAATGTTGTTTATAACAAAATGTTTATAATTTTTTAAGCATATTTTTTTTTTTTTTATTTTCGGATATAAAATTCTAAATTTGTGTAAAAATTTTTACGCACGAAATATTTAATTAAATATTAGAAGAGTATAATGTTATTTTGTTAAAAAAGGATTCCGTTCTTGTTTGTTTAATTTTAATAAAATTTCCTCTTTAAATTTACTTTAAAAGGAAAACGAAAAAAAAAAATAAAATTTATGAAAGGTATTTAACATAATTTCATTTATGTTTAAGGATTTTCATTTTTTTTTTGGATATATATATAAAATATAATTATATATATACATTTGTTTTTTGTTTCTTAATGTGTGGAAATACTTTTAAGCTTTTGATTTTGATAATTATAATTAATTTAATTTTTATTTATTTTTTCAAAAAAATTTTTTTTTAACTTTATGTTTTTTATGTAGATTTCATAATCGAATTGTATATTTTGCTCGAATTTTGAAAAAAAAAATAATAAAATAATAATAATAGAAAAATTAAATTCCTTTCAAAATTAATGAAAATGGCAGAAAAAAATTCTTAACTCTACCAAATTTAAATAGGTATAGATATAGGTATAGGTATGGGTATAGGTATAGGTATAGGTATAGGTATAGGTATAGGTAAATTTCGATAAATATGAAAATTAATGAAGTTAATTAAAGAATTTCAATATTGCACTCATTTAATTTTCCGAGCTTTTTTCTTCATTATACATTAATATACACTTAGAAATTATTTCATAAGATTGTTTGTTTTTTTTTCTTTTCTTTATATATAGGAAAACTCTATAATGTATACATACATAATTCATTTTTATAATAATAATATTTTTTAACCTCTAAAAAATACATTATAAAACTTTTGGCGCCAAAAAATGTTTTTAAATTTTCAATAAAATTGGCGATTTGATGGTAAATGTTTTATTACATAAGATACTACTATATATATATATTATACATAAATATCGTTGTTTTTTTTTCCAAATCGATATAATAAAAATAAACATTTCTAACATTTTAGTTTTTCCATATATTATATATTTATAATTATATTTTATTTAACCATATATTATATTTTAATTTTCCCATTATAAATTGAAGACATATTTTTCAAATAAAATATAAAAATTATTTGAAAAAAAAATATATATGTACATTTCTGCAAATGCAATATTGCAATATATATATAAATCTAACATGTATTTACAAACATGTAAATTATTCCGTATAAAACTTCTCCAAAAAAAAAAAAAAAATAGCAAGAAAATCAAGCTTCTCGTTAGCCGGTTTCCTTATACATACAAAAAAAAAATAGTAAAATAAAACCTTTCTGAACTTTAAAAAAAAATAAAAATAAGAAAAATAAGAAAAACAAATGAAATGAAAAATCTTCAGACTTAATATCTTCAAGTATCATGATAATATTTTCAATTTGAAAAATAACAACAAAATAATGTAAATAACCTCGGAAATTATTTGTGTACATTTTTCATAAATAAATTTAGCCTTGAATTACAAAAAAAAAATTCAAAATATATTTATTTAATACGCTGTACGCATTATCTGGAATGCTGAAAAATTTATTGTCACACCATTTAGTGTGTATATATAATATAGAAGAAATCGCATAAATCCAAAAAAAAATAATAAGAGTACTTTATATGAAATACATAACAATGATATAAATTAAGGTTCGTTTTAAGAAAATATACTATCTACGTACATCATCTTACATAAATTCGATGAACATTAATTTTTTTTCCCCCGTTTTGAATAATAATTTTAAACTATACTTAAGACTAGAAAATTTTGTTTTTTGATTTCTAAGTTTTCGACTTTCTACCATGTTTTAATTAAATATACTTATTGAAATAATTTTAAAATCAAAAGAAAGATGCTTCTTAAATTATCAAGTTAATATTATTAAGGATTTTATTTCGATAATTTCTAGTCGTTTTTGAGATACTTTGTTTAAAACTCTTAATTATAAGTTTTGACAAAAGAAAAAAAAGCTTTACTTTCCATGCATTATTTTAAGAAAAATAAATAAAAACCGAAACAAGGAAAAATCAAAATATACAAAAAAAAAAAAAAAAATTAAAGCTTTTAAAATCTGACCTTGCTTCAAGCAAATTACTTTGTACAAATATTTTGTTGTTTTTATGTCACGATGATGATTTAAAAAAAAATAAAAATCTAAAATCTAAAGTAATTTTTTATTTGAATTTTTTTTTTTGTTATTTATTTATTTGACTATACTTTAATTTATATAGATTTCACAGAATAAGCTCTTTTTTGATACTATTATATTATAATATATAGGATGTATATGCATATTTATTTCTTCTTTAAAAAAATTTACGTCATAAATATAAACGAATAAGTACTTTTAACAATAATAATATTTTAAATACGTACATCGTTCATATTTATTATATATGTATATTATCTATGTACACACTATTTATATTAAAATTATAATAATGAATTTCTTAAAAAAAATAATTATTCATAGGAATTTTTGGAAAATAAATTTAGTTTTCCGGTTCAATATTTTTATTATATTCAATTTATATATTATTCTTACAAAATTATGAATAAAAAAAAAAAGTCTTAGCTATCAAATTTTAAGAATCAGAATGAACATTAGAAGTGATGTCATGATTTGAAAAAAAAAAAATGTATATATTTATATAATTTATGTTGAACAATTGAACATAAGTTTGTTTGTTTGTATTTATATAATGTCGGATTTATGTCTTTTCATCAAGAAGGTCGATACAATTATTATGAAAATTATAATTTCTGATTAAGAATAATTTTTCTTTTGAATTTTTGTTATAATGAAATTATTTTCAAATACCTAGATAAAGTCAAAATTATAGCAATATTGATTAGAGTAAAAACGTTTTGATACCCTTAAAGACCAATGGACCCATTTGGAAAAATTTTCTTAAATCAAGGTATTGTAATTTTGTTTAATTTTTTTGATTAAAATCTTTTTTCACCTTCAAATCATTAAATTAATTTTCTTATGTTCATTGTGAAATATTTTGTTAAACATTTAAGTATATAATATAAGCATCTCAAACATTTATGGGCTCTACATTACAATAAGATTTCAAAATTTCAATATTTAACTTATATAATAAAATATATACAAATAACAATGTAAAAATCATTTGATTTCATAATAAAATATATTTTATAAGACGAAATTATAAACTTATGAAGTATACAATTTAAGTACCTACGTAATATCTTAAATGTGTATACTTATTTATATTGAATAGTATAATAGTAAATTTTAATTAGCTGAACTAATGTACATTATACGATTTATTTGATTTTATTTAATTAAAAATAAAAATAAAAATTAAACTTCAATCAAAATTTGTACATTTTTCTTGTTGTATAAAAATAATCGTTAGGTATTAAAAAAAAAAAATTAAAAAAAAAATATTACATTTTATATCAATTTCAAATCATCATCAAATTAATAAAACTAATAAATTGGGGGGAAAAAAAATCTTATTATTACTCAACATTTTAATAGGTTTTTTTTTCTAACAATTTTTTTAAATATACATAATTTTTTTCTTTTTAACAAAAAAAAACATTAACTATAATATTCGTAATATAAATCAATAATATTAATTTTTATTATCGTCTTTGGACAAAACAACTGTTTATGACGTCATTATTAGTAAATATTATTTAATGTTTATTTATGTAAATAAAAATTTAGATAAAATAAAATTAAACAACGTCAAACGTTAAAGTTTTACATATTTTTTTTTTTTCATATTATGGAAAAATAATTATGAAAATAAAAAAATAAATTGTGTGTACACACTGCTGCACATATACGTTCAATGTGTACATAATAATATTAAAAATAAACTAGTTTGACTGGTATTTTTCCGATCAGTTATTCTGATCAGTGCAATAATTGTTTTGTTGTAATTACTTTTATATTATGTAGTTTAGTTGTATGTAGTATATTATCTTATGCTTTTTTATTCAGTCATATGCTCACTTTTTTTCTTTTTTTTTTTCAAGGAAGATATAGAGATAAATAATAAAAAAAAAAAAAAAAAGAAATGATAAGCACATCAAAATAAACATAATAAATCTTATGTGACATTATGTATATAATGATAATGTAAAAAAATTTCCAAAAAAATTTAAAAAACCAATTAACTTATTAAAATCACAACATTGGTAATATTATACCATTCAATAATGCTAAGGGTTCAAAAAAGAAGATGTAAAGCCATTTTTTGTAAAAAGTCAAGTCCATTCTTGAGCTTTGACAATAGATGAATCTTAAACTTATATTTTATATAAACAAAAAATTTAAAACTATCAAATAAAAATTTATATAAATTTTTACTATATTATATTGATTTCAAAATTATTATTTTTTAAATAAAACTATATACAGAAAAAAAAATATATACCTACTTTCGATTCACTGATTTTTATGAATTATTATTGAAAACATAAGAAGATGCAATTATTTCCTATGAAAAAATGATATATACAAAACATAGACAAATACATATCGATGTATAGTATACCTGTTATATGTTTGCTATTTGATGTACAATCGAAATTTACCGTATTTCGAAAATTATTAGGTACATGACTTTTTGAAAAATGGTATAATTTTACTTTTAATTTTTTTTTTTTTAAATATAATAAATAAATTGTATATACATGCAGTACATTTATATATTTTCCACTTTACGATTTCAAAATATTTCTTAGGGTACCTACATGTATTTTTTTTTTTCTAAATATTTATTAAAATATACAAATCCACACAAAAAAAAAAAATTATTAATACAAATATTTGTTAGATTATTAGATTGAAATTGTTTCAAATGACATTATTCTAATAAAATCTATATAGAGCAAAGTTAGTAGTTTGTCCACTTATGAATTTAATGTTCATAAAATAGTCATGGACTTTAACTGATATCGTCTGGTTCTATTTCCATAAAGTGAAATCAATCAAGTTACGAAATCTTAATTTTAATAATCCTTTCTTAAAAATAATAAAAAGAATATTCTAACACTGTGATTGTGACTATAGGCTTTCAATTTTATGGGGAAAAAAAATTAAAATTATTTCTGTCAAAAAAAATTTTCAACTTTCAAAAATGTCTTTTATATCCGTTATATATAGCGTAGCATATTTTTTTTATTTTTTGCATAAAATTCTTCTGACAATATTATGTGGATTTTTTTTTTGTGTTTTTTTCTTTCCTATTTCGTTTCATACTGACTGCAATTGTTTTTTGTTGTAATGAAAATATATGTATAGAAAATAATAATCTTACCTACAACACTATACGTACCTACTACCTCTAGGTTTTGATTTTAATATATATTTTTTTTTCTTTTAATTTTTCAATTTATTTTTCATATTGTTGTGTACATGAAAAAAAATAAAAATTATAAAAAAATTATAAAATAATAATAATAATAAAAATAATAATAATAATAAAAATAATAATAATAATAACAATAATAATAATATTAATAATTGAAAGAAAAAAAGTATGTTGTGATAAAGCATGGGGATTTCTTTTTTCTTTCAATGTACATATAACTATTTTTATATATTTTTTTTTGGAAGCGTTCCGGTTTTATTTTGATTATTTTATCTTTTTTTTCATTTTTTTTTTTTAATTTTTGTTTATTTTAAGTTTGTTTTTATATTTTATATGCATGAAGACGATTTTGTATTAGAAAGTGATTTGAAGTCGCATTTTGTTTTTGTTTTTTTTTTTTTTTAATATTATTTCATCTAGTCATGTACATTTATGTATATAATTGTATACTATTTTATGTACATTACAAGAAGGTTTTAAAAATTTACCTAACAAAGTTTTTTTTTTTGTTAAACTAAATCTTCATTGAAGAAACGAAATTTTGAAATTTCATTGTTTATTTCCGGTAAAAATTGCAAAATAAAAAATTAAGAAAAAAAACTTTAATTGGACTGAATTTTTTTTTGTATCTTGTTGAGTATCTATGAATCTAGTTTTATCTTTTTCTTCTTTATAGTAGTAGTATGAACTATGGTTTTGTTTTAAACAAATCGATACTGACATAATTATTAAATTAATCAAAAATTTATTTTTTAAATAACCAAAAAAAAAAAGAAGATTTTAATAATATTTTTTCTGAGCTAAAGTTTTATATATCAAATTTATAATCGACCAACGTTGACGTTCACAGTTAATTTTTATTATTGTATCTTATACAAAATAAGTCATACAACTTTACTATTTGTTGTCTAGCATTAAGGTACTATTGTATGGCTAATTTTCTATAGGAACTCCAAATATGTTATTCCTAATTGTTTGTGTTTTGCTGACAGAAGTTGTTCCACAATTAACAATTTATTTTACCAATTTTGTGTGAATTATTTAAATTTTCTCAATTTTTCTGCCACAATCCTAGTATTCATATTCTTACGTATGCTATTAAGTTCCTAATGACCAATTCAGTAGGAAAATAATGAATCTTCCAAGTGAAAAGTACTTGGAAATTCACACAAACAAAAGTGGTAAAAATTAAGATTAAGGAACAATTGGGTTTCACCTCGAAATAAAATTTTGAACATATAGTAAAAAAATATGCCAAACCTGGTCAATTCGGTTAATATTAAAGCTTCTAGATATCCAAAAATTTCATGGTTTATATGTTTTTAATGCGCAAATATTTTTTTTACTTCCCTACCTGCTTTCTGGATTTTAAAATTATTAATCTCAAAAAAAAAATATATATATATTAGTTAGTCAAAAATATATATATTAATTAGTCACAACCTGAACAAAATCATAATTATATTTTTAATTTCAAGTCATGAATATTATTTATAAAGAACAATATTTTTTTGCATGCATAAATGTTGACAAATTTATAATTGAAATAGTGTTTTTCCAATATAGATACTTACTTACGTAGTTAATATACGTAATAGTTTCTCATTAGAATTTAATAACCACAACAATAAGAAAAATAAAGTAAATAAAAACAAGATTATCGCAAAAAAAAATATATCTTTTTTTTTAAGGTAAACCGGATTTATAAAATACACTTTCGTTTAATTGCCCTTTTGAAGCAAAAAAAAAAAAAAAACAAAATAAATACAGAATAATATGAAAAAAAAAAAATACCCCACACCTAATTACCAAAAATAAAAACCCGAAAAAAAAAAATATATACTGAAATAAATTTTTCAGCATAATAAAACGGTATTTTTCATCATCAATAATCGCATAAAAATATCTTTAAGATAATGACAGCGAGAAATAAAAAAAAAAAACACAAAACTCAACAAAATTTTTACAAATTTCTCAATTATAATTTTCACACAAACTTACTTAATTCTCTGTAAGCTTCACATTTACTACTTTAGATATTATTTGTTAAAATAAGATACAAAAAACTTTGAAAATTTTGATTAAAAAAAAAGTTTTTAAGAGAAATATTTAAATTTTGAAAATATTAGGATTCTTGAAAACTGAAAAAATTCTCTTCAAAACCAGATTCGAATGTGTTTGTAACGTTTTTATGTATAGGTTTAAAAATCTTTAAATGAATTTGTGAGCAGTTAAATGTGTTAGTTTAGTAGAAAAAAAAGATAACTCTTAAGAGATAAACAAATTAAGAGACAAATTGAAAAATTCAAAAAAATAAATAAATAAGAGATAAAATTAAAACCAAATCAATAAATGAGAATTTTCTGCAAACAAAAAAAATTAAGAAAAATACAAAAATGAAATCACTTTTCACATTCTCCCCGACTAATTTAATAACTTTGAGAATTTATTGCCTTCAGATACAAAAAAAAAAAACAAATATTCATTGACGCTAGAAACAGATGAAATTTTGATTAAATTGATTTTATGAAGAACCTTTTTTTTTAATCAAGTACAGATTTTTATTATTTTTTTTTTTTTTTTTGTCTCACCCCAGGTATTTCAAAGTGTGATCTCATAATTAACTTATCAGTAATGGTTATTGTCTCTCAGTCAAAAGTATTATTCAGATATAAAAGTAATATTGAAAGGCGCCTTTATTTCACAATCAATTTGATTTTGAAATGAAGTATTCTTTGAATTTACAGTAAAATTATATCTGATTAAAATATTTCCAAATCGAAATATAACTATCGATTAAATATTTGCTCTTGATTCTATATAAAGCTTGAAAATATCTGTTATTAAGATATTCCCTAACAGTATGCAACTTACATTATAATATAAAGATTAATTTTAATCCGGGCAATTATTAACTAATTTTTCCTAAAATTTATTAATTCTGATGAAAATTAAAGATATAAAATCATTACGCTCCAACTGAAGAAGTTAGTTTTCGTATCATTTTTAAATTATATATTTAAAAAAGTATAATTAAACTGATTGCTTTATAACTTCCAATTCATTATAAATTCATTTTTAGTTTAAAAAAAAACTCATATTTTCAATGAGAAGAAAAGTCGAGAGAAAAAATTTTTCCAAAATCTTATCTAAATGTCATTTATTCTAAAATCAATATGAAAATATGGGTAAAAAATTTAATATACAAAAAATATACGTACCTACATACAAATATATATATTTTTGTTGCTTCGAAAATTTAATAAAAAATTAAAGATTTCCATTTAAATAATTTATCAAAGAAAAATAAATTGTTTTTAGAATTTTTATAAAATGTGTAGAATAACTGAGAGGGGAATATTGTTAGGGAAAAAAGAAGAAAAAAAAAATAAATAAATTTTATTTACAGAAGGAAAAAAGATATATGTACATATACATAAGTATAACGTTTACGAAGAATTTTATATTTTTTATTTGTTTGATATTTCTTCTTCTTCTTCTTCTTTTTTATGTTTGAATAATATGTTGGGGCTATTTTTTTAATACATATTTTGGCTTTTTGTGTGATTATCATTTTTTTTTTTTTTAAATAATTATAAAACTTTAATAACGTTATTTTTATTTTGTTATTAATTTGATAAAATTATGTTCGATTATTAAATTTTTATTTCCATAATAAAAGAGCGTTCGAGGTGAAATTATTAGCATTTTTTTTTTAAATCTTGTCTTGTACTATATAAAAGAGATTCTATATTATGTATAAAAAGTTTTTTTATATAGGCATGAACTTAGGCTTAGTGTAATTGAATTAATAACTAAATGGTTATTGAAAATAAAGAAATAAATGTTTGTATTTTAATGCTCTCAAAAAAAACTAGAAAAGCCATTTAATAAGTTATTATTAAAAATAAAGAAATAATATTTCCAAAGAAGAAATTTCTTGATATTTGTCTATCATTAATATGCGCAAAAAAATATGTGTAGGTAAAAACAAATTTAGAGATAAATCATTTTATTTATAAACTAATTAAGACTTTTATCATATAATAGAACAATTTTCTTTAATTCATACGACTATGTATATTTTTTGAAGCAGATATTTTACAAATAATACATTGAAGCTTTAGTTACGAACCTCATTTCCAATAATTTTTACTATTCCCAGCAAATCTTTAAGTATCTGACATTCTTGTTCCAATAATTTCAATTACATTCTACGTTCGAACCCTATTTTTTTTTTATGTTATACATAATGCTAAATATAACTAAATGCGTAAGTTATCTTCACAAATCGCATACTTATAAGAAATATCTGAACATAATATCCAGTGACATTTTTTTATTTTTTTATTTTATCAATGACAAGGTATTTAACAAACGTTTAATTATTGTTGTTCATAAAATTAAAAAAAAAAACCCAAAAAAAAAAAACAAAAAACAAGGCAATTAATCTTAAACAAAAAATAAAAATAAATTAAATAAAAATTAAAATCAGATTTATTTTTCTTGTATGCATAATTAAAGCAACAATTTGGTTTTACACAATCATACTACACTTTTAATTTTCGATTGATTAAGAAAAAAATAAAAAAAATAAGAACAAAATACATTGTAAAGCAAAACATGTAAAAAAAAAAAGAAAACAGCCAGCAATGCTTATTCACATATTTTTTTTTATTTTTTTAAATTGTCCATTTTTAACTTAAAAATAAAAAGTACAATAAAATATCTAAAAATAAAAACTGTTTCATAAGTATATAAAATAAAATGACTAAATGTTTCTAAGAGTTTTATTTTGCTGCCACCGACAAATAAATATTTTATAGAATTATTGAGGACTCTTGGGAATTGAAAATTTGATAATTGAAAATTTGATAATCTCACGAAATAAAGACCCTACTTCCACCGCTTCAAGTATTTCCACTCCAAACACCTACAGCTTCAACGTCATACTTTGGGGATTCGTTTTCAGTTCGCACCTCGCTAATGAGGAATTATCTCCCAGCAAAATTATATCCGAGTGCTGGTTTCCAAGTACTGGTATTCCGACTCGTGATTTGGTAGCTATTAAAAAAAAAAGCGAAAAATTCAACATTTTTTGCTAATCAGATGGTAATCTGACATTTTCGATGCTTTATATGCGACATTTAATCAATTTTTATCTTCAACCTCGGATTGCGAGTGCTTATTTACGATAGGAGCAAAATAAATGATAATGTAATAATAGGACAAACGAAGAGAAATTCAGAAAATATTATTGTTCTCAGTAATTTAATTTAAGTTCCTTTTTTTTTTTTTATTTTACGAAAATGTCGTTTGTATTAAAATAAATTCAACAAAAACTTTTTATTTTTAATCAAATAATAATAATGTGAAGGCAATTAAATAAGAGGCGCGATACTCAGCGGGTTAATCTGAAAAATTAAAAAAAAATATATATATATAAAATAAAAATACTATTAACTGAGTGCGTGTAAAAACGCACAAAGCGTAACCAGCAAAATAAAATAATATTACATTTTTTTTTTCTACATACATAATATATGAAAAAATAAAATTATTGTAGATATTTTTTTTTTATTTTTTTTTTTTCAATTCAATATGTTTATTTTTATTTTTAATCTATTTTTATAGTTAAAAAAAAAAATTACACTTTTTCAATATCTGTACAATAATTCAAGTTTTTTGTTTTTTTTTTCTTTTTCCTACAAATACTTTCCGTTTTCTTGTATACTTTTATATATATATAGTTATTTTATATTACAATCTTATACCACAAATGTTATATAATCCAAATAACTATAAGTGGAAAAACTGCAGCATAATAAAATTTTGAAAAATCATTCCAAAGCTTCGATTGAAAATATTACACAGATAAAATGAATGACTTCGACATCGTCAGTATGAAACCCAAATGACGGGCTAAGTTTCTACACTTTGATGTCAAAATTTGAAATAAATCATTTTAAAATCTTTATCCGATTTCTAGGAGTCTTTGCTAATTATTATTGTATACATTATTGCTATTTATGAAAAAAAAATCGGTGAAAATGGAGCTATAAAATGATGGCTAAAAGATTACAACTAACCTAATAAACCTATAATGAAAATTAACTTTTTGCAGTCTATGTACATCTTTTTGGAACCTAAATGCGTAAAATAATTTATGATACTTTGTCAATAAAATGGATTGGTTGCCGAAGTTTTAAATGAAAAGAACTATTTATATTTAAATGAAAATAAAGTTAATAAAGTTTCTAACTAAGTATCTAAATACAATATTAAATAATATACATACTTCAAATAAAGTTAGACTTTTAAAATAAATGTTAAGGTCATAAACTTGAAAAATAAAATAAAATTAGAAACTTCTTATCAGTAAAAAATGTATATGTTTTTTTTTTGTTAAATTGTATACATTTTAATTTGAAAATATTAACTAAGTAAATGAATATAAATGAAAATAAATTGTATTATTGTCTTCGTCTATATTTTATTGGCCAATTAAAAAAAAAAAAGATTAACTTATACGAATTGGGTCTTACGTGCAATATTATACTATTTTTTTTTTTATTTTTAAATATTTTCTTGTTTTTCATATAAAAACCGAAGCGTGTTATAAAGGCCTAGAAAACAAAACTTTATAGAAAACTATATTATATATAAAATTATAAATTTGAAGGAAGTATACGCAGGGACTCAAATCTTCTTTTCGGTTCATTTCATTTACAGTTTTATCTTTTGTTTCATGTTCCATTAAATTTATTAATTTCCCAGCCATAAAAGTTTACCCAACTCATATCCTAGCTGCCCTTTATTTATATACATTATTAGTCATAGAAAAATGTCAATCGATTATTATATATAGTATTATGTAGATACAAATAAAAACGTTATCAAGCTTTGCATAAATCTAGAAAAAAGATCTCATACCTTTACTAAAAACATGTTAAGAAGAAAAAAAAAAATAATTACCAAAAATTTTCAATTAATTTTTAGAAACGCAATATAAATATAAAAAAAAAAACTATTTGTATGTATACTGAATGTAAATAGAATTTTAACTTCAGACAAAATTAAACTAATTTTTAAACAATTTTGTACTAAATTTATTGAAACATATAAAACTTTTAATTAAAATAATATTATTTCTCTAAACATAAACTGAAAAAAAAAATAAAAAAAATAAAACACTATGAAAGAAAAAGCTCAAAGAGAATATTTATAAGTTTTACTACTGCACACTAAAAAATGAAAAAAAAAATTCTTTGAAATGGAAATTCCTTGAAAAGTAAGTAATTTTTTTTTCCAAATTGTTTATTAAATTTCTGTGAATTTGGAATAAATTATTATTATTTTAAAATATGTATATGAAATGATTTTTAAAGAGAATTTTCTGCGTCACATTATTGGAGCTAAGCACATTATTTAAAATGAAAAAAATAAATGGCATTAGAAAGATATTAGCAGCATGATATTATAACGCTGAAACAATAAAATAAATAAACTAAAATTTCAAAAAAAAATTTAATATATAAATTTTTAATATTCTTTGACGTTTATTAAGAAATCAAAACATAATTATTAATTATATATAATTTCGTATGTTGTTGCGAAGAAAACTTAAACTCGTTATTATTTTCTCTTTCTTTATATTATATGTTTCTATTTTAAAGTATCACACATAACATATTACATAATACATAATTAGATCTTTATTAAACAATCTGTTAAATATATTTTTTGTTTTTTTTTTACTCTAGCTCTGATTGAAGGGATTCAATTCAATATATACTGTATATATATTTTTTTTCTAACTTCAAAAGAAATAATATTATAATAACCCTAAATATCCTAAATTAAAGCATTTGTGGAAAAACTTTTGAAAGTTATCAAAATAATAATCACAATTTTCCAACTTCATATTAAAATGGGATAAAAAGGGAAAAAAAAAACAAAAAAAAATAAATAAAATAAAAACTTTTTTCCTATATCTATTTATACAGTCTTATATGGAAAAAATACATATATTTTCCTGTTGCTAGGAAAAAAAAGGGATATTTATTAACATTTCCTTCCCCCGTGGGAATAAAAAAGAAAAATAAAAAAAAAAAAAATGAAAAAGTTATATTTAACAGTTAATCGTATTTAGAAGAAGCTTTTTCATCTTTTCGCAGATATTATGTTTATATTTTTAATTTTCAGATTTTTCATTTTTTTTTTTTCCTCTTTCTTCTTTCTCAATAAATTGTAAAACACGTCATTAATATTATGTTCTAATGCTTTTTAAACTTCTAAATTTTTTTTGTTTATTTTTTTGACGACACTGAAAAGCTATACTGAAGACGTCATGGAATCGAAAAAAAAAATATATTCAGCTACCCCCACTTTATGTGCATAAAAACCAACGTAGGATGCTGATAGAAAATTTCTGACGAGACATTTATTCGTAAATTAAATGGAATATATTTTTTTTTATATGTACCTACAAGGAAGAAATTGATATGCGTAGGTTGATTGTATCGTAAAACTACGCAATTTTTTTTTTCTGTTTTATTTATTTTATCCATGAAATACCCCCATGTAAATATATTCCTTTTTCACAGTGGGCAAGAAAATACATATTATTGAAATAAATTAGATGTGTTGTAGAGAATATATGTGTATAAATCGAATTAGGATGAAAAAAAAAACAAAGAAGAAATATTCTCGACTCCTACATCTTAACTAATAATTCTAGAAAGATTGTATTTGACATTTATTTGATTATTAAGACATATTTCATATAATACATATGTAGGTATATATTTATCTAACTAATAGGTTAATAAATTTCCTAAAACACCACATTTATTCTAATCGAAGTAAGAAATTTTTGTTTTTTTTTTTTGGTAATTTCCATTCAAAATTTAGAGGTTTTAAAAGTTCCTTTTTTTTGTAATAAATTATATGACTCTGAAAATACATGAAAGTATATGCAGATCTTAAAAGTTTTTCATTTAAAATTTGGAAAATGTTATGTAAATTTTTAAGACTAGGTATATGTGAAAAAAAAAAAAAACTATTAAAAATCAACAGTTTTTATGATATCCATAGAAAAATAAAGTAAAATGGGTTTAAAGCATTGATAAATATTGGTACCCAGAATAGAAATATATAGTTAATATGTACAGAAATATATATTTATCTTTAACTTGGATTTCAATAACAACAAAACAAAAACTAGAAAACTTCCTGTACAAAAATGCAATAATAATTTAGATTGAGTATTAATCTGAAAGGAATTTTCCATAGATAAAATTAAGATGTTAAATAACATTTTTGATTTTATTTTTTATATTTTATTTTCATTTTTTTTTTTTTTTCATGAAAACTCTTCGCTACAATTACAAGCAATTCATCCCTTAATATTTATTCGATTTTATGTTTTCAAGGGTATTTTATTTCCAATTTATTAAGAAAAAAAGAAAAGAAAAAAAAAAAGTATATTTGCATATAATCTTTATGGATCTAAGCTTTCTTGATTTATCCTTTTTATTTTTCTCAATTTTTGTTTTTTTTCTCCCCAAAAATTTACAGCATTCTGAGACTATACAGTTTTTCTTCAATTCTATCTAATGCTGGCTAAAATATTAACATTTGGTACGCAAAATATTCCAATCAATTAAATTTTTTGTTGTTCCTGATCAAGTTTTGGACTTTTATACTAAATCAGCGCACTGATTTTGTTAAAACCTTCAAAAATTTAAATGTCCCAATAGCAGCACTACATTTTAAATGTTACTTGCCCAGAATGTTACGACGCATAGTATTATTATCAGTAATTAATGACATGAGTTATTATTTTGTACCATTGGTGTATTATATACAATGTAGACACATTCTATAAGAATTTTTATAAATTTCTCGTAATGTTCTAACATTTTTTGTTTATTTTTTTTTTTAGTCTTTTTTTCAGAGCAAAAAACTTTTCACATTTCTATTGAGGTTTCCTCTTTGGAAAAATTCTTCTGCATATAGAGAAAAAAGAAAAAATATATATATATACATTTCTAAAGGAAAATTTTTTATTTTTTTTTTTCTATGTTGTATATACACTTTAATAAAAATGAAAATGTTTTATTTTACCTAATTTATGAAAATAAAATCACTTTAATGAAAAAATTGTTTCAAAAAGTGAAAAATAAAAATAAACAATTTTTTTTTTTTTTGTGTGTACTTATGTATAATATTATTGACAAATGAAATTATTGATTAATATGAAATGATGACAACTTACATAATATTATGATTCATATAAATCCGATTATCTATTTTAAAACTGTCATTTGTGTAATGTCCAATTTCATAATATTCCTCTGACTGATCTGATATTGTTTTCAATTTTTATTGCTTAAATGAGTTTTGTGATAGAAATGTGATAGAAAATAACGAGGATCCGAAAATAATTGTTATTTTTTCAAAAACATTGAATAATTATTTCTTTCAAATTCCGAAACTCTTAAAGTTCGATGAGGATTATGCACATATTTAAAAAAAGAAGGATCATGAATATTAGGACAATTTTTGAGTTAATTTCTATATTTTCTTGTATTGCATTTGTAGAATAATCATATTGAGGTTTTTTATTTTATTTTCATTTAATAACAACTTACTCATGAATGCATGAAAATAATAAAATATTAATTTCTAATTAAAGAAAAATTTTCTACAAAATTTCTTTTGCTTCATAAATGCAGGGAACAAAATGATAGAGAGAGAAAAAACAGACACTTTGTAATCCAATACGAGGAGGGTTAATGAATGAAAAATGACAATAAATATGTTTGAAGTAAGAAAATATATATCTTTAAAAACACTTACCATATACTATAGATATATATATATATTTTTTTTCATAAATCATAAGAACTTGTATGTTCTTAATATATTCGTTTCCTTGAAGTAATTATGTTGCTAATACATTCATAATTGGTTCCTAACAAAAATATAATTTAAGAGGGATATTGGACGAATTGAACATACAAATTGCAAACTCAAAGACAATCAAAATCGACTATCGTCAAGTTGGTACTAAGTTGTACAGAAATATTGTTAAAAAGGGGAAGTTGAATTCAGAGCTTCGTTCCATGTAAATTTAATGTAGTTCTGTCAATCCATGGTTATTTATTCAAAATTATAGCATCAAATTGTATTTCATTCCTTTAAAAAAATAAAACCAAAAATTATTCGAAATTTATTCAACGTTTATATAGCTTTTTTATTATGATTACCCTCATACTTTTATGTTTTTTAAATTAAAATTTTTTTTATTAAAACAAAAAACAAAAAAAAAAATTAAAGGTGTCAACTAAGGTTGACAATGAATGCATTTATTTGAAAAATAAAAAGGGTAATTTAATGAATAAAGAAACTTACATCCGGTATTCATATTTTATATGTACGTATATATATACTTTAAATATTTCTGTTTTGTTCAATAATATTTTTATTTATTTTTTTTTTCAATATCCAGTCTTCTTGAAAAATATATAATGTGCATTTATGTAATAAAAAAAAAAAATTAAATTATTTATGTTACCCACTGATATTGTTTTTATAATACATTTCAACTTAATATAATTGAATAATTATTGAGAAAATAATTTGAAAATTGAACAAAGGATTTGTACGTATAAAATTAAGTATTTTATAATGACAGTCCAAAATTAAGTTATAGACCCTCAACATTAAGTAGTTCAAAAGTGGTTAAAAATTGCACACCACCAATGTGACTATAATGTCACTAATATTACCACAAGACGTATCTAATAACTATAGTTACAGTAAATCATTTTTCGAAGATTTTTAAAATTTAATTCGAAATATTAAATATACTTCAATTACGTACATATTTTTATTTAATAAGTTAAATAAAAGTAAAGAAATGTATAAATTTATGTTCAATAATATGTAATCAAAATTCAAGAAACGCTATTTTTTTTTTTATCATATAAGGACTTTCATAAAATTCTCTCATTCCATGACCTTAATTTGTTCATTTATATATTCTTATTTATATAATATTTATTTCTTAGCCGTACACCTATTATGAATTTTTCTTGTACAACAAGACTACTATATCTAGCATAAAGGATAAAAAAAAATTTCCAGTCAATATTAATTTAATGCTAACACTTTTATATCTTCACACTTTTTGTCCCTAATGTTTTATAAGTCAAAATGAACAAAAATAATAATAATGGAAACTCCAATTATGAACTTTAATAAAATTTAATCCTTAACATATTTTTTTTTTTATCTTTTCTTCAAATACCTATATACAAAAAATTGTTATGTCTAGCTGAAGTATTTTTCTTTGGCCAATGTGTAAAAAAAAACAGTATATATATACATTATATTTTCTATAAATTTTATTAAAGTTGTTCATACTTATTTTTCTTTTATATATACATATATGTATAGGGAAAGAAGATGCAATATATAAGAAATTATATGATAAAAGGGAAAAATGAAAAACTCAATCAAGGAATGCAGATAAAATTTTCTGTAGAAAGAAGAAGTTTTTATCGTTTTCTCGTTTTCTTGTTTTTTTATTATTATTATTTTTTTTTTTTTTTTCAAAATGTTGTTTGTAAGACTATTTGTGGAAAAATGAAAAAGTTTCCATAACTTTTTTATAAATGAAATGATTCGAGTTGCCAAAATAATAATTATTTTCAAAAAAAAAAAAAATGTATAAAAAAAAGGTTTTTGATTTTATAAGTTTGGGAAAAAAATAAGTTTTTATTCTTGCATTTTAGTAAAGATAACATTTACAACATTCAGTAAATCAAAATTTTAAAAATAATGTCAGTATATTTTAGGCTTTCAAAGTTTCAGTGTTTTCAGCTTTAAGTAGTATTGGCGGTTAAAAATTATATTTAACTTTTCTTACATTTTATCATCGTAAAGATAATTAAAAAAAGTATTCATTAATATGTATTATAAAATTAATTAGAACCTTACTTTTATAAACTTCTTATCTAATTTCCAGTTTTTGGCTTTGGACCATCAATGTTTAAAATTTCTTTAATATGAATTAAATGTTTTAGTATGATTGTATTAAGAATTTTTAGCTCAATCAATGAGCTTCAGTGGTGAAAATATTCCAAAATTTCTTTTAAATTAGTCCGAATTACTAAACCATAATATTTCTTAATTTAACATACACAAAAAAAAAACCTAAACAATTTTTATAAAAAATTTTAGTCATAGTATGTACAATCATAATAAGCTTTTTAAATCCTGTACATAATTTTTACTAAATTCGTTTTTCACTTTCTTATAATTTTAATAAATGGAATCCAATAAACTAAAACAAGGAAAAACTATTTAATTTCATGTCTTTTTTGCTATGTGATTTATGCTGTCTCAAGCAGTTTTCCTTTTATTTTTGTTTACTATTTTCTTTATACATACTATTAATTTTTTTTTTATATTTTGTTTCTTCAAATATGTACGTACATTTTGTACACAATTTGGCATTATTATATATTATATTGTTTCTTTTTTTTTGGGTATACAAAGCTGTAATATTCTTGTAAATTATAAAAATTTATCAAAATATTTTCAGATTATATTTAAGGTAAATACCATTTTATTCTAAGGGAAAACTAATTATATGCATATATACAATACAATGTCTGCAATAATGTTCTAAATTATAATTTTAAAGGAATATATTTCACCAAAAAACACACATATATTTGTGTGAATTTTCTTCTATTATTATGTGAAATAAAATTTGTTTTATTTTATTACTTTTGTATTATTTGAATAAAAATCAAAAGAAACGAAGTAAATGAAAAAAATATTTTATATCTGATGATACTGAACTTTTGAAAACCATAAACAAATATAATATGTGTGTTTACCAAATGCAATAAAATATATAGGTTCATATATTTGAGACTCTATTTTATTACTAAGTTCATTTCTCATTTTCTCATGAAATTTTTTATCAAATAGGTATAATATAGGTAAATTCTTTAAATAATATAGAATTTAAGTATTTTTTTTTTTAAAATATACTTTCATTCTGTCTTAAGCTATCTATAAAGAGTTAAATTTTTTTCATACCCCTTAATAACTATATCATAAATATTATATTAAACCTGAAGTTTATAATATTTATAATTATTTCCGTATTTTAACAACTATATAGTTACGTCAAATTTAAGCTATATTATAATGTTATTAATCCGTCTGGAATTATCTACGAATGAAAAGATAGTTAAGATAAAATTTTAATTAAAAAAAAAATTCTTAAATCTTCAAAGAATAGAAAATTAACTCACGAAAAAAGCCAAATGAAAAACTTTAAATTCATTCATATAGCATAAATTTTTTTTTATTATTATTATTATTATTATTACCTATTATTTTTGGGGGAAAAACAATTTTATATTATACGAAAATATTATGTACATATATGTACTTAACATATATATATATATATTTTTGTTCAAATTTTATTTTTATGTTATAAGAGAATGAGATTGAAATGGTGCTTGCAAAGAATAACAAAAAAATATATAAAAATAAAAAGAAATAAATCTTTTATAAGTTAATATATGGTAATAAATTAAAGATTTTTTTCTATTTTTTTTTCGTTTTCATATAAAATAAATTATCATTTGTATAAAGAAAATAATGTGTGAAAAACAAAATTTGTTCTTTTCAAATAAAAAAAAAAAAACAATATACTTACAATAAAAAAAATCTTTAAATTTGGGGAAATAAGTATTCTTGAATTAAGATGTTAATCTTTTAGCTTTATATTATTATATTATATTAAAAATAAAGCTTAATACTAATTTTATAATTCGATATTAAAGTCGGTGTACACATTGTCGAAATCATATGCCACAAGAATTGACTCAATATTTCACATACCATATTTGAATCAATTCAAACACTGGTTCTGATCTATAAGACTTTAAGACAAAATGAGTTTCAAAATTGCTAGAAAATAAAGTGTCTTGCAATCAAATTTGTTTTTCTATATTTACTGACAGAAGTATTTTATAATTAAAAACCACATGCATATTTTGTATATGAATCTTTTAGCTTTTAAGATATATTAAAAATTGAGCTTAAAACCCATGCACATAATTTCGAAGTTCATATATTATTTATTAATTAGACTTTCGGTAGCAATTTTTTTAATTCGAATACTGGTCTATAAGTTCTAATCGATTATCTTACCTTAGATAAGATAAAATGAGTTTTTTTGAGTTCCTATAGAAATTAAAGTGTCATATCACTATCATAAGTTTGTCTCAATTGGCATAATTAACGATAATTTTCAGACAACATCATAATAAAAATTAGAAATTAATTTTTCTAACAATAACTATTTATTGACAGAAGCGATTTTGTAATTTTTAAAAAAAACATAAAATTTTATAAATATCTATACATGAATAAAATAAAAAATAAAAATAAAATTTCTAAGAATCCATAGATCTCATGTTTTATTCAATATTCATTAAACATAACAAAAAAAAAGATATAGGTATATACAGAAAATTAAATTTAAATCGCGACACTTTTACTTTTATTAAATCTATACATTTTTTTTATTATTATTATTATTATCATTTTCCATTTCTTACCTTATTTAGCATTTTTATTTTTTTATCTTTTTTCATTTGGTTATTCATTCCTTTAATAAAAAAAGACAAAAAGTAATAAAAATTAGATATAAATAAATAAACATTAAGATGATTCAATGCCAATTTAATACAAATGTCAATTTAAATTTTGAAGTCAATGGTAAAAAAAAAAAATATTAAAATTTAAAATAGTTTTTCTTAATTTAACAATTTTTAATTTTTATTTAAAGATGGAAACTATTTTTAATTTGAAAAAAAATATTATGATTGATGGAAATAATATTAATTTCATACTAATTTCTATTATGAAGCATAATTTTTATTTAATTTTTTATAACATTTTATTTAATTGCTGTCACTTATATATTCTGCTAACAATAAATATAATGTTATCTAATCTGGTTGGAAAGTGGTTCCTAAAGTCGCGCTTAAAATCAAGTAAAAAAAAACATCATAATCTAGTCATTTCCGTTTATTTGTTGTTGTTAATTATTAGTTTTTTTATTTATGCTTTTAAAGAAGAATCATAAATCGACTACCGTTGTTGTGTTATTATTCAGTCAGCTGTAAAAAAAAAAATAAAAAATTAATAATAAACATAAGAAATTTGCAAAAGCTTTATTTTGTTTTTTTTTTTTACTTAATCTTTACATAAGTTTTTCTCTTGGTTTTTTTCTTTTTTTTTTAACAAGACATTTTCACCTGGTTGTGATGTAAAAAAATAAAATATGTGGAAGTAAAAAATCTGTTAGGCTTGAAGGGGGCTATTGCGTGTAATCACTGACTGTAGTGGAACATTTCAAGTATAATTTGATTTTTCTCTAAATTTTTCTTTTTTTCTTTTCTGTTTTATTTAATTTAATTTTTGTTGTTTTTTTTTTTTTTTTTGTGCTTGAAAAGCTCTACTGGTGGCGGTTAAAAAGCAAATATTAGCACACGTTTAATACTGAAAAACAACGAGAAGAAGACGAAGAAGAAGAAGAAAAACAAGAAAAATGAATTGAGAAGAAAAATGAAAAAAAAAATAAAAATCTTGTGAATATTATGAAAAAATACCTTTATTGCCTGCCTTTTAACTTGGATAAAAGTTTAACGAACAATAGAAACTTTAATTTTTTTTTTTTAATTTTATGCTGCACAGAAAAAATATTTTGTTTTTTTTGATTACCTTGAGTTCGAATTTTTTGAAAAATAAAAATGCAGATAAATTATTTTTTACATTTTTTTTCATTAGATAATTTAAATTTTAAGTTAAAAAAATTAATTTTGAAGTTTTGCATAATTCTTTCTTGATTTTTTCTTTTTGGTGAAAAAAAAAACCATAAAAATTAAACTGAAACTCGAACAGCAAGGCTAAATCTTAAAATTATACAGATTTACCTAAATACATGACTTACTGAAAATAAATTTGATATATAACAATATAACAAACATGACGCGTGAACGCAGGGAACTGTCAAAAAAGATGAAGATTGCTTATCTTGTTCAAAAATGATGATATTGATATCACATGAAAGGCTGTACTAGTAACGTCTAAGTCTAAATGTATTCTACAATAGAAATTCGACGATAATCTGCAAAAAATCCAACTACAGTATGTATTTGTGGTTAATTTTCAATAAATTAATAAATTATTTTTGATAAACTATACAGAATTTTAAATTCAATTTACAGTAAAAATTATAACGATTTAATATATAATCACAATATAACTGCTTTGATGATGACGTAGTGTTGATTACATGTTTTTCGCCATTTCATTAAAAAATTCCAAAGAATATATGTATATAAATATATTTAATTCAAATCAATATCGATATAATAATAATTTCGATAAATTTCCAATAAATTCTTAATAAAGTTGAATATGCTTCGAACCAAAAATAATAATTGTATTAAAACAAAAAAAAACTTTTATTTTCTTAAGTTATTAGAAAATTAAAATATATATAGCAATTACCTAATTTAAAAAAATAAAAAAAAAAATTCCAACCATTTCTTAGCTTTAGAAATAGCTTTAAACTTCTTCGACAAAATTAAATAAAATAAATTTTCCAAAAGTATTTTTTCAATTTCAATATAGTTTTTACTTTGAAAAAAAAAAAAAATATTTGTGTTTTAAAGAGCACCATTGAATTTATTTTATTTTTTTAAGAAAATTATAGTTTTCAAAAACAAAACTTTAAAAAGGAAAAAAACTTTATGAACTTTATATTTATATAAGCATCATATGAAAATTTTCAAAAAAAAAAAACATGATTGAAGTAAAATTCAAATGACATTATGGTTAAACGATTGAACTAAATAATAGATACATGAAGAATAGTGGCGTTTTCGAATAAAAGTTATGCTTGATGTACACAATATTAATGAAAATTTAGAGACATAAGTTTTAGATTCTTTTTTCTTAGTGGAGTTATGAAAGAAAAATATGTTAAGCTCTAGAACAAAAACATTATTTTTCATCAAGTTCTGGTCATATGAAAATTTCGTTTACATGTATTTTGATTGAAAAATACCTATAATATTTGAATTTCGATTTCCGATTACTTGTTTTTCAAAATCAAAAAACAAAAAGATTCTCAAAAAGATACATATTTAGATATTTATTATATTAAAATAAAATCAAGATATTAAATATTTAATTAATATTTTTTAACCTTAAGTCTTCAATGCATGTTTTTTTATATAAAATTATAAATAAGGTTAAAAAAAAAAAGTTTCTCTATTTATTTTCGATTTTTCGGCATATTTATGGTTGTTTTCAATTTACACGGTTTTCCACAAACAATAAGTACGATGTGCTCTGTTTTTTTAGGAACGAATATCACCCGGGCAAATCGAGGGATAAGAACGAAAAATTGACAAGAAACTAATGACATTATATGACTCTTTTTTTATTTGTATTTTTTCTTATAAATTTAATTTTGGCGGTTTATTTTATTAAATATAATGCAAAAATTTTCATATAACAAGTGACATAATTTTCCGCAACTTTGTTGATATCTTTTTTAATTATATACATATAAACAAGTATATTTGTTTTCAAGAACTAAGTGATAAAAAAAAAATATTATTTTAAAAACGAAAACAAAAAAACAAAAATTCTTATATTCTCACTATCGCTATAATAGACTTAGGGGAGCTATTAAAATAGGTGAATTAATTCGTTTTCGTTTTTTTTTCTTTTTTTTTTGCACGTATTATATTTAAATTTGCCTAAATTATAAAATTAACTTTTCTACACAACAACAACACAGCTATATCCAAAGTTTTTCCTTTTATTTTATTTTTTTTTATATAAATACATATATTATAATATTTTCTGTTTTAATTTTCTGAAGTAAAAAAAATATATATATATACATATATATGTAATACAACCATAAAGACATAACAGAGCCACAAGAGAAAAATATAATTTAATGTTACTTGGCCTACTTTCGTTATTGCTATGCTTTTGTTGTTGCTCTCTATATATACATACAATATATTTTAGTTGTGTATAATATACATTTGTTTTTTGTACATACATATATATATGTATTTTATATATAATGTTGGTTTATAAAGATATAAATTTATTTTTTTTTAACTCACAATCAGTGTTTTTTTTTTTTTTTTTAAATATATTTTTGCTAAATATATTTTTAAAGCTACATAAATTTTTCTTCTTTTTTTTTTATTTTAAAAAACTTTCAAATGAAATTGAAATGTAATTTAGAATAAATTAGTTAATTTTATATTTTAAAATAAATTTTTTCTTTAATAAATTAAAATATGAATTGTTATTATCTTATACAAGTTTTCAATAAAAAAAAAATTATAAAAAACAGAATAATTTTATTACTTATATTTTCAAGAAAACTAAAAGATACTTTTTTTTTACTTACTTAGTCAAGCAGACATTAAAAGTATTAACAGTTTAATTGGTAATTTTAAATTTATGCCATTGACTTATTTATTAATTTATATATATAGGACCTGGATATTATGTTTTAGCATAAAAATAAAAAAAACTAAATTTTAATATTAGTTTGAAGTTACTTTTAATGTTTAGATAAAATTTAAATAAATTAATATTGATTACTTATGTATATAGTATACTAGGTTAGAGTCGCAACAATATCAGTAAACTTCGAATAATAAAATACTAGTCGATCCACTTCGCTCCAGCTAAGTCTATATAAATAATGAAAATAAATTTACATATTTGGCATACAAAATATTAGAAAATGTTGCAAAAAAGTCCAAAAAACATCCAGCGCCGCAACCAAATGTCGTGAAAAATATGATAAGACATGACAGTAGTAATGTTAAGACTTTTAAAACAAGTATCTAAGAAATTATCAAAAATAAAATTTTACTTTCACGATTAGCTGATACTGTTTTTCACATGTTAAAAAAGTTTCCATAAATGCATATTAAATTAATCAAAAGTCGGCTTTTTGGGATATTAGCACTCCTATTCGAAAAGGTCAATAACTAACTAAGGTTATCATTTAAAACGAATTCAATTCTTCGTAAAAACCAAAAAAAAAAAAAAAAACAGAACTTAATTCAAAACAAAACATAAATGTCACTTAGCATAAAATTAATGTTATAAGGAAAATAGTAAAATAGTACACCTGGATACATAACTTGTTTTTTTTTATATTATTTTTCATAATACATTTTAATTGTAGATTATTATTATTGTCCGGTATACCTTTTTAAAATATATACATATAATATTTTTGTTGAATTAAATAAGCAAAAAAAAAACATAAAAATAAAATACATAATACCGTAATAGAAACATTATTATTTTTTTTTTTGTTTAATTTCGTTATTTAAGAATCGTATGTACATACTGCACTATTATGAGTTTTGAGTTTATGATGCTTGGTTAAATTTCGAGTAATGGAATTTTATACTTAAATTTTTTAATCATTATAATTTAATTTTGATGATGTTATTTCTCAAGTTATATAGTTAAAGGTTTTTAAATTTGAAAAAAAAATAAAAATAAAAAATAAAAACATACACAATCTTATATAATATTTTGTTGTATGTACAACATTTAATTAATGGCTTATTAATTGAATAGAGTTCACTTTTAATATCAAAATGTCAAACATTTAATAGAGTTTTCGATTCAAAAATTGTTGATTTTCATATACCTACATATTACTATTTTTGTATTCGTAATTAATAATACAAATCATACTATCTTATTTTGTGATATACGCATGACCACAAGCAACAGAGTCACAAATAATCAACAGGATTTGAGAATTGATTGTTGACACTGTTGGAGTTTTATTTTTTTTATCATAGTTTTCTTTTCGAAGCTGACAAATAGATTTTAACAAAACTGTATATCTTTGATTTTAACAAAATTACTACATATTTATATTTATATAGCATAGTGTAATATAGAAAAATTTAAAACAAAAACTTTATATTTACAAAAAAAAAACTATGTTGAGGATTAAAATTTTTTATCACAATTTGTAGCTTAATTGGCTTCAGTTGAAAAAAGAAGATATAATAATTATCCCTTTTAGTCCCTCCTCTCTTTTCGTAGTAATGATAAAATAGGAGTCTGAAGTGTTGAATTTAATATTAGTAGTATACAGAGTGATCAACATAATTCCTTTTTGTTTAAAGGAAGTGTCATATTTTTTAAGGCACATCTTTTGTTCACTTCACTTTATTGACAAAATGTACACTTTTTTAATGATTCTTCAAAAATTATTAATAAAATTCATAAAAATCAATAATTCATTATTTTTATTATATAAATAGATATATTTTTTTTAAATGGTATATATTGCATTTCAAGCAATAATAATCAAATTCGAATCTGAATCGATGTTAGCATATAAACTCAAATATTTGGCTAATATATAGTTTCTATCCACCTAATAATAACCTAATAACTAAATGCATAAAAAAATTTATTAAATAACAACAGCATAAATTCCTTACCTTATTGACTTTAGATTGATTTTTTTTCCCCATCTACACCTAACTAGTATTAAGTAATTTAAGACACAAAATTCTTCGAAATACAAACATTCAAAGTAAAAAAAATTCCATTAAATCATATATAAATAAATCTACAAAAAAAAAAAATTACAACATAACAAAAAAAAAATAAAAAACCCAATTATTCTTTATATAGCATAAATATAAAATAAAATAAAAAAAAAAATCTATTAAAAATCTGTTTTAAATTCATAATAATTTTATTTTTTTTCCTATTTCGATTCTTCTTGATAATCAATCTAATCAAATATTTACATAAAAAATTTAATTCAAAAGAAAAAAAAAAAATTATCTCTCATTCACGACAAAAAAAAATTAAAACAACAAAAAAAAAATTTATGCTGAAATCCTATAGTGCCCCAACACACATTTAATGAAAATAAAAATAAAAAACCCACATCAATATAGAAATTTTTCAGTCGAAAAGTTTGTTTTTCTTTTAATTTAATTTTATATATTGTTAAAGCCCAGTGTTCACTTCTCAGCGAATTATATATTTTTTTTTTGCCCCCTTTTTCAATACCGATGATGATAAGAAAAATCAATGTTAAAGAAGATTTTTTTTATTATTTCCAATTCAACTCTCTCTCTCTCTCTCTCATTATTTCGAGCTCAGTGAAATAATAATAGATACAATAATATTTCTAGTTAGCTTGCAGGTGAAAAATGTGCCTTGGGTATATAGCTAGTATCATTAAGCACTACTGTGTCTGCTGTTGCTGCTGCTGCTGAGAACATAGAAATCAAATTTTTCCCATAAGTTTTCAGCGGTGCTAGCTTAAAATCAATATGAAACCAAGAGTAATATTTGATTTATAAAGTAGAAAAAATTGCATTCTCTCATTATTTTAAAACTTAATTATGCTTTGCCACCTGCCTTATTTTCAGATATAGGTACTTCATTTTTAGATGAAAAATATTATTATTATTATTTTAGTGAGATAGAGCGAAACAATTATTCTCACAAAATAAGAAAAAAAGATACACACAAACACAATCTTATAAATTTTATCTTTTTAAAAGAGACATAAATAATTATGTATATTTGTGTTGGCGCCGAAATTAAAAAGAGAAATTAAATACACTGATAGATAAATTTTTATGTACAAATTGGATTATTTCTAAGTTATTTTTGGAAACTATTTTTATATGAAGTAATAATATTATAAGCTAAAGAAGCAAAAAAATAAAAAAAAAATAATGCTATCTATAAATAACCTCCAAACTTTTAGATATTTTATGCAAGTTTTTCTTTTTAGATCAAACAATTTTATGTTTTTTTTTTTCGATTTTCGCTTTTCGCTTTACTATAAATATTTTTTCATTATTCAAAAATTCGAAATAAAATAAAAGAACAAACAAAAACTTTTTTCAAATGAGGAAGTAAAAAAATTAAATTTTTGGTTAGAAATTTTCCATTTTAAAATGCGTCACAAAACTATATTAAAATTAGAATAGATTTTATAAAAACTTGCTCGTACACATTGTGGAAAAATATTAACATTATACAAGTGATCAAAACTTACGTTGAAATTTAATTTAATTTCCAATAAAACCACCTCTGTCTGGAACCTTTATAACTAACTACATAATTAGAAACATTATTAACTCATTATTGTTTCAATGAATATTTATTTTTCAACTTTTAAATTCTTCATTTTAAAAAACAAAAAGTTTTAATCTTAAAGATTAGATCTAAATAAATTATTAACTTTGGCTAAATTGCATTTTTATTTATTTATTTTTTTTTATATTTTTAAATATGCATTTTTAATGCACATTTTCTAACTAAATCGTATAAAAATAAGCAAATACATTATTTATTTCTTGAATCATGATAATTAAAAAAAAAATTAGAGCTGGCAACACTATAGTTATTATTCATAAAGGCAACGAGTATTTTTATTCAATTTCTTTTTTAATTTTCAAGCGTGGTGAATCTCGACCTGAAGATGATGGTACTAATTGCTTCCAATTCAAATCTTTTTCATAATTTTTATTGATTGTTGTTGTACCTTGCATTGTCACAAAATTGCTACCAATATTAGATCTTGGCGCCGACGAACCATTACTTATAACATTTAATGCATTGACTGATGATGGTTGTGGTGTGGTTGCCATTGAAATAGGAATTGTAATGTACTGATGATTGCTACCAGATTCTGTATGCAATTGTAAATGCCCTGATTGCACTAGTCCCAGCAATACTTCCTGCGGTATATTTGCAAGAGTTGATGGATATAAAACATTACTAGTCGTGTTCGCTAATGATTGTGACGAGCTACTCACAACGCTATTTACAGTTGGAGCAGAGGTGGAGACTTGATATTGATTAAGTCGTTGAGTTTTTTGAATAGTTTTTGGTTGTTGTTGTTGTTGTAACTGAAATGATTGTGACTGCTGCTGAAACGTAGATTGCTGTTGCTGATGCTGCTGCTGTTGGTGTTGAAGTTGTGGATGTTGTTGTTGCTGTTGTTGTTGTTGTTGAAGCGTCTGCTGCAGTTGGTGCTGCTGCTGTTGTTGTTGCTGCTGTTGCGGATGTTGATGATGCTGAAGTGATGAATTTCCACTAACCATAATTTGAGGATCAATTAGCATTGACTGACTACTACTATTGAGAGCAATTGGATCTGGTGAATCAGCATCAGATGATTCATCTGATTCATTTCCAGATGATATCGGTGATCTGTCATCTTTTGAATCGTCATCAGCAATATTATAACTAAGTTCGGTTTCTTCATAACCGGTAGCTGACATTCTTTGATCACCATTACCACTGCTTGTTGGAGGATCTGGTGAATTGAGACATGTTTGTATTAGCTGTTTGCCCGCCTCTGATGTAATCATCGGTTGTAATTTACGTGTAGCGAATGTATAAACATGCCCAGTTTCGGAAGCCACCAAAAGCATAACTTGAGTCCCAGTTAATGTTGACAATTCGTAGGCTTTCTTCATTATGCCAGTCTTTCGTTTCGAAAAAGTCGTATAACGACGCAGCTTATTGTCAATATATTCCATTTTAATTTTAACTCTACCTTTAGTTTTTTTTCCATTTGCAGGTAAAGATTTTGTACTTGATTGAATTAAATAATTTGGATCGTCAAGTTGACCAGTTCCACTATCGATGACGCCATTACCAGTTACTGTTGACTGGCATTCTAATTCTGATTCCATTTTCGTGTTGTTGTTGTTATTGCCAAACAGTATTATATGACAGTCTGATCAGCTGTTTAGTTTTTTTTTTTTTTTTTTCACTTTTATGTGTATTTAGAGAAAATTTTTTCGTTATGATTATATCAAATTCTTCATTTTTTTTAAATTTTTTTTTTTCTATTAATATAGCTTAACTATTATTATTATTATTTTTTTTGTATTTCAAAATCACAACTTGTCAATGCATAATTTTTTTTTTATTCATTTTTGACCAAAAATGGTGTAAGCTAATGCGGCAGCTAAAAAAGGTGCCAAAAATAATTAAATTTTTTTTTTCTTAACAAAAAAAAAAAAAAAAGATATATTTTTGTTGAAGAAACTCTCTAATAAAAAAATTTTTCACTATGAACTTCTCTAAACTAAACAGTGAGAGATACTGAATATACAGGAAATTCCAATGCCAATTTATCAAAAATTATATGTGTAGTTGTTACTCAAAAAATTAAAAAAAAAGTGTGAGAGCAGAACAATTGTATTTGTAAGATACTCTGAAAAAAAAAAAAAATTTTTTTTGAATTATTATTTTATCAAAATAAAAAAAAAAAATTTACTTAAAAAAAAATTAGTCAGTTGCGAGTGTTCCATTAACTCGCTGAGACGTTTTCTAAATTAAAAAAAAATGGCTTGTATCAGTTGTATTCAGAAGAGAAATAACATGCGGCGATAAAATTTATTATTATTATTATTATTATTATTACTTTTTTTAGTACATATATTTTGTTTTCATGTTTTTTTTTTTTGTGTTTCTCATTGCCAACATGTATTTTGTACAAATTATTATAAAAAATTTTCAGATTTCTTTTATATATGTATAAAAGATATCACCTTATTTATGTTAAATAAAATTATTTTGGTTATTTTTAAATATAATATTCGTAAATCTTATTTTACTTCTAAATCTTTTCAATTAATCAATTTTTATGTAGGTACTTCTATTTTCTATGTACATGTACATTGTACATATACCTAAAAGGTCTTATAATACTTAAATATGCATAATTTAAAGTTTTTACGACCTTTTTAACTTATGATTGGTAATTTCTGGAAAATATGTCTTAGGGAACCTTCTGCAGTATTAACATTACTAATATATTACAAGTTTATTAACAGTATAACCTGATATTTATTATAATTATATTATATTATTATAGTTAGGTTTATATGAGTGTAATATTAATGTAACTTGAATAATGTACAGAAAATATTATAAAAACTACAAAAGCGATTTTTATTATTAAATTATTGTATATTTATTTGTGCTTATATCTCAATCAAGAAAATTTTAAATTTCATATTTTGCCATTATTTTATTAAATCATAAACGGAAAACAAAAAACATATACATATATAATAATAGAATTCAAATGAAATTTCATAAATAGATAAAAAAAAATACACCTTATCAAAAGTTATGGTACATCTTAACTTAATTATGATAAATCTATATCTACTTCTACTTAATTACATTCATTTGATTGTATATTGCGCAGTATATATATAGAACAATAGAACCATATAATATTCCTGGCATCGTACTCGTGTTAATGTTATGTGTACAAAATTATGTACATTGTACTGTGTTGTACACATATCATAATAGTGTATTATGATAAATTGTTTTTTGTTTTATCTATTGTGTTAAAATTCTATTTTTTCTATTATTATAGAAGAAAACCTTTACCATGTATATTTTATGAAAAAACATTTTTTCACTTAAAATTAATAGGAAAAGATTTTTTTCTAGCATTATTTGTATTAAATTGTATAAATCTATATTTTGTTTTTTTTTTCGCAATTATTACCCATAATTCCCTATTTTATTATTTATATTTAAATAATTATTATCATTCAAATTAATATTAATTTTTTAATCGATATAAAAAAATCAGTGTTCCTAACAAGAGAATCCTTTTTCGTTTCTAAATAATTTATTAATTTCCCTAATTAAAAAAAATATATATATATGTTATATATATACATTAGGGCGGATCGAAATAAAAAACTTTCGATTTCTCACATGCCCGGGGGGCGAATCGAAGCGATTAGATATAAAAACAATATGCGGAAAGTTTCAAGTTGATCGGATTTTATTTTCTGCCTCCAACTTTCGTTTGAAATTCCCCTAACAAAAACATTAATTTTTGTATGAAATAAAAAGTGCAGAATCTAACTTTTCATTAAGTAGGTTATTATGTTGTAATTTTGTAATCTACATTATATTGTAGTAGATTAGGGTAAAAATCTTCAAAAAGAAATAGTTCGTGAATGTTTCCAATTTTTTTTTGATTTTCCCATATATGGCTTCTCCCAAATTTTCAAAGGTAAGTTGGAGGCAGAAGATGAACTCCGATTGAGCTAAAATTTTTCAGACATTAGTTTTAGGCCCATTCGCAACTTTTAGGACCCCGGGCGTTTTCAAATTTAAAAAAAAAAAAATTTTAGTACTAAATCGATCCACACTAATATACATATATATATTTGTATACATAATAAATTACATAAAATAAAAACAGAAAAAAAAAACCACTTATGAGTTTTAATGTTGAAAACTCTTTTAATTCTCTAATTTTATTATAATTATTATATTTAACAAAACGATTTCATGAAAAAGCAACAATTAGTTATATATATACAAAAAAAATATATGTACACGAGAAAAAAAAAAGTTTAATATTATCATTATTAACATAAATTTTTATTGAAAAATAATATACATACATTATACATAATTATATCTACATTATACATATAGCACTATAGTGTATAATTTACATATTTACATACATATTTACACAATAAATATAAATATATACAACATATGTAAGTTGTATGAATATCAACTACTTAACTTAAAAAGTAAAAAAAAAAAAAATACATATATAATATATATAATACATCTCTTCTAAACTAAAATATATAATTTAATTGTATACATAATTTTTGTATTAGTTTTTTTTTTATTTTTTTGTATTATTTATATCGGATACGTCTTCTTTGTTCATTTTTTGTTTTTGTTTCGTCGCGTGCGGTGTGAAGAGATTGAAGGTTGCTGTTTATTAATTTTGTGCTATGAATTTGAAATCTGTCGACAAGCTAAACATGAAATGTATAAATTTTTGTTTTTTTTTGTAATTTTCTAAAGTAATAAAGCAGGGTAAGGAGGATAACAATCGCAAGCCTCCCAAACAGAAGATATATTGTGAAAAAAAAGCCTCAATAAAAAAATAGAGAATTATTTAAAAGAAAATTAGTACGCAAAATCAATTCTCAATTCTCTTCTTTTCATTTAGTTTAACATTATTTTATTGAATTCGTTTGATGTCGTTACGTTTTCGGTTTTAGTGAGAAATATAATGTTGATAGAATGGACTCTTTAATGAAAAAAAAAAAACAATCCGAACTTTTTATTTTGTATCTTTTCTCTTCTCACATTTTGTATCTTTTCTCACTGTACAATTTTTATTGAAAAAAAGATATTGGTTAAAAAAAAAAACGCGAATACTAATTTTTTTTTTTTTTTTAATTTTACCCATAATAATAAATTATAAATGCTTAGTTTTTCTGCTTAATAATGAAGTCAATTAAAATTAAATTAGTTTTTTTTTTTTAAAACTCGTAAAGTTATAAAATTTTTTTAATGCATTTTAATTTTTACATTGTTTTAATAACAAGATAGAGAGATAGTACGAGATATTACACAATCAAAAATTTTCTGTTAAACTTTTAAAAAGTTTGAACTTTACATTTTTCTTAATAACTTCCACTTAACTCTACTATCAAAAAAATAGAAAATTAAAAAAAAATGATAAATTGAACCGATTTGGAGTTGATTTTTTTTTTATTTAATTTAGACACATAAATGTCTTTTTTTATTATAAAATTTGAAAACAAAAAAAAAAACCAATATTTAAATATGAAATTAGGTTGAGATAATTTTTTATTTTATTTTGCAGAAAAATTTATAACGACAGAAAAAAAAACAAAAAGCTTTTTTTTTATTTTATTTTTAACATTTTATTTTTTTTTTTGCTTTGACTATTAAAATATTTCAAATTATTTTATATAGGTTTTTTTTTATATTTTTATTTTTTGAAATTGGTTTTTTTTGGCTTTGGGGAATAATAAAAAAAATAAATTAAAAATTTTCCATTTTGTGTTTAAATAATTTTTTTCATATTTATAAGTAAAAATGGTTTTTGATATTGTAGAAAAACAGGAATAGCAATAAATTGGACACTAAAATTCATACTTTTAAAAGAAAATAATTTAAGTTCAAAACTCTGATGAGGAACTAAGTTACAATGTAATCATAATGTTTCGCTTTGCTTCAATAAAATCTAATAAAATCTGTCATTTTCTCTCTCTCTCTCTCTGCAATTTGGCTATATGGATTAATTCGTATGCTGTCAAATAAAGACCAAAACCCTAAGAATATTGAAAATGTAAATTTTAATGTATGTCCACATTAAAAAATAAAGCTTAATTTTGAAGCTTTATCTATTAAATCTTTATGTACACACAACATATAGTTTGAAATTAAAAATATTTTTTTATGTACTCAGACATTATAAATTGGAAAATGGATTTCTAATATTTTTTTTAATTTTATTTTGTAAAATATATCCTTAGAATAAGATGAATAAATGAATTATTGTATACAGTACATGAGGCGCCAAATATTAAGAAATAAATTATGATTATAATAAACATATATTTAATTTGTGATTTAAAGCAAATCATATTAATCATTACTTTGTGTATATAACCTTGAAGAATATTTTCATTTTAACCAAAATTAAAAAAATTAAAATAAAATAAATTAACATTTTTGGTATTTTTGTAAATTAAATATATACATATATACCAAATAAAAAAAAAATGAAATAAAAACATTATTCTAATTATAAAATTATAAGTAAATATCATTAATTATATAATATTGCCCGATGAATTAACTATATAACTAATAAAAAATTGTACACACTTATTTTCATATTATACTACTATTATGAAATTGTTGTAATCTAATGTAAACAAAATTACACCTTAATTAATATGATTTAATTTCTGAAAAAAAAAAATTAATAAAAAAATTATAATAATTGAAACAAAAACATAAAAAAAGAAAAAAAAAAAACAACAACAATAAAAATATTCTCTTATCTGATAAACATTAAATACGTATCTGTTCTACTTAATAATAATGTGCTATGTGTAGTACATACATATCTCTATACCTTTGAATATATAATAATTTTTTTTTTATTTTTTGAAAAGTAAAAGAAAATGTATTTAATTTTTGTGACGAAAAAGTTTCTTTTTTTTTTTCTTTTGGGGTTTTTTTTTATTTTATTATGCTTGTTTTTTCTCGATGTCATGTATATATTTTTGTGTGTACACAGTATACATGCATAGAAGCATTAAATACATTTATTAAATGACATTGAACCAACCATTTAGGGCGAAAACAGAAAGAAGAAGGCACAAAATAAAAAAAAAAAATTCCACTTAGTGGTTGTAGATATTCTTAGTTTATTCGTAAGATAAATTAATATTCTTAGGATTTTCGATTCTTTGATAGGATACTTAGAAGCAGGCCCGGTTCAAGCTGATTCGGCGCCCTGTGCTGATTTTGAAAATTGCGCCCACAAGTATAGTATAAGTCATTTCCATGTCACCATTGAGGTAGACTATATTAAAGCGCTTTTTTTAACGAATTAAAATAAATATATAAATAAACATATACCAAAAAAAATATTTACAATTTTTAATTCATTAAATTTATACAAAAAATTATTTACATATTTATACAAATTAAATCTCCTTAAACAGCAACGTCATACAAATTGAACTTTTATTGTTTTTAATTTTGCAAACTCTTCAATCATATCATCGTACTCTAACTAATTCTAACTTTTTCAACTAATTCCTTTTCTATCGATAGAATTGACAAATCCACCAATCTATCGTGTGTCATAGTCGTTCGCAAGTAAGTTTTGATGAGTTTCAATTTTTGAAAAACTGCGTTCACCGGAAGCTACTACAGAGTATTTAAAATTTTAATAGCTATTACCAAGTTTGGAAATAGTTGTTCTAAATGAGATTTAAATATAAACTTTAGTACATCTAAACTAGATTGATCTGCTTTAACAAGCGGAGATAAAATTAATATATCCTGGTATAATTCAAATCTTTCTATTCATTATTACTTAAAGCAAGATCTAATTGGTTACATACATTTTTAAAATTTACTAATTTGTGAGCTTCATTTATATTTGTTGTATAAAAAAGAAAACAAATTACATATTGTGTGCTTTCAACATTTCAAATCTTTCATTAATGGAAGTAATAGCTTGATCTAAAATTTTATAATAAAAGTTAACTTTAAAGCTTAGCTTAGGATCTAAATTGTTTCTTCTTTTCCTTCGCCAAGGTCAAGCAAAGTAACGTTTTATATATTAGAGATGTTGATTTTATTCTATGCTGAATTTCTATTTGCACATTAAGCGCTCATGGTACACACAAAAAATTGTATACTGTGTTGATTTTTTTCTGGGTAGAGTTTTTTTGTACACGTAGCACAGTAGACAATTTCGAATGCATTTGCATGTTCTTGACTACAAATCGATTGGCGCCCTATTCGTTAGGCGCCCTGTGCAAGTGCACATCATGCACATATAGCTAGACCGGCCCTGCTTAGAAGTTTACTAAATATTAAAATATTACTAAATTATTTTTTTCTACAGACTTTACTCTACATCAGTGGTTCTTAACCGGTGCCTTTGTGCTCTAGGTGCTCCCCGAAACGAAATTTATGGTATCATGGGCGTCATGGAGTAGTGGTATTGTCTTTATCCTATAACATGGGTTCGATTCCCACCTCGACTGGAATTTGCGTCAATTTTTAAATTTGTTTACTTGAATTAAGTGTTTCTGTTGTTTCTTGTTTTATATGCTATTGAATTTACAAAATTCTTACGAATATGACAATACAACAGTACATTGTGTATATTATATGTTCTATACATATATTTAATTCAAAAATATAACTTTGTACAAAAAAAAAGCAACAAAAAACATAAACAAAAAAAAAATAATAATAATAATAATAATAAAAAAGATATCCAGAGAGATTGATTTTTTTCGTCTGGTTTTTTATGTATATATATAGCATTATGGTTTTATGCTATGACGTAACTAATTAGCTGTGAATTTTATTTAAATTAAGCGTTAAAGTTTTTTTTTTTGTTTTTTAATACACACATAATATGTATTAGATTAAAATATTTTAATTAAAAATATGCAATTTTGTCTTCTTTTTTCTTTTTTTTTGAGTTTTAAGAACACATTGTTGGATGAAATTTAAAAAAAAAAACTTAAATAGGGTCTCAAACAGTCATTGAACTTAAAATTAAATAGAACAGAATTTAAGACAAACTATATATTGACAATGCAAGCGGAGGGCCGGCCGGTTTAAAGATATTATGTATAAAAAAAGATAAAATTATTGGAAATATACTTTTTTTTTTTGATTAAATAAAATTCATCATATTTTTTAAATCCATCATATGAAATATATAATACATTAGTTTTTTTTTTTGATTTTCAACAACTATGGGCATTAAATTAGTTCATATTAATTTTTTTTTTAGTGACCTACTTTAAATATCTATTTAAAAACAATATAGAACTAATTTTCAAACAACTTGAAAACAAATTTATACAAAAATTGTATTCAGTAATTATTTTCTCTAACATACTTTTAAAAAATACTAGATATATATAATAAAATTAATCATTAAAATTTATATTTGAAATTGAATTTTCTTTATTCTTTTCTTGTAATTTTTTAATATCAAATTATTCTAAAAAAAATAGGTATATATATATAATATGCACCTATTTATATAAAAAAAAAAAATTATATTCAATTTTATTTTGCATTCCAGTAGAAAAATGTGTAATATATAATTTATGTACCTATATCTAAAGATCACATAGTGCAAGACATTGTATATTTTCTTATTTTTATGTTCTCATAATTTAATATTTGAAATTCATTAATCTTCTTTTGAAACTAAAAAAAAAAAACATAAATAAAAAAAAAATGATAGTGCACCATATTCCACTACAGGTGATCATTATAAATTTCTCTCTATATATTATATATATTCTTCGAATGTAGTATGTTTAAATAATAATATTTGAAATATGCCGCCGACATATTTTATTCTTGGAAGTTTAAATAATAATTTTCAAATATAAAGAAATTAGTTAATTAAAACTCACAGATTCAAAACTCCAAAGTTTTTAAACTCCAAAATTTTGTCTATTCTGTATGTAGAATTAATGTTCTATAATGTGTTCAATTTTATCAAAAATCACAAATCCTACAAAAATCGTAATGAAATAATCTCTGGATGGGATCTTATTTAACGTGTATACATTTAAGAAATAAAATGACATTAGAGTCATTAGAAACTGGCACTATTTTAATTTTTGACCATTAGATTAATGTTATTTCTGGGCAAAGCTCAAGGAACAATACTAACTTTCAAATAGCAAGTTTTTTTTTTGTTTCCCAGCTGAATATGTTCAATATGTTTGAATGAGAGAACATAGTATCTATTAGATAAATGCTATCTTTAATATATAACTATCAGATAATATATATTTCCAAATTATTCAGTCTGGCAAAAATTGCCCTAAAAAATATCTGAAATCTTATTTTATTTTATCATAATATGTACATGATGCTAAAGATTAAAAGAAAAATTCTGTTCAAATAAATGAAAACAAAAAATAAAATCAATTCGATTCTAAACTACCTGACACTCAATTTTTCTTATATGCCAGCAGCACTTCTTTATCATTTTAAATTCCAGAAATTAATCTTTAAATACGAAAAAAAAAAATGTTTCTAGTTCAATAAACCTTAAAGTAAAATATTCTATGTATGTATGTATATATAAAAAAAAATCTTCCTTTTTTTTTTCAAATAAATCATTTATTTTATTCTCAAAAGAGAATTAATTTTTCTTTAATCCGTTGTGATGCTTCAATGTTAAACGATTTCTTTTTTTTTTTTTTTGCCTTGCTTTTATGTTTTTTTTTTTTTTCTTTCTTCATGTTAAATATATATATGTACTACATATATGTATATAGTTTATGTTTTTTATTTTAATTTTGGCATAAATATAAAGTAAAAGAAAATTCTTAGATGCAAAATCAGGTATTACCAACTTAAAGTTGAAGGAGGCTTATGTGATTGTATTTTATTTTTATATTTTTTTGCGCCTAAAACTTTGAAAGTTTTGAATAATAAATAAATTTAATTAAAATAATCGTATAGACATTTTTTAAGGTTTTTTTTTGAAAGTATAAATACATAAACATGACAACATGAAAAATTAAGTTTACAAATTCCTCTCATAAACTAAATGTATACATATAATTTTTGTGTATACATATGTAAAAAATTTTCGAGGAATATTAATAATAAAAGCTTAGGTTTATGGACTCAGCAAGCTAAAGAATCTGTTAATGCAGATTTTAAGAAACTTTTTGAGAGCAATATAATAATCCTAATCCTTCAGCCATATTAATCAACGTTTAAAATTTGACAGAATTCTATATATAATTCTAAATAATAGTTGACTCTTTGAATGGCTGACTTAAATTAAAATTCAATTTTAGAGCAAAAATATACTTTTTTTTAAGTTGTCAATATCTGGAATAAAGTGAATCTAAAAACCTACGCAAGAATGAATTAATTTCTATCAAACAACCTTGAGTTTTATTAATAATAGTGTCACCAACATTTTTTGCTGTTGGCTCAAAGTATATTTTTATTTTTTTTTTTTTCAATATTTCTAGACAAACAATATAACTATTTGTTTGAAAAATTATTGAAATTATCTTATCTCCAATTTTATTTATTCCTTATATGAACTTTATATATATTATATTATTATATTATTGTTGGTTTGTCAATTCAATCCTTATGTATACAACTTATTAATTAAAATAATTAATGAAAAGCAAGAACGAGAGAAAACTAAGGATCATATAGATATATTTTTGCTGAAATTTATTTGTTGATTTTATGGGGAGCGAGCCTCTTTGCAAATTCCATATTGCAAAAGTCTATTTGGCCGAAAGCTACTTATCAAATTTGTATGTTTCGCAAATCTCCATTTCGCAAAAAAAACTCTTTAACAAAATTCCATTTGGCCTAATGCGACACTTCGCAAAAAGATATTTCTCAAAATACCAATTCACAACATTATATTAATTGAGACACTTCGCAAAAGTATAGTTTAACAAATTTTTTTTTACTGCACAAATATGATGAATAGAATATTAAAGGTTTTTTTTAACTGTAAAAAAAAAAAGCATGTAGGATTTTATAGGCTCATGGATGAAATCCGAAAAGAAATATTGCAACGACTGAAATATAAAAATTTGAAATGGGTGGGCCACCAGCAGTAAAAAAAAACAAAATATTACTTAAAAGATAAAAAAATTTAAAATATTTTGAAAAGAAAAGACGATTATAGGGAAGTCAAACTATTATTTTTGATTGCCGAGAATTTAAAATTGAAATAATTTTTTTAAATAAAAATATTAATTTTCTAATATGTCCATACTGGTTATGTACGTATTGAATATTAAAAAAATATATATTAAGTATTAATTTTTTAATATTATTTCTTAGAAACTGGATTTGTATTAATTTAAAAAACAGATATTAAAAATTCAATAAAATTTCTTAAAATTAAAATGCATATAATTGGAATTGTTTAATTTAATAATATGCATTTATGATAATGCAACATATTTTAGTGAATGCTAAATATACATTTCGCAACTACCCTTTTTGGCATAATTCACATTTCGCGCGCGCGCGCGAAATGTGAATTACGCCAAAAAGGGTAGTTGCGAAATGTATATTTTGCCAAAAGTAGTAGTTGCGAAATGTCCTTATGCTAACTGGAAAGTTGTTAACTGTCTCATTAGGCTAAAGCGAACGTTTGTTAACTATCCGTTTTGCGAAATGGTTCTTTTACGAAGTGTCTTTTTTGCCAAATGGAATTAGGAAAAATGTCTTTTTGCGAAATGTCTTTCGGCGATTCGGGTAACACCCGATTTTATGTCATGTCGATAAAAAATATTTGTTTTCTAACCTTTATTATAATTGGAATATATAGAAGAAAACTAAGCCCACCATTACAAGAAAAATTAAATTAGCGTATAAAATATTACTGTCATGTTTTGTTCAATTTATTGATTATCAATAAATCATTAAAAAAAAGGTGAATTAATCAAAATTAAATAGAAATGTTTAAGCTACAATTTTCTAATCATACCGAAAATTGTTATATTAAAGAGTTCGAATTAATATATCAAATTAATAATAAAATTTAATTTGCGCTATTATTAAGGAAATCAGTTGGAAATCAATAGAAAAACTGATTATTTTAACAAATAAATCAAAATTTAATATTCTAGATTTCTATAATGTACTAGACTGGATAGACATACTATATTCATAAGTGATGTAAATATATGTAAGAAATTTTCGAAAATGAAATACCCCCATCAGAAAAAAAATTCATAAATTATATTTTACGAAAAAGATAATATGAAATATACTCACTCACATAATTATAGAATTTACTTTGGTTCAAGGACGTGATTATTTATTTGGAACCTCAAGTTCAGAGAACATTTAAAGGTCAATAATATATTTTGTATTAATTTTTCAAATAAAAAATCTTTTTTACTCCTTTTTTTTTTTTTTGGTAAAACTTAAGATTTAACCATATTATATGTTTTAAACATAGACATTTTTAATGGGCTATCTTAATATAACTATTATAAAAAAGATATAAAAAATATTTAGTGTTATTCTATTGTAAAAACCATTTGTTTAATTGAAAATATAATTTTATTGATTTTAAATTTAATTGAATTTATAATTTATACCACTATAATTATAATAATAAGTTTTTAATGATGGTCTGGCAATAAATTCTTCAATAATAAGGATGATAGTAAAAAAAAACTATAAAAATATATCGATGATAAATTCAGAATTTCCATATTATTAACGAACGATTTCAATTAATTCATCAAATCTATTTCGAATCAACTATTTTTCTATATGTTTATTTCGAAATCAAATATTTATGTATATAGTTATAATCATGAACTCTGGCAAACATTCAGTAAAATTTTCTAAAAATAATAAATTAATGTTTTTTGATAATGTAATCAAATCAAAAAGAAAAATTTAAAGAATTAATAAAATGTTCCTGTTTAAATCAAATTTGCCTTATCCGTATAATGAGGTTATATTGGCTAATTATAAGAAGTCGCGAAACTTATTCCAAAATGTAAATTGATATTATTTTCAAAAAAAAAATAAGTATACAAAAAAATAAAATATAATAGGAAACAAAATAATCCAAAATGTTAATGCTTGCATGTCACGAAATATTAAATAGAAAAAAAAAATTTTATGAGCTTATTTTTACATTATATGCAATTTTTTATAATATTTTTTTTTCAATATTTTTTTTTTTTTTTTCATAAAAAGCAGTATAATAAAAATAAAATTCATATATCCTTATCATTCGAGTATTTATAAATTTTTAATGCAATTTGATATGCACAGGATGAACTATATGAAATTTCAACAAATTGCATTCTATTGAAACCTATTTTTGTACAAACAGTCTAATATTATGTTCGAATAAATTTATTAACTCTACCTTTGAAATGTAAAGTAATCATGATTCAGGATAATAAAAAATGTATATTAAAGTCTTGATTAATTTTGATTTTCCTGTATTAATTTCGAAATCTTTTTTTATTTTTCCATTTTCTTAAATTAATTTTTCCTATAATTAGAAATAAAAATTTTACATATATTTCTTAAAATTAAGATTTAAAATTGAATTCATGTTTATATTATAGTGTTTATTGCCCACTTTCCGCTCTCCGGTAAGTAAGGAATTTCATATATTTATTTAAGTTAAGCCATCTAGTGACTAGAAGAGTCCTCAATCTTTTTGTATCCGATATTAAACTAATGATTCATTTGATTCGAATAAAACTGAAATTGTGAATTCTATATTATTTTAATTTTTCAGACAGAATCTTTTTAATTTATTTTGATTATTGTTATCCAAAAAAAACACTCTTTATTTTTCGGATGCAGCAAATCATAATAAAAGTTTTACTATTTTTGGATCGTTTTTAAAGGATATACGTACTACAAACATAATATATTGTACCTATATATTGTTTCTGTTTGCAATGAAAAAAAAAACTCATTTTAGAAGGAAAATATGCTCTGATTTCTCCATCGATAAAATTTTCAAAAATTTAAATGAAAAATAAGAATGTATATTATTATTATTATTATTAGGCAAAAAGCATAAGAATATGTCAATATCATATGTGCATAGTGCATTATTATGAAAATGATATGATACATTGATACATAATATACATAATACTAGTGTATAGTTTATGAGAGTACATGACTTTCAATTGAAATAACAACATACTTATATAGTACCTATAGACAAAAAAATTTATAAGCAATAGTGTCTTGAATAATGTTATCAATTTGTAATTTTATATATTTTTTAACTTGAAAGTAAGCAAGTTCAACTTTAATGGTAAATATTAAGCTCTATAATCGATAAATAAAAAAATTTAATATCCTTCATAAATAAAAATTAGAAAATCAAGACGATTACTTGAAATTATTGAGCCAAATTGAGAATTTGAGATTTTGCGAGATGTTATACAAAAGTTACTTAATATCTTTAGTCGTTTGAAAATGAATGATCATAGATAGTGTTTTCATTTTTCCATAAAATCACATATGTATAATTTTTAAAATGTATTTTTAAATTAAACTATCCTCCTTCTAATATCGTTTGTAAAATGAATTTTTTTTTTAATAAAACCTATGGTGCGATTTAACAAACATACATATTATAACATAAAACATAAATAATGAATAAATAATCGATTGTGGAATGGGTCAAAAAATTAAAGTGCAGAAATTTATTTATATATGTTATGTTGAAAAGAGATGATATTGAAATATTTTTGAATTATTTTCAATTCATATTTAGTAGGAATTGTTCTAGAAAAATTATTTTCTAACCATCAATATTATCATGAACAATGTGTAAACGTAAATATGAAATCACTGATGGTTAATGAAAAATTACTTTACATAATTTATAAAATCAGAAAAATGTAATTGAGATTAGAGATTTTAAATCAAATCGTATGTTTTTACTGACATAATATTATCTACTTATTACTGAATTGATAATAATTATTGTGAAAATAAACTGAACCAGATAGTAAGTAAAAATTGCATAGTTCTCGGAATTCCTGGAAAAAAAATGTTGCATTGGTTTTTGGATTTTCAATTAAATTTTCCGACACTTTCTTTTATTGCAGCGACCAAAAAAATAAATTAGTAAAATTATTCATATACTAAAGTGTGTGGTCTGTAATTTTCAAAAAAGAAAATTAATTGATTCCTTAAATTATCCTTTGTTACAAAATTTTATAAAAAAACAGGCAAGTGATCTTGTAATAAATTTTTTAAAAAACTATGAGGATGCTTTAAAAATTGTCTTACATATAATAGGTATATTTTTATCTATATAAAAATTCAGAAATCATGGATAATTTTCTTTTTATATCAATAACGCATTGATATCTAAAGTTTTTCTGTTAATGTGAATAACATAAAATATAAAAAACACTGTTTGAGGAAAACAAAAAAAAAATTTCCTTAATTATTTTTTAATATATAAAGTTGTTTGATAGAATAATTTTCATTGAAATGAATTTTTCATTTATTTTAAATTTTATTTGCTTTTAATTTTAATTTTTTTTTTTTTGTATTTTATTTCATGTTACCTACATTTAATTTTAGAATTACATTTATTTCTCTTTGAGAAAAAAAAATAAAAAAAATTATATCAAATAAATATATAGAAGTAGGTATAAATATATATTTTTCACTTAACTCTGCGGTGTTTATTATATAATACAGAGAAATATCCTTTTCCTTTCACTCTAGATAAAATGCAGAGAAAATTTTACCTTTTTTATTTAAATTTTTTTTTTTTTTTACTAATTTTCTTTACGTAAAGCTTTATATTCAGGTTTATATTTTTATTTTTTTTTTTATTTTTTTCTACCTTTGAGTTATTTATATTCACAATGGAAATTTTTTTTTTTTTTTGTTTTGGATTTTTGCACTCTGGGAATCACAAACATGGTGCATTTAATAAAATGAAAGTAACCTCAATAATAGAGACTATTAAGATATATAATAGAGGTATATAATATATAATATTTTAAAAAAGGATTTAAAAATTTTTGTTATCGTTGTAATGCGTCAATTTGTGATTTTCTGAATGATGAAAGCGTATAATGTACATAAAAGTCGAAAGACGGAAAGTGTTGAAAATTGAACGCACTTACGGGTAAAAATCGAAAATTGACACTTAGTAGAATAAAAATGTATTAAAAATTCTAATCATTATGATAATCATTCAATTATTTTGCACAATCAGTAATTTTTTTCTAAATATTATTATAAAAACTACAATTTCATAAATCAATAATCGCCCAGACAGCTCCTAAAATTACACAAAATATACATTCCTATATTAAGTACGTATAAATAATATGCTTCCTCATTTTATTCATTAAAATCATTATAATTTAGTAACATCATCAAAAAAAAATTATAAATACATATTTTTTTTTTTTTCAATTATACACAAATTAGGGTTAATCATATCAAAATGTATACATACAAAAATAAATTTTTAATCCTATAGTCAACTTATAATAACTTTAATTGATGAAATTTATAAATAAAAATCTATATAATATTTACCAAAAACAAAACACACACTAAAAACAAAATCACTTAAAATTTAATTACCAAAAAATACATATTTTCGCATTTCAATTAATTTGAAATGTATAGTATAGGTACAAAATAAATTTCCTTCCCCCTTACTTTTATGATCAAATCAAAAAAACAACATATTAATTTTTCATTTTATACTCTTTTTTATTTTTGTGTTTTTTTTTTTTTTTTTTGCGTTAGAGTTCGAGACCCATTGATAAATAAATATTGTAACCGTGTCAGTGAAAATTGTTTCAAATAAAAGGTAAATACTTTAGATTTAACAAAAAAAAAAAAGAAGGAAACTTAAGCATGAAAAAGAAAAAAAAAACTCAATAACATATCAAAATCAATTAAGCATTTTGTCCACAAACTTAGGCAGCAATAGACGAGGAATTATTTAATCAGACAAAGAATCACCCACCCACCCATTAAATCTCTTCATTTAACTTGATTTCTCTTTTTTATATATAATTTTTTTTTTTTTTTTTTTTAATCTTCAGATAAAAAATTTTCCTTTCAAAAAGCATCTTTTTTAACCACCAGAAAAGCAAAAAAAAATAGCAGACAGATTTTCCCATAATTTTGACCAAAATTCTTTGGTCTAGTCTAATGGTTGTATTATTCTGTGAAATTCGTATTTCATCTCTAAGTTAATATTTTTTTTGCACCTTTAGAATTTCACAAAAAATAAATCTGAACTATAAAAAATAAAAATTATTTAAAATTTCATTTAAATAAAAACTAAAAGGCAGCAGAACTATCAGAAATCTTCACTCATGCATTTATAATTAAATAATATTCACAAAAATCAATTTAACTCGACAAATAAATCGTGTCAACATGTAATGCGCATCATCCAATATTATTTTCTTTTCTTCTTTATTTTTTTTTTGTAATAATGCAAAGAGCTCTTTTTGAACATTTTGACTATACAAAATTTAGTAGTTAAATAACTATGCGAATGTCATAGTACCTAATATTGTCTCTATAATAATGTCATGATTTCACCCCCCAGATAATTTTTGTAAATCAGCTTTTAGCGAAATGGAAAAAAAAAACACAATTTTTAAAAATACATATAGCAAAGATATAATTTTTATATTTTTGTAATGAAAATTTTTTTTAACTTGAAATATAAGGTTTCTTTTTATGTGAAACAACAAGGGAAAACTTAATTTGATACTTAAAATTATTGATTTTAGTACATAAATATATGATCTTATATCTATAATTTTTCCGCTTTAAATTCGAGTCCTAATGAAATTCATCTTTTAATTATAAAATATAAATGTCTAGGTTTGTAACTCATAGCTCTGGCCATTTGAATCGAACAGAATCTTTGAACCATTTAAATTTAATATTATGAAGCAAATTCTTCAAATATTCTATTAATTTCTTCTTATTTTTCTTCAATGAAAACAAAACCGATTAAACAAGCCAAATATATACAAAAAAAAATATCCCTGCATGGGGAGAAAACAAATTTTTCATAACAAAAAAAAAATAAATTTTCTATACTTTATCTCCATTAACTCCCTTTATACAAAAAAAAACATTCATATAGAAACAGAAAAACATATTTAGATATTCAGACATTAAGATTCAAATGAAAATTACTTTATGAAAATCTATATAATTATTTTCTTATTTTTTTTGTATATTTAGAGGTACGATAAATACTCTCAGTGGGGCTCGATAATGTGGAATGTCAAAAATGTGTATTTAAAGATTGTTTACACCACATAAGAATTTTCAGATATATATAAAAAAGATATTGAATTTTTCTCACATTTATTAGATAATTTCTACTTTGTTTTAAATTTAGCAAATTTAGAGCAATATTAGCAAATATACTATAAGACAAAATTAAAAGCTTGTGAAAACAGGGGTGAGTCATTCTCTGAAAATAAATAAGTTCTTTGATCAATATAAGCAACATCAGTGTCATAAATTTAATAATTTACTTTATCTTCGACCCAAAAAAAAATTAAGTACAGAGCTTGTAAATTTTAATTACTTGAAAATTTAAAAAATATTTTTTGAAATCTTATACCAACTTTTTGAAAAGAATTTTTTTTTTTTTTGTTAAATTAAAGTAAAATTTATATTTCGTTATGCAACTTCGGAAAATAATCAGAATTTCAATCATAAAAAAGAGGTTCAGGAAAAAACAAAAACGTTCAAGGAAATAAAATATAATTTAAAAAACATTAATGTTGAGTTGAGATGAAAATAAACTTTAAAAAAAAATATATAAAGTTATATTTTTTTTACATTTTATTTTATGCAAGAAAATTATACAAAAATAAAATTATTCATGCAAAAAAATTAGTGTCAATTTTCCTTATTAATTTGAAAATTCTTTTCGTGGCCGCGAAATCAAAAGCTTTTTATAAATAAACATTATAATTTTGTCAGATTAGACTGATTAAATTTGATTAAAGATAATCCTACTGAATAGAAAATGTCCTATGCATTGCACCAAAATTTATTCTGGAGGAGAAATCTAACTTGTACTGACGCCAGTACGTCACAGTTTTAAAAGTAATTTGTGTTGAATTCTGCTGCTAAATTCGAATGTCATTTAAAACCAAAAATTTTGACTTAACAATGTAAAATTGAAAGATTATCAGAGTTATTTCCTGTTTAGAATAAAGTTTTTATCAAACAGTATATTGTTCTCAGAGATTGCCAAATCTAAGAATTTCCATTTTTATTACATTTTTATTATTATACAGCAGATGGTCCTGTACAGAAGATGGCCTTCTACAGAAGAAATGGCCTTAAATCGAAAACATTTAAATAGACCAATTTTATTTTAAAATTATTAATAATAAAAAATAAAATATTTTTTAAAAAAAATTTAACCCTAAAATATTCCAAATTTTTTAAACAAAATAAAGCAAAATATAAAATATAATATAATATTAAGAAGCATAAAAAAGGAGGCCAAAACATTTAAAAATTTTCCCATAATGTTAATGCGGTCCTTTTTATTAACCCCAAAAATCTGCAAAGAAAAATATTTTTCTTCTCTATTATAATAATTATTATTATTATTATTATTTTTAATAAAGCATAATAATAATGAGTAACAATATTTTAAGATTACATTAGAGATAAATATATAAAACAAATTTACAATAAAAATAATAAAAGCTCTCATCTTATTTCTTCTGCTTTTTTTTTATTTTATTCTTGTGTATTTTTTTAAAGTATAGAAAATAATATAATAATATGTATATACTATATATGCCAAAACAAACTTTTACTGTGTCATAAACCTGCCTAACATTAAAATATTTAAATACCAACATAATCATAATATTCATATGCCTTTTTATTATTAGAACCCCTTTTATAACATAGAAGAAAAAAAAAATATCATAACCTTTTTTTTTATTTTTTATTTTTCTTCATCATTTTTATGCTTTTTCATCAGCAACAACTAAATATTTATACGTACATCATACCGTATAAAAAAAAAGAAAGTTTACGATTAAAAAAAATAAATAAAATCCTCAGTGATTTGACCTCCTTTTCCACGTCGTGTATCCTTTTCATAGTTAAAAAACTGAAAAAAAAAATTATATATATGTATTTATGTATGTATTTATGTATAACATTATCTAAGAACAAAATAAAATTGTGTAGAACTTAATAAGCTTTTTCAAGCACATTTCTTTTATGACAAGCCCGCCAAAAAATTATGCTTTCCTCTAAAAAGAACATATAGAAACTTTTTGTACACGTGTAAGATTTTATCAAGAAAATTTTCAGAATATTTATTATTTTGTGAAATATAAATATATATTTCTTTTCTCAGTATGAATCTATAAATTGTATACAGACAACCAACATTGAAAATTAAGATAAGTTATTATACATTTCAAATTCATTGGAGCACCAATAGAACTTGTATTGCATTGAATTCGGCTTTGAACATAGATTTCGATTGAAACCTTATGTATAATTATGTCAAATCTATAATAAATAAAAAGTTTAATTATAAAAAAAAAAATTCTCTTAAGCCACACTTAACCGAAGAATGAAAACAATTTTAAGTAGGTGTGTTTAAAAAAAAATAATTTTCCATTATAGCAAGTTTGTGTAATGGTTTTATACATAATTTGTGGATAGTATACCAAATTTGAATAAAAAAAAAAATTGTTTGTGGTTTTGAAAATGATTTCATTTAACTATATAATGGTATCTACAATATTATAACTCTCTGAAAAATATTTAATATATTCAGGTAAGAATTTTAAATATTCTTTTTGGTTATCTTCTTAAAAACCTCAGGGATAAAAATTATGTCATTGTTTCTAATTTAAAACATAAGAGCATAGTAAGCTTTACTAGTAGTTTCATTTCCATATAGTACATGCTTGTATTTGCTCAATGTATTCAGCTGTCGTGTTTCGTTTAACTATCTACTGTCATTATAGTTCTGCATATTGGCCGTACGTAATTTTTTTTTAATTTCTCCATTACTCTTCTTTGTATTTTAATCACTGTCCAATTGTGCTGTTTTTGAAAATGCACGAAGAATAAATATCTATGTAATAACGAGATTTATTTAATTATATCAAAATATGCGTCAATTCAATTTTTTATATTTACATATACATATATTGTGTAACATATTTTTTCTGACGATCCTCTATACTGGAAAAATTAAATGTTTAACTTAAAGTATATATCATAAAATTATATCCTAGTCCTTTTAGAATTTAGAATCGTTATTAACATCGTCTGTCACTGAAAGGATTTTCATTAAAAATTATACTAATCAAAAGATTCTACCGTATACATACTATGTTATATGTTTTATGCAAAAAATTTAATGTAGGAAAATGTAAATAACAGTAATTTGTGTAAAATCTAATTCATTTTCTTAAATAAAATTTTCTATTTCAAAGGAAAAAGCTATTTCAAAATAAAATGAAAGCATAAACAAAAAAAAAAAAAATAAATAAATAAAATGCTAACAAAGTAATTATTTTAATTGACTATGTTGTCCTGATATCAACATTAACTTTTTCATGGAAAAAACATTCATAAACAAAAAATCCATTTCAAAAATAAAACAAAATAAAAAAAAAAACTATAGTGGATAACGAGAAAAAAACAAAACGAGCAACAAAGTCACAAATTTACTTTTAGGTAAAATTTTGCACAACAAGAAAAAAGGACATAGTATGAAAATAATGTTCAAAAATCAGTTAAATTTATATAGAGAACTGTATAATTATGATGTTTGTAAATTTTCATTTTATAAAATAACATAAAGTGGCAATTTGTCAAACCTTTTTTTTTTTGCATATATCATAAGTACATTTAAGTAATAGAATATTATATATTATTGTTGATAAACATATGGTATATTTTACGTCAAATAGGGTCAGTAATTATTTTTTTGGTTAATATGCAAACCTATGAGCGCTGAACATTAATAGAACATAACAAGTTGATTAAGAAACACATCAAATTCTTGTCATACAATTTTATTAGAACGATTCTTATGCCTGCGAACCAAAACTGTCAGATAGAATTAAATAAATTAAATTTTTTTTTTAATATATATACTATCAATATTAAAATTATGAATATCAATTTTCTTTTAACTTTTTCATTTCAATTTATGCTGAATTTTATTTGTTCACCCTTTTTTTTTTTTTTTTGGTAAACATTTTGACGATTATTATTATGTGTATGAATTTTAAGTCAAAATTTTAGTCTAAAATTCAACAGACTCTACTATACTCTCTTATATAGAAATAATGTCCTTTGTTGAAATGAAATAAGAAATTTTTCGTTATAAATAAGGTTATATAGAGGTATATCGTATACTGTTCGCTAACAAACAATCGAGAGACAGAGAGAAAGAGAGAGAAAAATAAGTACGACCGTACTATTGATGTCTGCAATATAAGTAAATGTTATATGTATAGTGTATAATATGGTAAATCTTTTAGATAATATTATGAATTTATTTTTATGAAGATATTCAAAATATTATAATATATAGAATTTTGTATTTTACCAATATCACACTACCTTTAAACACCCTAAAATTATGTCCTCTATGTTCTTTTATATTATTTTTCTTTTTTTCGTTTATTTATTTTTTTTCGTTTTTTCGTTTTTTTTTTTTTTTTTGCATGAAATAACCATAACCATTTATGTTATATGGCAATAAAAATTTTGTGTATTATAAAAGTTGGGCTCTTAAAGTTAATGAACTTGTTGGGTTTTTATTTGAAATCTAATATTTTCACATGTTTTTTCGTTTTTCTTTTTCAAGTTTTTTTTTTTTTCATTATTTATTTTTTTTTACTTGCTGGCTTTGAGAGAACATAGAAGAAACTCCTAAATAACATAAAAAGGAAAAGATATTCTATGTTGCTGGCTGCTAAAGGAAAAACAGACAGAAAAGTATAAAAAAAAAATTAAAGATAAATTATTATAATTTAGAGAAGAAGAAAGAAAGAGAAATAAATTTTTATAAAATTTCAATACAACAGAAGAACAGCAGCATAGCAAAAAAAAAAAATTACAAATATTTACAAACAAATAAAAAGTCAAAGAAATTGATTCTCTTTAATTTTTTTTTGTGTTTTTATTTTTATTTCGATATTTTATTAAAAGACTTTATGGAAAAGGACTCTTATAGAAAAATAAAAAATTTTATAGTTTTTTTTTTTTTTTACGTAATTTTTTGTTTATTTTAAAAATTTATTAGATTGTTTCAAAAAGAAGGAAAGAGGGATTGTTTTTCGTTGTGTTCGTTTTTTAAAAAAATTTAAGTATAAATTTCGGAATTAAGATTTTTGTGTTTTTTAACCAATTTTTATGGGAAAATCAAATGTCATCCATCATCAACGTAATTCTGTGAAAATTGTTTTAAAGTATTTTACTTAGGTTTTTGTTTGGAAAATTGTCCTCAAAATTCGGGGAAAATTTTTACACAACCTAATCAATTAAATGAAAACTAAAAGTTGCAGTCCTGTCCTACCTTCAACACCCATTTTTGTTGAATTTAATATTTCGTCTGTTGTTTCGATAAAGACCAATCAAAATACGATATTGATAATTCACTAGGAATCAGATGTAGATAAAAAAAAAGTTTGTAAACGTCTCATCATCAAGGAAATAACCATATCTTTTAACTATTTGTATTTTGTGTAACATCGTGTTAAATTATTATGTTTAAGGATTTTTATGAGTAAATTTAATGTAATATTACCATGAAGTCCTGAAGGTATAGAAAAATATAGAAATCTAAGTTTTGAAATAAAAAAAATAATAAATTTATCCACCTAACAATAATAACTCTTATATATTTATATTTATAATTTTACATTTGATTGTTGTCTTAAACCTTTTCTCTGAAACTTATTTAAGAACAAAAAACTATTTAGTTATGTGCTCGTCTTTAGTTAGAAATTTTTATACACACAATCTTATTAAAAACTCTTCGTCTTTTTATTTCTGATCTCCTGTTCAGATTCTAATCACCATGAAAACACATCTCACAAAAAATAAATCATTTCATTTTTTTATTTCTTTCTATACCACAACAATTGGAGCTATAGGTAGGTCTAAAACATAATTGTAGATATCCATTTAATGTAGTTCATCTGTTTTAGAAAATTTCTTTATTTTTTTTTTTTTTTTATGTTTAATCAGGCACATTCTGTGCACAAAAATTTATATAAAAAGGAAATAAAAAAGAATAAAAGTATAGTCATAAAATACTGTACCAAAGGACATTAGTTAGGAAAAAAAAAATTAAATTAACAAAGAAAATGCTGTTTCCGATAGGTGGGTATATGGATGCATAATTTTCCTGTATCGTTTTACTGTATTTTGCAATCGTTTATAGATCAAAATTGTTTTCAATCTTCAGCGTTCTGCGCAACGCGCGCTTGTGGAGACTAATAATATTATCAAGTTATTTATCTATCTATGCCAAATATGTACGTCTACATATTATGAATAAGTTAATAATAAAATAAAGGTTCTTGGAGACTTCAATGTAATAAGATAAGATTATTGTAGCGAAATCATACCACAGCACGAAAAATAGATTAACGATCGCTGAATATAGTCAGTTTATATTATTACTAGAGCGGATATAAATGCCTAAATGCCTAGAGACTAGGCATTTTGCCTTTTTTGATGTTTTTAACTTAGCGAGACTTTTTTGGAAATTTCAGCCTAGCGAGCATAAAATGACAATTTTTCGGTAATAATGCATTGAATCATCGATCACAAACAACGCACCTAGCGAGCTGGCTGCTTACAAGTTTTGTCTCACAACATCGACTGATCTTGAAAGATCTTTTTCAGCATACAAAAATGACAGACAAACGTAGATCTTTTTTGTTCGAAAATCTAAAACAGCACTGCATTGTACTTTGCAATCGTGAAAAATAATAATATTGGTCTCGAAATCATTCAAAAGTGTGTTTTTTTTTTCATATTTTTGCGCGACTTTTCAGGGACTTCTTTTGAATTTTAGATACTTTTACAGGACTATTTTCGCAATTTTTCAGAACTTTTTAGGCGCCTAAAATCGTTTTTATGTGAGACTTTTTTATCCGCTCTAATCATCTTCAACCTGACATGAAGTTCTCATTATGGATATAATTATATTTAAATACACAATAGAATTTTTCAAATAAGATCGATTATTATATTATGTTCAAATTATATAACATTTAAATTTAAATTCACTTACATTCAGATTAAGTGAAATAGTTTCCCGTATACAAATTATTTAATTACCGAATTATCGGAACTTCAAATCTCGATCTTCTTTTTTCTTTTTATTTTTTATTAGATTTCGATTCGTCACTTTTTGTTGTTGTCTTACTTAACTGAGAATTTGTACTTATTTCTGAATTCCTAGGATCAATTTGTGGCTCCTCTTCAATATCTGACATTGTTTCCAAATTATGAACTAAATTATAGTCCACAACTCTTGAATAAAGTTCACTTAGGATTGCATCAATTTTACACTGAGTAAAATCAGTAGTAAACTCACTAACGCCATGCAAAATTTCACTAACATTGGCACTAACAATTCGTTGATCAGATGATCTATATTGTTTTGTTGGAATAACTGAGCGTAAAGTTTCCCGTATTATTCTCATTGTTTCAATTTCACCAGGATGATCACTTGGTAAAGATTGTAAATTAATTGAAGATACAGCTTCTTTAACTAACTCATCAACAATTTCGCCTACAATTTGAGGTGTTTCATTAATTTTAGATTCTTTCTCTGCACTGAACAAAGAATCAACGTTTGCGTATAATATTTTTCGAGCAGCTTCCAAATCTTTTTCTCGACGAATTTCAGTTTTACGTAAGAAAAGTCTTCTTTGTACTTCTGGAAATATTGAACTTACAGCCAAATCATTAATCAGTTGCTGTTGTCCAGATACTGATCCTCGGGGAGTTGTCAAAATGGATGTCGAAACGATGGGCGTAACGCCTGTATCTGCCCCAAGGTCAACTTGTTTAGCTATTTGACGTACTTTAGTTCTTGCATCTTTTTTACTATTTAAATCACTTTCTTCAATCAAAACGTCCTCTAAGAACATCGTAATTGTATCTCTAGTTGAACTCGAAATATCATTATATATTTTCTCACATTCGTCGCGTCGTTTATTTTCCAATTGTCTTATTCCGGCTTCAGCTGCTTCTCGACGATGTCGTTCTTCCTCTGCCAGTAAACAAATAGCATGAAGTTTTTTCTGTTCATACAATCTATCTAACTCTTTTTCCAAAAATTCAAACAGCCATCCAATGTGTGTACTCATACTCTTTCTGACATTTAGCATTATCTGGTCCTTATTTTTAAATATTTTTTCCATTCTCTGTTGACGGGACAAGCATATAAGCTTTCGCTTATTTTCGACTTCAATAGTTTTTCCCATCATTTCTTTGACGGCCTTTAAAGTGAATGTGGAGCCGATTTCTTCAATAAGGCCTTTATATTGATTTTTGCCAACAACAAGCATATTTTGAATCGCGCGACCCTAAAAAATCAAATTAAAAGTTTAACTTAAGTTTTGACTTTTTTAAGCAAGCATATAGTTATACCTTAATAATTTTTTGCAAATAAACTAAACTTTGATAGTCAAGTTCAGCAAAATAGTCCTTTTCAACTCCTATTATCGTTTTAGACCCTTCTGCTAATTCTTCAATTGACTTAACATTTAAACATTTTGGTTGTCCAATACTCTTGCCGGCAACAGCTTGACTTCGCAAAAACTAAAAATTGTTTTAATTTTTTCAGCTTTTTATAATTTACTTATGTAAGTATACAATAATTGAACATTAGATTGTAGATATAACAAATAAAATCTTGAAATATTAAGAAAATAATAATTTATTTATTGACAAACTTATGCTCACTTTCAAATTTTCATATAAGTTCTTCAAATTATTGTCACTACAAAATCCTGAACTATATTCTTTGATTGGTTTCTTTGGTTCAGCCAGTTGATTAATTTTTGCAAAAGGACATTGTTCAACAGTTGGCTTTTTAACTGAGTTCTCAAGACGTTCTAATCTTTCCTCAAATTTTTTCCTGCAACTAACAAAATGTCTTCGATTTGGATTAACCCCAAATCGGATTTGTGGTCCATATAAATCAGATGAAGGATCAGTGAATGCTGTAACTATATCTTCTTTCATATATTTTGTAGAAATATTTTTATGCTTTTTTTCTAATTTCCGTAATTTTCTTTTGTACTCATGTTCCAACTTTTTTAATTGTTGGTTTCTACGATTTTCTATTCGTTGTGTAGTATTTTCGATTTTCTTCACTGTATTATCTTGCAGAGAAGTTTCACGTTTCGCTAACAAAATTGCGACAATTTCCAGCCTCATATTTTGATATTCCTCAATTTCTTTTTCACGAGCTAACCATTGCTCCCATTCAAACGCTTCCAAAGCTGTTTTATATTTATCAATTTGATTTAAATCACTTAGCTTGGTTAAACTTTTTTCCCATTGTCGTCGCCTCCTTGCTCGCTCAATTATTTGAGCTTCAAAATTACCGGGTTCATCGAATCCTGTTATAAGTTTTGCTGCTGCAATTATTTCAGAATCTTGTGCGTTTCCATCAACATAAATTGCGTCTGGTTGATATGGATGAGTTTGTGCAGATGATTCTCTACAAGCAACAAGATAAAGAAATAATTGTTTTGTAAAATTTGAAAAAAAAAAATCTATATATTAAACCTATATTGAGTTTGACATCCCTTGTTTTGACTTAATTTCTGAGACTGATGATCCTTTCTCTTCTTTTTCGGAATATCGGGTAAAATTTGCAAATTGATTATTTTTGTGTTATTTTGTGGATAATAAAAAAAATGTGGTCGTCGTTTTCCTCTAACATCGAATAACAAATTTTTATAATCGGAACAATTTTCTTCACCGGCTGAAATAACCAAAAAAAAAAAAAATTTATATGAAAGGGGCTCGTTTTCCTTGGAAATAAAATTCAAGTGCAAAAAATCACAATATTGTGAAAAATATTAATAAAATAAAAAAGAAATTACTATAGGTACAGCTAGTAGAGTAGAGTTAAGTATAGAGTAGAGTTGTTTTTAACAAACCTCTTAATCGTAAATTTGGTAAAGGATTGTCTTCTTTGGTGTATGTTAGTCTTGATGTTTGTGGCAAATTGCTGAATAATAAATTAAATCTTGTTTGAATTCTAAATGGTGCTGACATAGACATAGCATAGGAATTAGCACGAACAATATCACGATTTCCAGATAATATGAAATTTGGATCATAGATGCAATCAAATATCCGTGTTTCACCAATACGATGGCTCACATAAGACATTATTGTTAAATTGTTTGTTGTTTTTTTCTTGAGTTGAATATTAATTTGACAAATAATTAAAATAATTTTATTTATTGACAATAATTAGACAAAAAAAATTGTTTTTATGAATTTATTATTTTACTAAATTACAGAATGATTCTTTAAAGTTTTCAGAAAATAACCTTTCTTTTTTCTGTGAAAATAACATATATTTTTACTATGGAATTTCACAGACAAGCGTATCGATTTAACAATTCCATAACATTAATAATTATGAAAAAAAAGAATATTTTAACATTATATATATTTATATGTATACAAAATGTAAAGTGAAAATATCTATACACAGTAGTGTTGATATTCAGGGGGTAAAATTTTCAAAGTTTTCGTACGGGTGAAAATGCTTTTAGTGATAAACGTTCACAAAATTATAAGGTTCAATTTTGTGAACGTTTATCACTAAAAGCATTTTCAACCCGTACGAAAACTTTGAAAATTTTACCCCCTGAAAACACCTTCAAAAACCAACATTTAATATTTTATATTAATCGGTTTTTTACTACAAAAATACCCTATACACAAGTATTTCAAATTCCTTTCTTCAACCGTACCGGTTGTTAAAAAATTTGTTAACTCTTAAAACAATATTTTATTGTTGTTTTTAACATCTTTTTAAAATTTTTATAAATAAAAATTAAAAATAACATTTTATTCAGCAGCCTTTTATTTCACTAACATTTACCTATATATTAACTTTAAATTAAAATAATATTAATCGAAATTTGTCTAATAAGTAACATTAAATTTTACATTTTTAACAAATTCTTCAATATAGTCTTTTAACTAAATTTCAAATAAATACCACATATATTTAAATATATCTGAATAACATAAATTTTCTCTTCAAATGCCAATAATATTATTTTCTTCTTTTATATTTTTGGCTAGCTTTCATTGCTACACAGGATATTATTTTTATGTAATAGTTTTTTTTTCTTCTTTAACATCGAGTTGTTATCTAATTAGAAATGCAAAATATCATAAAAACTTAATTCAAAAAGTTCAACAATAATTATGCCAAGAAAAATATAATTTTCAAAACATATTTGAATTTGTTATTTAATGTGGTTGCATTAAAAAAAAAAAAAGAAGAACTTCAGCAAAATATCTTTAAAGAACAGAAAATTACTAGGTAGGTACTAGGTTTATGGCATCGTAAATGATAGAGGTACACTGGTACAGTGATAAGAAATTTTCTATAATTGATGAAATAGGAAAAAAAGGATGATCGAAAAGGAATACAGACAGGAAAAAAAATGATTTACTCCAATTTTATTATATAATATACATTTTATACTATGATATACACAGGTATGATATAACTTTAAAGGCCACGAATTTTTTTTATAATTTACTCGATTAAATATACCTATAGTAAGTAGTATGTGAAATGATTTTGGATATTGTTATTATTAAATCGCTGAACTGAAAAACCATAATGAATAAAATGTTTCCTTTATTTTATTAATTATATGTTTGCTTTTGTTTTTCTCGGACCATTTCCCAAAGCATGATAATTCAATAAAACAAGTAATATTAAAAAATATATCAGTGGATTGCAAATTTGTAGAATTCTTATATCCATGTAACTTGTAGATTGTTCATATACAAAAAAAATTTTAACACTAAATATTCCGTATAATATTCTCGCTTTATCCAACAAAAAACTTTTTTTTTTTGGTTTTTGTCGAAAAAAAAATCGAATGTAAAGTAAATTTGTAAAATATTTAGTCCTTTAATCATGTTTTTATCTTTTCCAACATCGAAACCAAACCGCATTCTATGATAGCCGAATATATTTTCGTGTGCACTGAAATTTATATGCAGATTTTTTTTTATTTTTTTTTTTGCATACCCATATTATCCTTCCATTAAGAATTTCAGATAAAAAGACAAGAAAAAAATTTAAATGAATTTTCAAGAATAATTGCTCTAGATAGTTTCTGTTTATTTCAAATACAATTTAATGTTAAAAAACGTAGAAAGGATCTAATTATCTGCACATCAAAAAATATTAAAAATATTTTAAGCATTGTTTTGTGGTTAGCGTGTGTTTATCGCTGTTCCTCTAAGAAATAAAACATAAAAATTATCGAAACTAAGAAAACCGGCCCGATTTATGAGTGCTGTTTCTGTGTTCATAAATCAAATGACATTATTATAATAAAACAGAATCAATTAACCAGTTTGGAAATAATATTTCGATAAACCTATAAAAAATTTAACACAAATTTAAAAGAACTCAGTTCACGGTGTTCTTAAAAAGTCCTCTTTCTCGATAAGTATAAAATATAATGAAATTAATAGAACTATAAAATCTCAAAAAACGACATGTATTTCATTAAACTACAACGGGCACAAATATTATACTTGAATTTTATATAATTATTTGAAAAACTAATCGAAACATTTAGCACAATTTTAATTCGAAAGAAAATCCTATAAGACCACATAAATACTAACAAATAAATACCGGGATTTGTGTATAACTTTTTTTTTTTTTTATTATTGAATCCTTTTACGTTTAAGGACACTCTATTTCAACGTTATGTTGTTTTTTTTTTTTCAGTTTTCCTTTAATGGCATGAAAAATTCATTTCTTTCGTATAGTTTTGTTTTCATAATAAAAATATCATGAAAATGGTATAAAAACGAAATTGCATTTTATTTCACTGAACTCCCAGCTAAAGAAATTTCTTATTTAACCCTTCTACATAGGCTCACACAAGTTTAAATGTGGTACACAATTCTATTTAATTTAATTTTTTACAGACTTTCGATGTATAGGAATGGGAAATGTTTAAATTCTTGATTGTTGTTGTCTTAAAAATATAACATAAGGTATATAAATATAACATAAGATGGAAAGTCAGGCCCAATATTGATGTATTAGTTTATTTTTAATTTTGATGAGTTGATGTCAAATTATTGTTGATTTGTTTTTTTGACGAAAAAGGAATAAATAAAATTTTCGAATATAATTTAACCCTTTTACAAATTTTTTCTTATTCTTATTTAAAAATAATATTAAATTTGATGGATTAATGCATATATTGGTTGTTATTTTAATTTTACATTTTGATAAGTTCATTCGTTTTTATCTTCCAATTTAAAATTTCCTTTTTTTTATAAGTTAAGTTCATTTTCGCTTTGATGAGTTAGTTCACGGAGACAAATTTAAAATTTAACCAAAATGTTACCAGACCATATACAGCAAGGAGTATATAACCATATATTATTCAAGCAAATATAATGATTAACCTTAGGATGGTGGCTTTACCAATAATAATATAAATATGTTGATCCTTCATAGCGTAATATCAACAAAATCTGAGCATGCCTTATATTGTTCCACAAACATTAAAGTGAAATTATTTTGTTAAATAGAAATCATTAAACAGAAGATAAGACATGATAATATGCATTTTCTAATAACCATGAACGAAAAAAAGATTTAATATTTATTTATTTATTTTTTTTTTGTGTTGCATATACATAAAATATATGCATATATGTATATCAACCTCATATATGTATAAAATATTCCACAAGGAAAATTAAGTTTATTTTCAACTTTATTCAACTGCAGAATCATTTTTATCCTTAAAATATAATTCCAGAAGAATTTCTCTCAAAATTTAAGTATGTTATGCAACATATCATCTATATACTTGAAATAAATATACAAAATAGATATTTATATTTTCGTACAGTTAAATGGTTTTTAACTGAATATGATCAACAAATGGTGAATTTAAAGAAGTAAAAAACAAACTTTTTTAAATCTTCTTCACGATGTAATAAACATAACATACAAAAAGCTCAAAGTCTATTATAGATCTACAGATGATATTGTTTCAATTTATTTACTATCAACATGCTCTTTTTAAGACTTCTAAGGCTCTCAACAACTCAAAAACATCAGAAGAATTGATTTTTATCTTCTTTTTCTATATTTACGCTGTGTAGCAATAGCATTAGATATTAAGACAAGAAGTCCCTCAGTCTTATTATAACCTAAATGAATATAAAATAAAGATAAAAAATGGCAATATGAATAAATATACATTTTAATAATAAATTGAAGAAAAATAAATATTTCCTTTAAAATAGAAATGTGTATAGTCGTAATAAAACCTCAACAAAGTATTTTTCATTGCTTTTAATATCCTTAAAAAATGTATACATTATATAGATGTATTAAGCTTCAGAACAACATACATATATACATTATATGAAATTCCCATACCGTTAATATTCCATTCAAAGGACACACAAATTCTGCTTAATACTTAAAAAAAAAATTAAATAAAAAAACAAGAACAAGGTCAATTTTGTTCAATTTATATTTTCAAGGATATTTTAAATGAAAACAATCTAAAATATGACACGAAAACAGGAATTTTATATTCTTCCTTTTTAATATTTATATATACATATTGCACTATTTTTTATTTCTATTATTATTTTCATCTACATATACATTCATTTTTGTTAGATTGCAATATAAGTACATGTTATGCTTCCGTCCATAGAAACAACATATATATACAATACGTCATTTCCGAATGATTAATTTAATCAATTATATAAATTCAATTCATACAAATATTTATCAAATATTAAATTGGACTTTATCTACTATTATTATACTTATTATAGTTATTGTGTGTAAACAGGATAATACCTTTCCATGTCTTTTATATAGATTTTTGTTTTTTTTTTTGTTTTCAATATAATTTCAAATAGTAATAACTATTTAATTATAAACAATTAATCCCAATTATTCTAGAGAGTCTTCTTTGCATTCGACTTTGGAATTTTTTTTTTCTACATATTAGATTTGAAAGTTTTGATAGAAATCGGGAAATTTTGGAAACCAATCACATTTCAAATAATCACAGTCTATCATTAAATTATCTAAATAGTTTAACTAAGTTACTTATACAAAAATAATAAAGCAATAATTAATAAGAATTATTTAAAATTAATATAAACTGACTATAAATGAAACTATGTATTTTTGAAAACAAATTTTTTGCCCTTATTTTCTGGGAAATAAATATAGTTTTTCCTACATATCCTTCTCTGATGAAGATTAATTTTTCTAGGAACGATACAGGATTCAGCATAAAACATGGTTATCCTATGAAGAAGCCATAATGCAAAGGATATAAAATTTAAACCTTATAAACAAATACTTATATAAATTATACTTACACGTGTATTGAAATTTTACTGAAAAAAGGATAAAAAACAACAAGTAGTAGAAAAACAAAAAAAAAAGAATATAATAAATTATTTCTTGTTTTTTTTTTTCTGTATTTCTGCAAATTAAAAAAGTTTTCAAGGATTTCAGATAAAGTCGTTTTATTATATATATAAAAAAAATAAAAAAAAAAAGGAAATGTTTTGTTACAATATTTTTTGTTTCTTATTAATTTCCTTTGTTTTAAGATCAAAATTGTACATACATAATGTATATGTTTGTATATATTTTGTCGAAAGAAGTTACAAATTAATTACCCTTACGACGATGTTCAACAATAAATATATTGGATTCTTGACTATTTTATAGTTTCATTTTTTTTTTAACAGCAATAATGAAAACAATTAGTTTAACATTTACCGAATATTATGTACTAAATATCTGTGTATATTAAAATTTTCTTTTTATATAAATAGATTCATTTCAGTTAACACGCAACATCATTTCTATTTGGGCAACATGAAAATTATAAGCATGACATAACTAACTACTTGATATCTAAAACATAAAAATTCTAATATTTAAGAAAACAAAAAAGATACTCAATGTATGTATGTATATAGAGAAATAATACATAAGTTTTTATCAAGCTGTGTACAGATTTTGGTTAAGATGATAAAATCTAAATTAATGATCCTGTAATTTCAGATAAAACTTGAATTGCAACTTAAATAGTTTATGGTGACATTATGAAATCTGGAATTAGATATATAGAGTAACTTAGCTGAATATTTAAAAGTTTAAACTAATATTTTTATCACTGTTGTAGAAGTTAAAACAACACTTATTCTCTCTGTACCTGTAGTTCTATGTATAAAAATTTTCTTTTAAAATGTAACCTAATTTCATTGGAAATAATTTTTTTCAAATAGAAAAACTATGCATAGTTTAAATAGTATCTAAAAATAAAATATAAATTTCCTTCCATAAATTGTAATATTCATTCATATTTAGTATTAAAACATAATTTCGTATATTTATTTGAAAGCAAAATTGCATACGTGACTATCACCCTTTTGTATATTATTCGTTTTGATATTTATATGCTTTCAATTTAATTTTTTCATATCCTTCCAAGGATGGATTTTTTTCTTTTTTTTTTTTATCGAATATATACTTGAATTGCATGAATGCAAAATGCTTAAATTCAAAAAAAGAGAAAAAAAAAAGCATCTATATAACATGATGAAAAGTAAAATCCTTAAAAAATTCAAATCTATTTGTCAGATGAAATAAATTTGAATATATAGAATTTGGTACAAATAACAATTGGTATTCAGTTGTTATATACTCCAAGCATATTTGATTGGAAGATAATGCATTGAGGTTTCCTTCTTTCTTTTTTTTTTGGAGAAAAAAGATTTGTCAAGGAATTTCTGAAACCACAAACTTGTGTCCTGAAAATGGGGTAGCTTAAAAAATAATGATTCTATAAAAAAACATAAAAAAAAATTCGCATAGAAAATTATGCACAAAATATGATTTAGTACAGTAGCATAAAGAAAAAAAAATTTGAGCCCACGTTATCACAGTCTATTTTAATTATGAGTCGTTTATAGTATAATTTAACCATCTATTAAGTTTTTTTTTTCCTCATATTTCCAAAAAAAAAAAAGAAAACAAAAAAAAAAGGTTTCATTTATTATATTTTTCCTTATGGCATCCTAAATAGTACATTAACCTTTTTCACAAAAATTTTGTTACCAGCAGCAAAAAAAAAAATAAATAAAAATAAAAATTAAATTGAAAATAAAAAAAAAATTTTTTTTTGGTGTTTTCGAAGGGACGACAACAATAATGCATAATGTTTTGCTTGCTGGCGCAACAACAAATTATTTTCTTACAAAGCCGCGCGATGCCATTGACTGCTTTTTTTTTTATTTCGGGAAATTTTGTTCTCATTAGGTTCAACTGTATATATATATATATATATATATAAAAATTTTTTTTTTCCTTATTTTTGATTTTTAGTTTAGTTTAGTTTTTTTTTTTTTTCAAATAAACATAAGGAATATGTTTCAAGAGTTTAATAAACCTTAATGAAAAAAAAAAATAAAAATGCATATAAAATATATTTTTTGTTTCTTTTTAGGGACTGAAAGATATTTTGGCGATATTTTATAATCATTAAAAAATATATTGGTTTAATTTTTGACACTATATAATTATAATTAGGTTATTTTCTATAATGTATCATAATAGTGTACAAATGACAATGTGGTGCCGCAGCGGGCATTTGATTCAAAAATAATGTCATTTGAATAATTGAGTACCATTAATAAAATATGTTATTTCTAAAAAGATATATATATGAGGCGGCCACACTTTATTTTTATATATATATGCAAGATGTTATACAGGCTCCAAAAATTTATCCAAAATTGTTCTTTTTGATTTGGTTTTTTTTTTAATTTAGAATCTCTCGGTCCGTTTATTAACCCCTATTACTGTAGCTGCCAGATTCTCCTAAAAACTTTTCTTTAGTCTTCTTTCGTGTAAAAAAAATCTCAATTTGTAATTAAATATCAGGTATCAAAAAAAAGTACATATTTATATATAATTAATAATTTTATAACTCCTTAAAACCAATTTGCAATATAAGTTTAATTATAATAATAAAAAAAAAAGATTGGAGAAAATAAAAACGCTTTGTAAAATAATTTCTCCCTAATTTGTTGCATTATTTTATATTGAAATTATCGGCCAAATATTAGCTATTTTTCAAATGACCAAAGTAATTCTCCCCCATACTATTTTTGAAAAAAAAAATGTCCTTTTTCTGAAAATTTCAATTCATTTTTCTTCCCTCTGAGAACATAAAAAAAAAACTCTATATTTCTACTTGATGAATGTATCAAAGCAAACATTTTCACTTTCATAGTGCACTCACTATATACACACTTATTCCATATAAGAATCTTTTTAACATTCTTAACACAACGGATGATTATTTATCCAATATTTTTTTATTTTTTTTACAGGGATCTTATATTGTATCCAGTGGCAGATGTTTTATAATGTATTGTACTTCTACTATATATACACATTGTACAATATAATTTTTTTTTGTTTTCAGAAATGCTCGTGTCTGTTTACAATTTAGGGGGTACATGAATAAACCTTATACATATATTTATTAAATATTTTTCACCTCTTCGATTTACAATGTTAAGGTGAAAATATTGTTTGAAAACAATGAATATATGAAAAGTTAAAAACAAAAATTATTTTCACAATTTAAATATCGTTTTTCTTGGGGTTTCTTTACAATGTTTTTCATAAATTTTTCTTTAAGTTAAAATCAGAACCTGAATCTCAATAGAAAATTTATTCAAAATAATTACTTAATAATCAATTACATTACATAATTGTATTCTTCGTTGGCATTAAAATTTAGTCAAGGAATTCAAGTTGTAAACCTTATATTAATATGGCCATGAACTCTTAATTTAATTATTCGAAAGAAGTATCTTATTAAAACAAAATTGGTTAATTTTTTGTGACAACAGTATAAGACCTTAATATTGGAAATTTCTTATTCACACTATGTTTCCAAGTCAATAAAAGCCAAGCACTACAATAAGCAATCAAAAATTTTATGATTAGACCAGTATTGGAAGATCAGTATTGCTATTGGAAGAAAATTTATTTATTATCCGTTGACCCACCCACCCTTCTAAAATTTCTCAAAAAATACTAAGCTATAGTTTAATTTTATGTTCTTCGGAGCTGATTATGGAGAAGCTATGACATTAATTAATTTCAGTAGAAAATTTGAAAAAAAAAAAAAAAACAAATATTTTTTTCATATTCTTATTTATAATTTTGAAATTTTTTTTTTTAGTTTGAGGGAGACATTAAAAAAATAAATAACCGATTTAAAGTAAAGTATCTGTTGTATTTTTTTTTTTTTTTTTCAACATAAAAGTTGGAAGTTTAATACACCTAAGACCATTGAAAATTAAATTTAAAGGAAAAAAAAAATATCACCTGTTCGTGTTCATTGTTATATGTATATATGTATTTTTTTTCACATTTTGTACAACATTAATTGTTCAAGGAGCAAAAAAAAAATCTGTAAAAATATTGGACTCAGAACAACCTTTTTTTTTTTTCTTCTGTAATAAAATATTTGAACTAGGAATTTTTTCTTGGAAAAATAATTTTATTATTTGAATTAAAAAAAAATAATAATAAATTTATTTTTCGCCTTAAGGTTCAATGCTCTTGATTTTTATGTTTTTCGAAGTAAAGATCTTTAACAAATATGAGCCTTTGATTGTCTAATTCACATACTTATTCGATTTGCGTTGTCAATTGAATCAATTCTAGATAGACAGAGTTCCGCCAAGAAGTGCAATAACCTTTGCTCTACCAATCTTTTTGACTTTTTCTCTAATTAGATTGTTTCAAGCATCGGCAGAATAAAAATTTAGGGACATAACGACCTTTAATTATTGAATTTTTTTTTCATTGAACAATACCAGAAAAATCAGAAATGCTGCACCTAATATCAGAATATATACATCACACAGAAGAACTATAGGATTTTCATTCAAAATTACTATGTGCATTAATTAATTTTAGAATATTTTTGAAATTTTCCCATTTTTAAAATATACAATTATACATGTAATATATACGCATCTCTAAAACTATATCTATACTATCTATACTAAATAAATACATAAAATAAATTAAAATTCATTAAAAAATAAGTTCATATACATTCATTATGTACACATAGGTACATTTTATTTATTTTTATTTTTTCATTGAATTTGAATTAATAATTTTGGTGTGGAAATTAAAAACGTAGGAATCCCATTTAAATTCCCACAGGCTACCAACAATTATGGTTTAATTCATTGCAATCGCCCCATTACCACAATTAAACAACAATAAAATCAAAATTGATCGGTTTAAGGAAACTAAGGAAATTATAAGAATTGTTATAAATTATTATGCAGATGAATTATTGCCAAAATATGATTTTTCTTTTAAATAAGGCCGTTGGATAGTGCCTAGTCGAAAAAAAATATTAGATTAGTTTTTACGAAAGAAGAAAGATCGGCAAAGGGAATGTGATTAGTATAGTTCAAAAGTATAGTCAAAAAGAGAAAACTACACCTCATAGCTAGTACAAGCCAACAAAACATGTTTTTAATTATTTTTAAAAACTATGGTTTTTTTTTTTAAATACTCAATTGAAGTCGATAAATAATAAAATATATACTTAATAACAATATTCTTCCTTCAATTTCAGCTGACGATCGCAAGTGAAAATATTAATTTATTTTACATATTCATTATATGAAGTAAAAAATATAACCTATATTATATTATTTTATTTTGGTATTTTAGTATTTTTTTTTTGTTTTATATTATTAAATACAATGTACAATGTAATAATTTTTTGAATATTATGTACTATTATGTTATTTATTAGATAAACCTACCTAATTCGAATTGCAATATGTGAAAAAAAAAATTATACAGATTTTACGGAAACAAAATGTTAATTATAAAAAAAAAAATTAGTTCATATTTTCAAAAAGTTTGATGCGAAGCTTAGCTATACGTTAAAGCATAGTTAGTTAGATTAAGATAAAAGTTGCATAAGTTAATACTTATTACTTTTCATGCGAACTGACCTAATGCGAATTTAAAATTTACATTAATTAGCCTCGAACACAAAATCTAATTTTCTCAAGCACATATCTCCGCTCTCGAAAGCAGTAAATCTTAAGCACTAAACCAGATTAAAACTGAAAACAAGATCTTCATACACTTAAGCTAAATGCCTTCTCAGCTTAAAAATGTCAAAATTAAATGAAAATGTCAACACATAAAGTATAATATTATAAAAGAATTAATATTAAAATAAGAATAATAATAATAATAATAATTCGTTTCTTTATATTCAATATAATATTTAATTAATTACATAATTTTTTGTGTTAAAAGATTTCACCTTTTGGGCATTTATTTGTTTTTAATATTTTTTTTTTTTTCTTTTATGAAATTTTACCTTTTGCAAATATGAAAAAAAAATCTTTTTACCATTTTCATAACTTTTCATAATAATTTAATGAAAATGTTATGCAATAAAAAATAATGATTTTATTATTATTATTTTATAGAATTATTTTTCGTATTTTTTTTTATGTAGAATTTATTTTGTGGGTGAGGTTTCAACATTTTTCATTTTTCGTTTATTTATTTTCTTTTTCTTTTTGGTTTTCTATAGATATATTAAGTTTTATTTATTTTTTTTTCTGTTTTTTTCAATGCTGCAGAAAAATTAGGTTTTCAGGACAATATGAATAATTTAGTATTTAATATTTATTTATTTATTTATATATAGTTTCATTGTATATAAATTGTATTGTTCAAAATAATATTATAAATATAATTTTTTATTTTATTTTTTTGCTCACAAAATAAACTTGTGTAAATTATTAAATATTCCGGTAATAATAATAATTTTCATATTTTTATATGAATTTATTTTATTTAAAAAGATAAAATTGAATTAAAAAAATATATTTATGTAAATAAATATAAAATTTTTAAATTAAAATTCATTTATTTTCATTCAGTATTTTAATTTTTTTTTTTTTAATTTTTGTTTTGAATTATGAATTGAATAGTGTAGTATGGAAGAAAATATTGAATGAATAGAAATAATTACTTAAAATTCCTCCTAAGTTCAAAATACAAGGCTTTATGGGTCATAATTTTCTTAATAAATTTTTTATTAATAAAAACAACTGTCAATTGCGTTAATTAATGCATGTAATAAAATTGTGTACTTTGGAAATTAATTTTATCTATTAGTATAAATGTTTATTTTCCTAGACCCGAGCTTAGCATAATAATTTTTAAACAATATAATTATATAAATAATTTTACGATATTCGTATGTACAATATGCATATATATGTAATAAAATTATCGATAACACGATTCATAAGATGCTCGCAGACATTAAAATAATATAGTTTACACTTTACACTACACAGAAAAAAATTTGCTCGTACTCATTACGTCAAAAAAGTTCGTTAATGACATTCTCGTTAAGATAACGAAAAATAATGAATAAATACGTTTTTGTAACGGAAATTTCGTTTATTTTCTATTACGAACCTTTTTTTTCATTTTTAGTACTCGTTAAAAAAGTTCGTTATCGTTAAATACGGGAAACAAAAATTTCAATCCATACAGAACTTATATTTTCCATTTTACACATTGCCGTAAATTTAGTTCATAGCTCAGTGGCAGAGTTGATGGATTGCAATGTTTAGGACAGTGGTTCGAAGCCACAAGCGGGCATAAAAAAAATTATTAAAAAAAAATTAAATAAAAAAATTTAAAAAATAAATAATAAAAATAGAAACATAAATAAAAAAAATTAATAAATAAAAAAAATAAATAAAAAAAAATTAAAAAAAAAATTAAAAAAAATAAATAAATAAATAAATAAATAAATAAATAAAAAAAAAAATAAAAAAAAAATAAAAAAAAAATTAAAATAAAAAATAAAAAAGAAATAAATAAAAAATTAAATAAATAAAAAAAAAAATTTAGTCTAGTAAAATTTTTCTTTCGTATTTGCGGTGTTTTTGCTGAAGAATTTGAAAGGTTTTTGGTTTTGGGGTATAACGAACTTTTTTAACGAACTACGAACTTTTTTCAACGAAATGTTCGTTGTAGCCAAAATAACGAATTTTTCGTTGATTTTAACGAATTATTTAGTTATTAGTACGAGCAAATTTTTTTCTGTGTATATAAAAACATAAGATATTTGGTCAACAAAGTTCGGTTCTCGCTTCGAGTATAGAATCTAGTTTCTCTTACTCTTAATCTTTATCTAATGCCCTAAAACGTTTGTTATCAAGCCAATACTTATTTTATGAAATATTCATATTATTTAAAACTCCTTCGAATTGTTTTTTTTTTTGTTAAATTATTATGGTATCAGAACAATAACTTTACAGGTTTTGTTTTAAAATTATTTAAACAATAAAGAAAATTTACTTATAAAAATTAAAATTCAATCAATATAATTAATTATCAATTAAAGTATCTAATATTTCAATAAAATATCTTTTACAATGGTTTTTTAAATACCAAGGTTTTTGATTTTAAAATAAATAAAGAAAAAGTGTTAATTCGAATTTAGAAGAAATTTATTTCCAATACAATGTTTATTTTTAATCCAATAAATTTTACCTCATATTAATTTTCATTTATATTTATGTTTAAAATACAAGAACATTTATTCCGCCTTGAAAAATATCATGTGTGTATATAAATCGATTTTATTTCCTCCTACAAAAATACTAAAAAAAAAAAAAATTATCCTTTAACGTCTTTTGAGGTGTTAATTAAATTTTCAATTATATTTTTAATAACTTATTTTTAAAATTATAAAGAAAACAATTTACACAACGTTATACATATTACTTTACTACATAAATATATATGAAGCAATAATTTTTATTTTTATGTTAACTAATCATGCAACAAAATCGATTGGATGAACATAACATATCAAGGAAATTTAATTTAAATACATATTCACACACATATATGATTCAATATAAATAATTTTTCTTAGGTTTATATGTTCATGTTATTGACTTTAATTTTCTTAAGTTTTTAGAGAAACTATATTTAAAAAACTGACTTGAATTTCTGTACAAAAAAGAAGATTGAGCTTAAAAGATTTAACAAGTAATGAACTCAGTTAATGATTGTTTTGGTAAAATGTTAAAGGTTTAATAGTGTTTAGTTCATCAGTAAGAAATTGGAAGAAGTTGATACCACATTGATACAGAAATCATAAGAAAAACTTCCATACTTTATTGAATTATGAAACTACAAACTCTGTCGAACAAATTGTTTTCTGCGAGAAAAAAATTTCGATTTTATAGAATTTTCCTAAACTAATAAAATTTTCTGGATAAAATCAACAAAAAAATTAGCAAATTAGAACACACTAAAAATAAATTAATTCTAATTAACTCTATACAAAACTATTTAAAATTTATTTGATTTTTTTTTTTCATTAAAAGGAAAATATTTTTACCATATAATTGAAAAACATAAATTAGAGCAATTTTCAAGATATCCCCCAGTTTTTTTTTTAATTATTTAAAAAGAATAAAAATTCTATATCATACAATATAATATAGGTATATATATATATATATAATTCTTTTCACATTTGTTAATATTGTTTTTTATCCCTCGGGAATAATTTTTTCTTTATTTTCTTGAAACCAAATGTGTATAAAGACAATGTAAAGTTCGTTAGCTTTTTAATAAAAATAAAACTAGAACTTGTTACATTTTCACATTAAGTCAACTAGAAACGAACAAAACTTAGTAATTTCTTATTAATTTTTTTTTTTCAATAGTTTCGAATACAAGCGATTAAAAAACCAAAATTTAAGAATAAGTAGAAAAATCGAAGGGTATTTTAATGGCATTAAGGGAAATAGAAAATGTGACGGGGAACAAAAAACATGAATACTATTAAATAGATATTGCTTCAAACTTAAAATCATCGAGTTACTCGAAGAAAAAAATGTTCACTACATTATACATTTTCCAGTGAATTATTATCAATGGGATTAAATATTCCCTTTATTATGGCACACTATCCTTTTCTATATATCCATACTGTACTACTAATTTCTTAATTGTCCACTATCAGACTCATTTTATATTTAAATAATAAAAATATTCTGTCAAAATATAATTTGCTAAAATTTTTTAACTTCATTGTTCGCGGTAATGAGCACACAATACGGTTTATTTTTCCGGAAGTAGGAATAAAAAAAAAAAAACAAAAAAATTAAAGATATAATAATTTTAACTAAAGCAACAGTATATATATCCTTATGGTATTTTTTATGCATAAAACCAGTTGGTGATATTATATTTTATTATTATTATATATATATATTTTTTTTATTATTGTTGCTTATGCTTTCCAAATGGTTTGTCCTTAATGAATTGTTTATGAGTGTATAACCCAGAATCACTCACAAAGAATATACACATTTGTATTTAGAATTTTGTTCACACAAACAAGAAAAATTCAGAATAAAAACAAAATTAAAAAAATAACAAATAGAAAAGAGAGAGAAACCCTCGGTTATGTTTTGTAGCATACTATATCTTTATTTTTTTTTTTTGCAAAAAAAATCTTTCATTGAAAGACTAGGGTATCTAAAGTAGTAGAAAAAAAAAAAGAACTCCATATCCTGTCTGTAATTTTGAACATGTATATAATAGTCTTTTAGTATATATGTTTGGATCTAAGTTAAAATAACTAACATTTATACAAAGACGCAAAATATTATTGGAATAAATTTTTGCACTTGCTTGAAGGTTGTAAGTAAAAGGAATTTGGTTTAAAAGGACAAAAATAAAATTGTGCGCACCTAGACTATCAGAGTATATAATTTTTCTGAAATTTTAGATTTTTTTCTTATTTTCATTTGTGTTAACTAACATTAAAACTATACCAAACGTTCTAAACGTTATAAAGTTCAAAAGATAGTATTATCTTAGAACTTAGAACATACTACTTATATATATAATTGATAAAATTTAGATGTTACATTAAAATTCAAAATGATTCTCCTTACACAAAAAAAAAACCCTTAAAATTTTCAAATTACTTTAGTTGTATTTGTATTAAATGAAAATTCTCGTATTCATAATGAAAATACACTTTATATAAATTTTATATACTATCATATAATATAAAGAATATTACACAATAATGGTTAAAAATGAAAATTTCTGCATGAATTCAATGGAATAAAATTTTGATATGATGTAAAGTGGCGACCGTTGACGCGCCATCAATATTTTAAACATGTTTTAGGAGGACACAGCAAACTATATAATTTAAATATACTTTATAATAGACTTTAATAGTGTATGGGTTTTATACTTATTGTGTATATTTTATATTATGTTTTTCTTATAGCATTATTTGTAAACGAATATAAAAATTAATTTTTACTATTATACTTAAAATAATATTGTGAAATTGTGTAAGGGTTAGGAACTTTCAAAAATTTATTATTTAAAGAAAAAAATATTAGATCAGGAATGGCCAAAATTTCGTTCGCGATCGACCGGTCAATAACGAATTGATTTTTGGTTGATCAACCGGTTGTAGATGATCAAAACATCATTCACATCATTGGAATAATTTTGATGTGTATCCTTTTCCTTCAAAAAGGATTGAAACGCAATGCATATTTTTCTAAAAAAAATAATGTCACATTTATTTTTATTGTCATACCAGAGAATTTGAGGAAGATTTTGGGATTTTGGGAAATACTCGAATCATAAATAGTTAGTTACGCATAGGGATTGCTCATTCGAAATTCGAAATTCGAGAATTCCGGAATTCGTTTTCATAATATAGTTTCGAATTCCAAAAATTTACCAGCGAATTCCGAAATTAAAATTTATTTTTTCGTGCTCTCTCCAACCTTTAAATAATGTTTTCATTTCTGTACATATTAATATTCTATATTCTAATTCTATAAATCTGAAATGAAATTCTTTGAAGAGAACGGCTTTCGTGGCAAAATATTAGAGTCCGCCTACTCATTTTTGATTTTGATTCCGCCATCGAGCATGGAGTCTGAGCGAGCTTTCTCAATTGCAGGTAACTTTTGTACAAAAGTTCGTTCGAGACTCGGAGACGCAGCTTTAAATGATCTGTGCTTCCTCGAAGCATATTTTAGGCAAATAAAACAATAATTTTATATTTTTTATTATTAAATGATATGCCAAATTAGAATGTTTCTGTACAATAATTTTATGTTTATATTTCATAAATATACCTCTTAAATGTCATAAATATACCTCTTAAATGTTTGTGCAAAATTATTTGTTAGTAAAAATTTTTTATTTATTTAAAAAATAAAATAATGTGATAAAATATCCTTAATAAATTGTTGCTGAAGATGCACCAAAAAAAACAAGGTGCGAAATATCAATAAAATTTTAGAAAGATAAAAATATTTAAATTGTTTTTTATTTGATTATTTAAATTTTCTTTACCGCTGGAAATCCCTAAAAAACTTAAAATTAAAATGTTTATATTTCGTTTTAAATAATATAGTTTTTTAACTATTATTGTTATTTAATAATTGAATTTGGTATAATTTTACAGTATGTTCCATTTTTATTTTTAAAAAAAGTATTTTTTAGTCAATAAATATCAATGAATTATCTCAAATAAGTTATTTTTATTATTTGTATAGACATAAAAAAATTAATAATATTTCGGAATTCGACCGAATTCCGAAAATATTTAATTTCGAATTCCGAATTCCGATTTTTTTATTATCGTCAAAATTTGCAATCCCTAGTTACGCAATACTACTCCCTTCATTAGTATGTCATTGGTATGTGTTTAATATAAATATTTTACAAGGTCGATCACGACATACTTTTTAAAAAATTAGTCGATCATACATATTATAATGAAGTTGGCCACTCCTGGTATAGACGGTGTGTAGGGGAAATAAAGCAGAAAAATAAATAAATTTACGTTTAATTTTATATTAAATTTTTTGCTAATAAAATTTCCTTTTTTTTTAACAAACTGAAACACCGAAAAAATTGTGTAATACACTTTTTGACTAATAAATAAATATTCAAAAAAAATAAAATAGGATAAAATAAGTGGTAAAAAATAATTTAAGGATAATATTCCCAAGGGTCAAATATGCGGGACAATAATTTATAAGGTTTCCCTTAACATTTGTTTTCTCTAGATTATTTACATTAAATAAGAGAATCCCTTTTAATTAAAAGGCTTATGAATGGAGTATAGAAAAAAAAGAGTTAAATTCATAAATTATTTTGACTAAAGATGGCGTTGCAATCCTTTTTTTTTCATTATTATTATTAATCTTTGATTAACGCAATTGACAAACTTTTAGAATTCAAGAATATATTACATATTACTACCTCAAAACTCATACTAATCTTGTTTTTTTTTTCGAAATTCAGAAAAAAAATCTTCAAATCCTAATAACGTAATAACCAATATTATCAAATCTTTTCAACTAATTTAAAAAATTTGATATAGAAATCTAATAATATATATATATATTTAACTTTAATATATATGTAATATTGTTTGTATTTAACTTTTATTAGGAGTCCATTCTACATAGAATATATATTTTTAAATGGATCAATTTTTCAAAATTAACAAATTTTCTCATTTAAGTGTATATATGTATATTAATTACTATGATATAGTATACCTGATTAAGCATATTTTTGTTATAAACCCGCATATCGATTAGATACAGTTCAATAATTATTTTTATAATAAATAGATATTATAGTTATATTCATATAATCTATATTGTCTATCTATGTCTATCAATCTATGTTGTAGTTGAAAACATTTATATTTATGTATTATATAATATGTTGCCCAAAATCAAAATAAATAACAAATAAATAACAATTCAATAGATTTTTGTTATATATCCCGTACAAAAAAAAATAACTATGACATAATCTGCCCTGTAGCTGTCATCATAGATTTTCTTTTAAAATGTAAATGTTTTCAAATTCAGGAATTTACATTTCAATTCGAGTAATATGTAATCGTATACATTCATTTAATATATGATATAGGCATTTTTATGTAAAAAAAAAAAAAGAAGAAAACATAAAACAAATAAACTTATTGCAAAGAACATTTAATTTTTATTGTATTTAATGGACAAGATAGATATACTAGAAATAATTAAACTAGGCTTGGAAAAAATACAAATAAAATATTTTAGTTCAAGGTTCTTGGCAAAAAACCAGACAAGAAAAAATTTACAAATTCTCAAGACGTTCAGAATTTTTCCAATAACCCTATCTTTTAACCATCATCATGTTCGATGGCATATTAATTAAATTAATGAATCATATTTTATAGCTTTTAAATACTTTATTCTTAATCATTTACAAAATGTAATAAATAGTAAAATAATTCCAAGAAAATTTTAATTTTTTTTTTATATTAAAAACCAAAATTGAATTAAAAATAAAATTTGCAGTATGTATATTTTAAACGAGACATTATTTATTCATATACTTATATGCACACACACACACACTGCGGCAGACACAATTAAAATTATAAGGTATAGGAAATTTTCATTAATATAATTTTAATTTTTTTTTTTATGTATATTAACTACATAAAATAAAAATAATAAATTCTTTTAAGATCTCTACCTACATAAACATTATTTTTGTAACCAGTAAAGGGTTAGTTTAAAAATAATAATTTTCATTCTTTTACATAGATGAAAAAGCTTTTAACTGCTTATTTTTCATATAAATAAGAAATATATATGTACACATTTTTTTTTTTAAAGAGTTAAAACGTGATATTTAGAAATATTCCTTTAATTATGATTCGTGACTTTGGGTGGTATCACGAAAAAATTTTATTGAAACAAAAGAGGAGCTATATTTTTTTTTATAATATTCATATTTTTATTTAATTCTTTATTTTTTTTTTTTGTTTTTTTTAAGAAGCAACAAAGAAGGTAAAATCAGAAAATAAAGGACTCTCTTTATCCTTTCTATATTATTATTATTATTATTATTTTATAGGGAAATCTAAGGAAAATAAAATTATATTTTATTTTAAGCGAAAAAATAAACATAACAATTTTAATTATATTTGTAAATTTGAATTATTGTAAAGTTATTTAAAAAAAACACAGAATATATAAATATATGTACACAATTATAGTATAGATTCTCTAATTTAAAAATTTGTAGTTAGGGAGATTAAGTAGGTACTTATACACTTTTTTTCTAGTAAATTATTAATAATCTTATTTTTCAAATTGTAAGTCTTGTAATAACATTATTAAGTAATCTAAATCCGACAATGATTATAAATTTACAGTAATTGAAGTGTCGGTTAATTAAAACTGAAAGAAAACTCCTTAGCAGAAAGATCTAAAACTGCGTTATTTTCTAGCATTATTCTCTCAAAATCTTCATTTACTATTAAATAAATGTATAATAACTCCAAAGCTAAAGTTACATTCAATTTCTCCTCGCTATGACAAAATAGCTTAATCTTCCTTAAGTCATCCACTTGTTCAATTTGATTAACAAATCTATATAATACATTAATACATAACAAGATATGTACATAATTTATAGCTGCCACTGCTATCTGCATATATTTCAAGTTTGTCAGATAAAAAAAAAATATTTGGACATTTTATCGGAAATTAAATAAATTCAATTTGTAGTTAGGGAGATTCCCTTTTAAAGAATTATGATTTTTAAATTATACATACATTTATATATTTTATATAACTACTATACAATATTGAATCATTGAAAATGAAAGTTATGTAATAATAATGAATAAACTTCCTTCTATAATCATCACATTTAAAACATCAGTTTGTATATTCGTTTTAAATATTATAATCTAACGACAAAACAAAAAAATCAATCTACAAAAAAAAAGTCCTTGATGTGTTTCTTTCAACAGACGTCAATTATTTTGCTTTTTACATTACTCTTATATCCACCCAATTTCCTTTTCATCTTAACAAAAAAAAAAAACAAGAAAATGAAACACATCGAGAGCTATTCTAGATCCACTTTTAACAGATTCTTTTATTCATTAGAACATTTTTATGTTGATATATACATACAAATATACATATATTAAATTATATAGATATAATATTTACAAATATACATATATAACTTAAATTATATTTATTACATATATAACATAATATATAAAATATGTGTTGTATATAAAATTCATATTCTATTTTTAACTCTTATTATTATTTATCCTTATCTGTTAAAAAAAAAATTTTCAACAGAGGAAAGCAGGCGAGATTTTTTTTTTTTCTTCTTTTGGATAAGAATTTTCCAAAGTTGTTTTTTCATATTATTTATAAAATAATTTTTATAGTACATTTTCTTTCATTTTCTATTTTTTTTTTTTTTTTGTGAAATGTGCCAAAATTTACATTTTTGAAAATCAAGCAATAAAATTGAAGATCTAATTTGAAAATGAAAAATAAAAATAAAAAAATAAAATAATAATAATAATATGTACGAAAGATAAAAATGAAGATACTGGAGCCAAAATAAAAAAGTTTTTTTTTTGGCTATATTTTTGTAAAATGCATATAAGCTGACTTTATTTGCAACATAAATTTTTTTGGGGAAGAAAAAAAAATTGTAAAATGCATATGTAAATATGTACAGTATTGTATATATATCAACATGATGTCTTTAAAAAAAAGTTAGAATCTGATTATGCTTCAGAAGTCGCGTTATGTTTTAAAAAGTGAAGAATATATAATATAAATTATTATGTAAATCAAATTTTATGGATAGTGAGAATTTTCTCGCTGAGAATTTAAGCTGGAAGGGCTACGTAATATTACCAAAATTAATACTATCTAAATATACTTATTTTATACTACTATATCATAGTAAACAAACTCGTCTTTTGTATTATAAGTTATAATGAATATCCCTTTACTACTCTGTACAGTTTTATTTTTCCCTTTAATTTTTACTTAACTACATATATATTAAAATTTTTATAGAAACCTGACGAAAAAAAGAAGTGATTAAAAAAAAAGTAATAAATATCTATTACACGGTCAATAACTTTCATATTTTTTTTAAGGACATTCTTTACCCTAATCTTAATTCGACGTTACCTAATTTAAGAAATAATGAAAACAAAAAAAAGTATCCTTGACCAATTTATGTATTTTTTTTTTAACATTATACTCCTGACAAGGAATACAGAATATTTCTCACAAATAATTAATATTTTTGGCGGTAAAATTTTTATTTCATTAATCAATATTTGTATAATTTTTTTATAAAATTTTTCCCCAGATTAAAAATATTATTTAACCCCTTTACATTTTGAGAAAAAAAAATTAAATTATAATTTGAAAATCTACAAGATTGATGAAATCTAGATTTAAGTAAACACAATTTGAAAGGACAAAAATGGTATGTATATTAAAACATGTGTACATTTTTGGAACTGTCAAGAAAAAAAAAGCAAAAAACCATGGAAAATAAAATTTTATCTTTAATTTTGAAATCCTTTATGACGTTTTTCTTCGTCTCAAACAAAAATGAATATGAAGAGAAACAGAAAACATAATATCTTTTAATTTTGAATTAATAATAAAAAAAAAAAACTTTTTTCTATGCTACATTTTATATAATACAATATAATATATGCTATTTTTACCTATATAGTATATATTGTATTAGAATATTATTTGAAGTGGCACAAAATCATGTACCAACATTTTCAAAATTTATTTTGTTAAGAGCAATTTATTAAGTGTGTAGTATATATGAAAAAGGGGTAAAAAATGATAATATATTTATTTCTTTTTTGTTTTATATATTTTGCGTTCATTGTGGTGAATAATAATTATTTATATTTTCCACCTATTCTATTTTATACTCATTATATATACTGTACCATTATATTATATTAAAAAAAGCAAGTAATTTTTATGATTTATTACTGCAGTTAGATATCTATTTTTTTTTTTTGGGAAATAATGGTTTATAAAGCTTATTTTCGAATAATGATAAAACTTAGCTCATTTTGAATAGCACAAACTCATTTTGAATAGCATAAACTTTAAGTAAGTTAAGCATCATCTTAATACTCTCTATATACACATATGGCATATCGAATTAAAATCCCTTTAGTATATTTTATAAATGCAAAAGGTTTTAATAAGTTTGCATATCCAGATTTGTACCTAAAAAAAAAATTCATATAATTTTTTTCTTGATTTTTGAAGTTTTTGTGCAACAATTTTCATGATTTAAGGAAACTTTTTTTAAATTATTGAATAATGTTTATTTTTTTTTTAAAAAACTTTTTTTTTTTTTCTAAATACAATATTAATAAAAGTTTTCCAAATTCTTTTTTTTTCTCGTGAGATTTTTCATGGCACTTTCATAGGGAAATGTATCTTCAGATATAAAAGTTTTATTTAATTTGTTTTTTTTTTTTTTACTAGAAAATTGCGCCAACAAGAGCATTTTAATAATAAACATTCAAGGACTTAACCTTTTATTTTATTTTATTTTTCTTCTTTTTCTTCTTCTGAAGAAAAATATCCTTTTTTTTTTTTTTTTTTTGAACAGAAACATTATTTTTTATGATATTTTCTTTTTGTTCTACAAACAATATCACGCTTTTTACTTTTCTTTCTTTATTTAGAAGTAAAAAAAAAAAAAAAACTTTTAATAAAATAAAGCATGAACAAAAAAAACAAGCAAGCAAGATTTATAAATAAAGTCAATTATTTTCACGGTAATTTTCTTTTAAAATATGTAATGATTCTCCCTCGTAAAAATTTCTCTTTGTTCCTTTAGAAGTAATACAACACAAAAAAAAAAACTCCTCAAAATAATTGGTAAAAGTTAATTAAATGGAAAATTTTTTTGTTTTTTTTTTTTTTACTGATAGCATTTTGTTTTCAGTTTCAGATCAAAACATAATTTCTATAATAAATAGCTACTGTTTTTTTTTTTTTTTTATTATTTATTCTAAATTAAGCTTATAAAATTTTACATAATAAGAAAATAGTAAATACTTATTCAAATTGAATATTGTAATTTCAATTAGAAAAAAAAAAAAAATAAATGTTCAAAGAAAATTTTAATATAAAATGAAATACAAATTTTCCTCTTCCGTTTTTTTTTTCACTCAGGGCTGTATTCTTAATTGGCGTCCCATTTAATCAATTTAAGCCAGTAATGGGCAGTATATAGTTCTTGAAGGTATCAGAACACAAACCAGATATCACCACTGTAGGAAATTATCCCTAATCTATATATAAATCTGCAACTTTTCTGTAACTCTCCCCAGGCGAGATTTATGGAACGATTTTGATATTTTATTTTTAACGTTTACAACAACGTCGAATTTCCACTGCAGATGATTACTACTTTTTAAAACTTTTAAAAACCAAAAAAAATTGAGTTTCAAGAAAAACTTGAGTTATCCTACTTTGCCTCTTATTGGCTTCTATAATTTTTTGAATCATGTTTTAGATTTTATTTGTTAACTGATGTATCTATCCTCTTGCGTTTTAAGTACATGTGTATATAGTAATTAAATTAGCTCAGATAGATTTATATCTTTTTAAGTTAAAAATTTCTACAATGAATTAATATAAAAAAATAAAAAATATATATAATAACATGTTGATATGGGAAAATTTCTATATTTGTAATATTTTATTGTTTTATTTCCTCAAAAAGCAATGAATTCATGCAGCTATAATAAATCTTATAAGCTTCAAGGACGCAAAACGTCATGGAAATTGCATGTACTTAGTCTTTTGAAGCCTAGATATATATAAAATTTTGCATTATACGTCAGTATTTTATTAACCACAATTTACATAAATAGAAATGGCAATAAGATAAATTGTAATGCTGTCAGGTAATTATTCAAAGAAAGTATATGTTATATATTATATGATATGTTACGAATATTAATTAGGACATGACATTTAAACATTATCGCATATTCATAATACTCGGTAAATAATAAAAACTTTATTAATTTTTTTCGTAATTAAATTTGACAAAAATAATTGTTCATCAAAGTTGTTTTCATCATTAGTAAACATTTTAGTTTTACATTAGTAACCTATGTATAAACTCATAATTTCAATAGATGGGCTAACTTAATTTTATGTTTTTGTTAAATAACCTTAAAAGTAGGCGCTCAAAAACATATAATAAAATTATCCAAAAAGAAAATTAAAATAATGTTTACTTTTCAGACAGCGAAACTAAAGCTTTTAATTTTCAATAAATTTTCATTATTCAGACTAGGAAATTATAAATCTCTCTTTGATTATATCCTTTTTTAATAAATGAATCCTCTCTGAATGTTAAAATTTCCTACATGAATATATGTACTACATTTTTTGAGGTATCCATATTTTTGTTTTCCCCCAATATTTTATACATATATATTTAATTTATATTTTACTTACGTATTTTCCTTTTACAACTTTAGTTGTTTTGTTGTTCAAAAATGTATATATACGAACATATTTCAGAAAAACTTTATTTATTACATTTTCGATAAATTTAAATCGATATTTATATTTTCTTTGTTATATGTTCCTACATAAACATATATACATACATTATGATCGAAATCTGATAGAAATAATTTATCAATAAATATTATGTAACTAGTTTATTGAAAGTTCTATATTTTGTGTTCAAATGAACTTGACATGAAAATATTGAAATAAACATATGTATATTTTCGCAATTGAATTTATATACACATTTTGTTTTAATGAATTTACATTCAAGTTAAAGAAAAATTCAGATCTCATATATCTTCAGAAAGATTTTTAATAAATGTTACAAATTATTATTTATCTCTCAGGGTATCTTATCCTTTAATCATTGTTTTTTAATATTACATATACAGTTAAAATTTATTCTTTAATTCCTTTTAGCAATTTAAGAATTTAAAATCTGATGTTCTTTTTGTAGATTTATGATAAAAATAAAAAATAAATAAAACTTCTATTCAGTTTCTCTAATGTATGTTACATGTGGATTGAAACAAAAGTAGCCGATGATAACGCAGAAACTTTAATAACTTTAGACGTATACTCACGTTTAAGATCTTTGGAACCGAAAAACAAAAAACAAATTTAAGTTTTCTATTTTTGCAACTTTAGTCCAAAAACAACAAATTTAAAAAAAATCCGCCTCACTCACCTTGAAGCCAGTTCTTTATTCTCTAACATATAACAAAATCACTCGAAATTGTATTAGCTCTATAGTAAAACCAAAAATAATACCATTTTTCGATTTCAGGGCTTAAATCTATAAAATCTTCTCCACTTTATTTTTTTCGAGGAAGGTTAAAATAAAAAAAAAAATTAATATAAGACTATCGGTCAACCTACAATATATGTGAATTAATAATCCATTTTTGTTGCAAGCCACAATTTCTAACATATAACACAAAATATCTTTGATTATCATGAAAACTCTAATTTACTGTTAACATTTTACTATAAATAAATATATTTTATATTCTTCAAGCGCAAAAAAATACATATATCATTGATGATAGTATAACTAAAAACTATACTACCTAAAATTGTTTTACAAAAATATAATACAAACAAAGTATATACCATATTACTACATAATACATAAATGAATAAAAGCTAAATATAAATCATTTTAAAATTCTATCCTTTTTGTAAACATTTTTCATCTACAAAAAAAAAAATAAAATAAAAATAAAAGAAATAAAATATGAAAATTGTATTGAGACAAAGTTCAATCAGAGAAACATACTAAATTAAGTAGATTACTTTTTTTTTAAATTTTTATACTCTCAAAAATTGTTAGGGATACTTGAAAAGGAATTTAGAATGAGCTTGGTACAATTTTTTAGATAAAAAAAATTATATAGACTTAGAATAGATACAGCAATAGATTCAGTGCACATTATTCATCATCATTTGCGAACTTAAAAAAAAAATTAAAGGATACTTAAGAACTATTTATCGAAATTTATTATTCCAAACAAAATTAAATAAACCTAACGGAAACAATAAAGCACAGAACTAAAAATTATTAACATTAGCCTGGATTTTGAAATCCGCAACAATTCTATATTTGTTGTTATATTAGTCCACGAATTTATCCATATTTAAAAGGAAAAATAATATTATAAAAACGACGTCAAAAGGAAAAATTAAATATAAATTTTCATATAAAAACAAAAAAAAAAAAAATAAATAAAGAAATTTTTTATTGAATTCAACCCTAAACATCACGTATATAAACATCACAAAGATTTAATTTTTCCATAATTCTTTTTTATTTTATTTTTTTTACTTTGATAGTTTATTATGTGCGTATAAGTCAGTGGTATACACTCAAGTGAATTGAGGTTATGTAGATTACTTTTTCTTTTTTATATTTATAATTTAAATTGATTTATTAAGGGTAACTCTATACATACATATACATACATACAGCATATGGTATGTAGAATTCTATAGAAGAGAAAAAAAAATCAAAAACGAAACGAATTACATATAACATTATTCTATAATATATTTGCAGGGTTGAAAATTATAGCGGATGATATGTTCCTTTAATAAAAAAAAGAAAATGAAAAACTTAATTGTACCAAAAATAGACTATACTAAAAATCATAAATTTTATTTTATTTTTTAAGTACCAAAAAAAAGTTTGAATTGCCTAATCAATTATTTATTTTAGAGAGACTATGACGCAAAAAACAGTTCCATTAAATATTGAATTATCTCTTTATAGAAAATATTTTATCCAAGGAAACACTTCCTTGAAACAAGTTTTATATACTTAATTTTAAAGGGTTCAATTTTGTCAATTTTAAATTATAATTTTTACATAATCAATGGTACACAATTATGATATTTCGGAATTCAATTTTGAGCCTTAGGCGCAATTTTAGAGTATGTTATTTTTCGAAGGTCTCTATATATGGCATCAATTTAAATAATCTTCCTTCTGTTTAAATGTTCTATTATTAAAATCCGGATTTTTTTTTAAATATTTAAATATAATTATTTTTAAATATTTTCAAATATTGATAAATAAAATAATAAGCCTTTCAATATAATTTCAATAATTTTAAATATATCCGATTATTAAACATAATATATTTATAAAAAATATATCTATCAGTATCACTTAATTTTTTTCAACCCCAAACCAAATCAATTAAAATCAAGAACCATATTATCTGAGATAGAAAACAGAACAATTTTCCATAAAAAAAAATAAATAAAAATATGAAAACAATTTAACACCCTTATAAATACAAATAAATTTAAAGCCCTAATATGGTCGTATCTATATACATTTTTTTTTGTACAAATATGATCCCCCTTTCGAAAAAATATTAAGTAAGAAAAACTTCAACCGGACATTTATATAAATTACAGGCAATTTCTGACCACCAAATGTTTTTATTTTTTTTTTCTATCCTTTTTTTCTTATCCTTTTCGCGTTTTCAAAAATAAAATATGGAAAATTGTTTATTAAATAAAATAAAAAATAAAAAGTTAAAAACTTGTTTGTAAGCAAACTGTACTCGTATTTCGGCATTAGATTCGACAATATGATCTTTATTTTAAGAATTTTTATTAAGTTTTCCATAAAAAGTTATTGGGAAATCTAGAAATGAGAACTTGAAATGTGATATTATCATTCAAGTATAGAGAGTATGATATTTTAGAGTCAAATATCAATCTTTTTTGACAGAAATTAAGTAATAATTAATTTTAAGGAATTTTTTATTGCTAAAGGGGACTTGCCTTATGCATAATTTACTAAATTATGGAATAAACTACAATAAACTTGACACACTCTAAAATAATATGTAACACATCTGATAAAGGATTTTTTATTGTTTTTTATTGTTAAGTACATTATTTCAAAACATTTATACTAATACAATAAACATCATACCAACTCTCGTCCTTCTTCAAATAATTTGAAATTGTATAAAAGGACTACACACAACACATCTCTCAGAAACCTTTTTCTGTTTTTCGAAAAAAAATAAAATAAAATAAAATTTACAAAAAAAAAAAAAAAAACACACTATGTACAAAGTTTTTCGTAAGAATTTTTATATTTGCTACTCAAAAATTGGAAAGGACCACTTTCAAAAGTTTCCCAAAGGAAAAAAACATGAAAAAGATTTTTACGTTAAAATACATTTGGTCACTATACCAAGAATAAAAAATAAAAATTTTTAACTTTTTTCTTTTTTTTTTTTTGAATTAAGGGTATAACAACATAAGAAAAGAGGATTCAAACAAAAAGGATTAAAAAATTGTAGACACTAAAGACATAAAAAGCATCTTGTGTTTTTTAAATTGCAATAAAAAAATATATAATAAATAAATAAATTTATGTACTAGCCCTGGACTTTATATTATTTTTCGCTGATTCGTATTTTTTTTTAAATTTTTTTATAAAAAGAGATATTTTTCAAATGTTAAAAATAAAAAATATCCTTTGAAAAAGGACACTTATATTACTCTGTAAATCATTTAACGAAGCCTGCGATTTATATTAGATTGGATCGCAATAATTTCATGCATTTAATTCTAAATTGGCTTGCATGCCAGTAGCATTTAATTCAGCTATGATTTAATCAATGGTATAAGCTCCATGGAAACTTATCAGCATCCTATGAATCTATGATACCTTTCTTGTTACTCACTATATTGGTATATAGTGGCATTAAAATAATAAAATTTAATATGGAATTTAGTAGACGATTTATTTTCCAATATTTATGACCCACTGTGTTTATGTATATAATTTTACATGTATATAATTTTCTACATTAAAAAAAAATTAAGAAAAACTAAATCTTCTCAACAAAAAAAAAGTAACTAATAAAATTAAAACTCAATTACCTTTTAATGGTAAAAATATAATAATAAAATCAACCTGCAAGTTAAAATATAAAAATTATAATATTAAGACTTTTAACAAGTATGTCCTTTTTTTCAAATCATTTAACTTCTTTGCTGTCCCTATGATAATAAAATATGTTTTTATCTTTTCCCTCTCCGTATTCAGGTTTTAAGATATATATATTTTGTGCACAATACACACACACATAAATTGTATATATAAATACAACATAACATAATCATTTTAGGGTTTTTTTATACTCATTCTTAATAACATTAACATTGTCCTTTTAAATGAGACTTTTAAACGTTCAATGATTGAAAATATGTATATTATATATGGAATGAGGATAACACAAAAATGTCCTCGACATAAATTTTCCCTATAAATATGTGATACAACACATAATGTTCGTCTGTATAGTCAGTCCTTTTTTGGCAAATATTAAAAAAAAAAAAAAATTCATATCCAAATCCAATGGAACAGAAAAAAAAAACACACAAAAACTATTTTCTATACATGTTATATATGTGTTTTTGATCCCTTTTTGAATCATTGTGGCCAAAATAAAATTTTTATATATAGAAAATTTTTATTTTGGATATTTAGAAAATTGTTCTTTTACAAAAAAAAAATATTTTTTTTTACTTTTATATTGAGGAATATAATGTATACCTACTGTGAGCTACCAACATTTGGTTGATCGGGTTAGCCAAAGTAAAAACATTTTATGCGATATTGAAAATAAAAAAATTGAAACATATTATAATTTATAAGAATTATATTAGTTATTAAGAAATTTTCTCTTACTTACATTTTTTTTTAATTAATTGGTACGAATTATATACAATATCTACTATCTGCCTCTAACATTGAATGAAAATGCCTATTTTAAAAATATAATTAAAAAAGTAAAAGTTTATATATTTGTTTTATTTTTTCTTAAATCAATGATTTCACAATTTCTTAATTTAAAACATTCTACAATTTTAAAATCCCTAAATTATTTTTCAAGTTTTAATCTCTAATTCAACTAAATTTCATTACCGTGATGAACTTAAGATTATTATTTTAATTATTTTATCAAAGACTTGCATTCACATTAGTGGCTGTGTTTTTTGTACATACAATTTTATATAAACATTTAATTCAAAATCACAGAAACACACAAAGTGAATACAGTATCAAGAATATTAAGAGCTTTCAAGTATACATTATAAAAAAATATATTTTCACAAATTAAATAGATAATTTTCACATATTAAATAGATAACTTTCATTAAAAACAAAAAATAACCACAGAAAAAATTTCAATTGATTATATACCTACATCTATATAGTGTATAACTATTTCAATATTTATATATAGGAAATGAACAATGGTAATAAAATGTATCATATATTTTCATGTTCATATAATATACATATATAATCAAAATTATAGTTATTTTATTCTAATATTTGTACCACGGTTAGTTTTAATATTATATAGATATATATTTCGTACATTTTATATATTTACAATATATTATGTACAGCAAAAAAATAATATAATTATTTCAAAATTCAAATGAAGATAATTATAACACATTTCTTGTGATAATGATAGATATATGTATATAACATAATTATTTACGTAAGTATTATGTATATATTATTTAAATAAATATATACAATGTAAACACATAAATATAAAATTATATACATATACGACATAAATTTTGATTAGAATAAAATCTTGATATCGGTCAATATGTCATTTCAATGATTTATTTTAATTTATATTATGTATTATGTATTTATAATAATGTATACATTATATTATTTATAAATTGTTATTATTGTTATATTATCAAATGAGATTGGAAGTTGACAATATATTATGATACGGCAATTGACTTGTTTAATATAACGATAAAAGTAGTATCAGGAAATATTATCATTTAATTTTATATGCAAAAGATTCTGTATGTACATATTCATAACATTTTATGTACATAATTTATACAAATACTTTTAGGAAAGAATTTTAAATTCAATGAAAATATTATGAATGTCATCATTAAATTGTTCGTACTATGTACATGTATTTACAAATATAATATTACTTTTATATTTATGTAATAAATGAAAAATAAAAAGAAAACTTTAACACTTTTTAAATAAAAGATTTTTCCAATCGTTTATGTACGATATTTATTTTATACATATATTATGGTCAAAATATTCGATTATGCAATCAAATAATAAATAGGTATATTTTTATTTTTTGAATCTTAGTTGGATCTTACATTATTGTCTAAAATTAAGGTCTGAAATTAAGGTAGTAAATCCATGTGGAATTGAACATTTATACGTATAACTTAATATTATTTTATGTAATATTTTATATATTAAAATATAACTTTAAAATAGTAAAACCAAAAAAAAAAATGCATTAGAGACTATATCTTAGCGAACTTCACTACACGAACTTCACTAAAAAAATCACATAATCATATAATCAAATTAAATTAAATTATTTTCCTTAAAAATTTATTTTATATACATGTATGTTACAATAACTAAAATATAATAATACTATTATTTATATTTTTATACTTATGATTTTTTTATTTTTTATTATTTTAATATTATTTTTTCAACATCAAAATAGTTTCCTGTATTGTGAAAATTTGAATTAATTTACGTTAAATTTCCGGTGTTAATTGCACGCAAACAAAACGCAACAAATATTTATATCCTTCCCATATAATATTATATATTAATTTCAATATCCTTTATTATTATTATTATTATTATTAATATATTCGGTGTGTATGCATGTAATGTGTAATATCAAAACAATAAAAATAATAAAAAAAAATTTCAACAATCTTTCATACAAAAAAAAATTAGGAAAATTTTAAACAGAAGTGACTGATTTTTTTTGTATATTTTAATACACATGTTAAAAATAAAATTCCCAATCTATAAAGAAATTTATTTTAATATTTTTCCCAAAGCTCTCATAAAAAAAAATTTCCACAAACATTATAAAAGAATTTTGCATGAAAAACTCAAACAATATTAAAAATTATATTTATTTTTTTTTTCTTTTCAATAACTGAAAGAAGAAAATAAAATATCAAAAAAAAAAATCCTTTTTGAATAGGGTATACCCTTTGACTATATTATAATATGTAAATTTAATGAACATAAAATAATTAAAAATTTATGTACATTCATATATAAATGTATTTTTGTATTTGTTGTATGTATTTATGTTACATAGAAAATGAAATTTATAGAGTAAGTATACATAGTTGTAGTATCAAACAATATAAGGATAAGTATAAGGATATACGAAAAAAAAAGAAGAGATTTTTGAATACAAAATACTGTATCAACATAATTATATACAGGCATTATTATTAAAAAAAATTAAAAAAGAAAAACATTATTTAAACATCATAAAACATAAAATTTTTGACATTTTTATTCAAATAATAGAGTATGAGAATAAGCCCATAAAGGACTATTACATTAAAGGATTTTTATGGCGAACTCTAGTTTTATGTTCATAAGTATAATTTTTTTTTTAATTTTTCCTTAATTTGGTAGAGAAAATATTGTATATTTTATTTTTTTTTATTTTGCTCAAAACATAATGAAAATTATTAAGAGAAATTCACATAAGTAATTTCTCTTTTATATACATTATACACACATATGTAGTTTTAAATTTTTCTAAAGCATTATTATTTATCCTTAATATTTGAAAGGATAATTTTTTAATTATTCTTAATTTTTAATTTGATATTAAGAGTTTAGGTATACATAATTATCCTTCAAAAAAAAAATCGAAAAATTATACAAATTATAGTTTTTATATGTTTGCAAACACCCTCAGCCTTAACGTACTGTTTTTATAATGTAATATGATTATTTATTTGTTTTCTTCGTTTTAAATTTCTATGTAATTTTACAATTTAAACAATTGAACAATTTTTTATACACATATATATGACATATTGAAACAACATTTTAACTACTTAATTATATAATTATTATTATTACAAACAATGAACTTCAGTCACATTTTATTTTAGCATCTAGTAAAAAAAAAAACCTTAATTTAGGAATCAATTTTTTTTTATAAATGTTTTCGTTTCACATGATAACTAACAGGACTATTATACGAATGATATGAAAATGTATACACAAAAATAATTCATCATCATAATGTTGAAGTAACCATTTTAATTAAAAAAAAAGGACTGAATGAACTATTTAAAGCTGTCTGATTTTTTTGCAGTTAATCAATGGAGATTTTTTTTGTTTCTGAACAAATATTTAAAAATGTTAATTTATTAAAAAAAAAAATAAAATTAAATTATGCAAACATTCTGTTTTCAGTAATTTAAAATTGTATATTTTTAAATGCTTTTAAATAAGTGAAATTTTTTATAAAATGTTTTAAATTTTGCATTTTAACGCAAGGTTTAACTAATTTAGATTTTCCTTTTTTTTTTGCTACTCATTCTACCATCATTTAATTTCTTATAAACTACGAAAACTAGAAGGACAACATTCTTTTTACAAATTATTTAATATAGTAGCTCAGCTGAAAAGGAAAGTAAAGTTAAAGTACACAAAAATTATTCAAAAATTATAATTTTTTTCATTTATTTTATTTTAATAAGTTAAATGTTAAATTGATTGATAAGGACTAAGACTCAGAATTTTGTAAATTTTTTTTTGGAATTATTTTATTTTTAATCTCAGCAGGTCCTGCCATAGCTTTGGCTTGTTCTTTAACTAAAATTTTATATTGAAAATAATTTTGTAAATAAGTTTCAAATGCTTTAAATTGAACTGGATTTTGAAGAATTGGCTTATTCAATAATTTCTGAATATCTAATAAAATTTCTTTAAATCGAATACCAGGATGCCAATCTTCTTTAACATCCAATAATGGTAAATAAACAGTTCCAGACGGATGAACATTTGGATGAAATAATGGTGGTTTAAATTTACATTTAGGTGGTATTGTCGGATATTCTGTGTTAAAAATCATTCTTAATTTATATAATCCACCTGCCCATATAGTTCTATTTTTCCCAGGAATAATGCAATCCCAAGCTAATAAATTTCTTTTGCCATCTTTTTTATTAGTTGGGCTAGCACTAAATCCCAACGGATGATTGCGATTCCAAATTTCTTCTTCTTCACAAAGCCGAGATATTGCATTTTTAAGCTGATTTTTATACTGATTTTTTCGCTCATTTTTCACTTTCTTCTTTTTTCTTATTATCATATTAAATGTATACTTTTGTTCGTTGTTTTATAAATTTTGATGTCCACACATTTATGATTTGTTGAAAATAAATTCCATGATAAGAATAATTTAATCTAAAATTAATTTGATTTCAGTAAAATTGTATTTAATTTTTTTTGAGTTTAAAGAAAAAAAATTTATATAATTTTTATTAATTTTTAAAAAAATTCATATAGTAGGTCTTTTAATAAGCTTTTCTCATTTTTCTAATCAATGTCAAACTTATTTATCGTTCTGTGTTGAAATCAGAGTCATAAGGATTAGATAAAATTCATTATAAAAAAAACTATGCACGTTCGGCATGAAAACTGATAATGACAATAATAATAAAATTAAAAACAAAAAAATGTACCTAAATAAATAAATAAAAAAGTTGTTATTCAATTTTATGATTTACATAGGGATATTTGCATAACATATCCTATATATAATTATGTACACATTAGTTATATATTTTTTGATCACCTTTATGTGATGGCCAGTTCTATATTCACATATACATATATATTCGTTTAATTTTATACATATAAATTATAAAGTATAATCAAATTCTGAAATAATCAAAAAGAGCAATATTGCTTTTAATCAATGAAATTTTCTCTAGAGATATTTATATAAAATTATTGAATTTTTATTCAAATAATAATGTAGAAGTATGATTGTAAATAAATATTTTTATAAAATAAAAAAACAAAAAAAAAAAACAAAAATAAAAAATTCTATTTGCACATTTGAAAATAATTTTATTTAATGTTGCAATTATTTATAGAAAAGCTTAAAAAAAATATATAGAAAAGTATATAATAATAAATTGTATTTTTTTTTTTACAAAAATTTAAAGTTTTTTATATTTAAATTTAAATTCAGAATGTTTGTTCTGTAAAAATGGACATAGCATTTTTATGTCAGGAAATTTTAATTTTAAAATCTTAATTGAAATTAATTTTCCCAGCAGCTATATTTAAATTTCAGATTCTCTATTAGAACTATACTTAGTTCATTATTTGGGGCATTAAAAATTAAAATGATTTTTCAATGTTTTAAAATTTAAAACCTTATTCGAAAGTTAAAAAAATATAAATTTAAGTTTTCAGATCGTTGTTATCCAAAACCAAAAAGCGAACTTAACAAACTTTCATTAGGTCTCCGTCCGTCACTAAAAAGCTTATGAACTGATTGCGGCAAAATATTCGCAATCTCGTTCACTTTCATCTCGACTAAAGGATGAGGATTTACCATTTCCGGTTAAGGAGTTAGAGGCTCTCAAGGGTGTTAATAATTTTCCTATCTATTTTACATTTTTTAAAAACTTTTAATGGATAACGATGAAATTTATAATGTTGATGAGGGGAACATTTTAAACATGGTTAGACCCCGAAGGGTGATATTGGTATAATAGTATTGAAGAAACCTATACAAAATCTTTTAAGCTCCTTGTTGTGATTAAGTTTTCTTAAAAGTAAAGTATCTTAAGTCGAAATGTTGAATGTGTCATATGTAATATTATCTTATTTTTTCATTATCCATATTATAAAAAAAAACAAATTCTGTGATCAAATTTTGTATACGTAGATATCATCTGAACAAAAACATATTTTCTCTCATTTTTTTATTGAAATATTAATCAGGTTCGAAAGACTGCAAACGACTTTTAGCTACAATATATTTATAATACAAAATACAATGTATATTAACCCTCAGCTTAAAAAAGAAAAATAAAATAATTTTATTTTACTTTCAAAAAAAAAATTTCTTTAACAAAAACACAAACAATATTATTATTATTATTATTATTTTCTCTCTTTTTGAATCGAAGTACTTTTCACTTCTATGATGTGGAAGAAAATTTTCATATTTTAATTTTTATTCAAATTTAAGTCAAAAGGAAAATCCTTTTTAAGACAAAGTTTTTTTCAATAGAATTTGTTTTTTTTTTTTTTCCAACTTTCATAAATAAAAAAGACTCAAAATACACAACGAATATATCCTTTTTTGCAATACAGCATGAAAAATATTCAAATGAAGAAAACTTTGTTACAGAAAAAAAAAATAAAAAAAAAATAAAAAATACAGAAAATAAATAAAACAGTTCTTAAGTTTAATTTCTTAAAAAAAAAAAAAGATATATTTTCTAGCAAAAAAAAAAAATTGTTTATTTTTATTTTTCTTAAACAGTTAAAGGAAAATTTTCTATTTGACATTCATATCCACTTGTGGGGGAAAAAAAAACTCAAAAACCACTACTTGTCTATAGTTTTAGTTTATTCAAAAATTTTCTATTGAAAATAATATAATTTTTAGAAAATGTATTCGCAATATGTATGTACAATGTACATATATATCTCCACATCTATGTATAGTGACTGTATATATTTTTGCCAAAAATTTAAATTAAATTTATTTTTCATTAATTTTATTGGCTTTTAGAAGAAAAGTAGTTAGCTATTCGAGTAAACATTTCCTTCTCAAGTATTCAAATAAAGTTAATTTTTCATTAGGGTTTACTAGGAAAACAAAAAATTTATATTTTCTTGACTTAATTAATCCTTAATACGTGGAATTTTCTCCGAAATTTGTGAAATTTTTCAAAAAAAATATTCAATTAATACAAACATAAAATACACAAATATTTTAATGCTATTTTATGCGAGAAAAAATATAGAACGCAGTATCTCATAAAAATTAAGTATGAGGCCGGTTTTCAACATTTCGATTTTATTTTTATTTTAAAATACTTTGGTCAGATAACCAGGGTCGTATCATATTTTTTAAGTTTCATACATTATATATATTTAATGTACATAATTCGTTTTTTCATTAATGATGAAAAACAAGCTTATTATGAGTAATTTACCCCAAACTTAGATAAACAAAAAAAATCGAATTTTTTCCTCTAAATACTTAAACTAAAATACTGATATAAGTTCCTTTTACCCAAAGCTAATCATTTTTCATTCTTGCACACCTATAGTATAATTTATAATAGATTGGATTCAATAAGTTCTGTAAAAGCTTTTAATTTCAATCTATCTAAAAATTTCTTTAAAATTAAATTGTTCAATATATAATTATTGAAACATCAAACGCATAGATATGTAATGTAGAATAACAGAGGTATATATTTTAATTTTTTTTCATTATGTAAAAATGATATGTCTCTAATAAATTAATACCTAGTTTTCCACAACTATTTCACTGCTCATTATTATGTTTATTTTCATTTGCTGTTTTTTTTTTTGTTCAACCTGATTTCCCCTTTTATGTATAAAATCTACTTCTATACCATCCGTATGTGTGGTTCTTTAAGAAAAATAAATTACTTATGCGTGTTTTATAATGTTGACTGAACTTTAAAAAGGATTTATAATATTGAAACATTTTGTGAAAATGTGTATAACCCAAAATAGGATAATAAAAAATCAAGAAAACTGTTGAGTTGATTATGGTTTTTCCACTTATACGTAAATACTTTTTAAAGTGTTCTGTAGATGAACATTGAAGAAAAAAGAAAAAAAAAATATTAGGAATTTTTTCCCTAACGTTTATTTTTTTTCACGTAAAATCTAAACAATTGTCTAACATGCAAATTACAAATTTTTTTGTCAGTAATTAAATTTTTAATATTTTTACATAAGTTTAGAATTTTTTTTTTTTTTGCGGTAAATACTGAAGAAAAAGTTTCATGTTTATTTTTTCATGGTTATTTTTTTTCATTTAATTCTCATTCTAATATAATTATGTTATTCTTTTTTCAATGAGTTTAACATTTGAATTTGGAAATGAACAAATCTTTGCTTTGCAGGGCTAACAAATATATAAAATATAAATGATATTATCAAAGAAAATAAAAAAAGATATCCGTCATGGTGTAGTGAAAAGATAGCCGTCATGGTGTAGTGATATTGCCCATATCCTACGGCATGTACGGTCGTGGGTTCGATTCCCACCTCGGACTGGAATTTGTATGAATTTTCAATTTGTCTCACTTGAATTAAGTGTTTGTGTTGTTTTTTTTTATATGTAATGACAGCTCAAAGAACATAAACGAATTAAAAATTTGGTACTGTCCTATTTATGCCTCAAAAAAATCATTGAGGAAGAGAGTAACAGGCTGATAAAAACTAAATTAAAGGATTAAGCCCTTCATTATGTTCATGTTTATATTAAATGAGTACATGACCGAATCCTTCGATGTGCAATAAAAGTTACTTGAATAGTGTATAACTGTATACGACCTACATAAAAAAAACTCATTTTTAATATTTTATTTTCAACTTTATTATCATATTAAATGCTTTTATACAAATTATGATATTCTGATCAACATAATATGATCAAAATTTAGTTACGTTTATCAGCAATGCATTTTTTGACTGATTGAACAACTTGTTTTTGAACTTTATTGAATTTCAAAACAGCGTCTTTGGTGCATTCACCTGATTCTTTAGCCTGTTCTGCTGTTTTAGTAACAATATTACTCAAATATTCTGTGGTTGATTTAATCATATCCATGATGTGAGTTTTGAAGTCTCCCATATGTTCATAAACACATTTGATTGATTCAATTGGGTTGAAGTGAATACATTGTTTAGCAATTCCGTAAAAATCTTTTACATTGGTTTCCAAAATTTTAACAAGATCATGGATTTCAGATTTTACTAATTTACTGTGATCAAGTAATGATTGGGTACATTTTTCGGCATCAGCTTTCAATTGAGAGTTGGCTTCTATAACAGCTGGCATAACATCGTTAACACAATCGTAGCTATCAAGTGATTTTAGTTGACTTTCAGCTTTAGCTACAGCATTGCTTACTTTTTGCACACCTTGGTACATTACAGACTCAACAATTTCTTTAACAGTTACTGTTACTTCTTCAGCCCTTTGTTTCAATGAACCGACAGCAGCCAATAGATCAGCTACAAGGTCGTTTACAGAATCAGGTAACAGACCTAGTTTAGCATTTTCATTAACTGATGGATAAGCTTGAGCCTATAAAAAAAAATTTAAATTAGGTAAAAATTTTAAATATATCTGCCAGTATGCATCAATGTATCTTAAGTGTATTTCGAAAGATGTATTATATACGTTTTTTATTAATATGAAATTAACTTTAAAATTTACTAAAATGATATTTAAATTAGTTGTAGGGTCATCACAACCCCTCAAAAGTAAATAATTTTTTGGAAAATTCCATTTTTACATTATAATTGCTAACACTCTATCTCCATTATATCGGAGCAATAAATTATGATAATTAGTATGTTTTTACTTTAAGATGCTGGACTCAGAAAAATCGTTAATTTTAATTTCAAACTTACCGAAATGGCACATAAACCCAATAAAACAATCACTGCGAATTTCATTTTGTGTGTATTTAATTTTAGTTAATTGTCAATGCGTCTGAACTCTATTGATAACTGATTTGTAAACAGTTTCGAACCATATTTATATGAAAGATATTAAATGATAGCGCTGCTATCTAATGTTATCTCAGAATTTGACAATCAAAAGACAAGAAAGTTTTTACTTAATCATTCATAGGTTTCTTAGTTAGTTTAGAATTTAAAATGATAGATAATTGCGTATTATGCTTTATTGAAGTGCAGGTACTCAAGAACTTATCAGTATCAATTGTTTATAATTTATTTAAAATAATATTTTACCTATCATTTAGGCAATTTTTTAATTTTTGTTCGTAAGCGTCCGTAAGGTTCACTTGACTTTTATATTTTATATACAAAAGTGAAAATAAAAATCGAACCTAAATCAATTCAAAATTATAGAATTAGTGATTATAAATATTTATTAACATAATGAAATTATATTATACCTAATTAAGAGAATTTTAAATTTTTGTTGCCAAAGCACATATTAAGTCAAATTAAGTATGCTTAGGGTTGAGTACAAGAATATTAAGTGTACTGGTATTTCGAGTGATTCAAAATATCTATTTACATTTGACTTATATGTAATATATATAAATCAATTTACGAATTAACCTAAATTTTTTACACAATACTTTGCATTTATTTTTTATATAAAGCAAGAATCATATCATTAATGTATAATAATTTTTCATATCCTTGAAGTTTAAAAATAATGAACAATAACTTTGTTTTATATACATACATTTTTCTTAAGTAAACTGAATATATTAAAATAAAATTAATGCATATATAATATAACTAACTACATATTATTCCAACAAGTATTTAAAATCTGCAAAAACTAAGTATATTGTCGCCAAAGAAACAGTGGGTAATTGGCTTTCATTTTCACAATATGTTCTAATTAAATACATGAAATATATATTTATACATTGTAATAATGGAAATATGTTGACTATTTACAAGGATTAATGTAAATGATGGAAATAGTAAAAAATAATGTTTATTGTATAGTTTATGTATATAAAATTGACACATCATAGACTAATGATAGGTATATAAATATATATGTACATAAAATATAAATTGAGTACTTCACTTCGTTTAACAATTTATAATTTTGAATAAAACAACTATAATTCCATAAAAAAAAAAAAATTTTTAATTTTTTATTAGCATCATAGTAGTGGAAATATTAATAGTACAAATACTCGGGTTACATTTTGGTGTGATTTCAAGCGGTATGAAATGTTATAATATAGACCTCAAGGATTATATTAAAATAATATAACGTTAAATATAGTAATTCATATATATATTATAAATCTGCACTTTATATATAATTATTCTACCCAAATTGATTGGTAAGTTTTAAAATTTTTTGCATATTCCAATATTTAATGGTATTTGCGTATATTGGACCATGTGTAGTGGATAAGCTATTCTTAAATTAATGCGACAATAATTGATTTGAAAGTTAAATACAAACAACATAACATATTTTTTTCGCTGATATTTACTATTTGAATTTTATGTTTTCACTTTGATGTTTATTTCTATAACCAGCAACTAGATGGCGTTAAGAATATTTTTCTTTTGATTTCAGTTTGGAAGCAACTGTATTATTTGAGACGTCATAAAACAGTTGATTTTTTCTAATGTTTACATTTTGTTTTCAGAAGAAGTAACAATCTAATTGTTGGCTTCAGTGAGTCGAAATCGAAACGGCTTGATAATAAGTTATTCAATAAACAAAAATGGATTATTTTCTTCTTTTTTTAATAAAATAAATAAAACACCAAAACTCTTGAAAATTATAATTAGTTCTTTATCAAAAAAAAAAATTTTATTTATTTAAAAAATGTCTTCAATCTTTAAAAAAATAAAGTAATTAGTATTTTGTTTCTCTTTCAACCATGAAGCTAAAATTTTTATTATTAACGGCCCGCTCCCGAGTTCAAGCGAATTGTTTTTATAGACTTGGGTTCTAGAAACTAGAGAAGAAGAAGAAGTAGTAAAGAAGTAACTGATAATTGATAAACAATAATAATAATAAAAAAAAGAAAATACATTTTTATTCGAATAAAAATTAAAAAATAAATAAAATTAAGTTGATTAAAAATTATTTTTAATTAAATTTAGATATAGCAAATGTTTTTGATTGTTGTTGAGCTAAAAAGTTTGCATTATTAATTATTAAAAATGTAAGTAGGTTATTCAGCTGTATTGGATAATTGAAATAATTAAGCCAAAACCAAAAAACCAAGGTCAAAAACTATAAAATCTCTATAAAATAGATTCATCAAAAATTTCAGTGTAGTTGAAATTATTTTATGAAACTACCTAACTCAATGGAATCCAAAATCTTCCTGAAATAAAAGTAAATAAATTTGTTTTTTTTTTTTTAACAAAGGCGGTGGAAAACTAAGGTACTTAGTTAGATGTAGAGGGCCCCTTCATTGCATAACTGACAATGTACATGGCCTTGAGTGCATAACTGACTGAATACCAACTTTACTTAATACTTAAAAAAAAGTTGCATACCTACCAACTTACCTAGAATAAGTTAATTTTTGAAATAGAAATTTTACAGTCGCTCAAAAATACCTATATAGGTATATTTTTATAACTATAAAGTGCATTATTTGTCTCTACATTGTCACTTACCTACTAACTCTTCTTGTACCTAAGTAATTATAGCGACTGACAATTTACGAATAAATACTCTTCAGTTCTCGGTATAATTATTTAAAAGTAGGTAAGGTACTTTCAAATTAGTACCATTGAATTATTTCCTATTTATATATAGGTACCTTTAACTGAGAGCTTTCATAAGAAAGTATACGAAAGTAGATATACGAAAGAAAAAGATCTTAATCTAATAATAATGTAGAATTATTTTTTTTCTATAATTTTAGATTCATATTTATAATAGTGAAACTGAGAAATTATTAGACTATTAACTATTTCGTATAATATGAATAACTATTTTTTTCGTCCAATTATTTATTGAAAAGTAAAAATTAAAAAGAATGTATGTATACACTATACACACATATTAGTTATCTGAAATTTTAATTTCAATAAAAATGTCTATTCTGCGATCAATAAAATAGTCACGCAATTCATATCTTAAGTGTTCTAGTTTCATATCGTTCAAGTACATTCATTTTCATTAACACTATTAATTACCAATTTTTTTTTTTTTTTTAATAACTGAACAAAATACATATAGTCAATAATTCTATTTACGTTATTCAAATTTTGTTATTGTATATTTTTTTTTTTAATTAAAAAGCCGACGTAAAGTAGTAAAAAAAATTATTAAACATTTTTTTTAGGACTAGAAATGAAAAGTTCAAACAAAAAATGTTATGATAAAAGCATCTGAAGAAGAAATTTATGTGGTTTGCGAATATTGAATTTATTTTTAAAATTCACTTTAAGGTTTAAATTTATTTATTTTTTTTATTAAATATACAATTTTTGTTTGAAAGACGTGTTAATTTTTTTTAAATATGATTACTAATTTAGCTTGATATTTGTATTTTTTTTTTCTTCGTAAAAAAGTGTACAATTTATTTGTTTAAATATGATAAATAAAATATGTTTTTAATATGAATAATAATTCAGCTTGTTATTTGACATAAGCTGCATAAAGTATTTCCTTCATATACATATTGTAAATTTTGCCAACATTCAGAGCTTCCATTGTCTAATATGAGAATACGTATTCTGTAAATAAACGTAAATCCTTGGATTAACTTACATCATATTTTCTAAATAATAAGTTATTCGACATTTTATTTAAAAAATTCTTACATAATGCTGTGGCTTAATTTAAAAAATAATTATATCCAACAAAAGCTCTTTTTTTTTTTTAAATAACCTTAACCTGTTCGCCATAGAGAATGATAAAAACATAATATATTTTATTAAATAAAAATCATGTAGACTTGCAATAATTTTTATTAAATGACGTTTTACATATATGTTTTATGTGTATATTTTTTTTCTTTTTTTTTTGGGAAACCCCACCAGTCAAAAAAATCTACTTGCAATAAAAATATGAGAACTAGTTTTATCAAATTAAAAAAAAATAATGTATAAATGATCATGAATTTTATACACATGCAACACGTACAGAAATCAACATATACCATGTTTCCAAATTAGCAATAAAATTTCTTAACAATAAATTTTAATTAATTGAATTTTGATAAAAAGAACTACACTTAATTAGTTAATTGGATAATAATTTGACAGAAATATTTAGTATTAAGTAGTAACGTATCAAGTAGTTACGTACTTATGACAATCCCATAATTTCGAACATATTCAGTTTTTTGAAACATTCTTTTGTAATCGTATTATTAATTGGTAGAAATCTGAATTTGAGCGGGTTTTTACATAATTTTCCTGATTTGTCTTTAGGGGTTTTGATGACTTTGGTTACAAAAATGACCTCCAAACTCAGGCAAATAAGCAAATCATATAGTCCATAAAATGTTCATAATTATTACATTTTTGCTGATTCCATTCCATTTAATTCTAATTCCACCACCACTTTAAATTTGTGAAAAAAAAAAAAAAATACTTTCTGTACTCAAAATAATTATTATTATTTTTTTGTTGATTCTAAAAAAAAGTAAAAACATTTTTTTTTTTTTAATTTTTAATATTACTTACTTGCTTCGGTAACTCTTTATTTTTAGTTATATTTTGTAATTCTTCAATGAATTTTTAAAGGAAACGCGATCTTACTAAGTTTTCAGTGATAACAAATCAATACGGGGAAATATTTTATAGTTATTATCAAGAAAAAAAAAAAAATTATTAATAATTAATATTTTAAATAAAAATTTAATTTAAAACAAATTTTCTAAATTTTAGGCTCATTTGTCAAGCGTTAAAATGCACAACCAATAAATTATTATTAAATAATTTAAGAAAATTAACAAATTTTCAATTATTTTCAACAACAAAGTAAGGATTAAAAAAAATAAATAAATAATTTAGAAAAGTAAAAAGTTTTAAAAACGGCGAAAAAAAAAAGTTTTAATTTGAATGTGATATTAATTTTATATTTCTACATTTTATTTTATTTATTTATTTTATTATAAAACTACCTAATAATTTTCAAAACATCACCGTCAAGGCTTCCAGTGAAATATTCTAAATTTTTAAAAATGGGTGGTATGAATTGCAAAGAATATCGTACATCGAGTAAAAATAACAAGGTTTCAGATAACGGTGAGTAAAAATTTCTTTAATTTATTTATTTCTTAATAAATATAAAAAGTCTGGTATGTCCTGGTATCATTTTTTCAATATACTTACCTGTTTAAAAATTATATGATTCATCAAAGTATCTTTTTAACCTTGAATATCACAGACTTAAAAACTGAATAAAGGAGCCGATTAAAAATGTTGAAATGTTGAATAGATAGAAAAAAAATCATATTTAATTTTGTTTGTTTTCATTCATGAATTTATAATATGAATATTCAGGGCGCAATAAATATTATCGTTTACTTATGTTTTATACTTAAAAGTATAATTGATAATTAAAATATTTAGATACTGAAAAAAAAAAAACTTGTTTAAAATATGATACATTTTTCTTGATTAAAAAAAATGTACAATTTTATTTGATACCAGGTTTCAAGAAAATATTTTTTTTTTTAAGTCATATTGAATATAGTTTTTACTTGGAAATTTATTTAAAATTGTGCTAATGCTAAAAAAAATTAATTTATGAGTAACATATTATAGATTAATGATTATGTGTACCAATTTCTCAAAATATTTACTTCATTCATATATTTAAAAAAAATTCATAAAAATATCGTTAATAACTTGTTCGCGAATGCAATCCAGTGAAAGTATAGAATGGGGAAAATTAATAAATTATTTTGCAATAATAAATAATTAATATAATTTATATATTTCATTTTGTTCTTGTTACTTTCCTTTGTAATTTTCATTACCATCTGAATATAAATCGTAATCACAAACAATTTTGATTATTGAAATATACAATTTATACTTTTATAACACTGTAGGATTTGATAGCAATAATAGTACATTTTATGAAATTGCATATAATACGGGTGATGAGGATATTATATTCCAGTACGCTTTCAGTACTTATCTAGAAAACAATTCCTAGTGCAGACATTTAATTTTATAAATTATTTTCTTGTATATCTTTATACAAAACTTATTAGAAATATTTTGCATGATTAAATAAATTCATTCTAAGTACTTCACAATGTATACTTAAAGAATTTCCTCAGCATTAATGTTATCAATCACATTATTCATCAATGATCTTTTATCATATATCATTGTATATATTTTGGTATTTTCAATAGGGTTTACCACTTTTGAAAATAAGATTTCGATGAAAATTTTTCACTAAGTAAAAGCTAGTTACAAAATCGCCGTTCCGAGATATTATAATAGGAAAGTGATTATACCTTTTTTTTTTTTGTAAATTTTCATCGGTAAATTTTCACTTAACTTTCAGTTTTCACAATCATATTTTGAAGTTGATTAATTTTTTCTTTGAGTTTTATATTTGAAAACCAATTATAAATAATTTTTTTCTTTCAATCCAATTTCTTATTTTAAGTAACGCTTCCAAAAACTTCCAACGATAGAGAACGTACATTTGTGATGATTAAACCCGATGGTGTTCAACGAAAATTTGTTGGAAAAATTATTTCTCGCTTCGAACAAAAAGGTTTCAAATTGATTGCAATGAAATTTTTCATACCATCAATTGAAATTGTTGAAAAACACTATGCGGAACATAAAAGTCATGAATATTTTAAGCCTTTGATCGAGTATGTAAGCTCTGGTCCAGTGATACCAATGTGTTGGCAGGGTAGAAATATAATTAGAATATCTAGAAATATAATTGGTGCTACAAATCCAGCAGAATGTCCAACTGGTACAATTCGTGGTGATTTTGGTAATCATCATCGATATAATTTAGTTCATGGCTCTGATTCAGAAGATTCAGCTAAAAAAGAGATACGAATTTGGTTTAACGACAATGAATTAATTTATTGGAAATCAAGTGGTTACAAAATATGGTTGTGAACGTGATTATTTTTTTTATTTAGTGTAAGATCACAAGATTTTAAATTATATCCTGTTTATTTAATTTAATGATTCGAAAGTTTAATTTAAATTTAATTTTGAGAATTTTATAAGTCAAAGAAGTTACGGAAACTTCATGAAAATAATGGATAATTTTTATCTTTCGAAAAATTATTTGAATTCTTTATAAAAAATGTGGTTCAGAAAAAACATAGCTTAGAATTTAAACCTAGACGGAATTAAGATTTAGATAACAAAATTTTATTTTTGTTATAATTACCATAATGAAAATGAAATTATGTTTACATTAACCTAAATAAATAAGTATATAACTAATTATTTATTTATCTTTAACTTTTATTCGAAATATGATTAAGTTTATTGAATTGAAAGCAATTGCATTAATATGTCGCCTTAGATTAAACAGTTAAATATGTGTCACATTTTTATAACCGCGATAACAAATAGATAAAATTTATTCTTAAAAATATAAGTAGTTATGTATTTTAATTATATTATGATCAATAATCTCGATGTATATATATGAGTATTTAATGATGTTTAATTTATTAATTATTAGGTGGTATCTATTTATTTTTTATTGTGATATATAAAGCTAAAGTTTTTTTTCATTTTAACTAGATCGTGTAGGTACTTACTAAATTTATGTTTTAAAAGAGATAATGTAGAATTGTAGAATATGAATTTTAAGAACACATAAATTTAAGTATAGTATAATGACTCGTAAACAAGTCTAGTAAAGATGTAACCATAAAAATAAAGGGGTTAGTTACTTGTGCAGTATTGATGTACGAGCATATGTATTTTTGTTTGAAAAATAAAATACTCTTAAAATTTGAAAGCTAAAATTCTGTGAATTTTTTCCAAAAATTGAAAAATTTTTTTAAAAAAAATTATAAGAGAATGAATTTTGTAAATTTGTTGGTCGAATTCTATAGTTTCAAACATTATTTTAACTAAAACGAACTTACTTTACTTTTTTTGCGAGTACCTACAACTGAAATTCAAACGAAGCTTCCGTGCAGATAATGATTACAATTAATTTAGAATAAGTATATAAACATTTTTAAATTTGATTATACAAATATTTTTTTCGATTCAACCACCAAATTAATTTTTTCTGTTCGGTATTTTGGGAAAAACTTTACATATATACACATAAATACTAAATTTAATTTTTATAATTATATTTTGAGATAATAAAGTTGTTATAAGAAATTTTAAATTTTTTATGAAATAAATTTTTACCACATAATTTAAAACCTTCAATTTTCAATTGTTTTTATTACACATTTTCTTAAGCATTTATAGAACTGAGGGTTTATCCAGTTTTCCCATGTCTTTCAAAAAATTATTCATTACATTTAATAAAAAGTACTGAAACACTGAATTTGAGAGAATATAAAAATTGATTGTAGATATTATTGATTTGACTTATTACTTATTTTCATTTCAGAAACAAAAGTCTTGACAGGCAGTTTCAAACTATTAAAACTGTTATTGTAATTATACACTGGGAATAAAATTGATTTATTTCTATTATATTGAATGTGAATTTTCTCATAAAGTTAACCACATATGAATCTAGATTTACATAAAACAACTAAGAAAACATAATTTTTTTTTTTAGCTTCCAAAATAAAGTTTTCTTCAATTTCTTAGAAAATTTAATTATTAAAGTTAAAATTTATTAATACCATTCTTTCCAGTTACAGATTTTATGATATAATTTAAAACTTACTTACTAATATCATACAAAATATTTCATACTTGCATTAACACTACTGTCAATGGGATTTATATACATGGTGTTATAGTACAGCGGCTCTAAAAACATAATTAAAATTTTCGGAAACAAAATCAATTAACTGAATAATTGTGTAATTTTTATGTTTCTATCATGTATCTGTCTATAATTCTTTTAAGTAGAACCTATATATAACCTATTTATTATCCTTCTAAGTATTCCTATAACTCTTTTAAGAAGAATTATATCCAAGTTATATTTATTTTTGTGCCAAAATTCACATATGATTGCACCTGAAAACCAGTTAACCTTGCAACAATTCTTAAATTTAAAATAAAAAAAAAAATACTTTAAAAAATGTTAGGTTTTTTTTTATTGAATTTACTATAAAAAATATATATATTTTTGTTGTTATTAGGTAATAATTATATTTGTTTTAAGCTTTTTTCTTCCCAAGAACTGTGGTCAGTATAAATTTAGATTTTATAAAGTTCGGATTGAATATTTAAATAAAAATATATTTTTATATCTTTCTTCGAAAATATTTCCAATTTTTGTCGCAAAATGCTAAGTAAGAACTCCAAAATAGGTTAAATTTATTTCAAATAAATATTTTAATTGAGATTTCTTTATTTCTCGAAAATGAACGTACATCTATAATATAACTGATGAATTCATCTTTATTGATTTTTTTAATTTTAATTTCTAATAGTTTTCATTCATTGAGAAAAAAAAGCTTTGGAAATCACCTTGAAAAAAAAGCTTGAACGTAAATTGTAAAATTGTAAATTGTCTCTAAAAAATTAATGAAAAGAAAATTTAAAATTATATATTTTCTTTTTATATTCACAATTAATGACAGCCAATCTTTTAATAATGACGCTAATACAAAAATAACCAACCCCAATTTTCAATAAAATTTACTTTCAACTCAAATTTTATTAAATTTTTTACATTAAAGCTTAAAGGTAAAAATAAATAATATGCACATTACATATGAATGGGCCTCCAATATTTTTAAAATTCATAATTTTTTTCCCAGTCCCACATTAAAAATTATTTTTAAAATGCATCACAAACTATTAGAACCTAACCCATTTACAAATTATAAAAACTCTAATTCGTACTTAATCAAAATAACATACTTAATCTCGTTATTATAAATTGTTAATTATAAAAATAATTCCCGAACTCCCATCTAAATTAATCTACAAATTCTAAAATATAATATAATTATATATTTATAATCATAATGTAAATGAATCCAAATAATATTTAATGTATTTTATCAGTTTCTGGCTTCACAAAACTACATCTGCAATTCATTTTAACGCCAGTAAGACCATTTAATAAAATTTGTGCTCCACTTCTACCCCCAAATTGAATATCAATTGAACTAGTTGGCATTATTGGTTGTTCAAGATTTGAATAAAATTTTGATAATTTCGTTTTTCCACATATTGTATATTCTGGTTCTTGAAGTAATTCTTCTCCTTGTAATTTGCGTTCGGCATTCTTAAGCATCAATATATGCTGGATTTGCTTATCAATATTTTCTCTTTGTGCCATTAAATTTTGTAATAAATCAACTGGTGATTCGTCCAATTTATCCAGCATCATTACGTCTTTTTTCCAATCTGTTTTCATATCAGAAATATCTGTATCACTGAGAATTTTTTTTGAATCGACATTTCTAGCTCCATCCTCATCAATTGGTTCAATTGATTTCCATAAATTATTTCTTCTAAAGAATTTTTTTACCTTCTTAATTACACGTTTTGCTTTCACAAGACCAGTATTAGTTCGAGGTTCCACTTCTTCGACATTTTCTTCTATGGGGCCACTTGCAGCCGCTATGACAACACTATCAGATAAACTTTTACCTGAAATAATCACAGGTTTTTTTGACTCGCTTTCTGGTTGCTGCCCAAAATGTTGAATTAATTGATAATAACGTGGAGATCCCTGACTATGGTCTACATTTTGGCAAATCGTCAATTGAATTAAATAAATTCCGATTAATAACTAAAATTTATGAAATAAAAATTAACTTAAAGAATATTTTAAGACATTTTCAAGCCTTACCAGTGCTTTCATCTTTCTTTTTAACTATTTTTTTTTATTTTCTACGTATATTTATAAATTTTTAAAATTGGATTTTTTCAACACATTAGAATGCATCTAATCTGAATTACTTAAATAATAAAAAACTTGTTTTCGATTATCAAAATTATTAATTATTTACCTTACTTACATATTATAACTTTATATATATACATAACTATATTTAAGTAATAATGCAACAGATTTTAATGTAAATTTCTGAAATAAGTTCTATCAAAGTACGTATTTCAAATTGTACTTAAACTTCTATGAAATGTCGATTCCGAGAATACTTGTGTATTCTATAAAAATGCTATGCAAATGTTATTCCTAGAATACTTATATTCGATAAAATATGATCTTACAGTGGTATCTGGGAGCGGGCCTCTTTGCAAATTCCATATTGCAAAAGTCTATTTGGCCGAAAGCCACTTATCAAATTTGTATGTTTCGCAAATCTCCATTTCGCAAAAAAAACTCTTTAACAAAATTCCATTTGGCCTAATGCGACACTTCGCAAAAAGATATTTCTCAAAATACCAATTCACAACATTATGTTAATTGAGTTTAACAAATTCGCAAAAGTATAGTTTAACAAATTTTTTTATATTGCACAAATATGATGAATAGAATATTAAAGGTTTTTTTTAACTGTAAAAAAAAGCATGTAGGATTTTATAGGCTCATGGATCAAATCCGAAAAGAAATATTGTATGTAACGGCTAAAATAAAAAAATTTGAAATGGGTGGGCCACCAGCAGTAAAAAAAACAAAATATTACTTAAAAGATAAAAAAATTGAAAATTTTTTGAAAAGAAAAGACGATTATAGGGAACTCAAACTATTATTTTTGATTGCCGAGAATTTAAAATTAAAATAACTTTTTTAAATAAAAATATTAATTTTCTAATATGTCCATACTGGTTATGTACGTATTGAATATTAAAAAAAATATATATTAAGTATTCATTTTTTAATATTATATCTTATATTTACAAACTGGATTTGTATTAACTATATATTAAAAAAAGATATTAAAAATTCAATAAAATTTCTTAAAATTAAAATACATATAATTGGAATTGTTTAATTTAATAATATGCATTTATGATAATGCAACATATTTTAGTGCATGCTAAATATACATTTCGCAACTACCCTTTTTGGCGTAATTCACATTTCGCGCGCGCGCGCGAAATGTGAATTATGCCAAAAAGGGTAGTTGCGAAATGTATATTTTGCCAAAAGTAGTAGTTGCGAAATGTCCTTATGCTAACTGGAAAGTTGTTAACTGTCTCATTAGGCTAAAGCGAACGTTTGTTAACTATCCGTTTTGCGAAATGGTTCTTTTGCGAAGTGTCTTTTTTGACAAATGGAATTAGGCAAAATGTCTTTTTGCGAAATGTCTTTCGGCGATTCGGGTAACACCCGTGGTATCTTGTACGGGCTCAAACGTTTTTTCTTTGGATTAGAAGAAGGGAAACAAAAGTAAGTAGTCACAAAGATATGAAAACATCTTCTTCCGGAAATCGTATTATTACATCTTAGCTGTATGAATCGAAGATCCAATAAAGCAATTTCGAGAAAAAGATATGTTAAACAGAAAGATCGTATAAAGACAAAAAGTTGTCCAATTAAGTTTCAAATTTATTCATTTTTATTTAACTGAAATAAATCCCGAATTCACACTTTCCACTTAAACAGAAAAATGATTCTCGATACTTTCAAGATTTATTGAGCAAATTTTTGATTATTTAAATCAAAAAAAAAATAAAAAAACAACTCTAATCATATCAAATTTCTTATGATTTCAGGTCGCACCGAAAATTACACTAGCAAGTCAGCAGATGATGAGGATTATGTGGAAAAAATCGTATGTAATGAAGGTGACATTCAAAATGATGAAATGAAACAATTTGAAATTGGTGATGATCAAAAAATTTTATTAATTAAACAAAAAAATGAATTGTCGGCTATTGGAACAAAATGTAGCCATTATGGTGCACCTTTACATACTGGAACTTTAGGTGATGAACGTGTGCGGTGCCCTTGGCATGGAGCTTGTTTTAATATTAAAACTGGTGATATTGAAGACTTTCCAGGCTTAGATTCCATTCCTTGTTACAAAGTCAAAATTGAAGACGGAAAAATTAAAATCCGAGCCAGAAAACAAGATTTAGAGCAAAATAAGCGAATAAAAGATATGGTTAAGAAGGACCCAAATAATGATGAAGTTTTTGTTGTTATTGGTGGCGGTCCAGCTGGAGGTGTATGTTCAGAAGTTTTACGACAAGAAGGATTTAAAGGCCGAATTGTAATGATATGCAAAGAGAATGCTTTACCATATGATCGTGTTAAATTATCAAAAGCAATGAATGTTGAATTAAAAAGTATTGAGTTTAGAAAACAACCATTTTATGATGAATATTCTATTGAAACAATGCTTGGAGTTGAAGCTACAAAATTAGATGCATTCGAGAAAACCTTAACTTTATCAAATGGCTACGAAATAAAATTTGATAAAGCCTTTATTGCTACTGGTAAGTGTTTGAAAATAAAATTAAATTTGAAATACCTAAAGATTAATGTCTATTTAATTCCATCGTTTAGTTATTTTCTTAAAAACAAAATTTTCATGTTCTTGTGTACTGAGATTAATATTTTAGTTTACAAAAAATTTTTGTTTTTTTTTAGGAGCACGAGCGAACAAACCTCCAATTCCAGGTGCTGAATTGGAAAATGTTATAACCATTAGGGATCATGATGATGTCAAATCAATTCATAATGACTTAACTGAAGAAAAAACAGTAGTATGTTTGGGTTCAAGTTTTATTGGCTTAGAAGCCGCTGCATATTTTGCTAATAAAGTAAAACAAGTAAGTACAACATATTTATTTAGTTTAAAATTGTCTTTATTTTCGAAGTCAGACAAATCAGTTAAATGCTATAATCTGTTTTAAGGCCCATTTAATATGAAATATATTTACATGCATAAATCTCTTAACGCTCTCTTTCGAGCTGCTGATTCGTATTTATTCAAAAAAAACAAATAAGAGATTATTTTTCATTTGTTTAAATAAAAAAAAATGTTCCTTTTATTTTATTTTATTTAAAAGTCAATTTTGTGAAAAGTTTTCGACTGTTTAGGCTAGGCGTTTGTAAAAATTCTGTTTTATAATTAAAATTTATAATTTGATATGATAAAGTCAAAATTTATTGTTTTGTGGTCATTAATTTTGTTGGAGGTAAGTAAAATTTAATTCAAAGAAATTGACTAAATAACTTTTGTTTTCTATTATCGTTCATTTTTTTGTCAATTTTAGAATCTAAGCCTAGCGATTCCAGTCAAAAAACTAATTTTAAAATTATTTGATGAAAATGGCAATAACTTAGGAAGTTTTATATTAGAAGATACCGATTTAGGCTTAGCATCAAATACAATTTCAGTAACATCGTTGTATGTGCTTCAAAATATTGCAATGTTTCTTATGATTGGTCTTGTATTTTGTATAATGGTGGAAGAAGTTTATAAAAAATTTATAAAAAACGATAATATTTTAATTTAAAAATTTAAATAAATATTGTAATGTTACATTTTTATGGTTTCTCTGTAATAATGTTAATTAAAGTCATATTTGAATGATGATTTAAAAAAAAAAAATAGTTTCAATAAAATACTGTGTTATACTTTTTGGTCTGCCCTAAGAATAATTGTATATTTTAATTAAATTTTCCCCGTGTTTCTTGTTGTACATACCTATATTAGATGTATTGCACATACATTCTGTTAAATAATTGAACGAAAAATCGAATGAAAAACGTCATTATTATTTTTTATAATGTGTATTGTTATTTTAATTTCCTTATATTAATAAAATAAATAACTTAATTTTAAATATCTTAAACACGTATTGATATAAAAATAGAAACAATTTGATAAAATCAAATTTCTTATTTTTATTTTTTACAATCGACATTTTAATTGCTTGATGTACATTTCTTCAAACCACATGAAGATAATCAAAATCATTAAAAAAAAAAGTACAATTCCTTGAAAAACAAATAAATTGCTTGACGATGACCATGAATTGTAATGCAATCTATAGTTTATTGGCTTCTTTGGTAAATTAATATTTCCAAATTCATAGGATCCCAATGTTCTTCCACTGTCAGTAAAAAGATTTAGAACATAACTTTTCGATAAAACTGCATCGGAAAATTGTATCTGAAATCGAAAAAAAATGTGATATAAATATTTTATAAATCCTGGCGGAAATATCAACAAGAAAACTGACTAAATAATAGGATTCCAATAGCTTGGGTTATTGGAATAATTTAAATTAATTATGTTTAATCTGTTAATGATAAAAAAAACCGTGATGTAGACGAGTACAGATCAATTTCATTAACGCTTCTTCGATACTATATTGTAAATATCGACAGTGGCAAAACTTGTTTGCAATATTACTCTATTTTACAAAATTAATATTATAACTAACAATAATGCTTAGCTAAATACTTACTTCAATGCATAACAACATTGCAGAGCTTAAAAGAATTTTCGTGAACATATTTTAAAATCGTAAAAAAAATTAATGATTTTGTAAAGTAATTAATTCGAACTGAATTTTTTTTTCCAAAATTAACAGCTTTTAAAGAAAATTTTCAGACTTTTTTTGCGCTGCTTGTATTTTTCTTTTATTTAATTGTATCACCAAGTGTCCCAATGCAATTATATTTACAATCAACATTAATAAAAGTTTACAATTTATTTTAATAAATGAATCATTTTCAAGTTATGTTACTATTTATTTTATAAAATTTATTAATTTATTTTATGTTGAATTATAACCGAAATTTCAGTCAATATTTTTTATTTAAATATGAAATCAAAATAAATAATTACCTACATTTTTTATGGAATTAACAAAAATTCAGACTCATAAAATATAGATCTAGGCAGAAAAAATATTGATTTATTTACACCTAAATTCAACCTTTGGCAATTTTAAATGACTTTATATTGCCTTTAAGAAGCTTCAAAAGTAACAATATTCTTAATTCTTAGGGAATAAATTTTTGTAGCATAGATATAAATTAACTTAGGAATATATGCTCTTTCTGCTCACAAACTTACAGCGCACCAATTTTATGTAAGATTTACAAAAATGTTTAAGCTTTAATTTCTCAAATTGCTTTTCAATTAATTTATTTTATAAAAGATTCAGTCTTGTGTCTTATATTTTTAACTAAAAATTGTAATAATTAAAAGAAAAATCAAATTAACTTCATGTAGATAATTTTTTTTATTTGAAATCTTTAATCATTTAATTTTCCCATTTCATACAAATATGCGCTAAGCAATTTCGTTCCTTGCATATAATTCGAAATATTTATTTTTTCATTTTGTGAATGAGCTCCGTCATCGCTTGATCCAATTGGAAGTAGTAAAACATTTTTATTAGTTATTTCTTTTAAAATTGTAGCCACCGGTATTGAACCTCCTTCTCTAGTAAAATCTGGATAAATTCCAAATACATCTTTTACAGCGGCTTTGGCTGCTTCGTAATGTAAATGCTTATAATCTTCTATCCAAAATTTATTTGAACCTTCACCTGGATAAATTTTAATTTTGTTCGGAGAATTTCGTTCTCCCCATTTTTCTTCAAGATATTTTTTAACGGATGCATTCACTTCTTCAGGTGTTTGATTCGGAACAATTCTAACTGAAAATTTTCCAATAACTTTCGATGGTATTACTGTTTTTTGACCCGACTTGCAAAATGCCCCTTCAATTCCATGTATTGATAAACTCGGATACCGCCATCTGTGCATTAAAATTTCTGCTTTTTCATCCTGCCTTAATTTACCGGCTCCGAGATCTTTACGAAATTCATCAATATCAAATTCAATAGATTCGTAAAGAACTTTTTCTTCTGGCATCAATGGCATAACATTTTTTTCTAAATCGGTTACCAAAATCTTTCCATTTTTATCAACAAGAGTATTTAGTAAGTAAATTAAATCGGTCATTGCTTCATGAACAGAACCACCAAAGACACCGGAATGAAGATCTCTTGAGGCACATTCAACTTCAATGAAATATTTACAAAGCCCTCTTAATCCATACGTAATGCAGGGTTTATTTTTCCCCAGCCAGTAATTGTCAGAGATGCAAACATATTCAATATTTGCCAAAAATTCTTTTTTTTTAACCAATAATTTCTCGAGACCTTCACTACCGCTTTCTTCCATAGCTAAGAAATTCAAATTTAAAATTATAACGTCTTAATTTCAATCTAGAATAATAAATTATACCTTCAAAGATGAATTTTAAATTAACAGGTAAATCAATATTTAATTTTTGGTATGCTTCAATAGAATGTAACCAGCATAAAATTGGGCCTTTATCGTCGGTAGCCCCACGACCATATAATTTTTCATCTTTTTCAGTAAGAACAAAGGGATCTGTGTTCCATCCATCTTCTTTTAATGCCGGCTGAACATCTAAATGACCGTAAACGCAAATAGTTTTCTTGCTCGGATCATTACCCAAACTTCCAAGTACAACCTTTGGTAATGGAACAACTTCACCTGTTGGCAATGTTTGATTGCCAACATCCGCAAGCTCACAGTTAACGCCAAGATTTTTTAAACGCTCTGTAGTCCATTCGACCATCCTTTGAAGTTCTTCTCTGTTCTCAATCCATGCTGAAACCGATTTAATGGCGCATGCATCTGATAAATCTTGAATGTATTCTTTTTTTTTAGAATCTATTTCTGTAAATATTTTTTCCAAATTTGAAAAGTCCATTTCATTTGATATTAATGTTACAACATGATAGTTTATAATTTAATGGTAAATTATTGTTCAACATATTGAGTTTTTATATAATTTTCTTATCGTTTAAAAGTGCGGTCAAAAGAATATTTTTATGCGGTTTTAATGTTTTTAAAACTTTAAACTTTAAATGTTCGAAATTGGATAAACATTGTGGAATACGCAGTCGAAAATTTTTGGGAAAAACAATAAGATATTACCGTCAACAAATTTTCTAACAAAAAAAATTTATTGAATTTTGTTTTCTACTTGTTAGTACCTACATATTTAAATAATAAAATCTTGTAAATTAAATTTTTTATCTAGTTTTAAAAAATTCATATCATACGGCTGTGATTTCAAACAAGCAAACAAATTAGAAATTTATTAGAAAATACATTTATTCAACTCATTAGGTTTTGTAGTTCAATTTCTTTAATTCTAAATCCGAACTTATACAAAATAAATTTTTTTCATTGAGAAACTTGACTCTTTATAATATTTCAAAATTAATTCCAATTGCAGATAGAACTCTATTCCGAAATTATATTTCCTAGTGGAAATGCAGATTTATGTTCATTCTCTCTTTAGAACATGTAGGAAAAATTTTGTATCTATAAAAATAAAATACTCCCATTAACATTTGTTTTTTTTTTTATTCACTTATCAAATTTTATTAATTTTCTAAAAAAAATTCAGATAAGAAATTTATATTATTATGGAACATAAACAATGATTAAATTATTTGTATATTTTTTTATCATTATTTTAATAGGGACACCTCGAATAAATAAGCTCCTAATAATTTTGTACCCTCGATATAATTAAAAACATTTAACTTTTCATTCTGTGAATGAGCTCCATCATCAGCAGATCCAACTGGAATTAGAACTACATTTTTACCGGTGGCTTCTTGTAAAGTCAATGTGACTGGAATAGAACCACCTTCTCTAGTCATATCTGGTTCAACATTAAATACATGTTTAACTGCATTCTTAGCTGCAGTGTAATGTGGATGATTGGGATCTTCGGTCCATGGTTTACCACCATGAGGCATATGACATTTCATTTTATTTGGTGACCCACGTTGAGCCCACATTTTCTGGATATAGTTGACAACACAAGCTTCAACTTCTTCGGGTGTCTGATTTGGTACAATACGAATTGAAAATTTTCCAATTACTTTTCCAGGGACAACAGTCTTTTGACCAGGCTCATAAAATGCTCCTTCAATGCCATGAATTGATAAGCTTGGATAACGCCATCTATGCATTAATAATTTAGTTTTATCTTCGTTATGCCTTAATTTAACAGCACCCACATCATTACGATAATCAGTAACATCAAAATCAATTGATTTATAAATTTCATGTTCATTAGCTAATAATGGTGCCACATTTTTATCTAAATCTGTAATTAATATATTGCCATCTTTATCAACTAGAGTATTTAGTAAATAAATTAAATCAGCCATTCCTTCGTGAACTGAACCACCAAAAACGCCTGAATGAAGATCTTTTGTAGCACACTCCATTTCGATGTAGAAATAACAAATTCCTCTTAATCCGTATGTTATGCATGGTTTATTTCTTCCCAACCAATAGTTGTCAGAGATGCAAACATAATCAACATTTGCCAAAAAATCATTTTTTCTTGCAAACAGAAGCTCATCAAGTCCTCCACTACCACTTTCTTCCATACCTAAAATAATTTACAATTATTATTATTTTTCTTATCAATACATTTTGAAAATCGTATGACTATATAATTCTTAAGAGTAATAAAAAATTTTTGTTGGTCAACTCAATCCGGATTATGGTATTATATTTTTAGATTAGAAAATATTATAACAATAAAGGTGTTTTTTTTTATTCTACAATGCGTTACATACTTTTAGGCAGGATTTTTTATTTTTAAGCTGAATAAACATTATTATACGGTATTTACATACATATTATGCATTTTAATATACTTATTTATAAATTAAATTCAGATAAGGAATAAAGAAACGAAGACATCATAATTTTAGTGTTAAAAAATATATTTTCTCCAACTTTCTTTGTTTTCCTTTCTCTTTAATTTATCTTTCATACATTTTTTCCTTTTTAATTAAAAAAAAAGACAATAAAAAACTTTTAATATTTTATATAGATACCTACCTTCAAAAATAAATTTCAAATTGACTGGCAAATCAATTTTTAATTTTTGATAAGCTTCAATCGCATGAATCCAACACAAGACTGGACCTTTATCATCAGTCGATCCACGAGCAAACATTTTTCCATCTTTTTCGGTAAGAACAAACGGATCAGTATCCCATCCGTCTTCTTTTAATGCCGGCTGAACATCTAAATGACCATACACACAAACAGTTTTCTTTTTCGGATCATTACCCATTATTCCAAGTATAACATTTGGCAATGGAATCACTTTACCATCTGGCAATGTTTGATTGCCAACATCAGCAAGCTCACATTGAACACCAATTTTTCTTAAACGTTCAGCTGTCCAGTCCATCATTTTTTGAACTTCTGGACGATGATCTGGCCATGCCGATACTGATTTTATAGCACAACATTCAGCTAAAGTTTTTATATATTCCGATTTCTTGGTATCAATTTCACTAAACAATTTCTGTAAAACATCCGGTAATACTGACATGATTTGACACTTTTATCTGGCTTCTTCTCTATTCACAAATTTATAAAAAATATAACAACCAACATGAAATACAGTTGTATCTGAACTAAAAATACCTCTATAACTTTTTATTTCATTTCCAATAATAAAATTTAAATAAAAAAAAATATAAAAAAAACAACAACGTTAAAGTAAAAGCAAAATGAGATTACAAAAAAAAAAAGTGAGAACCAGTGCTCAGAGTATCTTGCAGAACGTGTATTTTTTTATTATTTTATTTTTAAAAAAAAATATTCCTACACTAATGATAATATAAATTGTTCATATGAATTAAAACTGTCTATATAATTTTATCTGAAGTATTTATTTGGTATTTTTTATCGGTTTTTTTTGTACATACATAATACCAAAGATGACATAATAATAATACGTAATAATATTCTGCTAAATGAACCCTAATATTTGAACTGCTGTTAACAATTGCTAATAATCTGAAGTTTATTATTAAATACAAAAAAAAAAATATCACTCTCTTAAAATTCAATATTTGTAGATTTAAAAGAGAGTTTATAATGTTCTATTCAAAATTAAAATCCATTAACTACCAAATAAAAAATATTGGATATCATAATTAATCCATATACATTACCTACTATCTTCATGAGAACTTTTTGTACCTCTACAGACCACCACATTTATGAACCAATTTTATTAAATAATTAAATTATTTTTATTACAGGTTACATTGATCGGTCGTGATGATTTACCCTTAAAAGCCAGTTTTGGCAACAAAATAGGAGAACGTGTTTTGAAATTGTTTGAAGATAACAACGTTAAAATGTTAATGAGAAATGGAATAAAACAGTGTCTGGGTGAAAATGGAAAAATTACATCAGTTGAATTAATTGATGGACAAACTATTCCATGCGATTTATTAGTAATGGGGACTGGATCAAGTTTTTATACAGATTTTTTGAAAAATTCCGGTATTGCCTTAAATGAAAATGGTTCAGTTGAAGTAATTATAAGCTTTTTTTTCTTAATAAAATTATAAATTATTTGTTTTCATTAGGTCGATATGCATTTAATGACCAATGTTCCTAATATATATGCGGGTGGTGATATTGCAAACGCACCATTATTCAGTTCTAATAATGAAAAACAAACAATAGGACATTATCAATTAGCTCAATATCATGGTAAAATAGCAGCCGCAAACATGTGCTCAAAAATAACAGAGCTAAGGGCAGTGCCATTTTTCTGGACCATGTTCTTTGGAAAAGGATTACGTTATGCAGGTGATTGAAATGGAAATTAAAATAAAATTTGTCACCTATTGACCTTTAAATTATTTTCGCAGGTTATGGAAAACCGACAGAAGAAAGAATTGAAGGTAGTCTGGAAGATATGAAATTTGTTGTATTTCATATGAATGACAGTGGTGAAGGTAAAATTTTGAACATAAAATTGTTTGAACATTTATGTAATATAAGCATTGATTCCAGATAATCAGATATATATATTTAATTGAAATTCGTTATTAGTTATCAAAGATACATATCTTATATCTTTATTTCAGTTATTGCTGTTGCAAGCTGTGGTCGTGATCCTGTTGTGGCTCAATATAAAGAATTGAGAAGTCAAGGAAAATCTCTTCACAAAAATGATTTGATTGCTGATCCATTTCAATGGACGGAAAAAATTAAGCAGAATTAATAAAAAAAAAATTTAATTTTTTCGAGATTCAACAATCAACAATATGAGTAATTTTTTTTTCCATAAGCTTATTGAATATTTAATTTATATTATTTATGTATACAAAATAATATTTTTTATATTTATTTTACGCAACGAAAATCGGAATAAAAAGCACAGTTCTAACACTTTTTTTTTTTCAATGTTTTGTCACTATGTTCTGAGTTTCTTATGTCTACAAAATGGTTCTTATATCTTAATATAACGAAACTGTTATTAAGCCTGATTTTTAATAATCTTATTTGCATCTATATAACATAATTATAACAATTAACATTCTTAGATTCTTCAACATTCAATCTTCAAAAAAATATTTTCGTGAATTTTTCCATTATGGCGTATAAATGTAAAACGGGATCAAAGAAATACATAAATGATATATAAACTATTTTTATTTATTTAACTGTTCAATAGATTTAATCCCAACATTCTTTAACTTTTAAATGATTTAATCGATCCTCTAAAGTTACATGCGGTTTCATTCTTTTCAAAATTTTCACATTTTGTACTTTTTCTATATACGGATTAGGTTTATTCAAATCCTTCACATGTCCAGATGATTCTTTCTAAAAAAAAAAAAAGAAATAAATCAAAAATTTTATGAATAATTTATAAATTTTTTGACAAATATTATGAAATGAATTACCAAAGTTAAATACGGATGTCTCAAGAGTGCCATATTTTTTTCTTGCAATTCATAATCTCGCTTCAATAAATGCAGATCATAACTAGTAACTTGTTTTACTAGGCGACGTTTTCCACGGAATATGTGTCCTTAAAGTGATGAAAAAAAAATATAGGTATAAAATTCTGCCTATTGATTTTTTGAAAAAAAAAAAAAGTTTGTACGATAAAAGAGCCATCTTTTGATTATTATTAGATGGTGCAATGTACACCAAAATTTATAAATAAATCAAAGATGTTAGACTCCTTATAGGTATTTTATTTTTAAAAAAATGTATTTTAACTAACCATTTTTCAGTCCGGGCAAAATAGTCAGCCCGAAAGGACACGCGACGGACAGATAAATTCTGTGAATTGTGAAATCTGGTATTACTATCATGGATAACTTCACAGCGATCTATAATACTGTAATGTAAGGAGATAAGATAAAATAGTTACAACGTCAAACCAGAGGACCTATTGTTTGTAAGGAAAAGTTTTGGTTTGGTTTTAGTTTAAATCATCATCTACCTACAGCCTACGTACATAATATAATTATATACTTATATTATGTTGATAAAACCTATAAAACTAATGTATTTTTTAAATAAAAATTGAACATTACCTGGAACTGACTTTTTGAACATTTGCACCAATGTTAAACGCATTTTTCAAAAAACTAAAATATAAATCCCAAAAACCACAAATCAAATATTTTATAAATAATTATAATATAATAATTCTTTTGACGACAATTCGAGATCGAGGAGAACGAGAAGAACGTGAAAATTTTTATTATTATTTTTTGTTTTTGATGTTGGATGACATTTGATAGAAATGTGGAACATATGGAATTGGCACTAAAGCGTTGCCAGAGCATTTTAATTGAAAATAATTTTAATAGAAAAAGAAAAGAGATAGTGACATCTATTGATTAGTTATCAAAGCATCTATACGAGGAAGGGAATAATAATCTTGATAACTATTATAAGTTGTTCAAACCAATCTCTTTTTTAATATTTCTTTGACAAACAAACAACAGCAACAAATCTAAACAATGCAATACAAATTATATTAACATCACAAACAAAAAAAAAATCGTTCTACGTCAACATTAATTACACATATAACAAAAACATCGAAAACAAATTTATATAAACTAAATGTTCGGGCCCGAAAGTATGCAACATTTTAAAGTGCAAAAAAAAAATTATTAAATATAGTATATTTACGAAAAAATTAAAATTATTTATTATTAATTGAAAAGTTGCTCGAAATTTTTGACATCGCGCACTAGAAACTAAATAGTTGCTTGTAAAATCAAAAAGTTAAAAATAAAATAACAAAATTATTCAAAAATCAATAGTTGCCTAAATTTAAAAATCACTGCCAAAATAGAACATGTTTAAATTTTTAGGTGCCTCAATTTAAAAATCACCAGAGTGCGGGGTTACATATAAACTAATAAGTTTCATTCCTATGATTAAAAAGTTGCTTCATTTGTAGTAGGTATATCGAAAATTGTTCTCAAGAATCTGATGACTTTTATTTATAAAATGTCTTAATGTTTCCATTAACGTTATATCTTCATCTATTAATTTAAAAAAAAATCAGTATTGAAACTGATTGACCAACACCGTAGTACCTAATCAATAAAAAGCCTTCTTAATTTAACGATAAGGAGAGTGACCTCTATTAAAGTTGGATGTAAAAATATTTTATGTGTTTATATTTTATATGTAGATATATTTTTTGAATATCTTTAAAAAAAAGCTGCATTGGAAAACATTTTAATTATAGATATATCTATAATTATAGACTTGAGTGCCTACACTTAAATAAAAATCGTATTTAGTTAAATAGAAATTGTATTTTTTTAAATAGAAAAGCTTATGTACATAATATTTCCAATTTACTTGTTTGATTTTTAAGCTCCGCTCCAATTAAATTATACTTAAGTTCTGTTCCTCAACATTTGTAACTTAGTTTATTGTATTGAAATTGAAAATAATAATTGTATGTAGACAAATGTTTTAAAAGTTTGGGATTGCTAAAAAAAAGGAAATCTCATATTTTAGTTTTATTTAAAAATTAAAAAAAAAAAAAAAAAGGGATCGCTAAAATAAATTATACATATCCTTCTTTTTATTTTTATTTATTAATTTTATAATTAAATACAGTATTAAATCAGTAAATTAAATAAATACGCATATTTTTATTAATTTATGCTTAGAGTAATTTCTAATGAATCAAAAAGTGTTTTGAAATTGTCAAGCTTACAATGCTAAAAAAGTATTTGAAGTAATTTAAGTTCTCTTTTGGCTATTGAGAATTTTAATACCTAAACAATATTATTTCCTTAATCAACTGCATTGGAAATTTTATGCTCTTGTAATTGTTCTATACGCTATATCCATTATAAAATAATCAACTTTTTGTTAATTCAGGAGCGTTTTGCAAAGCTAAACTATCCAAGATTTTTTTGGAGTTCGGTAATACTTGATTTGAAGATTTTTTACTTATTAATATCAATCTGTGAATTTACAATTTGTGAAATTTCTTTCACACGAGGAGCCATGCTGTTTAAATTCTCTTTCACTCGGTAAATATTTGAAGAATAAACTTAAACGATTGTCATCAGCACTTTCTTCATTGCTTGTGTCACTGCCTTCTATCCGATCTTTAACAGCATTTTGCATTCCCCAAATGAATGGTGATATTTTACACAATAAAATTTTAACACAATCATAATCTCCTTTTGCATTTTCCAAATTCGTTACAGTGTCAGTCAATTGAAGTGGTAATTCTCGATCCCGAACTTTGGTTAATAGTTTTGAAAACTCTGAACTTGGATTTTCTAATAACATATCTATTGGACTTTCATCACGTGCTTTTCTTGGTTGATGATCATCTGCTGTTGTATGTACATCATTTTGCATAGGATCAGATTGATAGTACAAATCGGCAAGATTGTTGGGAGAAAATTTTTCAAAATTTGCGTATGGATCATTTTCAGGTATTTGAGTCACTGGAGAACGGGGTGTTGTTAGGGCCTTACCAATCTGAAATAAACTATTAATAATTTTTTCTTTCATCTTGCAATATATATTTACTACAGACCATTTGAGCTATCATTATAATTGCATTTAACGCAATAGCTCCGAGTTTTGCATTATCAAAACCCAATAGCTTAAGTACACTTGTTAACATTAAAGCTGGATTAAAGGGACTTTCATCTTTAGCACTTTGTTCGACTATGGAATCACTGTATCGAGTCGGTAATGGTTCTGGGTCTTCTTTTTTCATTATAGTTTTTTGTGGTGCAAATGCTCTAGCAACTAAGTTAGCAACATCAGCTGCCGTATTGATACCTAAAATATTGATGTAGTTTTTTACACAAGAACAAAAAGGTGTCTGCTGGCATATATATAATTAGTATATTTTTTAGCTTAACAATATCAGAACAAATGTTCCTAAAATGTATAATTATGTTGATTTAGAAACTCACAGTATTTTATTTTAGGCTAAGTAGTTTTTTTTTTAAATCTTGATTAATATCAATGTAATAGTGTTTTGAACAAATATTTCAAGTATAAAGTTTCTCATACTTTTACTATGCAAATTAATAAATTAACGCAAATTAACAAAAAACATTCAAAATCTAAACATAATGAATGAACTTATAAAATATATATTTCGAAATTTACCAAACATTTGACCAGCCATTTTAAATCCATTATTTATGTTATCCATTATTCCACGTTTAACTACAATTTTTCCTTCTATTTCTAATAATAAAAATATTATAAAAATGAATAAAATGCAAAATATTTGAATTAAAACATTTTTAAATAAAATCATATTATTAAATATTTTCCTTAAATTTCAATAAAAAAAATTTATAAAAATTATTAAATTCTAAAAATATTTCCGTAATTTTATTAAATGAATGATAATTTTAAATGTGAGCATTACTAAAGTTTCTTAAAAACTGACAAAAAGTAAGTTTATGAAATTTTATTTTTGCAGAAATTTAATTTATTTGTGCACGACAAATTACATATACGGAAAATTGTTTCATCCTTCAGTAAATTTCTGTTCCATTGTTAAAATTTTTGAACAATAAAGGTAAACTAAAGACATCAATGCATTAAACGAATGTTATGAAAATAAATCATATAAATGGAATTAACGTCATAATTTTAATGTAATCAATTATTTTGTTTTTTTCCACTATCAACACTAATGGTTTTATGCTGCAAACTTGAATATTACGCTTCCACATTTTTTTCTCATTTTTAAACTATATGGTAGCAAAGCAAGAATGTACATAAATTCAAATTTCTGTATAAAAAACTAAATCTATTTGACTAACTTAGCAAGTCCGTATAAATAACTAATATAATATAAAGTATAACTCAATAACTTTTGATTGGTTTTTGATGCAGTTTTCTACAATAAATAGATCGTAGGCTATTTCTTTATATTTTCAAAATTATTGCTTAAAATCAACTATTTCGAGAAAAAGATGGAAAAGAAACAAGTTAAAAAAATATTCTAACTCTACGAGTTCCCTATCACCGGAGTAATGAATAATTCAGCTTAAATCTTACGCAAAAATCTTTTCGTATCATTTCCATTTATTTTTGAGAAACTAAAAATATTAACAAACATATATAATAATAATGTATAATTAATATTGTGCACTAGCATATTCATTTATGTAATTAATGTATTGTTTTCTTTCTACAAAACGATATAATGTTGCGCCTAGTACATATAAGTACTTCTTTAATTTAAAATATATTATGTATTGCGAAAATTACCGAAATTTATATATGTACATTTTCATGATGATAACAATACGTATTATAGGTACTTGTTTTTTATCAACCAAAAAAATAATTTTTTTAAACTTATATTAACGAGACGATAGTAGTATCTCATCTTATCATATTAGAACATATATAATTTTATAATCATATATATTATTGACGATTTATATTAAAATTGTATAAATACTGTCTTTATATCAGTCTTTGAATTTTGCTATCCAATAAAGGTCAAACAATTTAAATCCACCATCAAAATGAGATTTTTATGTATTTCTCTTCTTCTTACCGTAATTTTGGCCGCTGTTATGGCTTTTCCAGAATTAAGAAGTGGTAAGGAAAACTTAATTACATTTTTAATAAAATCAACAAGTTTTTTTTTTCGATATGATGACGATGATTTATTTTGTATAACGATCGATTATAAAAATCTTCGTAAATCATATTGTCTGATTTTTAAATAATTGCTTAATTGATTGATAATAAACAAAAATTATAATCATTGTTGATAAAAAACTAAGTTTTCTTACAAACATCTTAAACTAAGCTAGACATTTTAATTACTACGGTGCCATTTCGTAAAAAAAACTTGAAATTCACGTTTCAATCATCATACGTATATAGAATAAATACATGTGTATAAATGTACATACCGAATTCCACAAGATATACTGAAATCTTTAATATTTGTTTCTAACTTATCTCAAATGTCAGATGGGATTCAAATTCAACCCAGATTTTCATGTAATAAAGCATTTGAATGGTTAGTGGGTGATGGAGCTTGTGCCGTTCATTGTATTGGATATGACAGGGCTTATTGTGATGATAATAATGTTTGCCATTGTATAGATGATGATAATTGAACAACAATTTTGATATTATTCATAAATGTTTAATAAAATCAAGATCAAATAAAAAGTGTACTTCAAATTTGTTTTCTACATTTTTATTATTAAGACCATATAATATAATTATAGTTTTGTCTATTTCAGTCTAGGTATTGTAATAGAATACATTATACATATTTCTAGAATACGGCGAATAATACTCTTCACAGTACTGATAATGTTTAAGTCAGTTACAATGTTAAACTGAAAAGAAGTTAAAACTGAAATTTAATTCGAGGGTTATATCAAGCTTAACATATCTAATATAAATTATTTAGTAATTTTGGCTTTGTTTTTAGAAAATATTAACTAAAAAATCACAAGATGACCATGGCCAAGTTAAATTTGTATTAAAAATTTAAAAAAACGCAACTTATAAATTTATCAAATTAGTAATGTACTGTACATATAGTTATAATATTAAAGAGAACAATAATCTGAAAAAAAAAAATAAATAAAATATTGATAAGAATAATTTGATAATCACCAAAATATTTTTAAAACAAATTTTAATTTTTTCAATTATTGATTTTAAGTTGAAATTGATCGATAGTATTAGAACCAATTTCGTAGAAATAAAATGAATTTTATAATATATTTTTTAATTTTTTTCAATTTAATATTATGTTTATTTTCGGCGGAGATATTAACAGGAGGTATTATAAAATGAATTTGATTTTTAATAGTAGATTATTGTATATGTAAACTAAATTTGTTATTAATTAAGAGTTCTGTATACACAAAAATACATTGACACGAGTCAATACTTATATCACGAGACCGAAGGTCGAGTGATATAAATTGACAAGTGTCAATGTATTTTTGTGTAAATACAGAACGAGTTGTATAACAAATTTTGTTTACATATGCAATATACTGTTTTAATGCGTAGGGGAGAGGTAGTTGCAAAGAGAGAATATTTTTTCTTTTCATTTTTTCTCATTTTTTTTTTTTGTATTTGGCTGTATTGAAATATTGTGAGAGATATTATGTTTGTTTAGGTATTACGTAATATTCAATACGAAAAATCTAAATGATTTCATTATTTACGCTGATGCATCTTTATTTTTTAATTATATACGCTGATGCATCCAATTTTTTTCATTATTTACGCAGATGCATCTAAATGATTGCATGTGTATTGACGCATATAATACTCCATTTAGTGATCTAAATTCTATAGCACTAAATACAACATAACGATCCCCAGCGCATTAAAATGAATTACGTTACAGGAGAAAAAAAATATATGGGTACTTTTTCTCTATAAGCACCTAATAATTTTTGTTATGTGATTTATCAGTTAAATTAGAAATAGGAGGAAAAAATGAGAAAAATATAATGAAAAATAAAAGAAATTATTTTTTTTTTAATTATCTGAAAATGAATATTTGTCAAAAATTTTAAATTTTATTTTATTATTTCATATAGAATCAAATGACGAATTCATGGGAACCGAAGTTGAAAACTCTAATTGCCTTGTTATCGAAAGAGATGTTAAAGATCGAATATGCGAATACGATTGTATTCAACGAGGTTATAAGTCAGGACGTTGTGATTATCGAAAAATGTGTTTATGCCAAACTTATCCAACTAGGTATCCCTTCAAACATTAGTCTTAAAAATGAACGTTATAATAAAAAAAAATTATAATCAAACAATATATTATGTTAATAAAATAGAAGATTAATAAACAATTGAAACAATTGAAAATATTATTTTGTTTTTTAAATTAAATAAATTGTTAATGGAAATCTGCAATATCTACAATTTTATAATATCCAATTAATATAATATAAGAAAATTTATGGTTATGTAAATTATAACATCATAAATAATAAATTATTTGCAATCATTATAAGGTTAAAATTATCAAAACGAACAACATTAAACGAAAAAATATCTTTTAAATAATATTTTATTAATTTATTACAAATAAAAATTCAACATAAATCGACATGTAAAGTTTTTAGATGAATATTATGGGCTTGGAAGTTTCGTTATATTATATAATATTGGATATAAATTTTCGGTACATTTCGGCTCATTTCGGCTGATGTTTATTCCATTAAAATGTTTGTTATTAAATTAATACTATTCAATATTATTAATTCTATCCAATAAATATTATACAATATCAATATATTCCATCCCTAGCAAATACATACTCCATCGCTGTTACAATAACCTTCTAATCTGTGTGTTTTTTTAAAACAACTATTTTTACACGAATTATTGCTCCACAAGCCGACATCACAAACTAATTCTTTTTTACTACAAATGCAAACATCATTCGAATTACATGATCCTTCAGCTTTGCCTAAAACCCTACAATGACCATTGCAGCCGAAATTTCCTAGCAAGCCGCAACTGCTTATTCTGGGCATTATTGTTTGAATTTCACCTAAAAAAATAAATTATACTAATTAATATAGCTAATGTTCAATCGGTCGTACTGATTGATCATAAAAAAAAATTATACGTGATAGTCTAGACTAGAATATTATTTGAATTCATTGAGATCATAAATTTAAATAATCACCTCGTAACTTTTTCTAGCCTAAACTGAGAGAAATATAATTTCAGTTCAAAATTGACAAATTATCCATATAATTAAAATAAGCAAAAATTACTTTATTTTAAATAAATTATTTAATTTTATATAAGATTTCTTTATAAATGCAATTATCATTTTTTACCTAGGTTAGGTTGTGGAACTGCTGCAGCAATCGCAATAAGGATAGTAACAGCTAGGAAAGATCTTAAAGTATGCATTTTATATTTTAATTTTTTAACTATATGTATTATATTTTGAAGAATTTTTGTTGTAGACTAGAATTCTTAAATTTTAACAGCATGTATTTATATGGAATACAACGTCATTAAATCTTATCTTATGTATGACTTTAATTATTAATATTATGAAATGAACCATAATATTGATAAGGCGAAAAAATCACCAAACTTTAACAACATTTTCTAAATAATAATTTATTGAGATAGGGTTTCCCCATCTTTGCATATCTGAAACAACGAATTGTTAAAACTGTGGTATTCAGTTAATTGATTCATGTGTATTAAGAGCAGTTATTGCATAAAATCATTAACAACTATTTAAATATTTAAATTTTAATACATATTGATGATTGATAATTCCAAAAATTTTTAATTTTACATTTAATTTAAAATCAAAAAACAAAATTAATAATTGTAGTATAAATTATAAGTACAAAAAATTTAAGTTCAAGTTTATATCTCGCGTAAGCAATTTGCATATCATCAATAAGTATTAATATTAAAAATATAACCATTTATTTTAGTTACTGTCAAAAGAACTTTCAATTTCTATGTTGAAAAATTACTCGCTCTAGAAATTAATTTAAATGTTTCATTTTCTTTTCGTGTTTATTTAAAGTGTAATTCACTTAAATAAAATATATATAGTATAAAAATACATGTATGTACATTAAGTATATATGGAAATAAAATTAAAATTTTTATATGTTATTTTGTGTAGCTAAATTAATCTAGACGATGGCTAGATATATCGTCTGCTGAGAAATGAAACAACGTATGACATTTATACGTCATTATTTGACAATAGCACCATTCGATTCCTCGTACTCGATTTTATTAGTACAATTACTTTGAAATATTCTTAATGTTGATTAAAATGTGTTTTTTAGATGAAAATTGTACGCTACTTGATATTTTTTCATACGTTTTTAATTTTCAAATCTTTAAATTCAAATTACTCGAAACTATACTTTTCATTATACCATAACGCTCTGAATCTTATTAATTTTGACATTTATTCTCATTTGATACGATTTTCAAATTCATTTTATTTTACCACTTATATAATTATGTACGTATATAAATCAGTAATTGTTTTGCGTCTTCGTGATAAATAATTATAAAATTAACGTAAAATAATAAGAACAGCTCGTAATGACGTAATTCTCTACACACTATCTTATCTTATATCAGAAGGAAAAAAAATAATTAATTAAATCAGTAATTTGAATGGATAAAAAACGGATGAAAATTTAAGTTTTCAAAAAATAATAAGCAAATTTGCAATAATGGCATACAATTAAAATTTTCGTAAATTTAATTTAATATAACAACAATCCCATCCCAATTCCTAAGTGAGCTTACCATTACTGTAAATAGTTTTGTCGGCTTGGCGTTCAATAATACAGGAGTGTTGTCGATTCAAACTTTTAAATCCTTAGATTTTTTTTTAATTCTGAAAGATTTTGTATTATTTATTTCTATTTTCATGAATATTGTCAGTGAATTTTATAAATTTTTTTTAATTTATTAAAGAATGAAAACTGTTGAAGTAAAATGCCGAAAAAAAGAAAATCCTCTTAACACATTTAAATTTAATATAGATCCTTACATTCGACCGCGAAGGAAACTTCCATATCGTGAGGTTCCAAAACGTTTTGAAGCATCACCAGATACTTTAGTTGAATTATCAGGAAATATTTGCAGATTATTACCACTCCCAGAGGCTTTACGTTGGACAAGTATTGATGTTATCAAATGGATTGCTGAGATTGGATACCCCCAGTACCAGGTTTTTTTTTAATAAAATTAATATTTATACCAAATGTTAATGGAACATTATTTTTGGATTGTAGAATACATTTTATGAAAACTTTATGAATGGCCACAAATTAATTTTTTTAGAATCTGCGCCACTTTGTGCAATAAATATTACAAACTTATCTCATATTCAAGAAATAGCTGAAGCTATACGACAATTATATGGCATTGAATGGGTTAAATATTTCAGATCAATATCTTTACCCCCAAGATATCCTTGGACTCATTTTTTATTGTATAAAGGTTTCACTGGTACAACATATCATGATTCTACTGTTATGGATTTGTTTAGAAAAATGAAACTAGTTCGACCACCACCCAGTTACGATGATCACTGGCAAATTCTCGAAAAATGGTTGAAACATCTTCGACCAGATGAATATGATATAATCGGTTACACCAGAAGAAGAAATTTATATGCAGTTAAAAAAGCTCCTCCTCCTCCTGAACACGATTACCAAGGACATACGATTATTAATTGTAAAATTTGTAAACCACCTCCATGTGAATTTTTCAACACAGATGCTATGCTTCAAATATCGAAGCGACTATCTTTCCTCCAAAGAAGGGTTCCAACAAATCGAGATAAAATTATAGAATTAGCTGTGAACAATCCGAAAGGGTTGTGTGCACTTGGATCTAGCTGCAGGTGCTTAAACTGTGATTGTTGTACCTGCAAATGTATGCCACCATGTACTTTTCTATGGAAGGAAACAGAGTTGGAAATAGCAAAAAACTTCGTTTACCCAACTCGATTCGAATGTAATAGCACTACTGACTTGTTGAGAGATTGGAAATTTTTGTTTAAATAAAAAACATGATTGATTCTATTTTGGAATATATTTTTCTTTGGGTTTTTAAAAAAATCCTTTAAATTATTAAAGTAAAAACTTTATGAAAAATTTTGATAGCTTGAATTAATACACATTAATATCAATTTAATACATATATTTAATTTATATCTCATCTCCGAATATCCAGGAAGTATGAGTAATTAAGGAAATTGTGGTGTCCTACGAATAAAAAGTTAATCATTTTTAATTAATTTGACTGTAAACATTGTCACATCATATATAATACATCAATTATCAAAATTAGTTAACATCTGAAGAACTTTCTCAATTCAACCAATAACACATACATAAGTTGTCTAACATATTTTCAAGCTCCTCCTTTATGAAATATCTTAATCTCAATAAAATATTATTAAAATATTTTGACTATTCATTTGAAACAAGCGTAAGACATGCGGTGTTAAGTTGAATGTTATATGTATATTACATACAGCAATAATTAAGTATGTATTTTATTAACTGTCCTCAAGGATTTAGTTTTACTTTTTCGAGAACTGGACGCAGATAATTTTTATAAGATTATAATCGCTAAAATTATGAATTTTTTTCCAATCCAAAATATTTATGATTCATTTAGAATTTCACCTGGGATTCTATATCAAATTGAACTTTACAATATCACTGGAACTCCTTTAAATGTTCGTATCTATAGATTAACTATAAACTTTGGAAAAGTCAAAAATTTGTAAGTTTTCTACGTATACAACAAAAAAAATAAAAAAAAAAATTTTGGTATTTACTTTAAAAGTGTACTAAACGTTTTAGTAAAAGTAAAAATAAATAAAATGTAAAAAAATGCATTTTATAAATAACGTGTTATAGACGTGGTGGATTGCATTATTCACTGCGTCATAGAGAAAGAGTGATCATATTTTGTATTAATTATATCATTTGATGTGTTATGAATTAAATTAGGATTTGTTTGAATTGAGGATAACAAATTTCTAGCACCACGTTGGGCGCCATTTGTTATGAATTAAATTAGGATTTGTTTGAATTGAGGATAACAAATTTCTAGCACCACGTTGGGCGCCATTTGTTATGATTAATTTTAAGGTTGATTGAAAACGGGGGGTGTACATAAATACAAAAATTCTGAGTTCACGATGAACTCATGAAAAATTTTATCATATCTTATGATAAAAGAGAAATTGGTGAAGGTAGAGGCAAGAGAAAGTGCTCTACTTTCAACTATGAATCTGGTGTTGAGTCCACTGTCTAAGGACATCCTGTTCAAAGGCTGGGTCTAAGCTCGTCGGTGGGTGGGTAAGGACAGTGAACACCAGAGGGTTCATAACAATATTTATAGGATGTCTTTTTATGAAGAAGGTGAAAAGAAGTTCTCAATAAAATGATATTCGAGAAACCCCAACCAATTCAAATAAAAAAAAACTTAAACTAAATGACTAATACGTCATTCTTCAGCTCATGGCTATGGCCATCTATAGCTGGACCTTACAGTAGCATTTCTTTTATCTCGTAGGACCTGTAGAAATAATAATTTAAGTTAAAAACATTTTTTTTTTTTTTATGAAAATCTAAACTTTATTGATAACAAAAAAAAAGAAACTTAAATATACCTACGACAATTTCAATCTAAACTAAAATTTATTAATTTGGGTGTCTATGCATCATGATTTGATGATTGATTTTATTTTTAGATTCATTAATTTAATTCGTTATTTATAATTTATGAACATTTCCAGATTAACTTTGCTTTATAATTGCTTTGTTGTATTGTTTTATTTATTTTACAATAATATTTAAATAACATATTTTATTTACTGACTTATTTCAGTATTTTCTTTTTATTTATACATATTATATACATTTGTTTTGATTAAACATAATCAGTTTTTACATACAGTACTTAATATGAAATATAAGTTTATATGCAGTTTATGTTTTTTTACAATGAAAATTTGCAGTTTATTATTTTATGTTACTGTAGCTTGAAGTGGAGTTGCTGTTATAAACTGTTTGTTTTTTTTTTTTGTTTTGCATTAAAAAAAAGGTATGCATCAAATGGTATGCAATTTCTCATGATATTTCATATTTCATGATTTTGTATGGCCTTTTTTTTGTTTTATGGTCAAATACAATATGAAAAAATTTAAAAAAAAACAAATTATAATTTAATTTATTTATTTTATTATTAAAAAAAATTAGGAGAGAAATATCTATAGCCTAGCCTACTTATACAAGCCATGAAATTTTTAGTATTCCCTATTAAAAAAATTTCCTATTTTAATGGGTTATTGTAATAAGTTACAGGGTAAAATTATTTAAAATAGTTTAAGATTGGGCATAACATTTTATAAAAATTGAACTATTATTTTTATTTAGTATGAATTTAGTATTAAGTAATTAGTAATTTTTCTTTTTTAAAAAAAAAACTCAAATATAGGTTAAAAAAAAATTACATGGAGTCAATTTATTTCCAGTAAAGGTAAATTTTATTTAATTTAAAGTTTTATTTCCATTTTGGAAAATTATTGATTACGAAAGTTGGTTTAAAAAATTTTATTTAAAAAAAAGAAATTTGAAGTATTTCTAATGGATATGAATGAAACAAAACCCGGTTTATAAATTTATCAAATGCATTATAAATAAAAAAAAATCTAACTCAAACTTATGTTATTTGAGAATCAAAACAATTTTTTTTTGTTGTTGAAGTTAAGCTTCACTTATGTAAGGGAGTTTAGTGACCTTAAAAAAAATTTATTATGAACGGTCAGTTTTAATTTTGATTAATTTTTTTTTTTATATATTGGAATATAGGTATGTAAAAAAATTTTTTTTTGTATTGAAATTAAACAAGGTGAAAAGTTTTAAGGTGGGAGGACAAAAGCATGTAAGTCATTTTATGCAATTGTTCTGGAGAAGGTGTTTAACTAAGGAAACAATAGACTTCACTAGAATTTTGACTTAAGGTGATTTTTCTATAGTAAAAAATTTTGACTTAAGTGATTTGGTCTTTGTTGAATATTGACTTAAGTGATTTGGTCTTTTTGTGTTTTGCGACTTAAGTGATTTGGTCTTTTTTTGTTTTGTGACTTAAGTGATTTTTCCATTAAAATTGTTTATATAAAAAAAGAATTTTGTTTAATAAAAAATTTTATTCCTAATTCCTAATCGTGGCTTGTTTTGTAGGCTAAGCTATACATTAGTTTTGAAATAAAATTAAAGCCGATCGGATAGATCATCTCTGGTCATTTCACTCGATTCCTATCCCAACCGGGTACCGCGCGTTTTGGTTGGGACAGGGAATGACCCGTGAAGTCTATCCTCTTACAACTGCTCTCCTCTGTCACCATCAATGGATCCAAAATCATGATTTCTCAGTGATCATGGATTCAAATCAGTGGCAGATGAGACAGTTGTAGTACCACAACGTAGTATGGGTCTCCGGAGGGAAACTCCATGTGGTTACCGGCGATGTCTTAACTTTGGATTCTTGGATAGACCCAAGAATCCTCCACTAAGAGCGGGCTTTTGAGATTCACTAGAAGTGGCAATTGTGTGGCTCACATTCTAGTGAATACTCTGTTGGTCTTGTCTTCCCAGTTTAGTGAATTAAATCCACTTAAGCTGAGGAAGGCAAGTTCCAACTCCTAAAGACAAAGGGTGAAAAAAAATAAAAACAAACACTTACCTTTTTTTTGTTTTATGGTCAAATACAATATGAAATTGTTGTAAAAGAAATCAATTCTTTTATATGATTTTTAATCAAAACAATTTCATATAAAAACAAAAAAAAAGGTAATTATGCAAAATTTACAAAATATTACATCAGGTGTATTATTCTGTAAATTAAGCGTTTTATTTTTTTCTTGACCTATTCCAACTTAAAAATTCTTGAATAAAAAATGCAATTAATTTGTTTTTTTTTTGTCAATTTTGAATTCTTAATATTTTTACTTTAATTAGGTTTAAAAAAAATGATGGTGTAATTTTATTCTATTTCTAAGATAAAATCACCGCAACAGATGTGGGCATTAAAAAAGTTATTTATAAAATGTTTTTTTATGTATTTTATTAAATCTTTTTAGTTAGTTAAAAGAATTAGCTACAAAGTTATAACTAAAGCTCCAATATTTTTGATAGTTAGTGCTCAAAATTTTGCATTTATTATTAAATACATAATAACTCGTCCAAAAATGTACAGCAATTTAATTGTAGCAAAATTTGCTACTCGAAAATTAGAATTTTTAAAAAATATTTTTTTATGATACAAGAGTTTTTGAAAAACTTTTATAGGTATTTTTATTGCTGCCATCCACTTGTTTGATTTAAACTATTTGCATAACAAAAAATATATAAAAAATTATAGCTGCCGCAGCTATCTGTTTTTAGAAATTTTTCTGTCAGGTAAAATAAGTTTACGTGTAAAGTTTATAGTCAATTATAAAGAAATATTGGTCCAAAACTCGTTTTCAAATTTTGACCGGCGCCTCAGACAAGAAAGCAAAAACAGAAAAACGTTATAATATATGAGAGCCTATAATAAAAGTGTGTATAAAAATAAAATATGTGTACATTAAAAAAAAATTCAGAAGATTCATATTGATTTCATATATTTTATTAGCCAGTGATTTTAATAAAATCTAATAATACGGATGAATGGCGCGCGACTTTTAAATTTCCTGCAGATATTTAAATTTCCAGCTGAGTATTTTTTAAAGAATTTAATAAAGAGAAATCATATATACTTTGTGAATTATTGTAATAAAAAAAATATAAAGTTCATTCTATAAATTATGTCTTCATAATTTGGTTATTTAATCATTCCATTTCGAAAACTATTACTCAATTCTTTTTTTATTAATAAAGAAAAATTATTAATAATCAAAACAATACCTCAACTTTCAATAAAGTCTGATAAATTCATTATTATACAATTCTTATTATAAGCTTTGAACCATACAGAAAATATGTGACTCGCAGATTTGAAAACTGACCTACTTGTAACTTATAAGATTATTTATAAAATAAAGTAGAGTCAATTTTTTTTTTATTTTCTTTAAAGCTTATATAGATATTTTGGAATCCTGTACTGATTTTTAATCGATTACTTTATCTTTGAGCTAAAGAGCTTAAATTGTCATTGGAAATTAAAATTTGACCAAAGACGCTTAAATCATTTTTAAAATATAAAGTATGATAAATTCAAGAAGAAGTAATTAAAAACTGAAGAAAATTCCTAATTATAATATTTATATATGAATATGAAAATAATGATTCCCTTTAAAGTTCCCTGTTAATAAAATTTATAATGCTTGATTTACTTTTTAACCAGAACCTGAAATTGAGAGAGAATAAGCTATCACCTTTAAATAAACAAAATAATTAAATAATTTAATTCTTCAATATACCTTCAAGATTTTCTTCGATTTTTACCTATCGCATATTATAAATTTTTTTTTTTTCAATGAAATTTTAAATTGACTGAAATTCGTTGATGTTCAACTATTAAAATATTATAAAAATATTTCTTTTATTATGTTTACGTTTAAAATATATATTAAACAAAAAAAAAAACAATTTTTTATGTTTATTTATTACCCACAAATTAAATTTTTAAGAACTTAAGAGAAAAAAAATAGAATTTAGAAATAATCAAACAATATATTATGTAAATAAACATTAATCGAATATTATTATAATTTAATGTAAAACTTTTTTAAGTATCATAATAAAAATTCAATAGTATAATAGTACACTTCTCTTACACATCATACAGCAAATAAAATGTTTGTTTACAAAAAAAAAATTAAAACAAAAAGAAAAAATAAATTATAAGAAAAATTATTTAATGAAAAATCCTTTAGAGATAAATTTATATTTGTTAAAAACATTTTCCAACTGTGACTTCCTTTTCAATATAAAAAAAATAATAAAGAAAATTTTGTTTTTCATCCACTATTATAACATAAGTATAAGTATAACAATTGAATATTAAGGTCGCTCAATTATTATTTTTGAATTATATATTTACATACACATGACTTAATTTTTCAAGATATATTGATAGAAGTTACCAAACTCTACTAAAATGTACAAATTTTATCACTAACTAATAATGAAAATGAAAAACAACTTATAGGAAAGTAAGTATAATTATTATAATTTCCTCTCTTACACTAAAAAATAAATTCTCAGAGCTTTAAACTAAGCAACTATCTAGAACTATCTACATAAGTAAAGCATTTACTACTTGAATCTTTCAAAGATTGAACATTTTTTCAATATCGCCAATAATAATTTAATTATAAATAATTAAGCTTAAAAATTATTTTTTTGATTCACATAAGTTTTCGAAAATAAATAAAATCATTTAGCAAATATTTTTGTTTATTAATATTTTATTTTTTAGTAATAAAAAAATATTTTCCCCATTAAAATTTTAATATCAATAAAATTTTCACCTTAATATTTCAATAAAATAATGAAATAAAAATGCTATGAATAGACGAAAACGAAGAAAATTTTCATATCTGGTTTTTATCAATTACCACAAAATATAAATTAAAATAAGAGAAACAGATAAATAAATAAAAATATTGAATTAGGCATCTACTATATATATTTTCTTATTCAGTATAAACATAAATATAAGATAATTATAATTTTTTATTAGGAAGGAATATGTTTTTATTTGAAAATGCTTCGTAATTGAATAAAAGTTGAAAGCTACATTTCATTTGATACATATTTTTGGACGAATTATTTTCTATGTAATAATAAAATAACGTAGTTTTAGTTGTAATCTTTCTGTTATATTTTACAGACGACCACTACAAATATTTGAAAACTTTTATCTTTTTCTAGGTTCGTTTTCAAAGCTTGAGCACACCTCACATTCACTAAAAAAAAATTCAGTATGTAGTTTGATTTACTTTGAGTATGGAAAATTTCAATTAAAATATGACTCTTTGCAAAGCTCTTGTTTTTTAATCATAAAATATTTTAGTTATTACGTATTCATAAATACATATAATGCATACATGTGTATGTCGTAATATAACGCTAAATAAAATATTTTATGATTTATGTTATTTTAAATTTAATATATAAAGTGTTAATGTTGAAAAACACTAAAATAATATTATGCTTTTGGTATTTACATTCACAATAATTCTTAAATGTGAAACGCATCTACAATAGTTGTTGTACATTAATATAACTCCTTTTGCCAATAAAATCATAATTTTATAACTGTGAAACAGTCAAACATATATATTTTGTATTATTCGTATACATTAATCACAATTCACATATTTTGTATAAGAATTTATATAATCTTGAAAATATTATGGTGGAGAAAAGTTTTTATTTTTTTTTAATATGTATAATGAAAAACACACAAGAAGAAGATCATTCAGCATAAAATTATGTTACAAAAATTAAAAAACATCATAAAACATCATACTGTGATAATATGAAATGAAAATCATAAAATATATCAACATGTTATTCACAAATTATATGGCAAATATTGTGCAAGTTTTAAACGAGCTTACCATTGTGAACATAGGCATGTTCCTGAAAATAAATAAAATAAATTGTATGCATAAATTGTGTAAACGAAGTTGTGTTAGTTATTTATCTTCGTTCAGACTTAGTAAATCGAAAGTTTTTATCATCAGAATGTAGGTACACAAAATATCTGTGATTGAAATCATATTTATATTTAAAAACGAAACCAATTCACCAAGGGTTGAAATTTTGAAAATTTGAAACTTTATAATTCTAGCACACCAGCTAAATGTGTTGGTGGAAAGTTTATGATAATTACTTGTCTTAAGATCGTGTACACTTTTTTACCTTCTCGCATTTTTCACATTATTTCTGTTACTTCTAAATTAAGGTTCACATATACATTCTGTTAACGAAGGAAAATATGTGTAATCAATGCCTCCTTAAAATAATTTAATAAGCAGAACAAAAGATATACATAAAAAAAGTAATCGTAAAATAATAAAATGATAATTTATTATCAGTCGGAATATCTTGTTGACTCAATATTCATAAACTTTCTATTGATTTTGCTTTACGGTTTTTTCATGATTTAAGTTTGCAGCCCTTTGTGGTAATAAATATTTGATCGTTCGTGTGTCAATTGGCATTTAAATAATACACACATGTATATGTACAATTGTACGTACATACTTCAGGATCAAGATTTTTTTCACAACATTTCCAATTGGTTTAGTTGGATAGTGTAAAATTGTGAGACACAAAATAAAATTATTTTATGAAGAAATTTAAATAAAAGTTTTTAGTTTTCACAAACAAGGATCACATTTCCAATTTTTCTTAGTGATCTTTTAAGTATTTAATTTTATTAGTATTTATGATTGTAACAAATTGTATTTGGTATTACTAATATTTCATTTTTATTAGCAACTTAGATATAAGAATTGTTTTTATAATTAATTTTTTGATTGAATAATTTTTCTGTATAAACCCAGTGTATAAACCCAGTGAAGTCCTTTGGACTAAAATTGCATGCCCCAAGTATTGCACGTTAAAAGACGATTGAAAAAAAAAATTATTGTGCAATATTGTCTCATCCTTTTTTTAATTTTCATATCTACCGAGTCCCGACTTTGAAAACATAATACATTTTTTATTATGTCTAATTATATTTGGAAAATTAAATAAAAAGTGTTAAGTAATTTGAAAAATCCGAATTTAAATTTTTTCGCATTCTGATCCTAACATCTTGATCTTGGCATTTTTATAAGATTTCTTTTTAATTTAATTTATATCATGTAAAGTGTTGTGTACAGATTTATTAAATGCTTGTAAAAATAAAAAATAAAATAATATGCAGGTATATATGCACATACATATATGCATGTATGTACTTTTATTTAAAATTAAGAATAATTTATTTTAACAGTATTTATTAAAAAATCACCAAATCAATGTTGGAAACAAATAAAAGTTATGATTTTGAAACAAAAATTAATCCTACGCGCAAATTATTATCTTTTCATAAAAAAAAATAATATAAATGTAATGAATGTTTTTAGACCAAATTATATTTTGTGCACATTTCATTTTCTCCCAACCTTAGTGTCATAACAAAAATCACAGCCCATATGGTTGTTGTAGTCTTTAAAGCATTAAATTCTAACTACATGCAACGCAATTTAATAAAACTTTAAATAAATATCTAGGTACAAAAAAAGAAATCTTAAAAATTCCGAAACTAAAAAATGTTAGCCAAACTAAAAAGTGTTAGCCAAATGAAAATATGAGGGACTAAATACTAATAATAATTCATTTTAATATAATAAGGAAAGAGATAATAAACTATAATAAGCTAGATGGAATAAATCTTAAGTTCTCATTGGAAGTACTCTTATCTATTTATCTTATCTGTAAATGTACACACTTTTAGTTACACTATATCTTTAGTAACACTATTGTACAGAAATGCAAAGAAATGCAAAGAGTTGAAATCCATCGATTCGTAATATTAAATAAAGTCAATAGATGGATTACTTAAATTTAACAGATTTAGTTCTATATATGCGCACTTAAGTCAAAGCTGGATAGTTCATCGATATACGGGATGCCGGCGTTAATAACAATAAAATAATAATATTTTTGTCAAAAATTTCACATCCTATCTTATCCGATAATAAAATAGGATAATTTTAACTTGTATTAGAATTTTTTTGTCTTCGCGTGTTCAATTTAATGTGATCATGTGTTAAAATTTATTGATTGCTTAAAAATATATTTTAGTATCCAGCTGTGATGCATGAGAGAAGTATGTGTGGTCAAGTTACTCAAGATGGTTATAAAAATATTTTTCATGTATTGGGTTTTTATTTAAATGTATAGTTTATTGGTATACATATATAGTATTTTATAATCGCAACGTTGTTATAGAAAATTAATAATAAAATATTTGTAATTTTCATAATATTTATGTTTTAAAATCGATATCAGAAATCAAAATTTGTTTTTTCTTTTTCTTTTTTCTTCCAAAGACCAAACGGTCCTAATTAAATGTAGATTTACATTACATTAAACATGCAGTATGTTAAATTTATGCTATAGATAGGTTATATACAATATATTAATAATAATATAAACTGCCAAGAATAAAAAAAAATATTCGTTAAAGTAAAACTTATTTGAACTTTTTTGCATCGCTTAAGTACATAATTTTAAGCAGTTTTAAGGCTCAAATAGAAAAGCTCATTGGAATCATAATGTAAACAGAGTTATTATAAATGTTTATTAAGGCAGATTTATATAGGTGGAAATAATAAGGAATCTTGTAAATGGATAAAAATATATAAAAATATAAAATCCGTAGTAAATAGAAGTTTTAAAATTAAATTTGAAAAAATGAAATACCTAATATATCAATGAGACCAAAAGTCTGAAAGAAACCTGAGAGCAAACCAAAATAAGAAGAAACTGTTACATATAAATCTCCAGATATCTAAGCACAATAATAAATTAAACGCTGTAAATAGACATATAGAGAAGTTCAAAAAATTAAAAAAAAATACTAAGTGGGTAAAGTTAAAACAATCATTATTTTGAATCTACCTATTTTGAAATATTTATGCATGAAATTTGGAAATATTCCCATATATGTTTCCTTCATAACTGTGGTTATAAAAATAAATTTTCTATAATTTTTAAAATCAAATTTTTACATACTGCGCTTAACTATGTTTGATTTCAATCCAAATACATAAAATATTATGAATATTAAAATATTGTATGACCACTATATGAAATTTCTATCTTAATATCAAAAAAAGTCATTAAATCAAATATTGCCATTATGCTTGCTTATGTATGTTCAAAAACATTCTCAATTGCAGAAATATAGAATTTCATTAGAATTTTCCCAGATTTGGGTAATTTTATTAAAAGTAAGAATTTTACGGAAAAAATAGTTAAACAATTATACTTATATCGATGATTACTCACTTATTAATTCTTATTACATTTATATTAGAATAATATTAATACGATTTTATTAAATTTAGGGAATAAGATTTATGAAAAAAAAATTTAATTCCTGATTAGTAAGTTTTAATTTAAGATTCAAAATAGTTAAATTTTTATTATTCCATATATGTTTCTCATATCCATTGAAAATGCACAGAGAAAAATCAGCTTAAATCAAACACTTTTAATACAACAACCCTCTAAATATATTTCGCATTAATTTACAATATTAAAATGCAATTATTATTCATATAAATATTTAAAATATTAATTTATAGACTGTATTTTATGAAATATTTTACTATAATAATATTTCCACCAAGTCATGTACCCGTCATTAATTTAATAACATTATATTATTTTTTAAAAATTACCATAATTATTTGTTTAAATATATTTATGCAATTTTAATACTTTACAACTATAAGCTTTATTAATATTTTACTTTTGAACAAAATTTTATCAATTTTTTATCATTTAAAAGTGTACCTAAATTATCACTTAATTATTTTAATAATTTGAATAAATAACTAATTATTCCTTAAATCTAAAAATAATTTTCTAGACACATTATTTTTTAATAATAATTCTTAAGATAATAACATTCTCAAATCTAATTTTTTATCAATTTACCAATTTTGCTATCGAAATTTTTTAAGTTAAATCAATTTTGAGAATATTTGAATTGTAATGGAAAAACTAAGTTTAAAAAATATTAAATATTTAACATAACAAAACAAGAAAATTATTTTTTATTTTTTTTTGTAAATTCATACCAATTCATATGACATGTTTAAGATATTAATATAATAAAATATAATTTTCCAATTAAAGAAATTAACACGCAAGTGAAGAATTTAATGAAAATTAAATTGAAACAGCATGAGGTTGGTATCGGCATATGTATTCATTGTATAATATACCTGAAATAATGTGAATTTAATTTATTCCTTTAAAAACATATTCATATAACTATACCTATAATTTTATTGGAAATTTATGAATTTTTTTCGAATAATTATAATTTTACAAAATTTTCGAAATTATATAAATTATAATAACAATAAATGTTTATATTGTAGGGAATCACACTAATCTAAGGACTTGAATATAAATTTAATCAAAAATAAAATTCAATATTTCACTTGATATCGAGCTTTGACATAAACTTTTAAGATTCAATTAATTTTATGTTTATAAGGTTGAATTCTTAGCTAAAAGGCATTAAATATCGATTAATTTAATTTTTTTTTTAGTCTTCGGACTTCAAAATAAGACTGAATTGATTATTTTCTTTCTTCGTAATTTCTGACATTTCCAATTTACATTAGGTTGTTTAATAAATAATAATTTTAATCCAATAAAAATGTCATTGTATAATATGAAAATATTGATAATAATCATAATCTGTAGGTGTTCAAAAAAAGATAAACCAATCAAAATAACAAAAAAAAAAATTTAAAAAAATAAGATTATAACTAAAAAAAAGATATATGTATATAATGTGATGCAAATGAGATTATGATTAAAATATTGTCAGTGGTTTCAAATTTCTTTTGATTGTGGCGTGAACTTTTTTTTATTAATATCATTAACATAATACCAAATTTTATGATAATAATATAAATTTTATTGAATTTTAATTGAAAATGTGTATTAAAATTAAAAGAGAAAAAAAAAAATTAAACAAATAAAACATATTTTAAAATGAAAACTATTTATAAGAATTTTTTTTAAATATATTTTATTTGTTATATTAATTAATCTGGCGTTATACCAAGGCTACTTTATGTATACTTTAACTATATAAAACAAGGAAATATTTTACGATAAGCATAAGCATGGTACTAATACTATAACTACAATATAAGTTGGTATACATTAAATTATGTATTTGAAGTAATTATAAGAAAAAACGAATCACTAAAAAAAAAATATATCAAATGACATGAATATTCATATGATTGTTGTGTCAAAGAAATTTAAAAAAATTAATATTATACTTTTATCCTATAATAATAATTTTTTATGTTTTTAAGGCACAAAATAAAGGGGGTCCGCTAAAACTAATATCAAACTTTTGAGACTCTATATTTAATTATTATGCATTCGATTTCGAAGTTCCACAACCACACATAAAGTTTAAAAATTTTAAATAATTTTTTTTTTGCCCTAAAATTATTTATTTTTATAAAGTTTTGTAATAACAACGGGATGCCTTTTATTTTTTCTTTTACTGAAATTATATTTTGAATATCGAATCTCCTCTTCCTTTTTTCTTTTATATAAATTAAAACCTTGTTAAAAATGTTAATTATGATGATGACGATCATTGGTGGTGGTCATATTTATTCAAAAAATAAAAATAAAAAACAAAAACAATTTTTTTTTATCTCACAATTGGGTGTCATATAACCATTTAAATATATAAAGTTAAAAATGTCATCAATAAATTTGTTTTCGGTGGCACTATATGGTCGCGACGCGACATATAAAATTTTTCATCTTTGTTTATAAGAATTTTTTGTTTTTTTTTTATACAAATTTTAAAAATTCCATTTTATTGATTATGATTATTATGAAATATAAATATGATTTGTTTTTTTTTTAACCATAATAAAAATTTCAATTTTACTTCTTTTTTATTTGAATTAGTTTCATCAGGTGATTATTTTTTTTTTTTTTTTCTGAATATGAATTGTTTAATTAAATATAATTTTTTTTTAACTAATTATGTTTAAAGAAAAAAAAAACACTTCATAAATTTTATGAATATTTTTAACTAATGAGTTCGTGTAATAACATAAATTTAAGTTGTAAATGATGTGGGTAGAAGAAAAAATTATAGTTTAGTAATTAGATTTATAAATTTAAATAATATCATAATAAAAAAAATTTTTTTTTGTTAATTTTTAATTATGAATGAAATTTGATATCACAATAAAAAGTAAGATAACAAATTAGAATATTTATATGTATATTTGGTATAACATAATAGTAATTTATATTCATTTATGATAAACAAAATAATTTGGAAAGCTCTTTCGTATAAAATATTTACCATTAATTTTACCATATAATTTGGACAAATTTTCACATTTCTTGGAATAAAAATTATTTTCTTTTGATATTATTTGTAATAACATTAATAATATTTTGTTGGGCCGATTTAATTTCTTCATATATATAAAAGCTTTCTTTAACTATGCATCCTTGACGAAGAAAGCATATTTGCATATTACATAAATAATGCCAGATTACAATTTCTAACGCATCATCTGGATTTTATTTATACTTTTATATTAGTCACAAATTTCCAGAATTTTCATTTGTTTGATTGTCACTATTATCAGAGGCAGATACTTTTCCAGAAATTCTTTCAGATATTTTTGCTGAAATTTTCTTTTTTGAAAATTGAACTTTTAAGCCTTTGCTAAAAGATTTTGGATAAATTTGTTCATCACTTTCTGGTTTTTTCAAAATTGCTCCATAAATTTTCATATCTAATTTTGCATCAGGGATTTGAGAATCAGATTTTCTATGATGTTTATTTCTTAAAGTGGCACTAGGCCGAGGAATGGAATATTTTCTTTCCATATTCCATTTGCAAGTGCACGGTGGTAAACAATTACAACTAAATATTGATTCATTATCATCTAAATTATGTTGAAAATATTTTGTGTATTCTTTTTTCACATTAATATTAGATTTATCACAAGATAACATTTTTTTCTGATACTCTTGACTCATCACAATCATACCATCATTATGACAATTATAACATATATCAGATTGAGTTAATTTCATTTCTTTTGAAAATTCTTCAGAATTAAGTTGTCTTCTTTTGTTTCTTATATTATCTGCTGAATAATATTGCATTATTGGTTTTCTTAATTTATAAAGATTTTCCCTTCTTTTGTTGCCAATCATTTCATATTCTCTGCACCGTGGATGTTGTAAACAAGTTTTCAAATCCTCCCAATGATTAGAATATTTTGATGAACGAACGATTTTCATTTTTCGCCACAGTTCAACGGCATTTGTTTGTTCAAATTTTAATCCAGTTTTCGTGCTAAACTCTAAAAAATGGGTCCATGGATATTTCGGTGGCAATGAAATGCTGCGAATATAATTAAGCATTTCAATTCCATACAGCATTCTTATAGATTTAGTAATTTCTTGTATATGAGTAAAATTTCGAATATTCATTAATGATAGAGCTGATGCATCCAAAAAAATTAAGCTGGAACCATTAATTTGATTTTCACTGAAAGCATCCTGTAATTAACAATTAAGATAAATTATTGAAAATCTTCGTTAAAAAAAGAATAAGATAAAAATCCCTTTTAACTATACATATAAAACAATTACGTCTCAGAGCAATTATAAATAAATAAGTGTAACTCATTTTTACCATATATTCAGGATATCCTAAATTGTCAATCCATTCAATTACATCTATATTACTCCAGTTAAAAACTTTTGGTATTGGCAATTTTTTAACCACATTTCCAGCAAGCTCTATTAAAGAATCTGGCGAAACTTGAAAACTTTTTGGAATATGTGGTTTAGGAATTTTACGTTGAATTTTTATTTCCATTGCTGGATTAAACTTATATCTACTTAAAGCTATTGATTGTCTTCGAATATTAAAATCAATTTTTTCATTCATAACGTTCACATTTTGTTCTCACGTTAAACTTAAATAATATCTTCGTTTTTTTTTGTTTGCCTAATTTTAGTAATAAATTGGTCTCGTGCCTTGGAATAAACTGATTAAATTTACCAAAAAGAACAAGTATTTAAAGCTTTTAAAACTTTCTTCAAGTGAAATAATTTTTTACTTGTCAGCAAAAAAGCTAAAAATAAAATATTAGTTCATTTTTAAGTACACAGTCCTAGTTGTATTAAACTATTGCTATAGAATTTAATATCAACCATTAAATGTAATCGGTGAGCTAAAAATGAAAAAAGATTCATCAACCTAAATGCGCTATTTTATTTCAGTTTTCAAAAACAAACGTGTATGGGATGTATGTGATATGTAATAAATTAAGCATATGTTTAGAAGTGAAATTGTTCACGCTCTTTTAGTCAGTTTAAAAGTGTAAAATATTTATAATGAAAATTTTTGTAATAATTCGTTAAGTTACTTATTTCATTCAGAATTGGAATAAACTTTTACAAAAAATACGTAACTTTATTATTTATACATATTAAAATCAGTTAAAATATAATGTATGTTAATGTACTATACAATAATACAAAAATTATTTTTCTTTACCACTAAATTTATATGAAATAGAATTCTAGCCGAAAATATTAACACAAGTACAAAAAGTTTTTTTTATTAAGACTGGAAACTTAACCAATAGATAAGGTTCAAATTGGAAATTGGACTAAGCAACGCAGCTTTTACCTATATTTAATTCTTTGGTTAATTGCAATACCAACATTTTTTCATATATAATATCACAAAAATCGCTTTTAAACTATCGCTTTTGAGTATAATTGTATGAATTATAGTAATTCTTTTTTAAGACATTATATCACATCTAATGACTTTTAGGTCCGCTTTATCGGTTTGCTAAGATTTTTACATAAAATTATAGGTACTAGATTATTTAATAATATTTATTAACCAACCAAATTCAAAACCTCTAAGCTTCTGTACTATTAAATAATAAATAAAGTGAAAAATGAATAATAATATATGATGAAAAGAAAAGTTATTTTCATTTCATAAAGAAGAATATCTTATAAAATAAATGTCAAGAAAAGGTAAATTAAAAAGTTTTCCTACATTTAGGGTGCTTATTTTATTTCCACTATACATACTAATGTAGCTACCATCATACTACATAGACTTTTTTTTTATCAAAAAAACATATACCAAATTATATGGTAAAAACTGGTTAAGAAAAATTTTATGTACCTAGATAAGTTACATTAAAAAAATAAAAATAAAATAAAAACAAACAAAAAGACTTCAATATTTTCTTTTTTATGGTGGAATAAAATTAATTTAATGAAAATAATCTAAGTGGAATTTATATTTATATACTACTACATTTATATACAATTATTTATTTTAGGGGTTGCGGAAAATAAAATAAAAAATACAAAATTAAACATAATTTAGATTTATGATGATATGATAATTTTTTTATTATTCATTTTGGGAGTTATATGTGCACACATTTTTTTATTAAAGAAATAAATAAATAGGTAAACATATTAATTGAATTGTTTAACGTAATTCGATAATCAATCTGTTTCCTTAGATCTATAAATAGGTAAATAATAAAATATACATAAATATAATATAAATGTGTTTTAATTTTAGGAAATATATTTATTGCCTACTTATATTCTATATTCAATAAATTTATTATATTTTTCTAAAACGCGAGAAAACACTCAATGCACTAAATTATGACAAACGTAATCAACGGAAACAGTAGAATAATTATAGTCACCGAAATTTACTTCGTACTTTTATATATTTAATAGTATTATTCTTTAGCAAGAGTAATGAAATAATTTTTATTTAATTTCCAGCACTAGAGCTTAAAGTTCTATTATTTTCTATTAAAAATTATAAAACTTCAATAACCAGTCCTGAAAAAATCTATCAAAAAATTAATAAAATCTTTTGTTTTGTTGACCGCATAGTTAATTATTAAAGTTTCTTATCCAATCGGATTTTACTTTGTAAAAATTATTGAAACTCCGCCTTTATTAAAATAAAAATATCTTAATGAAAGAATTTTTATTAGTTAAAATAAATTCACTATCGATTTGGAACAAGTTAAATATTTTTGAATCAACACACATTAAATATATAAATAACTTTAAAATTTGAAAATTTAGATTTGCAATTCAAATTGCATGCACAATTAGCTATGCACTATGAATTTTGTTTTTGTAAAATTTGTAATTAAGTTTTAAATTTAATTTCTTTTGAAAACTTTTAAGTATAAAATTAAAATTGATAAGTTTTTTTTTCAACTTTGTTTAATAATATACAATATAATATAATGTATTTGTATGTGGTCTTTTTAACTATATGCTATTTTGACTGAGTTCTTTTATTTTTGCGTTTCATGGTTTCATTACAAATTGAAAATTCTATCATAATTTATCAACCTTTAGAATGTTAAAGAAGTATTTAAAAAAAATGTTTTTTTCTTTAAAATTAAAATTATAATATTATGTCGCTTACATTAAAAACTAATTCAATCATTTAATATATTTTTTAATGTAAACAACGTGCAAAAGATACACAAGCTGAGCATAAGGAAATATTTTTACATCTGTATATGAAATCAAGATCGTTTTTCTGGTTAATATCCATGATCATTTAATTCAATTAGCCAGTAATTTGAATAATATTCAATAATACGGTTGCGTGGCGCTCGGTAATTTAAATACGAACTTATATTCATTATAAATTCAACCTAAAAAAGAAAAAAATCCTACTGTGAATTTTTTATGGATTTCATTAATAAAACCCATAAATAAATCTACATCATTGTAAACAGTAATAAAAAATAATAATTTATTTGACAAATGATGATCAACTGAAGATCATTAACTTAACCAGATTATACGTGGTTTTATTATAAACATTGTAAATTAATTAAATACCATAATTTATTTAATGTTATTAATCATTTTGAGAAGAAAACTATTAAATGTTAACA